>OZ025302.1:204696890-205896890 GCA_964019185.1 Maratus speculifer | reverse complement strand
TCTTGAGAGAGAATATAGATTTTAATGACAAATTATTTAAATTCCAGGAATTCTCACTAGTATCAAATTTCAGCTTAGAGTTCTATCTGGTTGTACATGACGAAAATTAAAAAAAAAAAAAAAAAAAAATCTGCTTAATTTAAATAAAACAACTCAGAAATTGCATGTTAGGCTTAGCAAATGAGGTGCGTACGTACTATATGGAAGTTATTAAAATATGCAGTTTTCGAATGCGATACAGAATCCGAAATCTTTGTATCTCTGTATTTACTAAATGCTTTCCATTGTACAGGAATTAACTTGTAATAAACCTCAGCAACTTATATCAATCTCATAAAATGGGAAATAGTTTAATATAATTAACGCGCTCCATAGAATGCCACCCCCTGTACCATTATATAATAGAATGATTTTCTGTGGCCTTTAACACTAGAATAACGGGAATTTTCACTCAAGTTTCATAAAAATATTTAATTTTATAATTTTTATTTAAAATTGTTTAAGTTATTTAATTAACCTTGTAATCTTTTGTATGTTTATTTATTTATTTATTGTAACAAAACTTCTGGTACGAATCAAGATATATCCATTTGATCGGGGCGAAAATGGTCCCCCCTCCGTCATTCTAGTGTTACATTAATAAAAAAAATATTCTTTGAACCACGGATTGTACAGAATGTATATTTTAGTATATATATCATAGATGCACATCAATTTTATTAAGATCAAAAGAGTGTAACGTCATTAAAATGGGCTTTAAATTCTTTTTTTATCATTGACCGTAATGAAACGGTATACTTTTGATTGTCCCTGTAATTGAACTATTCATACGATTTTTATAAAATTTGAAATGACACGACAAAAGTACGTAATAATTATATATTTTAAATTTCAAACGATTCGGTTGGGTAGTTTTTGCGTTGTTATATGCGAATGGACGGATTGAACGACGACTGTAGGTGCTACGTATTAACATACCGTATTTACTCGCGTATAAGGCGCACTTTTTTTCAAAAAAAGGGCAAAACTCCTAGGTGCGCCTTATACACGGAATAATTTTTTACTGTTGGATGCAGTCGAACGATATACATATGAAGCAAGAAATTATTCAAAGAAGATATTAAAACTCGGAAAATGTTACTTAATTGAAGTATTACTGCATATTTATTTCATTCCTTGCAGATTTTTATACAACAGAGCTAGTGACATTATGTAAACGCTAATTAGCAATTCTCTTTACCGTCACTCATTCCTATTTCCCGTCATGCTCTTACAATCCGAAGTCTAAAAATGCATTTTCGTCTTGTTTTCTGGTCTGGTAGTTAGACTTTTTTTTTTTTTTTAATTGAAATTCATTTGGTCATTCTTCATTAGCGTGTCAAATTTATGGTGCGCGTTATACACGAGAGTTTAAGAAATCTCCATTTTTACTTGTAAAGTAGGGGTGCGCCTTATACACGCGTGCGCCCTATACACGAGTAAATACGGTAATTATGAACGCACCTAAAAACTAATTTGAAACAGACATTCCCTCCCCCTCCCTTTGACTGAAAATAAAACACTTTGTATCACGTTGGAAAAAAAATTATTTTCTTGACTCTACAAAATAAAAAATTATATTTACATAAGACGTTGTTTAGATAAGACACATTTTAATAAGATATTCTGAAAACAGAAATATTTACACTTTACTTCCATTTAAGTTTGAAGTTTTTAATAAACATGAAAATTTACTTTTATACGGGAATTTTAGTTTCATATTTTTTTATCTCTTAAAACACGTTTAAGTTTTAAATATACTTACAAAATGAGAAAGTGTTTTTATATTTTTAATTAAACATTTTCTTAAAAGAAAAGTGTTTTTTTGTGATATTGTGTTGTTATTACTTAACGACCTTTTTTAATTTTTACAAATGCTTTAGCGGGCAGTGAACCTTAAAAACCAAATCCCTTTATTTTCATTGGATCCATTTCAAAATTGCTAGAGGTGTTAATGGCACGCTCAAATAGTTATATTCAAAATTTGTAAAAAACAATAAGTTTTAAAATTATTCAATTTTTAATTTTTTAAAATAACGAATACTTGTCATATTTTAAAATGTCCAATGCTCATTTCTTTTGCCTAAAATCCGACAATATTTACTCATACTTTTTATACATTACAATAGATGTTAGCATGAATTGTAAACGTTCACTGAATATGGAACAAGAAAAAAAAATATTTTGATAATTATGCTCCTTTTTTAACAGACTTCCAAAAAGGAGAGGAGGTTATCAATTCGACGCGTATGTATATATATATATATTTTTAAATGTATGTTCACCGATTACTCCGAAACTATGCATCCGATTAATTTGGTTTTGGTGTTAAATAAAAGAGCTTGCTCTCGAATTGGTACCACTTTCGTTTCATAGAAATTGGTTCAGTACTTTTTTAGTAATTAGGCAAAAACTAATATAATTAGTGGTTTTTCGCTAAATAAAAGTGTTGAATAAGTTCTCTGATTACAGTGTCGACAAAATGGCCGAGTGGTCTAAGGCTCCAGATTGAAGCTCTGGTTCTTAAAAGAGAGAGAGCGGGTTCGAACCCCACTCCTGACAGACATGTGTACGATAACCTTTTCCGTGTTATAATTTTTACATATATATTTTATAAATTAAATATTAATTTCGCTACTAAGAATATTTTGTATTTAACCGTTAGCACAGAGTATCAGAGAATTTTTTATCAAATCAATACTTTATCAATGAAAGAGTACTAAAATAAGATTTGCGAAAAGTAACATGACCTTGAATAAGCTGGCCGAATAGATTGCAGTCAAAATAGCCTAGCGGTCTAAGGCGGATGATTTAAGCTTTGGTTCTCAGAAGAGAGCGTGGGTTCGAACCCCACTCCTAACATACTTTTTTTTTCGTATTATAATTTTTTTAACCGACTTTTTTTTAAAAAAGGAGAGAGGGTTATGATCAATTCGACGCGTATTTATTTTTCGTTAAGCTTCTTCACCGATTACACCGAAACTATCCAGCCGATTAAACTAGTATTTGTGCTAAATGAAAGAGGTTACTCTCGAATTGGTACCACTTCCATTTCATTGAAATTGGTTCAGTACTTTTTTAGTAATTAAGTAAAAAATAATAAAATTAGTGATTTCTCGCAAATGAAAAGTAACATGGACGTTGAATAGGTTCACAGACCGGAATGCAGTAAGGAAGGCCGAGAGGTCTAAGGCGCTTGATTTACACTCTGGTTCTCGAATGAAATCGTAGGTTCGAACCCCACCCCTGACATACGTGTGCGCAACAATCTTTTTCGTGTTATAATTTTAAACAGACATCAAAAAAGGAGGAGGAGGTTATCAATTCGACGCGTATGTATTTTTTTCGATGTACGTTCACCGATTACTGCGAAACTAACCAACCGATTAATTAGGTTTTTATGTTAAATGAAAGAAGTTACTCTCGAATTGGTACTACTTCCATTTCATCGAAATTGGCACAGTAATTTTTCAGTAATTAGACAAAAACTAATAAAATTGATGATTTCTCACAAATTAAAAGTAACACAGGCGTTGAATAAGCTCACCGAGTGGAGTACAGTCAGGAAGGCCGAGCGGTTTGAATTCGCAGGCCCCACCAGTGGCCGCGAGGTTCTGACCTCCAAACTGATAGCCGGTAGGTGCTGGGTTCGAACCCAATCGCGACCGTCGGCCTAACCGTTCGGAGTTTTCCGTGGTTTTCTTCGAATCATGCGTAAATACGGGTTAGGTTCCCTTAGAAAGATCACCACAGAGGGCATCCTACTCCTTATGGCCTATATCCCACAGTGTAGATAATTGTTCGACATATATACAAAAAAACAAAAGTGCCAGATGTAAGCTTTGGATCTCAAAAGGGGGCTTGGGCTCGAACCCCATTCCTGATATAATTTACATCTATCTACAATATTTTTCCGTATTATAATTTTTATTAATTAACTTCAAAAAAGAAGGAGGAGGTTATCAATTCGACGCGTATGTATATACATATACTTTTTATGTATGTTCACTGATTACTCCGAAATTATCCAACCGATTAATTTGGTTTTTGTGTTGAATTAAAGAGGTTACTCGAATTGGAACCACTTCCATTTCATCGAAATTTCTTCAGTATTTTTTAAGTAATTAGGCAAAAACTAATAAAATTAGGATTTTCTTGCAAATTAAAAGTAACATGGACGTTGAATAAGCTCGCCGAGTGGAGTGCAGTCAGGAAGGTATACGTGCAGTCAGATGGCCGTGTGGTCTAAGGCGCAAGATTTAAACTCTGGTTTTTGAAAGAGAGTATCCGTTCGAACCCCCTCCTGACATACGTGTATAATTTATATATATTTTTTCCGTATTATAATTTTTATTAACCGACTTCAAAAAAATCATTAATTTTTAACTAAAAAGAGAAAAATAAACTTTTCTACCAAAAATTGAACCGACTTCAAAAACAACTGCAAAGTGAAAAATGATTTATTTAGATAATAGTAATAAGAAATAAAATTAAGAGCGTAGTATTTACCATGCGCATTATTATATTTATGTACACTAATTTGAATTTTTGGAGTAGGTGCCAGCCAAGTCAGTTTCAAATTTAAAATTAAGTATCCAATACAAATCGTAAAAGAATAAGGTTCATTTTTTAACTAAATATTAAATCGTAAAAAAACTCGTAGATACTTGGATGTGTGGCTATTGGAAATTATATGTAACTTGGCTTGGCTGGCACCGACTCCAAAAAATCAAATTAGTGTACATAAATATAATAATACGCATGGTAAATACTACGCTCTTAATTTAATTTCTTATTACTATTATCTAAATAAATTATTTTTCACTTTGCAGTTGTTTTTGAAGTCGGTTCAATTTTTGGTTGAAAAGTTTATTTCCAAAAGTAGTTATATTTTTTCATATTCACTTAAATTTCTATATTAAAGTATCCTTGGAATGCGACTTTTTATGATAAATTTTATTTATTATTATACAGATGATATAAAATATAAATTTTAAAGGAATCTAATTTTTAGGAATGCACATGGAACGTTTTAAAGGTTAGAATTGTGCAAAATTTTCGGAAAATAGCATTTTTAGTAAAACAAATGCATCAATGTATACAGTTTTTATAAATTTAAAATCTTATACCTGTATAAAGAAAAATTAAAATTTTTCTGCATCAGATAAATTTGAACATCTTTACAATGTTTCTCCTTTCTCGAAAAAAAATTTTAAGTAATTTTGTGATTCTGATTGTTCACTGTCATCATAAATGCATTCTAATACCACGTTCGGTTAGCTGTATAGGAATTGGTTTAGTACTACCCAAATTCTTCCAAAAAAAATTTTAAACATATTATGAATTAGTTTATTTCATTTACTAATGGACTAACCTTACTTCTGAATGTTCTGTTCACGTTTGTAGCTAACTCTGCTCAACGTTTATTTTAGATAAAGCGAATTTAAGGAATCACCTTGCATATTATACACTGAAACCTCCTTTAACGGCTACTTCTAAAAACCGACAATCTCTAAATACCGGCCACATGTCGATAAAACCAAACACGTTTCAGAGCATTAACTTTATTACGAACCTCTAAATAAGATATATTGAACAAGGTCCCCTCAAAAGTCACGATAAATTATTTTTATAGCTTCTGTTACAATTTCAAATTTATTTGCAAATCAAAATGTGAATCAGATCAAATAATTTTTTTGATATATCAACAAAAACATAATGAAAACATTAGTAATAATGGAAGAAATTGATGTAATATTCTTAGAACCGCATACCCAACTAAGATACTACCTCTGACAATAAAGTTCGGTGAATAGTCTTGTATCATTAATGTAGATGAAATATTAATGAAATCTACCATACTTTCCTTCAAAATAGTCATTCCCTATAACTATGCACTCTGAGATCTGCTATACATATCCTGGGAAATTCGCAAGAAGTCTTCTTTTGTGATGAAGTTCAAAAGCTTCGTCAAGTTTCGTTGGATGTCAGCAATATGGTCAAATCTCTTTCAAAGAGAGTTTGAGTAGTGAAAATAGAAAGAAGTCTGCAGGATTGAGATCTGGCGAGTATGGTAGGTATTCAGTTTGCATCAAACTTCATGAATTTCATTCGGTGTCTTGTAAAGCTTAAAACCAAACTTTAAACTGATCTTCTATTCGTTCATTTTCCTGTTCTCAGTTAAGAACCAACACACAGAACAAGCACTTAGTAAAGCACATCTTACACAGGACATAAACGACGCTCAACTGAACAACGATGGGTGAAGATGGTCTACACTTGCCTATATGCAGGTGCAGCGTTTTGTTTCCCAAGGTTGCCAGATCGGTCGTTCTGAATTCATTCACCGAACTTTATTGTCAGAGGTAGTATAATGTTTTCTTGATGAACCTTCGTAAAATCCAATATTTCTCATTAAATCACAGTTATGATGAGTTGAATAGCAAATCAATTTATATATATATTATTTCTTTAGAAAAAAAGTACTTGCAGCGAAAAGAAAAAAAAAAGCAACTGATAATTATTTTTTAATATGTTAAAACAATGAGGATTAATTAAAATGACTGTGTGTATTTCTATTTAAATTTATGTAATTTTGATTTTATCAAAATGAAACTTATGTATAACAGCCACTTCTGAAGAGTGGTTTCTTTTTTCCGCTCTCCGGTGTAATCGTTATACAGAGGTTACAGAGGTTCTGTTCTAATAAAAATGTAAGAGTGAAGACATATTATCTTTTGATCATTTTGTGTAATTGAATTTATACAGTGCTTGTTCGCAATTCTTACATACATTTTTCTATTTTTCCAGGTAAGCCGAATATTTCCAATATTACTATTTGTTTTCCGAATTTCACAGTGAGTATTTATTTCTTTTGTACATTTATTATTTAATTTCCTTTGACAGCTTAAAGAGGTAAGATACTTTTATTAAAATAATTACCAATCTTGCTCATGATAATGATTGATAATTATCATGAGCCGAATTGGTATTTATCATACGTATATGTTATCATCAAGATAATAAGTTGAAACTGATGTTAATCAATTGAAGTGAAAAAAAAAACTTCTTTTAAGCACCATAAAATAAATTGCGCAAGGCGTTTCGAAAGAACCTTGTCTTTCTTCATCAGGCGCAAAAAGACGTGCATCTACTATGAATGTAGTGGCACTGCTGAAGTGAAAAGGCGAGAAAGGGAGCATGCTGAAAGTTTTTTTTAAAGGAATAATAAATCCCTTAGGAGGAAATGACTGTATAAATGGTAATCTCTTGGAGATGTTTTACCTTTATTTAACTGCAAAATAAATGTCACGCCTTCGCAAATTGAAGAAATGTATTTTTTTTAAATATAGAATTTATTTAAAAGTTTTAAATTTCAGTCTTTTGGAAAAAAATCATCTGGCTGTTGTAATTTGTTAAAATTGCATTATATATATATATATATATATATATATATATATATATATATATTTTACACTTATGTTTTATGAATTACTTCGGCATTTTTCGATATAAATATAATTTTTTAAATTGTATTCTTTCATTCCTTAATTTATATATATATATATATATATGTATGTATATATATTAACAGAAATGAAAAAACTTACATTTTCCAGTACACGAACCAATAGAAAAGCCTTTCAAAATTCCTAATGGCAAACTTTATTAAAATTTAACATTATTGGTGATAGGAGCTTTAAAACGAATGCAAAAACAAACATTATCAACATCTACGGATAGCAAATAATAAACTGCAACGTTCCCATAGCAACTGTTTCATTACTGATGTTTTTAAAGAACTATTGAAAGTCATCCCGCTTTCATGCAATTCCTTACATTTCAAATATGAAGCAATTTTCACCCATATATCACTTTTAATTTGTATCTGTGAATAATTGTATCTTATTTAATGATATAAAATTAAATTTTTATTGCTGAAACGAAAATTGGTTTTGCGAAGTTGCTAAGAATTACTTCTCTGACGACTTTTTGCTTTAAGGCAGATTGTCCCAAACGTGAAAATTTAAACTTTTTATATTTTAAACTTATCTATTTTATAAAAGAACTGAAAAATAATCGTTATAAAAACTCTGCCTTTTTAAAAATTGTACTTTCTAATCTGACATCCTCTAATTCTTAGAAAAGTATTAAAAAGTAAGAAAAAAGTGTTTCATTTTGCAATACATGATGTCAACAGAAACTCTTCCAGCATTTTTCCTGACACCTTTTTATTAAATTTTAAATTTAATGCTAGTGATGATAGAAGCATTCAAAACACAATCAGAAACAAACATTATCAACACCTACAGATAAGAAATAAGGTACTGCAGTGTTCCTATGGAAAATTTCGTTACTGATGGTTTTAAAGGAGCAGTGAAACTCTTCCCTCTTTCATGTTATTATTCACATTTCAGATACAATTTTCTCCCATGTATCACTTTTAATTTGTATCTGTGAATATTTATGTCTTCGATGTAAAATTGAACTTTTATTGCTCTGTCGAAAATTGGTTTTGAAAAGTTTTTAAGAATTACTTCTATGAAGGTGTTTTTTTGTCTTAAGGCAGAATGCCACTTGATAATTAAACAGTTTATATTTTAAACTTATCTATTTTATAAATTAATCCCACATATTCGATATAAAGACTCTGTCCTTTTTAAAAATGTGGTCTCTAATTTGAAATATCTTAATTCTTATAGAAGTACCCCACCCCCCTACTTTTAAACAGAAGAAAAAAACTGTTACATTTTGCTACACACGATGTCAACAAAAACGTCTTTCAACATGTCTCATAGCATCTTTTATTAAAGTTTAACACTAATGGTGATAGAAGTTTTGAAACGCATCCAAAAACAAACATCAGCACCTACGGACAATAAATAAGGTACTGTAGTGTCCTTATGGCAACTGTTTCAGTAACGGATACTTTTTAAGGAAGTAGTGAAAGTCCTCCCACTTTCATGTCGTCCTTTACATTTTCAAATATGAAGCAATTTTCTCCCATACATCACTTTTAATTTGTATCTTATTTATTGATGTGAAATCTAACTTTTATTAGTCAAACGAAAATTGGGTTTGCAAAGTTTTTAAGAATTCTTTTTTGGAAGACTTTTTACCGTATGGCAAAATGTCTGAAACTTAAAAATTAAACTCTTTATATTTTAAACTTATGCATTTTAAAAATTACTTCCAACATATTTGACATAAACACTCTGCCTTTTTTAAATTATACTTTCTAATCTAAAATCTTCTAATTCTTAAAGTCCTATGTTTTCTTTAAATACAAATAAAAAAACTGTTACATTTTACAAATACACAATGTCAACAGACTCTCTTCCAAAATTCTTGCTGGCACCCTTTATTAAAATTTAAGTTTAACGTTATTGGTGATAGAACCTTTGAAACACATCCCAAAACAAACATTATCAACACTTACAGATAATAAATAAGGTACTGCAGAGTTCCTATGGCAACTTTTTCATTACCAATGATTTTTTAAAGAAGTAATGAAAGTCTTCCCGCTTTCATGTAACTCTTTACATATCAAATATAAAGCAATTTTCCACCGTGCATCATTTTTAATTTGTATTTGTGAATATTGGTCTTATTTAATGATGTAAAACTTTAACTTTTATTGAGGAGTCGAAAATTGGTTTTGCGAAGATCTTAAGAATTACTTCTCTGAAGGCTTTTTGCCCCAAGGCAGAATGTCTCCAACTTGAAAATTAAATTTTTTATATTTTAAAATTATCTATTTTATTAATGAGTTCAAAAATATTCTTTATAAAGACTCTGCCTTTTTTAAAATTGTACTTTCTAACCTGCAATCATCTAGTTATTAGAAAAGTCTTAAAATAAAGAAAAGTTTTACATTTTGCAATACACGATGTCAACAGAAACTCTTCCAGCATTTTTCTTGGCACCTTTTATTAAAGTTTAAATTTAATACTAATCATGATAAACGCGTTCAAAACACATTCGGAATCGAACATTATCAACACCTACAGATAAGAAATAAGGTACTGCAGTGTTCCTATGGAAACTTTCATTACTGATGTTTTTAAAGGAGCAGTGAAACTCCTTCTTCTTTCATGTCATTTTTTACATTTCAGATACATTTTTTTCCCATGTAACACTTTTAATTTGTATCTGTGAATATTTATATCTTTGATGTAAAATTGAACTTTTATTGCTCTGTCAAAAGTTGGATTTGAAAAGTTTTTAAGAATTACTTCTATGAAGCTTCTTTTGTCTTGAGGCAGAAAGCCAATTGAAAATTAAACATTTTATATTTTAAACTTATCTATTTTATAAATTACTTACAACGTTTCTATATAAAGAATCTTACTTTTTTTTAAATTGCACTCTCTAATGGAAAATCCCCTAAATATTATAAACGTTCTTTTTTTTTTCTTTATAAAAAAATTAAATAAAATCCTGTTACATTTTGCGATACACGATGTCAACAGAAACTCTTCCAACATTCTTCCTGGCACTCTTTTTATTAAAATTTAATGCTAATAGTGATAGAAGCTTTGAAGACAACTTAACACAAATATTATAAATACCTACAGATAACAAATAAGAAACTGCACCGTTTCTATGGCAACTGTTTCATAACTGATGTTTTTGTGAGGAACTAGTAAAAGTCATCCTGCTTTCATGTCATTCTTTACATGCCAAATATAAAGCAATTTTCTAACGTGCATCATCTTTAATTTGTATTTGTGAACATTAGTCTTATTTAATGATGTAAAATTTTAACTTTTATTGATCAATTGAAAATTGGTTTTCCGAAGATCTTAAGAATGACTTCTCTGAAGGCTTTTTGCCTTAAAGCAGAATGTATCCAACATGAACATTAAGCCTTTTATACTTTAAACTTATCTATTTAATAAATTTCTTCCAATGTAGCGATATAAAGACTCTATTTTTTTTAACTTGTACTCTCTAATCTAAAATTCCCTCCCATGCACCACTTTTAAGTTATATTTGTGAATATTTATACCTTATTTAATGATGTAAAATTTAACTTTTATTACTCTATCGAAAATTGGTTTTGCGAAGTTTTTAACCCATTAGTGCCTAGCGTCCCATTTTTGGGACAGTTTTAAAAAATTCGAGCAATCGCATTTCCCATCAGTAAAAAGAAGGATAAATAAATACTTTTTTCTCCAGACAAAGTCCTCGATAAATCAAGATAATTTTTTTTTTTTTTTTTTTTTTTTAAAGTGGTGGGAAAATGCAAAATTTGAATTTTAACGAAGAAAATAATTCAGGCATTAATGGGTTACGACTTGCTTCTCTGAAGGCTTTATGTCCTAAGACAAGAATGTCTCAGTCTTGAAAATCAAACTTTTTTATGCTTTAAACTTATCTATTTTATAAATTACTTCCAACATATTAGTTTCAAAGACTGCCTTTTTAAAGTTGTACTTTTTAACCTGAAATCCCTTAATTCTTATAAAAATCCTTCCCATTTAAATATAAATAAAACTGACTCTTAGATTTTGCTACACAGGATGTCAACAGTAACGTCTTTCATCATGTCTCATGGCATTCTTTATTAAAATTTAAGTTTAGCACTAATGGTGATAGAAGCTTTGAAATGCATCCAAAAATAAACTTTATCAACACCCACGGATAACAAATAAGGGACTGCAGCGTTCCTATGGCAACTGTTTCATTACTGATGTTTTTTTAAAGTATTAGTGAAAGTCTTCCCGCTTTCGTGTCATTCTTTACTTTTCAAATATAAAGCAAATTTCTCCCATACATCACTTTTAATTAGAATCTGTGAATATTTGTATCTTATTTATTGATGTGAAATTTAACTTTTAATAGTCAAACGAAAATTGGGTTTGTAAATTTTTTAAGAATTACTTCTCCGAAGGGTTTTGTACTAAGGCAGAATATCTCAAATTTAAAAATTAAACTTTTTTGTATTTTAAGCTCGTGTATTTTATAAATATTAAGAGGGTCCAATTTAAGTCATCCAGATTACAAAATAATAGTAAAAACCATTTTTAACCGAACACTTTATTATTTATTTATTTCTAATATACTATTTTTTATATTGCTCATAGACCAGAAGGCGGCAGCACAGAGAATCACCTGATCGAATTCACAGATGAAAATCTAGGATTAGTTAAATCTCGATTCGCATATTAAAACGCAGTTTGTCTGTTTTTGATCCATTTTTTCATAAAATGCTATTAATTTATGCTCGACATGCAAGAGTATCTGAGATTGCCAAATATAAATTCCTTATTATAAATCCTTCTGCTTCAAAATTTTGTAAAATTTCTAGAGTTAAAACAAAAAAAAGTTCTGTAAGCTGGGTCAAACCTAGTGGTTTTAATGATGTTTGGCCTATTTATAAAGAAGGTTTGATCCATTAAACAAACAAACAATATATATAACAATTTGAAACAAATTATATAATTCTAAATATCATCAGTATTATCCAATAGATGGGAGCACTATCATAATTAGAATCATTCCTTCCTTTTTTTTATTAAAAATATCTAACGTTGGCATTACTACAGTTTTGTAAATTACTTCATTTTCATTTTATTGCCCATATTTCTTCAATCCTACTATTAATTAAATTACCTTTATGCTGCTTAAATTAGCTTATAAATTAATGTATTATGTTATGCATTATTAATGTAATGAATAAATTGCGTGCTTGGCTTAGGAGTATGTATTGTTTGGTTACGATTTATCGGGCAATGGTAAAAATTAGCATTAGAGCCAGTGTCCTAATTTCAGTTTCAGAAATTAATCGTATATTATTTGTGATAACGTATTATTGACCTTATAACTGTGTTATTAGTAATATTTTTTTGAAAAAGTAGCGAAAGTCTGACTTTGAAATTATGATATGGCTAAAGAAATTACAGTATATACTACATATAAATGAATCAAAACTGTTACATTTAATAAGAAAAAAATAGCAACAAAAATAGTCTTTCAATATTTCTTACAGTATCCTTTAAAAGATGCCATGTTGATGTTGATGCTGATGATAGTGAAACTTTGAGAGATATCTCAAAGCAAACTATCAACATTCATAGATAGAAAATAAGTCATTTCATTTCTATAGCAACTCTTTCATTACTATTTTTTTTTTTTAAGAAAGCAGTGAAAGTCTGGTTTTGAAGTTATGATATGACTATACAAATTATTGTATATACTACATATACAGGATTTAAAACTGTTAGAATTATTTAAAAAAAGTAACAAAAAGGGCTTTTAGTATTTTTACAGCATCCTTTATAAAAATGTCATCTTTGATGCTCATGATAGCAAAAACTTTGAAGGATATCTAAACAAACTATCAACAGCCATAGATAACAAATAAGTCATTTCGTTTCTTTAGCAACTGTTTCATTACTAATATTTTTTTTAAAGAAAGCTGCTAAAGTCTGGCTTTGAAACTATATTTTACTTTTCAAATATAAAGCAATTTCGTTACATATGTTATTTTTAGGGATGAGAATTTTCCGCGTTTTCTCCCACCAGTATAATCTTAGAGAAAATGTTGTTTTACTCAAACGAAAACTGCTGCGATTTAACAGAATAATATTTTCTCTAATATTATACTGATATGTAAAAACTCGGATAATTCTCATCCCTATTTTTTATATTTATAATGAAATTTGTACTGATTTGTACTGATATTTGTAAATATCAGTATTTGTATCAAATTCATTAATGCGAAATTTAAGAGTAAAAATTTAAATTTATCCCTCTGGGGAAATTAAGGTTTTATGCCAAAATATTTCTATTCAAATAATGAATGAGGACATGCAGTAATGATGAAAATATTTAGATTTAAAAGTACGTTATCGTTATTAATGTGATTTTTCGCAGACTGAATTAAAGAAATTTAATTAAAAAGGAACAACAAAGAAAAATTATGCATCAAGCATAGATTATGAAACGCTTTCAGACACTTCCAGGGTAATTTAACAAAACTTCGTCGTTAACGAATTTTCTTAAAGCTGTTAGCCACCCTACTTCCGAATTATTTTTCATAATGTTAAGTGTATCGGCGTTTGATGAATTCTTACATTAAAATTATCTCCTAGGGATATTAATATTTTTAATTTATTTTTTCAGAGAAAGAATTTACTTTTAATTTATTTTTTCTTCTTAAAGAATGGCTTTCTTTTTTCTTAGTTGTCAAAATATTTATAAAATATACGCTTAATAATTTACAGTATTTCGATACAGTATAATATCCGAATTTTTTTCTGTGTGTCTGTAAATACGATCTGCTTTCTGCTATACTGAAAGTAACTTGTAGTATCAACATAAGCAACGTATATTAATGTCTAAAATGCGAAATAATATTATTAAAACGCTCCCCAAACAATGTTTTTCCCTATACTGTTATGAAATGGAATACGTTTGTATGGCCTTGTAAATTAATGATAAAATTCTTTACACTACAGATTGTATAGAATATATATTACAGTATGGAGTTCTTAGATGCATATAAATTTTAATATGTTCGAAAGAGTGTAGCATCACTGAAATGCACTCGAAACTATTTTATCCAATTGCCGTAATGTAACGGAGTACTTTTGATTGTCCATGTAATTAAACTATACATTTGATTTTCATAAAATTTGAAATGATTCGACAAAATTATACAACAATCATGTTTTTATCTGTTATATGCGACAGACGGATGGACTGAATGATGCGACAACTATAGATGCTGCATATTTACATAATTATGAACGCACCTAATAATAATAATAGTAATAATAGCAATTCAAACTAAAGTGATTGTAATTCCTATTATCTTTTGTTTCTAGAACTTTAATGGTTTTTAAGATTTCTGATTATTAAATAAACTTTAAAGTAGTCATTTAATTTTAGCTTTCTCTATAAAGAGATTTTTCAAGATTTCTTTTTTCTTAACCCTTTCGGGTCTGATGGACTATTAATAGTACATGTCTTTTAAAGGAGTTTTATTTTGTTTTAAGAAATGATTTTGCTACTATTTACATGTATTCATGTTAGTATATGCCTATGCATTTACTGTATGATTTCATTTATTTTTAGACATTTAGTACTAATAATATTTATTATTTTCTTAATTCTTTTTGCACTGTTTTTCGATTCTTTTATTAAAAAAGTTTCACTCATTAGATTTAAAATAAAAGTTACTTTCCTGACAGAATCATCTGTGATAAAGCGCAAAAAGTATTAGAAAATTAAAAGATTAAGTTAAATCTTATTGTAATAGCCCATTACCTAAACGCTTCCAAAAGTTCTTCCTTATCCTATTGGAAGATGAATTGGATAGTACACAAAACAACAACATTCATTATTTTTCAGACCATGAAATATTTGTTAAACACTATTTAATCTGTATCGATAGTTAGTGTTAATGTTATTAACGTAAAAGTATTTTTTTCTGAAATTGGAAAAAAATTCGGACTCAAAAGGGTTAATGTTGAAAAGCCAGGCTTATTTGAAATCCGAATCTCTTCTGAATCCAACGAATTAAAACATTATATTGGCATATCTAAACCTCATTTTTCGAAAAACATAAGATGCTTTTCTCCACAAATTTAGATTTTAACGTTACAAGTATTTATTTTATAGCTTCGCTGAAAAGAATTTTTATTTTTAATTATTTGCTCATTACCATATTCAAAAGTTTACCTCTTAAGTTGTTCTGTGCATTACAAAGGGAAATTTATATGTGCTGTCTACACTTTTTCTTTTTATCTTTTTAAAATTTAACAATGTATCTTTATTTTTTATTTCTGCTGCTTTGAATTAGCCCGACTCTAAAACTCAAGTTTTCTTTAAAAAACCCAATTTTTATTTATTTTTTAACCTCTTCATACCTGAGCATAAAATATCTCTACAAATATGTATTTATTGCTTTTGCATAATCGACATGACACCATAGATGACAGAAAGAGTGATTTTTATGAAATCAGTACTTTAGGGGACTGCTAAATTAGGTTTACAAATATGGATATAAAAGTACTAATCAAATTAAAACATCATTTTAACTTTCAGTAATATAAATTTTCGCTATTAAGGTCTTTAAACCAGTAAATGATCAGTAAATCCTCAATTTTTTATTGTAAATCATTTAAATTAAATAATCATGTGTATTTCTTACTTTCTTGGCCACAATGTCTTGAAGGCATTTTTGAAACTCGGATGAAAATAATATTTATTTTATGAGGTAATATTCATCAGTGCTGACATTTATTGGTTTTGTTTTAAATAAAAAAAAAAAAACATTCAGCTGTATAGAAATAAAATAAAAATGCAAAAAAAATCGGACAGTTTGGTTTTTATGAGGAAAAGAATGAAGGTATACATTTGTGCACCTCAGGTCTGAAGAGGTTAATAAAAAAACATTCTAAAAGCTTTCAGCTGTGGTGTATTATTAATAGTAGATGTCTTTTCATAGAATATTATTTGGTCTTAAGGATTGGTTTGTTAATTTCTACGTACAGAAATGGATAATGTATGTATATGCACTTCTTATTATGCCCTCATTTATGTTTTGACGTTTAGTAATAAGAATATTTTTTAAAAATTATCTTTGCATCGTTTGGAGATTTCTTTATTTTATACATATATTTCACTCTTTAAATTTAAAATGTAGGTTACTTTTCTGTTCGTATAATATTTGATAAAACGCAACAATATATTAGTTGTAATATCTGTTAAATCCTGTTGCAATGCGATATTTCCCAAATGTCTTCAAAAACTCTTCCTAAGCCTATTATCATACAAATATGAGTTGTATGGCTCTCAAAATAAGTACGTTCGTTGAATTTGAGGCAACGAAATAATCTTTAAACATCAGTAATTCTATTTGGATAGCTATACGATTAACATTATTAAAGTAATAATAACTAGCCGCCCTTGTCGACCAGTTTGCTCTCCTTTAAATTTATATTAAACATGGCATAATAATACGTTTACTCATAATTTAATTTTACCTGCACGACTGAGTGCTAAATCAAAATATTCTGCTGTAAAATTCAAAAACCTCTGTATATTTTTACTGGCCGGGCACAGGTATTCGCCAAACAATATTCCGGTGGCATTTTTTCGCATTTCATTTAAAATATAATCCTTTCACTCATTTCCTTTATAATGAACAACTTTATTTTTAAACTGAAATGTTTAAAATTCATTACTTGTATTTTTTGTCGTTTTTTAAGTAACAGAAAGCTAAAAATAATAATTTAAAACTCCGTAATTGCAGCGAAAGAGAAAAATGTAAATAAATCTGATTTAATTTGGTCTAAATCCTTAAATTACTTTTACACAATACCCGATGATTTGGGTTTTATTCAGATGTTGCCATTGAACAATTAACAAATATTCGTGATTTTTGTGCCGCATACGTTAAACGTTAGCGTAATATACATATAGATTTTGTTCTAAAAATTGAACCGGAAAGGGTTATTATTTCTAAATAACAATAATAAATAATAAAGCACATGCTTTTAAATGTTTTTTAAAACACATACTAGAATAAGGTTATAAAAAATGCTGTCTTTTGGAAAATTTTGCACTAATGTTTTACCTTTTTGTTTACTTTTGTGCAGAGATTTTAAAATTTTTTATAAACCTTTTTGTTTTCAAATTTAAACCTTTCATGCCAAAGTTGTTTTTTGTATGCTGTTAAAATCTTAGACGTCTTTTTTCCCATTGAATCTGAATTTCAACTTTTCGAAATTGTTTTAAACTCTACAGTTGAAAAATTCCATTCATAGTCACCCTTTCCTTTTCAGTTTTAAATATTAACACTTCGAAGCTGTTTTCGTGTTTTTGTTTTTACCGCCATTCTTTAAACTATGATTTCTCTTAAAAGTTTTCTGTTTATCTGCTTTTAAAAAGAGTTTACCATTTTGAAAAAAGCTCTAAAGTTTACGCTGCACTTCTAAAAGGAAAAGCGGGCGTTTTATAATGTTTGTGGAAAGATTTGAAGAATCTAAGCTAGAATAACTTTACAAAAAAAAATTGAAGAGTGGAAGGAGAGAGATTGTGCCCAGAGTAAAGAGAAACTAGATGGCTGTGCCAATCCCAAGACTTTCTTCTGCCTCATACGTACATTTTAATATTTGAAAAATAGTTACACATGTTAATGCTTTAATAATTTTAATTCAATACTATACCAATTTTGATTTTCACATTAAATTTCTGCTTCAGTTAATTAATCGGCGTAAAAACGAGTTTCCCTCTCTGCACGAACCGATGGACAGTAGAATGATAGGCAGATTTTTTTCAAATTCAGGGAGGGTTTACTTGTCATACCCAAAAATTTTAATTACTTCTATGCATAACTTCATACAATTTTTAATGGTAAAATAATGAAAATTGCACAGACATCGTGATTATAGTGCCCCCTTTTATCAGTTTTTCTTTTTTCAAATTCAGGGCGGACCTACTAGCTATAGCCAAACACTTGCACAAAAAATTTCGTTCAATTCTATGCATAACTTCATACACTTTTAGGTGGTATAATATTGAAAATGGCACAAAAATCGCTATTGCAGCGCCTTCTTCCGGAGAAATATTTCAAAACTGAAGGAGGACCTGCTTGCCACAGCCAAAAACATTCACAAAAATTTAGTTCATTTCTAAGCATATCTTCATACACTTTTTGATAGTAGAATGGCGACATACGGACACGGACACACGAACAGACAGACATTTTGTAAAAACGTGTTTTTTGACAAACCCCTAAATCCGTGCAAAATGGAAATCGAAAAAAAATTTCGATTAGAATTCTTTTTTCTATTGAAGATGGAATAAAGTAAAAATAGAGATGAAGTATGGTGACTAGAGATGACGATGAAAATGCAATCTTCAAATCCGTTAACTACTTAACTGATTTGCCCATACATTGTACGGGCAAGAGTAATTTATTTGATCCATAATTTAACCTTTTTGACACCATAAAAATTCTTTAATTAAATTTCATACTATTTAATGGCAAAAATGTTTAGGCTCAATGCTGAGAATATTTCAGCTTAAAATAAGTATTCTTTATTCCATATTTTCAATTTATTGTACGGAGAAAAAAAAAATGTTAAATTTGGACCAAACACAACCACGTGTTTTGATGCGATTGCCAATTCAATCACTTATTATTATTATTATTATTTTATTTATTATAATCGTTGGGAATTGTTATCCTTAAAATGCTGAAACATAATGAGATCACCTTTTCATTTTAAGAAGTGTACAGGTAATGGCAAAGAATTTCGGTTCAAGTAGAATTCGAATAACGGTTGGGATTTAGTGTTTGTTTTCTTTGGGTCGAATGAAGGAGTTTAAATTTGAACGATAACTGGTTTCGTATGGCAAACTATTTTTATGGCCTGCTGCATATTTTGTTCTTTCTCTTTTCACTGTGAATGTTATGTAATAAAAATTAGAATTCGAGAAAGTTGAAGTGAAATTTTTTATTATACTTTAGTTATTTAATTCCTTTTTAATCGCATACGTATTATTGTTTAATAAGCATACAAAATCTACCTAAAAAGAATATTAACATTTAATCACTAAATATGCAAAATTATTTTCACTATTTAAATTATTAAAAAAAATTAAAGGTTAAAAAATACAGTCTCATATCTTCAATATTAAATATAATTTTAATATTTTAATTTTTCCGTATGATATACCTTATTACTCTTTCAGCAAAAAATTAAACAATTTTTGAGAAAATGCATCATAACATGTACTTTCTTTAACCTCTTCAATTGTCTTTTGTAAATAATTGATACATATTCATATAGAGTTACGTAGATTATTTTTATTCTAAGTGGTTAGTTCGTACGTTAATTTACTTTTAAAATTTGAACCCTAAATGTTAGGAAAATGTTTTCATGATTTTGTCTAGTTTGTGTTATGTTGAAAGCATGTGTCATAATGACACTATCTAGGGGACACAATTCTTTGAAACTAACTTTTCAATTTTAAATAATACTGTAATATATGTGGTGGCACAATACTTAGTACTAAAAATTATTAAATAAAAAATAATAAAAAAAAATCTTGTAAAACAACCTATTTTTCTAAAACTAAATTAATTTTTTTTAAATCTCTACTATTTTTACAAATATGAATATTTTTGCTTAAATTTTCCCCTCATTTATTAGAATATACTACATAAAAATGTGCATGGATTTTTAGATGAATGAGATTTTACATCAAATGCGATTTTTTTTTCTTTCATGTATATCAAAAAATGAAGAAAAATCAACAAACTCTCAATTTATATATATATATATATATATATATATATATATATATATATATATATATATATATTTATAACTATAATTTTGAATGTTAAATCCATACACAAAAAGATCAAATACACCATGGAGAACTAGTAAAAATTTTTCAAACCTCTATTTAAATTGACAATAAATAAAATAAAGTTTTCAATTGTGTGGGTAATTGAACTAGGTCTATAAAGAAAATTTACAATGTATCGCGATGTAATCGTCGTAAAGGTAAAAATGAAGTGTCAAAATATTCACAATAATAATAAAAAACTTTCAGTTAATATTAAAAAGAGAAAATCAATATTTTGAACAATTTCAACGTACTGTATCACTTTTAAAAAGGATGACGTGTCCAGTCGTAACGTGGACGTCCTTTTGATTCTGCCATCAGCGAGCAATTAAATGTAACTTACAGCGTCATATTTGACGCTGTAAGTTAAATTAAATAAATGAATAATATAAATTAGGAAAACATTTTTATTTTCTAATGACCGAGGTATGATCTCTTAAATTAGCTTTGTATTAGAACTCTGCAAATGAACTCTGAATGAGAAATAGGTTGAGAATGATCGGGTATATCTAGAAAATTCCTTCAAATTCTGAAAGCCAGTTTTTTCGCCAATTATCGCCATATTTGTTGTCAATCATTTCATGCAGCGTGCAGCAATGCCTCTAGGCTACTTTCTTAAAATTCAGATTTCTTCAATCTCTGCACTTTTTTGAAATGCTTAAATTTCTTCAAATTTTGAAATCCAAATTTTTGTTGCCAAAACATTGCAAAACATCACGAAATTTGCAACAGTTTTTGACTTATTGCCAAGCATATGTTTTGGCATTAGTAATCTTGGAAGTAGATTTTCACACAAATTTTGTCAATTCTGTACATATTTTGCCACATATCCTAAGATTTGGCAAAAGTAGCCACCTTTGCGACTTTGCTGCCAACCTGTTCAGTAACTTAACTGTTTTTAATATTCATTCACATTTAAATGCATTCCCCTATAGTAATACTAAAATGATCCGCTAATCTAATTTTTTCAAACAAGTGATCAAAATAGTGATTTTCTCACATCCCAAAACAATAGGATATAAAACTTATCTAAAAAACAACTCTAACGGTTTTTACTAAAATTTACATGAACACACTACACACACAAGATTTATTCGTAACATTAATATTATATTCATTATAATTTTCTTGCATGTGTAAATTTAGTTACTCAACTGAAAAAAAAGTAACTGTGAAATCTACAGAATCATGAAAACAAATACTATATACGATTTGACAAAACTGATAAACATACAGTAAAAACTACTCGGAAAAATTTCCGAAAATCAATAGCAGCCAAATATCTATAGACTGACAGTGTACTGTGGTAAAAACAGTGCTGTAATTGGGCGAGAACGTGTGGAAACGCGGTTCCCAGAAATATATGGTTTATTAGTGTAAAAAATAAATAAATAAATTCGTATACTAGCACATTTCAAACTAGAATGTAATAAGTATAATAAACTTTAAAAAGTGAACTTTTGGCAAAACGCTTCAACCCTTTATCTACGAAATTAAGAATTCATGAAAATTTTACTTTCTAAAACATTTTACGTAAATTGTTTACGCTAAATAACACAGTTTACACATAATCATTTAATAAAATTTTGCAGAATTTTCGATGGATTTAGAAAGATTAAATTTGAATTTACAGGGATATTTTGGACAATATTTATAGCCTCACTGGAATCTTTTATTTTAAATTGTTTTCTTAATATTTTGTAGAATTATAAAATGCGCAAATATGATGTTCTTAAATATAGAAATATATCCGAATTGAAAAATTCAAATCCCCCTCCTTCAATGCCAAGAAAGTTGAAAAGATACTAAGGCAAAAGAAATCCTTTTTGAAATATTTTTATTTTCTTAAACCAATAATGCTTTTAAAACTCGATAAAGTACACTGTTAAAAATAAATCTGTGAATTCAAGGTGAAACTACCGGCAGCAAAGTAGCCGAACTTTTACCGTTCCGTTAGTAGATTTTCCGTTGCGAGAAATTAAAGAAAGGAAAACTCCGTTTGAAGAAGCAGTAGCTTTCCGTTACAAAGTTTAATTTTTAATAATAATAATTTAATATAATATTTTAAAAATTAATGAATCGTCAAAGCATTCGAAATTACCGAGTGATTTTAAGTTGCTAAATTATTTTACTTGATTATTATTATATTGTATAATTTAGTTCACGTCGTCCAGAGGATCGAACTCGGGACCTTTTGATACGGAGCAAATCCTTACGAACGGAGCCAAAGCTGCTTATGCCGGTTCGTACAAAGTATGTCTTTTATGAGTTTGTGGGAAAATCTTTTGTGCTTTTTAAAGATTTACTTTCAAATATATTCATTAGAATATTTGTAAATGGTTTATTTTATTTTAGATTGATGCATAATACTTATTATTTTTTAAAATCAATTTTAATTAATAAAATTAAATAAAAAAAATTACTGTTTAAAAACACTTTTTTTTTCTTTGAATGAATGAATAAAAAAGTTTTTAACAATTTTTTTACAAAAAAAAAATATAGACAATTTTTTGAAATTGTCGTACACTATTTATTTATTTATTGGCTAATTAATAAATTGAATTTTTAATAAGAAATAAGAGAGGAAAATAAACAGAAAAAGTGTAATTTAAAAGGGATTTTTTAAGTTTTCATTATTCCATGCCGCCAGTGGGACCGGAACCCACAATTTCAGATTTTTTTTTAACAGTGTAATGTATCTGTAACTCATTCTAAACAATATTACAACTAATTGAGGTATTACAAAAAATTTATAAGGAGTAATTTTAATGGTACTTATAAGTACCGTCGGTAAATAATGTGTTAAGTTAGTTTTTGCCTTAGGAAAATCTGGTGGCATCAACCTGAACTCTGTGAACAGGCAAATTCCCACAAATGTATATTTTTTTCAATTACAGCACTGGGTAAAAGTCACTGTAAATTGCTATAAAGAATATTATTCATTGCGATTTATCGGCTTGGTTTTAAAAACATTTATATTTTGCTTGCAAAATCAAATTAATACTTTGGAGATAAGTATATTAATCGTTCGTATTTGCCATTTTTGAAAAATAAGTCTGAGGAATATACTTTTCAAATTAATACTTTTGAGATAAGTATATTAATCGTTCGAATTTGGCATTTTATGAAAAATAATTCTAAGGAAAATGCTTTTCAAATTAAAACTTTGTAGATTAAGTATATTCGTCGTTCGTATATGCCATTCGTGAAAAATAATCCTCAGGAAAATAACTTTCAAATAAATACTTTGTAGATAAGTATATTCATTGTTCATATTTGCTATTTAGGATAAATAATCCTAAGAAAAATACTTTTCAAATTATTACTTTGGAAATAAGTATGCTAATTGTTCGTATTTGCGATCTGTGAAAAATAATTGTAAGGAAATTACTTTTCAAATTAATACTTTGGATATAAGTATAGTAATCGTTCGGATTTGCCACTTGTGAAAAATAATCCTAAGGAAAATAACTTTCAAATTAATACTTTGTAGATAAGTATATTCGTCGTTCGTATTTGAAATTTGGAAAAGTAATCCTAAAGAAAATACTTTTAAAATTAATACTTTTTAGATATTCATCGTTCATATTTGCCATATGGGAAAAACAACCTTAAAGAAAATATTTTTAAAATTAATACTTTAGAAATAAGTATTTTAATTGTTCGTATTTGCGGTCTGTGAAAAATAATTGTAAGGAAAAAACTTTTCAAATTAGTAATACTTTGTATATAAGTATACTGATCGTTCATATTTGCCATTCGGGGAAAATAATCCTAAGGAAAATATTTTTCAAAATAACGCTTTGGAAATAAGTATATTAATTGTTCGTATTTCAGATCTGTGAAAAATAATTGTAATTAAAATACTTTTCAAATTAATACTTTGGATATAAGTATATTAATCATTCGGATTTGGCATTTTGTGAAAATACTTTTCACAGTAAATAAATTTATAATTCAACAATATCTTTGCATGAAATTTCAGTTTAAATACTAACTTTTTTTTTATCCCTAGATTAAAAAAATTCCCCACTCCTCCTTTCTTTTGACATAAAAGAAACCTATTAAGAGTGTTTGTGTTACCCAGAATTTATTTAAAATTGATTTTCTACAAAAATGGATTTAGATTTAAAAAAGGTCTTTTAAAATAGAACTCTTGAGTAGGAAAAAAAAGAAATAAAAATCAATGTTTATTTCCTGAGTGAAAACTGTTTTGACTTAAAAAATAAAATGAAAAAATAAGCCAATTGAAAATAAATAACTGTAATTGGTCGCAATAACTAATTTTAAACTAGTTAAGAAATTCCGCTAAGTAAATAATTTTATAGTTCAACAATTTCTGCATGAAATTACAGTTTAAATACTAACATTTTTTATCAATAGATTAAAAAAAATTCCCCACTCCTTTTTTCTTTTGACATAAAAGAAACCTATTATGAGTATTTGTGTTATCCGGAAGTTATTTCCAATCGATTTTTGATAGAAATGGATTTCGATTTAAAAGTCTTTTTAAAATGGAACTTTTAAGTAGGAAAAAAGGAATAAAAATCAATGTTTATTTCCTGAGTGAAAACAGTTTTCACTTAAAATGAAAGAAACAAACAAGCTGAAAATAAATAACTAATTTATAGCAATAACTAATTTTAAATTATTTAAAAAAAATCTGCAAAGGAATACCCCGACCCCCCCCCCCCCACCCACCCACCCACCCAAAAAAAAAACTTTTTAAAATAATAAATTTATATATCAACATTCTTTATGTATTGAATTTATATTATAAATTGCTATAAAGTTTATTTTTACTTTTTATTTATCGATTTGGTTTAAAACATTTATATTTTGGTTACAAAATCAAATTATTACGTTGTAGATAAATGTATTCAACGTTCGTGTTTGCCATTTGTGAAAAATAATCCCAATTAAAATACTTTACTAAGTAAATAAATTTATAGTTCAGCAATCTTTTGCATGAAATTACACTTTAGGTACTAATTTTTTTTATCTCTAGATTCAAAAATTTACCCACTCCTTCTTTCTTTTGACATAAAAGAAATCTATTATGAGTATTGGTGCTACCCGGAAGTTATTTTCAATCGATTTTCTACAGAAATGGATTTCGATTTAAGAAAGTCTTTCAAAATAGAACCCTTGAGTAGGAAAAAAAGAAATAAAAATCAATGTTTATTTCCTGAGTTTGATCAATGTTTATTTTACAAAATGAAAAAAAAACAATTGAATACAAATAACTATAATTGGTCGCAATAAATAATTTTAAACTAGTTAAAAAAATTCAGCAAAGGAATACCCATCCCCAAAGAAAATACTTTTTAAAATAATAAATTTATATTTCAACAATTTTTATGTGTAGAATTGTTTATTTAAATACCCATTTTTTTTGTGTCAAGAATCAAAATACATCGCCGAATGATTCTTTCTTTTGCACAAAAGAAACCTTAAAATAAGTTATTTTTAAAAACAATTATTCAGTTGGTAAATAAATCATAAGGTGTACATTTTCAAATTGGTGAAAAAAGTCCAAGCCACAATTCAAACCACGGATATCTTGGCAGAAGCCGCCAATGCTGCACCGACAGAGCCATCCGCGACGAATCTGAAGGACTAATTCACCCAGCATAATCGTTTAAAGATAACTGATTCTGATCTGATATCTGAACATCTCAACAGAATAAATCTTTTTTTAAGAATTGCAGTAAATGCTGCATATGCGTTACTAATTTAATTACACATGCAAGTGTTTACTGCATTTCCATAGAGAAAAAAAAACCCTAAGATTTATTCTGTTGAGATGATTCATATATTACACCATCTTGTGAACATTAAAAAGTTACGCTGGGTGAATTAATCCTCGAAATTTCATTGCGGATAGCTCAATTAATAGAGCATTGGCATCTTCAGTCAAATCATGCCCAGTTACAATCCTGCCTTGGGCTTTTTTCACACAGTTTGAAAATTTTCAACTGATAAAGTAAACCATTTTTAAGTATTTGTATTTACATGTAAGTTATTTTGTAATAAATTTTCTGTAAAAATGGATTTCGATTTAATAAAACCTTTAAAAACCCATTAAAGAAAAAAACCCCTGAATGGTAACTGTTCGATATTATAACATAAGACATATTGCTCAGATCAGGGCCTATTCTGCAGAGAATATTATCTCTCTTGGTCACCTTTATTAAATACAATGGAAAAAATTATAATACTCATCCGGAGCTATTCCCGACGTTAAATGCAACAAGGAGTAAGCTTTAAAATAGATTGGCTTAAGAAAAAAATAATTTACAATGGTTAAAGACCAATTCACCTACTGGTCTCACCTCTTCCAAGGAAGAACCCTCTGTGAGACAGGGGACAGTGATAAATTCTGCACGCAAAGAAATAAGTAATAGATTTGAAAAAAATTATATTTGGTACAAATAACTATTTTTAACCTAGTAAAAAAAATCAGTGTTATGTTAAAATACTGATTGTTCTCCAATTATTTTTAAAAGATACGTGTCACACGACACATTATATAAAGTTTGAAGACATTTTTAAAAAGGATTAATTAAAATTTATTATTAGAATAGATGTTGATGAAATATAAACAAAGATTTTCAAAATAAAAAACCGCAGAATTTAAAAGTATATAAACTCCCCGATCGCTTTCGGTTAATACAGTTAACCCGTTATCAAGGTGGAAAACCATTGAATTCCTCGTTGATATGACTCTGTGATTCTTCCGTTGTTTTCCCCTCTTGATGAAGGCCTGGTTTTAGCCAAAATTACTCGGTGAGCTTTATATAATTTTAACATCTACGGTTTTTAATTTTTTGAAAATCTTGATACATATATATTTTACCAACACTTACTTTTATAATAAATTTTAATGAATCAATTTTAAGTTCGTTTGTAATTTATATAAGCACGTAACGCCTATCGTCGCCGTCTGA
The DNA here is from genome assembly GCA_964019185.1 of Maratus speculifer. Taxonomy (NCBI): domain Eukaryota; kingdom Metazoa; phylum Arthropoda; class Arachnida; order Araneae; family Salticidae; genus Maratus; species Maratus speculifer. The sequence goes on along the minus strand of OZ025302.1, from coordinate 205,869,525 downwards.
TCCGCTAGCCCGTATACAACAGCGCAAAAACTATAAAATCGAAAAGTTTGAAATTTAATGTATATAACCGTTGTAGAATTTTGTTGAGTCATTTCAAATTTTAGAAAAAATCTAAAAAAAAAAATATTAAGGTATTAAGTAAAAATAACTTTAATTCTTTCTATTAAATGCAATCTTACATAATTCAGTGACATCCCCAGATATGTAGTGATTCTAGGTTATCGTGGTGGTGACGTCTTATTTAACCCTTTCTGGTTCGATTTCTTTTTTTCAATTAAAAAAAATCCTTTTATGTTAATAACATTAACACTATTTATCCAAATAGATTTGAGTTTAACGATTATTTCACTGTCTGAAACTTAACGAATGTTATTACTTTGCGTACTGTTTTTACATGTAAATCGTATTGTTATATGTAATATGTGAATTGCTATTTTCATATGCAAATCAATGATTATAATTTTGATCAGTGAAATACTTTATTTTCCAACAAACTTAAAGACAAAGAATAACATAAAGAAATCTATTTCGCAAAAACAAAGAAAAAAATCCTTTTAAAAGCATTACATTTTCAATAACAATTTTTATCAATATTTCATTATGCAGGTTATGTTCATCATTTTTTGAAATTGTCGTCGATGCATTGTTAGATTGATTTAAATTATAAAAGAAAAGTGGAAAAAAATATACTCAAGAAATAAATATTGATATATTCTTATTCATTTTTATACTCAAGGGTACTATTTAAAATACAGTAAGTCGAAATCGATATCCATTTCTTAAGTGAATCAATCGATAATAACTTCAGGATAATACAAATGTTCATGATAGGTTTCTTTTGAGAAGATGGTGTGGGTGGATGAAGGAAGGGGAGTAATTATTTTTATGAATCTAGCAATACAAAGTATTTAAATAAATAATAGAATTATACAATTGGGTATAAATGAAGAAATTACTTTTATAAACAATTTCCTTTCTGGATATTTTTCACAAATTTTAAATTCTAGTAAGGCAGAGTTAGTTTTGTTTCGGGTCAAAAAACCCGATTTTGCCCAAATTTCTCCCGATTCGGTCGGGTGAAGTTGATTCTTTTCTTTTTCGCTGCAGGAAGAGATAAATTTAAGTGTTTTGGGTTCGAATTAGGTTCTGGTTAAGCCTTGACTCGTATTGCGAATGATTTGATTTGCCAAAAGAAAATTTTGAACGTATTTCCAATGGAAAAAATACACATTTCAATAATAATGAGTATTAATTTTTATACAATGCTTAATTGTAGACTATTTATATTAGAGCGATCCAAGTTATATGACTCTAATAATTATTAGCTCACCGCTTTGATTTTCATAAGAAAGGGGCCATTTTTAATCAAAATTATTTTCTTTAATAACATTACATAAGTTGCTATGTTAGCAAAGAATTCTTGGAACTTTTATATTAGTCGGATGCAAATTTCGTGAAAAAAAATTTTTTAAGTCGCCAGTATCTTTTTTTATTCTTGATGTCATAAAAAAAATGTTTCATGTTGAAATTAAATATCTTGGCTTATGGTATTTTTTTCGGTTTCTTTCATTTTAAAGAAATAAGTGAAACTCTTGAATATTTAAATGTTTCAGTTTTAAATTAAAGTTATATATTCTAAATAAAATGAGTGAAAGGATTATATTTTGAATGAAAATTAATAAACTACGAAAAAATCCGACGGAAACAAAGTTTGGCGATATATCACCTCTGCCCGACTAAAAGCAATACCAATTTCTAGATCTTTTCTATCAGAAATGTTCCGATTTGGCCAAAGGAGTGTGCAAATTAAATTATAAACAAAAGTTATGTGATAGACTGCTTAGAATACATTTAAGGGAGATAAAACAGGTCTTTAAAGACAAGTAGATTTTCCATAACTGTATTCAAATTTGGATAACAATCTTTTTACTTCGTATCAAATTCAGGTAGAGGCCGTGTTGTAGTCGTAAAAAAACTGCGAGCATACCTTAGATGCAGAAAGCATATGTTAAAGTCATGAATATCATGCCTAGAGTTATTACTATACGGTTTTATTTAAAAAACGTGGTGCACTTATCTTCGTAAAATAACCACAGAAAATTTGTCTGTGACTTTTGGTAATAACCAGGTAAGGCACATTTTTAATATTTCAATAATTAACGTTTAAAGTTTTGAAATGTCTTTTTAGCATTATTTTTATATAACAGATTAGAACTTAATAATTTTCTCTACATTCAATTAGGATATAAGAACCTCTTTTTTAGCCAAAATAGTTATATAAAAAAGGTTTTTATTAATTGAGAACCAATTTAATTTTTTTTTAATTTTTAAATGAAAATATATAGTACCCTATGACGGGAAGTATTCGATTTTCATTTTTTCAGTACTATGGCAGATGAAAGTACTCTTTTAAAGTTACATTTTTCCAAATTATCTAATTTTTTTTTAAAAAATGTGCCTTACCTGGTTATTACTGGAACGCACAGAAATGGCGTATACAACTGTACTTATACCCCTAGGTTGAAATGTAACTGATTCTGTTTGGGTTTCGTTTTTATTTTGCAGAAGTGTCTGGTTCAGGTCAGGTTCAACGCAATTCCTAAACGACACTTATTTTCCCCCCAAAAGATTTCGAAAATTGTGAATCAATATCATTAAATCTCTTGAAATATAAATGACAGTTTTGATCGTGTGAAAAAAATCCTACTATAACTCATAGTTTCTTCTCTAAATATATGTACTTTTGAAATTAAAATACATAAATTTATTAAATAAAATTAATATGATGGTTAATGAATAATTAAACATTTCTATGATGCTGAAGTTGTCTTCTCTTTCTTTGGAATAGAGCAGGACATGAATTATCTTATGTTATTTGCAATATTGCTGAAAAGCTATTTAATTTTTAAATAGTAAAAAGTACACTTAATAAAATGTTATTAATTAAAATTAAACTTATAGCTTAAATATTTCCTATGAATGAATTTTATTCTAGGATTATTTTAATATACTTTTTGTGGTTGAATTATTTAAGTAAGAAATGAAAGAAATCCTTGATGAAAATATATAATAGTAACAGATGTAAATTAATAATTGATTTACCGATTGAATAATTATGTTATAAATTAATATTATATATAATTGTAGTTCTGAAATTAACGTACTCAAAATGAAACACATATGTATTTAGATATACTATATAGTATGATTCTAGTAATATCCTTGTAAATATTTTTAGACGAAATACTCATAAGTACTGAAAATAAAAAATCGGAAAGTTCTAAAAATCAGACAATAATATTACTGGCTAAAATTAAACTTGTAAAAATATAGGGACACGCTTTATTTGATTATACATTTAAAGAATATTTTAATGCGTTTTTAAATAAAATATTCATAATACTATATTTAAAATAGTATGTGATATCTTTTAATGTTGTCATGCTTTTTTTTTTACACAAACTATAGTTTAAAATCAGGATGTCTAATAGTTCTAAGAATATTTTTTCTGTTATTCGGTAATGTAGTAACATAAAAGCAACAAATCAGATTGAAAAAGTAAGTACTGAAAAGAAATATTTTTCATGGAACTTTTATTTTTTCGGTGTTTCTTCGCTTTTATCTGCATTTCTCGAGTATTCAGATTGCAGATATGCATAAAAGCTTTTTGTAGAAGCTTTTATTAGAATCTTAAAATTTTTCGTTAAAAGAACATTGAATTTGAAACCTTTTTCCTCGTCATATCATCAAATTATTGTAAGAGAGTAATAGTGAAAAAAAAATTTTGTAGTTTTTGTTTTATTCTATCAGTTTAATATCGAATTATTGAATGTTTATAAATCATATTTAAATTTAACTTGCAACTATAATATATTACGCAAATGAATCTATCTATATGCGTATTTAAGTCTTATATAAAAGTTTTACTTCGCAATATTCATTTAAATTATTCTCAATATCCGGCATATTCACTATTTCCCTATTTCTTAATAACATCAATTATTTATTCCTGTTTAACTTCCCTTAAATTTTAGAATGTGCATATTAATAATTATCTTACACAAAATCTTAATCTAAAAATTTTAATCCTTTGCTAGATTTCATCAGCTATGCAATCTATAATGTTCTTAGAGAAGCTAGTTTTAATTTTCGAATGTTTTCGAAAGTTTTTTTTCCCCCCCATTTTCAATCTTAATTTCACGAATGTAGTTTCTCGCTTTTTTTTTCAACACTAGGATTTTTTTACTTTGAAAAAACTACACTATTAGATGCAGTCAGTCTGGTTAACTTTGGTAAAGAGAGAAAGAAAACTAAATCTGCTACATCTATTGAATTAACGGCAAAGTTTTGTTTCAAAATTTAGATAGCAGTACTAGTATGAGTTTTGGAAAGCTCATTGGAAATAATTCGTCAAGTTTCCACCATGGAAGAATGGATCAAAGTTTCGTAAAGGTGGAGCAAAGTTACCCTGATTTACCCAAAGTTACCCTGATTAATTGTACGGCATTCATTCGACATAGACTATTACCGTATCGCGTCATTTGCTTAGCTGGCAATTTCTAGAATTGCTCTTTCACTGATTGGTTCATTTCTATACTACGTCGAAATCTGTTGTCCTCAAACGAGTCTAACAAAAAGCAGATGCAATCAGTGGCCTCACTAAGGGGGGGGGCAGGGGGAGCCTCCTCCTCCAAACGTTTACACATGCCGTTACAATTGGCACATTTACAAACTGAATTGGCAAATTAGTTCAAAACTTTAATAAAAAAGTATAATACACTTTCTGTTTATGATAGATTTGACGAAAGTTACCAATATAATTACAAATATTATTAGGCTTTTTACAAATGACAATTAAGCTACATTTTCTAATTGTGATAACTTGGTAAAATTATAAAACTAGTTGGTAAACGCCGAGAACTATTTATGCTTGCTTTTCACTGAGTTGGCAAATACTGAATTTCGACTTGGCAATTTCAAGTTCTCTCCCCCACCAATAAAAAGTCTTAGCGAGGGCCCTGGATGCAATGGCTTCTAAACTCAGGTTTCTGTTTAAAGATAGAAAACCAACGATTATAAATGCACAAATAAAGTATGAGAAGGTAGCAAATAGCTATTTCTTTCTTTATTCGTAACTTTCTGGTTAGGAGGATGAGAAGAAAATATGTGGGGTGGAAGACTGATCGCAAAAGGTTTGCGAAAGACAGTAGTCTGAAAACTATCTTCATTGCGAATTAGAAGGACATCCAGAAATGAAAGGCAAGTTCGATTCAAGTTCGCAAGTTCGAAGCAATGAAAGTTCGATTCAGTTTCAAAAGTAAATCGAATGCAAGAATCAATAGAATTCATGACAGAGAGAATATGATTTATATCTGATTTCACTTCGACTAAAGCATAGATATCATCAACGTAACGAACATAGAATGGAAATTTTAAGACTTCAAACAATTTTATTTCAAAGTAATGCATGTACAAATCGCATAAAGTCGGACTAAGAGGATTACCCATAGCCAAACCGTCAATCATACGAAAGAAATTCCCGTTAAATACAAAAGTATTTTGAGATAAGCAAGCACGAGTTAGATGAATGAGCTCCTCTATTTCGAAAAAGGAAAAATGAAATTCACAGAGCCTTTTCTTGAGGCAATCTAAAGCACCTTCGACAGGAACATTAGTAAATAATGATTTAACATCAAAAGAAACCATCATGTGGCCTTGTGGCTTAAAACTGTGAAGTTTCTTAGCAAATTCAAAAGAATTCTTTTGAATCAGACTAAACGTGCTCTCAGATTTCGTTTAATGGAACATAAAAGGTATGTCAAAAATTAAGAGCTTAAACGTTCCTCTATTGCTCAACATTGTTGGTCTTCACAACATAAGTTTAACTATTCTTCAGCCGCCATCATCCATATTTGTTCTTCCATTCTTTATTTTAATTTCTGGGAAGCTTACCACATCATAAAAAATACTCCCTCCTTAGTCAATGACTTATCTAGTACTCCTTGTTTTCCAAGTATTTGGAAATCTTTAATTTAATATATATTTTTTCTTTTCACTCGCTTTTTAGTTTTTGCTTTTTTGTTCTATGATAGATGTCGCTACTTGTTCACCCAGTTGTTTTGGCTGCTTTCTTCTCTTTGGTTGCTTTTCTTTAGACGGGATGGTTCCCATAGCAGGTATATAAGCCTGCGTCTCGCTGTGTCTTTGCTCAGTTTTGCCATTTTTTAACTAGCTGAGTTTTGCACTGATGAAGAATCTCGATAGTAGATTCGAAATAGCTATTTGCTACCTTCCCATACTTTATTTGTGCATTTATAATCGTTGGTTTTCTATCTTTAAACATTTATGCACAAAGGCTTTTTTTGCTATTTTAATTTCAAGTTTCTGCCTTGTTTAAAGTTCTTCGAAATGCATTATCAGCAGATAATGCATTGATTTTATGATTCTTGTAGTTTTCTAAAATTGCTTTTTAAGATCACATAGTATAATATAAAGATTCATGCCAAAGCTTGAAGCCTTGACGGTTTTTTTTTTCATGATGTAGAACTTGTTTTAAGTTTTCATGTTCAATGAATAAATGCTTTAGAAAGATAAATTGGCTTCATTTCTTATGGGGAGATTACCAGATTATGGATTCCGTTTGCCTTGATACATTTACTCCCTGGTTGTATTGGATAAGAAGTACGTTTGCAAAACAACCACCTTGTGTTTTCAATTGTAATTATCCGATATCAACTGTTACCAACAATTTTACTCAAATTGAATGGATTTGTCGGCCACAAAATAACACATTTCACAACTCGCTAAGATTTCATTCATTTAATGCATTCATGTACAACGCCTCATTTATACAGTGTACCTTTGAATTATTAAAATTCATCTTACAAATTCATATTACATTATTAACTAAAATTTTTAATATAGCTGGCATATAATAATGAAATACATTGATCATCATAAAAAAAATATTAAAATAAAGCTAAACGACATAGAGAACCCACTATAAAATCACAAAACATTGAAAAGCTTAATCATTTTAATTTTATAATATCTTAAATCCTATAAAATAGTTAAACAGAAGAGGGAAAATTAGAAGCATGCATTGAAGAAAAAGCAAGAGAGAAGCATGCATTGCATTTTAGAGTTATTTCTCAAATTGCCCAATCAACTTTGAAAACAGATTTATAAGTAAAAAGCGAAAAAAGCAACAAGTAAAACCAAACTATTAAATTCCAAGAAATATAATGAAAAAAATTATTTATAGATATTTGTAATCAAACTAATTTCTTGCAATTATACACCATTTTAATCAATGAAAAATTTATATAATATATAGTTTTTTTAAATAAAATTTTTCTTGAGCTGCAAGACATTTCTCACATTTTATATAAATGTTGCGTGGTTATTGTTACACAAAGTTTTTTTAATGCAATTGCGAATTTTAGATTTTATGTCATCAATGCACTCTAAAACTCGATTTTAGATTTATGTCTTTACATGTATACTTCATATGATTATTGACATATGGAATATTCTAAGGAATATTTTTATGTAAAATATTAATGAATACGATACATAAAATATTTATATGATAAAAATATGCAACTGAAGTTTTTAATGTTTTCAGTCGTTGTTGTTAATGTGAAACTACAAAATTCAGAAGACACGAAGTCGAATTTTTCAACAAATACCGATTCTAGCCTTAGCTAAAGTAATATCATAAAAATGACAAATCAGACTGAAGAATTAAGTATTGAAAGGAAGCATTTTAGGTACCATTTTTATTTTTCTTATAGGATTTTTTTCGAAGTTTTTATATAAGAAAAATCTCTAATATTCAGTCGTTAGATTTGCATAAAAGCTTTTTGTTGGAGCTTTAAAAATTTAATCGGTTAAAATATATCCGATTTAAAAACTTCTTTTTCCGTCGTCATTTTTTCAAAGATATCTAAGTAACTAAATTGAACAGCAATTTTCATTTTAATGCTATTCTGATTTTATCCTACTTATTTAAGAGAGAATAATCTTTTAACCCTTTCCGGCAGGGTTGGGTTTCTGACGTCAGAAACTGGTTTTTGACATGACAACTGTCAAAAATTGGTTTAAACCGTCAAAAACTGGCTTAAACCGTCAAAAATGTGTAATGCACTTTAAACATTTTAAGAGCAAGAGAGAAACATTGAATAAGTCTTAATGATTTAAATAATTTTTTATTTAAAATTAATTATACTGTAATTTAATAATTACAAAGAAATTAAATTACTTTAATATGAATAAAACATTGTTTTTTTAGAATGTTCAAACAGAAGAAAATGATTTTGTACAGTTAATAATCTGGATCAGTTTTACCCCACAGTATCCTATAGCGCATAATCAATTTAGCACTTTTATTTACATCCAAATGGTTTCTGAGTTAAGGGTGTATAAAGCTAAAGTTACAAAATACTCTCTCAATTGTTACTGTGATAGTAGGGCTTAATAGTAGATGCATTGCTAGTTGAACAAGTTTGGAGGCAGACTAAATTTTCAGATTTATGAGAGATTTTTTCTTTTTTTTTCCGGAAATGATAATATACAATACAGTAAAAGTGAATTTTTAATATTACAACTAATGTTGTATATGTGTGACAGATGTTTAATGGGAAATTTTACAGATCACTGTAGTATTTGAGGTTTCTGACGAGGTTTTTGACAAGTGGTTTTAGCCATGACGGTTTAAACCACGGTTTTAACCGGATAAAACCGCACACTGTCAAAAACTTGCCAACCCTGCTTTCCGGCACAGTGATGCCACTCAGGGCATACCAAATTTTAATTCCAAACTTGCCTTCGGCACAAAGAATATTTTAATAAATTTTGCTTTTAATATGAAAGCATATATTAAGGGGTTCGCAAATTCTAAAAAGGTCGCTTTTAAATTCCGGTGTCAATCAATAATTTATCACTTTACGAAATAACTTTTTGTCTGTGCCAGAAAAAAGTTAAATATTGAAAAAAAAAAAAAAAAAAAAAAAAAAAAAAAAATATCATTCACATTAAACTTTGGTTGATTTGTTTAGTTTTAATTAAAACCTCTTATAAATGGTGTGTTAAAATAAATATTACTGTAAAGACATAACTAACGCCATATAAAAAATTCTCAAACATTCAGGCTACTGATTTGTCAAAACTTTTTCGTTGGATCTTTTAAATTTTTTCTTTTAGAAAAATGTTCAGTTTTAAAGCTGCGATTTCACTTGTCAAATCTAACCAGAGCCAAATATAACCAAGCAGTAAAGTGCACAGCAATTTTAGATTTGTTAAATTTTTATGTTTAAAAAATATTCGATTTGTAAGCTTTTTTTTTCGGCATTTAATCAGCATTATTTAAGCAAAAAGTTAAGTGAACAGCAATTTTAGACTTTTAAGCAGTTTTGATTTTATCGAACGTGTTTAAAAGGGAGTTCGTCTTTAAATCTTGCAACAAAACGTAAACTTTTATTCTTTCGCATTAAATTATAGTCGATTTGTAAAGTTTTTTTTTTTTTTTTTTTTTTTGAAAACTTCTTAAAATTTTTGTGTTGGAATAAAAGTTATGATAAAAACAACTTCAGCTAAGGCCAAACAAGAAAATTTTCAAATACCAGTCTACGGATTTGCATAAAAACTTTTTGTAGGATTTTCTTAAATTTTTTTCGTTTAAAAAACATTCGGTTTGTAAGTTTTTTTTTTTCACTCGGAATTTTATTAGTATTTAAGCAAAAAGTAAAATGAATAGTATTTTTAGATTTTTTATGCTTTTCTGATTTTATCCTACTTGTTTAAAAGAGAACACGTCTTTACATCGTGCAACTAAACGAAAACTTTTATTTGTTCACATTAAAATTTAGTTGACTTGCGAAGTTTTCTTGAAAACGAATTGAAAATTCCATGTTGAAATAAAGGTTTTGCTAAAAACATCTTGAGCTACACCATGCAAGAAACTTTTCAAATACCAGTCTACGTATTTATTTAAGTTTTTCATAGGATTTTCTTAAATTTCTTCCTTTAAAAAATATTGGATTTGTAAACTTTTTTTTTCTTTCTGAATTTCAGTGGAGTAACCTAAGGAAAAAAATAAAGTGAACAGCAGTTTTATTTATGCTGTTCTGATTTTGTTCTACTTGTTTAATACAAAATATATTATTAATTCGTACAACAAATCGAAAATTTTTCTTCGTTCATATTAAAATTTAGTTGATTTGCAATTTTTTTATGAAAATCCCTTGAATACTTTGTGTTAAAATAATGGTTAATTATCCCAAAGTTTATATCCCAAATTATGAATTCACGAAAATTTAATCGTCTGACATATTTTTTGTGACGTTTTAATACTACATTTGAAGATTTACTCAAGCATTTAATAAATTTTAGAAAAAGTTTGACAATTTAAATTACTCAACTTTGAATTTTATAAGGATTTATAGTCCAACTCAATTTTTTTATCTAAAATATTTCTTTTAATATTTATAGAATTGGGAAATGTACAAATGTAATGTTCTTACATTAGAGATATTTCCTGAGTTAAACCTCTCCCACACCCACAATCTTTCAACGTCAAGAAAGTTGAAAATATTTTATCCTTTTAAAAATATTTTTGTTTTGTTTAGTGCAACCAATAATGTTTTTGGAACAATATAAAGTAAAATCTATAACGCATTCTAAACTACTTATAGTATTACTACTAATCGGCGTATTACATTAATTTTATAACATCCTATCGTGAATTAAATTGAAGTATATTCTAAATATCGTGAATCCTAAACTATACGTAAATGTATTCCTATTAAAGAAGGACTTAACAACTTGTACGTTAAATGGATGAAAATAGAATGTAATATTTTAGTGTTACAATTAATAGTTATTAAATTATGTTTGTATAAAAATTTTTAAAGTTTCCGAAATTCCAATTTTTACTGAATGTTTATATTTTAGTGTTGAAAAAAATTAATTTTGTTTCTATTTAATTAAATTTAATTAGAATATTTGTCTATGTATTAACAACAATAAAACTCCATGAGATATTTGACTATTTAATTATCAGCGTGTTATTGTGCGTACAAGGGGAAAATATATTTAGACTTAAAAATTGTAAGAACTAAGTGCAAATATTACTCTGGAATGATAATTTATTATAATTTGTAAGTATTAAGACAAACTTAATGGGCACCGTGTATTTAAGATGATTAAATATAGACTCTTCAAAAAATTGTCTTTCTAAGCTTTTTGAGCATTTAGAAATATTTTTTTCTGCATTTGTCCGTAAAGAAAAGTTTTATCGTAAACTTGTACTTCATTTATCAATATAAACCTTTTAATCTTCTATTTCCAGACATCTTTAAAAGGTTTTGCTGCTTGTGTCATTTTTTCTTTCGTTCAAAGAGTAAATACGTGATACTCAAATGCTCATATTCAGTTTTCTCTTACTTACTTCAAAATAATAGAGAAAGTATGTATGAAAAATATTTTGTGAGTTTCTATTTTCATGTTTCTAATGCAAGAAATAACTGAGTTTCAAAAATTGAATTTCTTGTTAAAACAAGATGTTTCTTCAGGGTATATTTTTAAAACCAGAATAATTTAATGGAAACATAAATATAACCTTTACAATTCCACATACAGGTTACCTACAAACTCTTGAGCCAAACGGTAAGGATCGTTACAGTACATATAAAAAAGCAATTTTGGTACAGTAATGTGGGATCGGGAATGAAATGTTTAGGCTAAAATCCAGATTTCCGAGGAAATGAAAACAAGTGTTTTACTGTCATAACGATTATAGTAAGTTCTCAAATGTACAATCGTAGAAAACTTAAAAGTAAACACCCCCTACTAACTCCCCAACCTATCGCTGAATAATAAAGTTACTAGAACCAAATGATTTTAAATACAGTTCACTTTTAAATGATGCACATAAAATTTGCTTAGGGGAGTATCTACATATTAAAATTAATCCAAATTTCATTTTTTTCTTTAGCAATACCCAATTTCAACAAGATATTTCAAATTTTCGATTCAAACTGAGCCTAGACACCAAATTTTAAGTTATTTGTCTAATAAGTTTATTAGTTATAAAAATTCAAAATTTAAGACATTTTAGACATTTAGACTAAATTACATTTTCATATTTATCTCTTGATCTTTCTCATATTTATCTTTATCTCTTGAATCTATCTTCAATATCTCTTGAAATTATACTCCTAATTTTCTAATATTTTGCAGCAAAAATATTAAAATAACCATACATAAATGCGTTAATTTTGCAATTTTTACAATTTTATGATAAGAATTATGAAATTAATATTAAAAAAATTATGAAATGCAAACTGCAATTTTTTATGGATCTAAATTTATTAAGACCTGCTTTACAGAAATTCAAAATCTCATTTTTTTAAAACTAGTTTTTAAATTATGCTTTAAAGAAGGCAAAATAATGGTTTATAAGGGACCATCTAAGGTAGAAGTGACTAGATACGTTGAAACTTCTTGTGTCATCCTGTAATCTAGCGGTCTTCAATGACTGCTTGTGTGGCGTCTAAGATGCCTTGATCAAGAAAGAGGCTCTCTTGGTCAGTAATAGAGTACCGAAATTGAATCTGTATACAATCCCTAAAATATTGTTTTAAAATAAATAATTTCTCAGAAATTTATCGTAAGAATTGTATAAAAATTTGATTTTTAAATAATTGAAAGGTGTTAGAAATGGGTATTTTTACTGTAAAAAGATAGGGTTCATTTTAATATGTAGATGCCCCCCCCCCAAGAAAATTTTATATGCATCATTTAAAAGTAGACTTTATTTCCAATCAATGGTACCAAAAACATTCTTCTATGATAATTTGTAGAGGAGTGAATGTACTCTGGCGGTACCTTTTTTTTCACGACTATACAGCACCAAAATCGATACATAGCAAGCATTGTCTAGTAAGTTATCAACGTAGATTCTAGATATCTCATCTATGCGACACCAAGTAGTGTGATGACCTCATTTCTCAAGATTTACGTTGCTGCAAATATTCGTGAAACACTTGGAATTTACTACAAGGAACGCCAGTCACTTTCTACCCGCTGCCAATGGCACATTTGAGCACTTATTGCAATTGTTATGTGAGTAAAACACTTGTTTTCATTTCTTCTTCATTCCTTGTTTTTTGCCAAATCTATTCATTTCTGATACAACATTGCTGTACCAAAATTGCTTTTTTATCTCTACATTACCTTCTCTTACAGGTCAGATTAGCAGTTTTCTCGTTTCCTGTTCCTCGATTAATTCAGTGAATTGGTGAGGACACATTTTGAATCGACTTTGCACATCTGGCTAGGGTCGAGAGCTGCGATCTTTCAAAGCTTGATCTTGGTTAGTGATCTTAAAAAGCGATGAACCGACCGTTCCGCTATTGTACTCCTTTAGGCAGGGTGCCGATTTTGTTCGATAACCGAAAAGGCACATGGATGACCTCCCTCGAGGTGTAATGCGGGCATAGTTGAACATTGTTCGAATTTGCCATGATAGAGTGATTGTCTCTCCCCTCCCCCCTATTCGATGAGTTGTACTATAGGCGAGATATCTCATGTGTAAGACATTTTAGGTACCTTAGGAAGTAGTCACATTCCTCGAAATGTGCAGCGACATGTCGTAGTGATATCCGATGCACGGAGAACTTGTCGATCCGACGGTGTCGCTCTGACGTTATCTGTTGTTCAGCGGTAAACAGTTTTGACTCCAGCCTACTTGGTTACGTCGTATCTTTGCTTCCCTGATACAGACATTTTCTGGAATCTCGGACTCGTCAAATCATTCCGCGAGGATATAGCATCAGGCCGCACCATACAATTTACGAAGCTCTTTGTTGTGGTCTGGTCTCATGTATCCATTGCTCAGCTGTTTAAATTGACGGACTGTTGACGTGGCGTTACTTGATGCTTTTAGGATTGGGGATTGCTACGCAATATCCTTGGCAGGACTGCTTAGAGCCGTTTGACTATCGTTTAGGGAACTATTTAGTTTACCTTCCTTTGCAGTTTGGCCCATGAATTTGGAGACACCTTGAATAAACTAAAATTCAACTAACATGATTTTCCATCAAAAAACTTTTTTCTATGTAAATCAATTTGTCTGAAACCAAAATTAAATGAAAATCTATTCATTCTAGAAATAGAGCTACCATGAAAAAGAGACCATTACAGCGAAACTTTTTCGGCAATTCGCACCCAAACTCGATCAGCGTCTATTTATGTAGAGATCAACAGAATATAACACACCCGCAAGAAAAGTGACACATTTCGACAAAATTTAGTTTCACAGGAGAAGGAAATGAAGTTTCGCATAATTCTCTAAACATCTGTAAGGGGGAATGGTTCAGAAATTCTCAGGTTTGACTAGTATTAGGCAATTTTTAAAAGATTTATCTGACCCTCTTTTCTGACTGTGATTTTTGCTATAATAATTGCAGAAATCTGCGATCAAATATGATGAAAATAAATATTAAGAAAGGTGATGCAAATTGTAAACTAAAAAATTCTCCTATCTGGCAAAACTAGTTTTCTCTTGCTTTCACCACCGCAAGCTCAGTAGTATTATTTAACGTCTTTATTTCATGTAAGAGTTTTAGATTTCGCAATCATCTTCTATTAAAAGAACATTTTTGAAAGGCTTCTTCCTTATTTTTTAATGCTGTTGTTTCTTATCCTATTATGTATACCAGACATAAACCAGACTACAGACGTCATTAGAAAAATTTAAAAAATAAATATACAGGATTATATATTTGAAAATTCATTTATAAAAATAGATTTTAAGAAAATAAATGTAAAAAAACTAGATTGTTTCGAACATGCGCTAGAAGTTTTTAAGGTTTTGAAAGGGATGTAAATTTCTTTAAATAAAGCTTTTAAAATAATTGAAATTGGAAACAAACTTACGTGCATCTCTTTTTAAAATTGAAAATATACAATGTTTATAACAGTGCTTTTGCATGCTGTGTTTTATTATATTTTGTAACCTTTTTAAGACTCTAACATTTTGTAGTATGTAAAAGGCGTTAATTTTTTCACTTTGTAAAGCTAAAAGTTACTTTAACGAGTTTAAGAAAATTTCGTAAGCAAAATTTTTAATTTCAAGAATTATTCTGTTTTCTGTCATTATGTTTTCAGTAAAAAAAGTAAAACACAGATATAAAAACTGTACGTATCTGTACAGTTGTTCGTAAATCAAGTTCTTTATAATTCTTTTTTGGTCTATCACTTAAAAAATATTGTACATTGTTTTCCGATGACATATATTAAATCAAAACATGATTCAATTATAAATATATTATTTCAATTATATATGCATATTCTTTATATATAACTGAGCTCAAATAAAGGCTATTTTATAAATGAACCGTTATCATTACTACATAAGAGATATTAGTGACAACCAAACTTGGTAACACTTTCCTATAGTGGGGTAATATTACTCCATTTTGCAGTTATGGGAATAATGGTGCTTTTCACTTGTTTGACACTAGATGAGGTGATGACGTTTTATAATAACTAGCCGCATTTGACGACCAGTTTGGTCTTCCTTGAATGTATACTGAACATTAAGTCATATTGTTTTCAGTCATTTATTTTAGTTGCTCAATTCTTACTAAATTAAAAGATTCTGCATATATAACAATTATATATTCTTCACAAGGTAACCCGGCTATTGTTATTTATTTATTAAATAAACTATTTGTTTACTTCTTTTTTTTTAAATAATATAAATTGGTTTATTCTATAATTATTAACTATTTTTTATTTATTATTATTTCATTTTTTAAATAATAGAAATTAGTTCAAAAATATGCAAGTAACTGATATTTGCAAACGAAGTTTTCGCCAGATTGGCGTCAGAAAAATAACACGCCAATGAGGTGAATATATGACATCTCTGCTGATAAATCAAGAACTCAGTACTTTTATGATAGCCTGGTGCAGATAATGATTCTCCAAATATTTTAACCGTGTCATTTTTTTCGTATTTCATTAATTATTTAAAATATAATAATATAATCCTTTCACTCATTTCATTTGTAATACATAAATTTGAAACTGAAAAGTTAAAAATTCATGACTTTTATTCATTTTTTTAAGTAAAAAGAAAAGATAAAAGTAATGATATTTTGAAGTTCCATAACTGCAGCGAAAGAACAAAACATAAATAAATCCAGTTTGCCGCATTTTAAAACTTGCCAAAAGACTTTTGCACAGTAACCAATAAGATTTCATTTGGACTTTGCCATTAAACAATTAACAAATAATCGTGTTTTTTGTGCCTCATACGATAGCGCCATATATATATATATATATATATATATATATATATATATATATATATATATACAGAGTGTTTCAAAAATGACCGGTATATTTGAAAAATCAATAAAAATTAAACGGGTAGTGATAGAAATACAACGTTTGTTGCAATATGCTTGGGACAACAGTAAATTTTGAGGCAGATAACCTTTCGAAATTAGTTACAATTTTCAACAACAGATGGCGCTGCAGGCGATTTTATTACTGTTATGTTATTGCTGGGGATGGTGGATATGTGGAAAATATCGTATTTTAGATTTTTGCAGACTGCAGCGCCATCTGTTGTTGAAAATTTTAACTAATTTTGAAAGCTTGTCTGCCTGAGTATTTACTGTTGTCCCAAACATATTGCAACAAACGGTGTATTTCTATCGCTGCCCGTTTAGTTTTTATTGAGTTTTCACATATACCGGTCATTTTTTAAACACCCTGTATAGTATATATTTGAAGTTTTGTGAATTTTTTCTATTGTTTATCGAAACAGTCTTCCAAGACTAGATTTAAAAAATAAATCAAGTAAAATAAAGAACACCAGTAACTTAATTCCATCATAAGACTGAAAATGTAAGAAGAATCTACAATTTCTTTCGCAAGACATCAGAATTTCATTTAACTTTTGCGTTTCGATTGAGTAATGTTCGTGGCTTACAACTTCAAAGAATTTTCTTAGAGAATGGTGAAATTTCCAGATGTAATAAGTTGTGATGTAATTTTAGCAGTCTTAGCATTATTAGACATAACGGACTCTAAATGCTCTCAAGGGAAATGTCACCACTGTCTAGACATAAAATTTAGACAGATTTGATGGTGACTTTTAGGTTATTTTCTAAATTTGTCACAGTACGAAATATTTCAAACCGATATCCAGAGTTATTTTAAACTAGAAAATTACTTTATGCCCTCTAAGGAGTTATAATAGTTATGTTCTGTATAAAAAATAGGTTAGTTGTAATAATAAAGTAAGTTTTGCTAATAAATTCCAAACATAATTGTTGAAAGATGTTTATGAATTTGGTCAGTCTGGCCTTCTTCTAAATCTCATAAATATACATATGCAGTCGAACCTCGTTAACGCGAACACTAGTATCGTGAATTTTTTTTTAACACACAGTTAGTTCCCATCGTCCCCATCAAAATAAATATGGATGCTAGTGTTTTTTATCTTTTTTCAAAGAGCCCGTT
The DNA here is from genome assembly GCA_964019185.1 of Maratus speculifer. Classification (NCBI taxonomy): domain Eukaryota; kingdom Metazoa; phylum Arthropoda; class Arachnida; order Araneae; family Salticidae; genus Maratus; species Maratus speculifer. The sequence continues at coordinate 205,851,984 of OZ025302.1, read as the reverse complement.
TAATACCCTCATAGCATGCATAGTCACAGTGACGTAACTGTGAGTCACTTTAGTCACATCACATCTATGACCAAAATGCCACCACTCAGTGACGTCACATTGTGACTGAGATGTGACTTTTTTAAAAATCCTTAGAAAATTAAAAATTCTTCAAAACATGTTATTTACTTTATAAAACATGTTTCTGGCAATTTAAATATCGTCGCTTTTGTCATAGTTCCGTCACAATGTTAATGTCAAAATAGTCACAAATGACACATTTTTGACAAATTTGTCACATTGTGACCACTTTATGAAGTGGTCACAAAAGAGCTCTAAAACAGCCATAACGACTTCACATCGACGTCACGTGATGTCACATCGACGATCAATGGTCACAAAGTCACAATGTGACTTCACAACGATGTCGCAGTGACGGTATGAACAATTCTCAATGTTCTCATGAGATAGTTTGACGCTTAACGGAACAAAAATTCCTAGACAAGTGTAAATGCTTCCCTTTCCTTAGGAAACAATGTGTTATTTTTTAGACAAATGAAAACTTATACAATTGCCATTAGAATGTTCTCAGTTTTGGACAATACTTGTCATTAACTACATGCCACCCGGATTAGTGAAAATTCCCAATAAAAGAGAGTATTTTTGGTATTATTAGGTTATCCCGTCGACCAAAATACTATCGCCAAGCTATGATTAAATGCCAATAATGGAGAATCGTAAATGTCACATTCAATTACATTAAATATGATAAACCTGTTTAAAACGCCATTAAGTGATTTTTAGTTCGGCTTTTTATTTGTATTTTTATTAATGTTTCACTAATTATTTGTTTTTCAGTTATTTAAAATAAAAATTACGTCAATATGTGTAATTTGGCTATTAGTTAGGCGATTTGTATCATTTGGCGAAATTGGTCGACATGATAACAGAGTAGTACCGTATTTTTGTGCTTTGTTTCTTTCTCACATTTGAAAAATTTACATTTTAGTATTGCAAATTTCATATAAAAAGTAGCATGCGTCCAGTCTTTTTTTTTTCATTTTTCTGTCGTAGAGCTTTTTGTAGTTCGTTTACAGGAGCACACAAAAGAATCAGCTATATTAAGTTTTATGGGACAGTTATATTATGCTTTATGGGACTGCTATATTTTACGAGAAAACTCTTAGCCCCAGACTCCTATATGCATAATTCTCACAATTTCATTTCCGATTAATTTTAGAATTATTAGAATACTTTACACATAATAAAATTGATGTGCTTTACTTAGGAGAACTAAGGAGTATAGAATTATTACTTGTAGTTTATTTAGAGATTCACATAAGAAAACGATAATAAGGAAGGATTATGACCAATTCCATTCTATTAAATGTCATTTATTCATTCAGAAGACAAGAAATTTGAGAATCCATTACTTATTTCCCAAAATATTTAAGTTTCATTCAAAATTTCTCCTTCGATTCATTAATGGCCATGACTTAGGATTTCTAAATGCTCTTTCAAGATCATTGTGAAATTTTCTGATGCAATAAGTTGCGGTGTAATTGGAGCAGTCTTTACGTTATTAGACATATAACTTCCGACTTTAAATACTCCCAAAGGAAATGTCGGCACTGTCTAGACAGCAAATTTAGACTGATATGGTGGTTTCTATTTCTTCTGCAAATTTATGCCACAGCTCAAAATATTTAAAGCCGATTGCCACAGAGTTATGCAATGGGGTCAAGGACACATTTTAAAATAATTTTTATTTATTGAGTAAAAATTTTGAAAATTTTTTGTGATGATTAATCGTGTAATTTGTAAACAAAATCGCATGATAAAATTTCTTAGGATTTTAATTTAAATTTAGATTTTACAATTAATTAAAAAAGTGGAGTAATTTAAAATCGTTATAACTCAAAATATTTGTTGAATTTCAATTTCTTTATATATTTTAATTTCTTTACATTTAAATAAATACGTGAATTTTAATTTTGATTCAGCATTTTTAAAAATATTAATTAAAAAAATTAAAAATATTTAAAGTAAAAATTTTAAATTTTCAGAATTAAACTTTTTTTCCTCAAATTTGCTGAATAAAAATAAAAATAAAACAATTAAAACATATTCCAAATTTGAAGCATTTATCTTTGACTTCTTGAGTTATATATATTTAGAAAATTTAAAGATTTTTGTGTCCTAGACCCCCCCCCCCCCTTATATAGGAAAATTACTTTATTTTCTCTAGTAGGTTAATTGTGTTAAAATAAGTTTCTTTTATTGACATTTTCCAAAATAATCAAAAATGTTTATGAATTATATTAATCTGTCTGACTGTCTTATAATTCTTGTAAGTGTATTCGGATTGCGTTATATAGTGGAGCTGCGATTATCCGAAATAATGGGTGACCGGTGTGTTCAGATAAACGAGATTTCGGATAATCGATCATTTAAAAAAAAAGACTATGAGATAGTGAAACAACTGCGCATTTATAATCAACACAATTATGTATGTATTTTGTACTGCAATGCTTACAAAAAGAAAAGGGAAATTAAGTATCAAGAAATAAAAGGATTAAAAAAATCTGCAGGATATCAAAAATACTGTGGTTCTACATATTTAAATATAAAAGTTAATTTTTTCTTAAGCTTCTTCAGTGTTAACATTAATAGGCTAAATATTAGTGTACCATTTTAATGTATTGTTACTGTACCAAATAACTATCACGAAAATGGTAAAAAAACAATCTTAACCATAATAAATATTTTCCTGAGGTACCCAATTCAAAATTATTCTATAAAAATAGCAAAATGCAAGCCAGAATACCATAGGTTTAACATTAGTGTATCAGTTTTTTAATTAATTCATTCATATTCCTAAATATTTTTTTCGTTATTGTCTACTTAATTTTTTGTTACACTGGAAAAAATCATTAAAAAGTGTTTCTTTAATAATCAGTTTTATATGTCATAGTATATAATGAACTTATTACTCCTAGACATGAAATATCTATTTTGTTATAAATAGTTCTTCATCCTTAATTCCCACATTGAATTAAATTGTGCTTAGTAAAATTCTGGAGGGGTGAGGGAGGTGGGGAGAGAATAGTTGCTGTCTATACTAGAAAACTATTTGAGACTAAAGTTTTTAAATGCGAGTTATTTCAAAATTACATTACGATACAGCATAAGAAAAAAAAAAATAAAGCTTTGCTTATCTTACTTTTCCTTCTATAGTAAAAAAAAAAAAAAAAAAACTAACCTTAAACAAATCTCCAGGAATGACTCCTGGAATGACGCTGATGTGTAAGGTTTCCCGAATTAACGCGTCCGGGTGGACCACACCTTCCATGAGTCGAATAGACCAATCAGGAAAGGGCTCCGTCTATGCATCGCGAAGCGATTCCATGGGGTATTGGCGAGCGCAGCAAGCAGGGGTTGCCTACAACTTGGAATCACGAAGCGATTACGCGGGGGTTGGCGAGCGTAGCGAGCAGGGGGGGGGGGGCGGAGATCCCCTAGTTTATCAAAAAAGATAATTGACGCGTCTAAATTTCATTTGAAAATGTAAAGTTAATGTCAAATCTTTTTAGGTGCGTTAGTAATTATGTAAATACGTAACACCTGTAGTCGTCATTCAGTTCGTTTGTCTTTCCGCACATAAAAGAGCTTAAGCTACCGAATCGAATAATTTGTAATTTAAAATATATAATTGTTGCGTATTTTTGTGGAGTTAATTCAAATTTTATGAAAATCGGATGCATAGTTTAATTACAGGGACAATCAAAAGTATTCCGTTACATGACGGCTAATGAGATAAAATAATTTCAAGTGCATTTCAATGGTGTTGAACTCTTTCGAACATAATAAAATTGATATGCATCTGCGAAGCACATACTAAAATATACATTCTATTCAATCTGTGGTGCAAAGAATATTTGTTATTATATTTACAAGGCTTCACAAAAATATGTCATTACATAGTGGTAAACATTGGTTGGGGTGCGTTTTAATAATATCAAACTATTTCACATTAAAAAAAAAATTGATACACGTTGTTGAACTTTATTACAAGTTACTTCCTATATAATAGAAAGCAGATACTATTTACAGAGACACACAAAAGATTTTAGATACACTTCTGTATCCGAAGTACTGTATACTATTTTACCAAGATCTGAATGTTTTTAAAACTTCGTTATAGCACGAATGCACCTCATTTGCTACACTTGACATGCAATTTCAAATTTGTTATATAATGAACTTATTACTACGAGACTGGAAATATCTATTTTGTTATAAATGTTTCTTCATCCATCATTCCAACGCTAAATTGTGCTAAGGAAAATCCTGGAGGAGTGAGGGAGGTGGGGAGAGAATAGTTGCTGTCTAGACTAGAATACTATTTAAGACAAGATTAAAGTTTTTAAATGTGAATTATTTCAAAATTACGTAACGATATAGCATAATAGGAAAAATATAGCAAAGCTTAGCTTGTCTTACTTTTTTATGAAAAATGATAATTGACGTGTCAAAATTTCATTTGAAAATGTAAAGTTAATGTCAAATCCTCTTCTCTTTTTTACAAATTATAAAAGTGGAATTGATGGAAATAAAATAGTACTGTTGTTTCGAAATGCATAATATAAAATTAATGAATTTACAAAATATTAATTTTAGTAAAAGTGTTGAAAATTAGTTTTTTAACACTCCAAAAAAGTTAAAAATGCTTATGCATTCAGATTGTCTGTCATGACTCGGATTTTTGCGGAATTGATAAATGTTATTTAGGGTTACAGAAAGTTGTTTGGTACTGTACATGAAATATTTTAGATTGATAATTCATTTACAGGGATATTCTAAATAATACTATTACGTTGTGGTACATGAAAAAAGAGTATTTTAATGACATTACGCTATTTGATGTGTGTTGAAACTTATATAAATCACTGAATTTCACTATAAAATAATTAAGCTAAAAAATATAATACAACCCAAGTTCTGAAGGCTAGTACAACAATAATTGTTCTAATGAAAACATGTATGCGTATCATTTTTATATTATTTTTCCATGCTAAATATTTGTATGGAATAAAATCATGATGTTGAACTGAGTGCCCAGTTTTAAATGTAGAAAGGGCAAACGTATAAAATGAGGTGCGATTGTACAATACAGTAGTTTTAAAAATATTTAGATCTTAATGAAATAATATACAGTACTTCGGATGGAGAATAGTAACCGAAATCTTATGTGCGTTCCTGTAAATACTATCTGTATTCAATTATACAAAAAGTAACTTGTAGTAAACCCCAGCAACGTATATCAATTTCATAAAATGTAAAATAGTTTAACCCTTTCCGGCACGATCAAATCCTGTTGGTAAAATAACAAATTATCGACTGACACCGAAATTTGGAAAAAAAGGAGAAATTATGAAACCCTTAATTTAAGCTTTCGCTATAAAAGCAAAATTTTATTAAAACATTATTGGTGCCATTTGCAAGTTTGTAATTAAAAGTAAGTATCCCGGACTGGGCACAGTGTGCCGGAAAGGGTTAATGTAGTTTAAACACGCCCTAAATAATGTTTCTCCCTATACAATTATGCAATGGAATACTTTTTTGTGGCCCTGTAAATTAACAATATTCTTTTTACCACCCATTGTATAGAATGTATATTTTAGTATATACTTCATAGATATGCATATCAATTTTATTATGTTTGAAAGAGTGTAACATCATTAAAATTCACTTAAAAGCATTTTTCCCATTGGCCGTAATTTAAGGGAATACTTTTGATTATGACCCTATAATTAAACTATACATAAGATTTTCATAAAATTTGAAATAACTTGACAAAATTATACAACAATTATACATTTTAAATTTCAAATGATTCAGTTGTCTGATTTTTTTCTCTGCCATATACGGACAGATGGACTGACGAACGGACTGATTTTCATAAAATTTGAAATGACTCGAGAAACTTATGCAGAAATTTATATATTTTAAATATCAAACGATTCTGTTGGGTAATTTCTCTCTGTTATACACGGGAACACGGACGGACTGAACGAAAACTATAGGTGCTACTCACTTACATAATTACAAATGTACCTAAAAATGATAAAAATTGATTGGCTCTTATTTATATTTTTTAAGCAATGCTATCGAAGTGTCCTTAAGCTCTTGTTAAACAATGAATGTCTGTTCTTATAGACATATGTGTATTTTATTAAACGAATCATTCTACAATATCTCAATAACAAAGAGTAAAGATATATATTACAGTCGAACCTCTTTAGCGCAGATATTCACGATAATTTTTTTAACCGACTTCAAGGAGGAGGTTATGATTTCGACCTGTATGTATTTCTTGTTCACTCATAACTTTCGTAAATATGAACCGATTTTGATAATTCTTTTTTTGTTAGAAAGTGTAAGATGCCCACATGGTCCCATTTCAATTTTATCAAATTCTTGCTATGAGAACTTTTTAAAAATAACAAGTTGGAAATTGCACGTAAAGCGTAGCAAATGAGGAGCGTTCGTTGATAACGAAGTTTTAAAATATTCAGATCTTGCTGATATAGTAGAGCGCACTTTGGATACAGTATAGTGGTCGAAACTTTGTGTACCTGTAAATATGCAGGGAGTAATTTTTATTATACTTCATTAACATATATCTTATTCATAAAATGTGAAGTAGTTTAATATAATTAAAACACCCCCAAAACAATGTTTCCCCGTATAACATTATTTAGTTGAATACATTTGTGTGGCCCTGTAATTTAATAATAAATATTCTTTGCACCACATATTGTACAAAATGTACTTTTTAGTACATATTTCATAGATTCATATCAATTCTGTTATATTCAAATGAGTGTAACACTATTAAAATGCATTTGAAACTTTTTTCCCCATTGACCGTAATGTAACGGAATACTTTTGATTTTCCCTGTAATTGATCAATGCATCCGATTTTCATAACATTTGAAATGACTCGACAAAATTATGTAATTAATATACGTTTTAAATTTCAAACGATTAAAATGCATTTGAAACTTTTTTCCCCATTGACCGTAATGTAACGGAATCCTTTTGATTGTCCCTGTAATTGATCTATCCATCCGATTTTCATAAAATTTGAAATGACTCGACAAAATTATGTAACAATTATGTATTTTAAATTTCAAATGATTCGGTCGGGTAGTTTTTGAGTTGTTATATGCGGACGGACAGACGGACGGACAGACAGACAGACAGACAGACAGACGGACGGACGGACGGACTGAGCGACAACAATAGGTGCTACGTATTTACATAATTACGAACGCATCTAAAAACATTAAAATTCTATTTTTTTTTGAAGCAGTCATCCAATTAAAAGCGTTCATTTTTCAGGTAATCGCAGGCTTTCATATCGAGCACACAAGTCAGATATGTGTGTACAATAAATAAATAAAATTTCAGCCTATCACTCTTACACCGACAGGAGATCTTTTTAACCGACTTCAAGGAATAGGTTATGATTTCGATCTGTATGTATTACTTGTTCACTCATAACTTCCCTAAAAATGAACCGATTTTGATAATTCTTTTTTTGTTTGAAAGTATAAGATGCCCGCCCCGTTTTAATTTAATTAATTTCTGATAATTAGAATATTTTTAAATAAAAAAAATGTGGATTTGGTTAAAAAAAAATAATGATTTGTCGCAAATAATTTTACATTGTTGCAACCGTTTTCAAATCATAAGCATATTAAAACTATGCATTCATATGCGTTAACGCCAAGTTGTCGCCAAGCTTGATTCTTTTTTGAAGTCGGTTACTATTTTTTTAAAGCATAATTTTTTGTTATTTTTGTGTAAAAAGAACTTCGTATTATCCGAACTTAAATGTATTACATACAACTTGATAGGGCAATCGGAAACAGTTTATGATAAAAGTAATGCACGTTAAGTGCGTTCGTGTTAATAAAGTTTTACTGTATTGCATAAAGTTCCTTAACCACAGTATCGAAACACATTTGTTTTTAATACTATAGTACGCACACATTTTAAAGCATTAAAAGAAAAATAAAAGCCCGATAGCTTTCTGTATTGCTCTTCTGAAAAATGCTGGTGATTTTGCAAGATTTATTTCTAAATTTTACTTAGAAACAGAATTATGATCTTGCTATCGAATTTTTAATTCTTCACTGTACGATGTATTCTGTTTTTATGAAAAAAATATTTGAAATCTATACATAGGTTTAATAATGGGGAAAAAAGTAAAAAAAAAAAAATTCAGCTAAAATTTGATATTTTATGGGATGTACCCTGCATATACAATTTTGGTTTTTAAATATCGCATTGCTAGGTTTTGCAATAAAATTGCTTAAATTAATTTTATCTGCTTAACACTTTATAATATTCTTTATTTCAATATTTTTAGCGTTCAGTAAAAATGAAAATAAAATTTGACTTAATAGTTTGATCGGATTTTTTTTTTTTTTTTTTTTTTTTTTTTTCCCCCGAAGAACTATTTCTAATTTTTTGTCAAATGCAGCCTTGATCATATTGGCCAAATTCATGGCATAAAATGAGAATTATAGGATTTTTTGGTATGTGTTAGACTGACTCTTGCAGGGAAGGGTTAAATCGATTAGCTTAAAAAAATCGAATTATAAATATTACAAAGACATCATTTGCACTTAAAGAATTTGACGAATGCGATGAAACAGATTGCTAAATGACGTAATTTTTAAAAATTAAAATAACATTAAACATCTTAATATAAATATATTTAATATATTATACTTTTAATGTAATTTTATTATTTTAAAGTTAATACATCATTTCGCTTCTGTTTTATCTCTTACGCCATGTTCTTTGATGGTAATATATTGAATATATTGAATAAATATTGGTAGTATAAATATTTCTTTTAATGCAATTTCTTGAAAAAGTTCTTTAATTCTTGTTGAACGATGTATGCCTCTTTGCGTACACATGTGTATTTTATGAAACAAACTATTTTACAATACTCCAAGATATATAATATTACATAAAGTTCTTTAAACAGGGTATTGAAACACATTCATTTTTATTGTTTTGTTGATGAATCACCGAAAAGCTATTAATTTTACAACAATCCTTGTTTTTTATTTGTTATATTGTTGATTCACTAGTGATGAAATCTTCATTTCGTAATAAAGTAATTTTTAATCTTTTTCCATTTGATTTAAATGTAGCACTGCATTCATTGAACAAAATAGCATTTCGGTCTAGACTAAAACTCCAGATATGGTTAAAGCTTCTGTTCTCAACTATTTGATAATCCTACTAATTTAATACGAAAATAATATAAAAGCTTTTTTTTAAATTTTTGTTTGTTACCAGACGAAGTAATTAAGTTATTTGTCAGGAAGTTATTTTGAATGTGGGAAATTACCGGATTAAGCTATGTTAAAAATAGCATTTAAACATAAGATTGCAAAAGTTGAAAAGTTGGTTGCAAAAATAGTAGAGAAATGAAATAGAAAGAATAAATTTTTCAACTGAAATAAATATTCAAATTTTCTCAACAAATTACGAGTGTTGCATTTACTTATTGTTATTTAATTTATGCTGAAGATTGAGTTTTTTCTATGTTTTACTCCTGGTGAGGCGCGTTATAATAAGTTAATGCATTTTTATAAAATTGAGCGAAATTTTTAAAATGGATCGAACACAAATGGATAATTTCATGTCACGCATGGGACACCTTTCCACATATTTCTGCTATTTGAACAATGTTATTATATCCTGAAATTAAAAAAAAAAAAAAAAAAAACTATACTAAGAGGCTCGAGAGATTTTTTTTTTTTGTTATTTTTAATTTATAGTTTGTTTTCATTTTGTCGGTTTTTCATGGAATGGCAATGAAACGGACTGGTTATATAGGTCCAGCATTTAATAAGTGGAGATTTATACTATTTATTATTTTTATTATTAAAAAAGTCTACTAAAGTGTAAAGTTTGAAATCTGGAAATTTGTTAACCTAATTAAGACGTAACACTAATCACTAAAAAAGAACCGGATGATAATGTTAAGTTTATGGTTACGTTCTTTTCAAATAATTCGCTCAAATTTTTATATTTTTACATGATTTTCTGTCAATAGGATAGCTGAGGATGATTTACAACCAGGCTAGTTTTTTTTTAAATTTAGGTTGTATATTTTTATATTATGATAGTTTCAATTTCAGAACCGGTTCTAACTGGTTTCGAAGTTAAAATATCTTTTTTTTTTAAATCTGAAACGAAAATTGAAAAAGTAAAAACTAACCGGTTGTAGATTGTCCTCAGCTATCCTATGCAAAAAAATCATGCAAAAATATTAAAATTTGAGTGAAATATTTAAAGAGAACGCCCCGTTAACGTGTACGTTACCATTATCATCCGGGTCTTTTTCAGTGACTAGTGTGGATCCTTAGAGCCATTCCATGTCACAAGTGAGCAGTTTTTCTAGATATTACTACTGTTTTAACAATGTTATTGTATCGTCAAATTAATACAACTCTGCTAATGTAAAAAAGATAGGGGCTTTATTAATTTTAATGTATAATTTATGTTCAAACAAGTTATAAATAAATAAATAGATATGGGTATTTATGTAAGCGTCACGTGCGGGACATTTTGTCTGTTTCTCATGGAATGCTCGAAGTGAGCATTCTTAACTCTTCACTGCAAGTTTTCTTTTTTCTATTTTAATGTAAAAAAATATTGAAATCTATAGATCAGTATAACAACGGAAAAAGTATTAAAAAAAATTGGCTAAAATCTGATATTTTATGGCATGTAATCTATATACTCAAAACTAGGGTTTATAAATATTGTATCGTTATATTTTTCAATTAAATGGGCTTAAGTTAATTTTATCTGATTACTCTGCAACTTTCTTTTATATTAATATTTTTAAGTATTCATTAAAAATGATAAAAGAAGTTTAATTTTGCCTAAACCGCTTAATCGATTTTTTTTTCTTTCCGGAGAACAATTTTTAATTTTTTGCCAAATGCAACCATCTGACATGGGTAAAATAAGTGTTATTCTATTCTTTGAAATGTTCTTGATCAGTTACAACGATAACATTGGTAAAATTCATGGCATATTATGAGAATTATAATTTTTTTTACGTATGTGTCAGATGTAGTACATGGTGCACGGAAGGGTTAAGAAAAGTTCGGAAAATGAAATAACTAAATTTCTTGACTAAAACTATTTAAATTTTGTTTTTTATTAACTTTTAAAAATGGAAATTTTGTTTTTAAAATTATTTTTTAATAGAATTAAGAAAACTTTTATGTACTATCTTTTTAAGTTTAAGTTTTTATAAAATTTAAAATTACTCTATTATATTTAATAGACACTAACCGATCGACTAATTTGAAATGACTCGATTATATATTAAATTTCAAATCATTCGGTCGGGTAGATTTTGCACTGCTTGATACAGAGGCAGACAGACCAGGTCCAGAGGATGTCTACAGGTACTACGAATTTATGTAATTAATGAACACACATGGAATCTTCTTAACTGTCTTTCTAATATTCTTTAAAAGTACTTTAGAAATGTATATAAATTTTTGTTAAAAGCATGCAATGTAAATTCTCTTTATAGAAATTTATACGAAAAAATAGAACTTGACTTAGAAATATTGCACAGTGGAACATTTTATTTTAACTTATAATAAATTTGAAGCATAACACTTTTCGTTTAAAACCTAACCGGTATAACCCAACTGTGTGGATGTACCCATGACGTAACCTGACATCAAGAGAACTTTTAGATATTTATTTTCAGTTGATTATGATGCTTTTTAATTAGGGTTAATCCCAAAGACTTTAATTTCTACAAAAAACGAATCTTCAGGACTTAAGGGGATATCTGCATCTTAACCCTTTATTTACCGAATTACGAATTCATGAAAATTTTGCATTCTAAAGCATTTTACGTATTTGTTTAAACTAAATTAAAAGATTTGCATAAATATTTAATATATTTTTGAAGGATTTAGAAGGAATTATTTAATTTTAACCTACAGGAATTTTGGGCAATACTTATAACCCCATTCAAATCCTTTATTTTAAATTGTTTTTTTAGTATTTTGTATAATTATAAAAAGTACAAATATAATGTTCTTACATTATAAATATAGAAATATTTCTGAATTGAAAAATCTCCATCCCCCTCCTTCAGCGTCAAGTAACCTGAAAAGATACAAAGGCATAAGAAATCATCCTTTTAAAAACATCTTTGTTTTGTGCAACCAATAATTCTTTTGATACAAAATAAAGCAATGTATCTAACTCATTTTAAACAGTATTACAACTAATCCAAGTATTAAAAGAATTTTATAAGTAATTTTAATGGTATTTATAAGTATCGTTGGTAGATAAAGAGTTTATTGTAATCACATTAGAGTGCATTTAGGAAACACGTTTTAAGTTCTTAATTGTTTAAAAAGTATTTTCAAGGAAAAGGACATCCTATTTGTTACAGAAATTGCTTTTACAGTTTAACTTTGATAAAATGTTGCACAAACATTGAACATATTGTCGATTATACGGGTGCTTCGAAAATATTTCTTCCTTAACTATACTGTTATTTCAACATAAAGCTAAAATAGTATCCTATGCTGGTTTAAGATTAGATTGTTTTGGAATGTCTGTTTTCTTTTTTCAAACACGTACTTTTTAAAAGAAAAGCTTTTAATTTTATATAAAATATATTTGAATTTTATAAATAAACATAAAATTTGTTTTGTTCGGAGTATGACCAATATGGATACCTTCCTTGTAAGTTATTGCTGTTGAATTTTGATTCTGCAACTCTGGTTTTTGTGATTCTGGAAAGAGGATAAGGAAAATTATTGCGAATGCATTTATTACGTATATAATGAGGCATCAGTTCTTAATTGTAATTGCACCGGAGTACATTTTGGAAAACACGTTTTAAGTTCTTAAAATTGTATAAAAAGTTTTTTCAAGGAAAAAGAAATACTATTTGTTACATTTGTTAATCCTATTTGTATGCTGGTTTAAGACTGGACTCTTTTGGAATGTTTGTTTTCTTTTTTCAGGCACGTTATTTTTATAAGAGAAGCTTTTAAAATCCAATGTAAATTCGTTTTTTATATAAAAATTTAAGGAAAAAAAGTTAACGTTTGCTTTGGAAATATTGCATAGTGAAACATTTTATTTTAACTTATATTTGTAACAAAGCAGTTTCCGTTTAACCTCCTCATTCCTGAGACAAATTTTACGTGGCATTAAAAAAAAATCAGTTTAAAATTATTATAAAACATCTCCAAAGATGCGTTTATCTCTGTATCCATGCTTCTAAAATGCACGTTTATTAAGAGTCTAGATGTAATTTTAACAATTCCAGAAGCATTTAAATTCATTTAAAAAGTTCTTTTTAGTGACGCTCCCAGATATCAGGATTGAGGAGGTTAAAATCGAACCTACACTCCACAATTGTGTTGATACGCCTCTGACATAATCTGACTTACAGAATTTTTTTTAAATACTTATTTCAGTCGATTGTCAGCCTGTAAATTAGCGTAAAACATACTTTTAATTTCTACCAAAATAAATCTTTGTCTTTACCCTTTCTGGCACAGTGATCCTCAGTGTTCTCGCTGACATTTGACCAACGTTAGTAATTTGGCGAATTAAAAATAAAAAACATTCGCCAAATGAAAAAAAGTATTAGCAAAATAGATTTGCTGTGTAGCACAAAAAAAAAAGTTTTTTAATGTATTTCCTTTTTTTTAATATGTTCTAAAATAACCTAAGTTTTTATAACTGCGACAACGACTGTTATTAATCTATTTCAACTATTCGCTACAAATATATCAAAAATATGTATATATGTATATGTATGAAAAAACGGAAAAGAAAGGAAAGAAAAATAAAAAAAAAAATTGAGCATTGGAAATTTGGCGAATCCAATTGCATGTTTACTCACCAAATGAAGAAATTAGTTGCAATTTGGCGCAATGGCGAGCGACAGTGAGAATCCTGGTGATCCTTCTCCGGGCATAAATAATTTTAATGACTAACTTGCAAACGAAACCAAGAATATTTTAATTGAATTTTGCTTTTGTAGTAAAAGCTTAAATTAAGGAGGTCTTAATTTCTAAAAAAGCCGATTGTGAATTCCAGTGTCGGTCAATAATTTCTCATTTTGCGAACATAATTTGTGCCGGAAAGGGTTAAAGGCATATATGCATCAGTTCTTAATTGTAATTGAGTGCATCTAGGAAAACGCGTTTTAAGTTCTTAATTGCTTAAAAAGTATTTTCATGGAAAAAGATATCCTATTTGTTTCAGAAAATAGCTTTTACAGTTTAGCTTTGATAAAATGATGCACAAATATTGAACATATTTTCCATTATATGGGTACTTCGAAAATATTTCTTTCTTAACTATACTGTTATTCCAACATAAATAAAAAATAAGAGTATGCTGGTTTAAGATTGGTCTCTTTAGAAATGTTTGTTTTCTTTTTTTCAGATATGCTTTTTTTAAGAGAGAAACTACAATATAATATATAAGAAATAAACATAAAATTTGTTTTGCTCTGAGTATGACCAGTATGGAGACTTTCCTTGTAAGTTATTGTTGTTGAAGTTTGATTTTGCAATCGTGGTTTTTGTGATTTTGGAAAGAGGATAAGGAAAATTATTGCGAATGCCTTTATTACGGATATATGATATGATGCATCAGTTCTTAATTGTAATCCCATCGGAATATATTTAGGAAAACACGTAAGTTCTTAATTGTTTAAAAAGTATTTTCAAGGAAAAAGACAGCCTATTTGTTTCAGAAAATTGGTTTTACAGTTTAGTTTTGATAACATGTTGCACAAACATTGAACATAGGGTTGGTTATAGGAGTACTTTAAAAATACTTCTTTCTTAGCTATACTGTTATTCCAACATAAAGCTGAAATAAGAGTCTATGTTGGGTTAAAATTGGACTCTTTTAGAAAGTCTGTTTTTTTTTTCAGTCTTTAAATATTTATTTTCAGTCGAATATAATTCTATTAATTAGGGTTAAACTCAAAGAATTTTAATTTTTACCAAAACTATTCTTCGCGACTTAAAGGGATATATGCATCAGTTCTTAATTGTAATCCCATCGAAATATATTTCGGAAAGCGCGTAAGTCGTTAATTGTTTAAAAAGTATTTTCAAGGAAAAGGGAATTCTATTTGTTACAGAAAATTGCTTTTACAGTTTAGCTTTGATAAAATGTTGCGCAAACATTGAGCACAGTGTCGATTGTACGGATAATTCTAAAATATTTCTTTCTTACCTATACTGTTATTCTAATATAAAGCTAAAATAAGAGTCTATGCTGGTTTAAGATTGGACTCTTTTGGAATGTCTGTTTTCGTTTTTTCAGACATTCTTTTTAATAGAAAGGCTTTTAAAATACTTTGATACTTGAGTTTTGTAAATAAATATAAAATTTGTTTTATTCTTTAGTGATTTTGTTCTTTAAAATTTGTTTTGTATTGTGTGTATGTCTTATAAATTTATAGCGTTTGTGAATCTTATAATTTGAACTTATAATATTGAGAAAAATAACTTTTTTGCAGATCTATGTAATCTGTAAATATGTAGTACAATAGTGTTTTTAAATCTACAGAGTTTGAACTTTCCTCGTTCCACAGCTTTTCAGGAAACAATGACAGACGGACAAACAAAAATAAGCGATCTTATAATGGTTCCCTTTTTAACTTTTTAATTACGAATCTCTAAAAATCATATACATACAGTATGCATAAAATATATTTTTCTGCGTTATTTGCATCGGATTTCCATAGTATTAAGATCATTTACGGAGATTAAAATTATTGAATACGTACGGAGTAGAGCTGAGCAAAATTATAACTGTACAAACATTAAAAATCTCAAAGTCATAAAATCTGTCAAATACTTTTCTATTTATTATGAACTTAAAAAAAAATTTCAAATTTATACAGTTTCCTTTTGGCAGTTTTCGAACTTTTCTATAAATATTTAAATTAAATTTTTTTTTTTACTTAATTTCTTATTCTATCATTACAAATTGACAATAAAGGAAGAATAATTTTTCTCTGTGTAATTTCAAAATACTCCCAAAAAGTGTTTTAAAATATACAAACAAGAAAAAAAAGATTTCAGTTGCTTTCGAATATTGATCATAAGAACGAAGAAAATGTAATTTTTGTTTCAGAAATGTGTTTATGAAATGCGTAATAACTTTTCTTTCACAAGAAATAACAATTTAAAATTTATCTTTGGAAAGATTTAAAATCTGAAGACTACAATTTTAAAAGTTAGAAATAAATTTTGAAAAATTCTTTGGATGAACTAAAGTTTAACAAACTTTTAAAACTGTTCTTGTTTATTTTCAATTGATAATGCAGTTGTTTCCCTTACTAACTTAAAAATTAAAATACTTTTACAGTTCTTGCAACTTTTGTAAATATTTGAATAAGGATACTTTAGAATAAGTTTCCACAATGGTTTACCATTTTTCTCTCTAACACATTCGCTGCCGATCACGCGCCAACGTTAAAGGACCACTCGCGTGCCAGCGCGTGATGTGGGGTGATGTCCAATAGCCAGTCACGCGCTGGCGTGGGAAAATCTTTCACTGATTATTTGTTGTAAAAAGTAAATCGGCTTCTGGGGAAAACCCACTTCTACAGTGCGGCATTAACTATCATCACATCTTCACGTAAGCAGCAGCGAACATTTAACAAGGGACAAGTTGCAAAAACTATTTTTTTTCAATCCTAATCTCTAAGTACTCTCTTTTTTTCCTAAATAAAAAAGTATTGCAATTCATTTTTTTTAATTACTGGTTTTCATTTTAGGAGTTCGGAGGTCCCGAAAAACATGCTTATAGGAAATGTTTGTCTGTCCGAGTGTTCGTACTTTTATGTTACGTGACCATCCGTTCCGTGTCTTTAACTAAAAATATTGATTTTAATTAATGATTCAAATTAACTTGTTTTTACTTTATTCAGTGATATAGTTTGAATAGTACATATACATTAAAATTATACCATATTTTCAGGCATGATCATAGTAGAGAGCTATCACACTATAGGTATTTTTTTCTGCATTCAGCTTATTAAAAATATGCCACATTATTTTTCATTCAAAAAAATTGTAACATTGATTTGTATACATCTATATTAAAATACATATAATCTAACAGTTCAAAGGTATGCTATATACCAATATTACATTTTATCTGTCATATTACGTATAATGTGGTGTCTATATTTCCCAATTCAATTTTTAAAAAATGTGTAGTAATGAAATAACATTATAGAAATAATAAGTGCAACAACTTTATGAATTATTAACATCCACTTGAAGGAAGAAAATTTTGGGATTGGCACACCTGACAAATTATGTATTCAAATAAGAAAAAAAAAATATTTTTTTTAAATATCGAACATTACATGGTAGAAAATTTAAATATGTTCATAAGTCACATAAGATACATCCTTTAATACAAAATATTTTTTTTTTCGGAAGCGTATTTAAGAAAACTTCTTTTTTTATAGTTAAGTTGTATTTTTCGAAAGTTTTTTCTTCATAAATGTAAAAAGGTAAGTAGCATGTTGTCCAAAAATGTCATCTGTTCAGTAATTAATTTTTCCTTTTATTGTAAACATAAAAGAGAAATAACTAAAACTTCTGTTTCGTAATCAATTTAGGTTCTCCTTTCCGCGAATTAACTTTCTGATTTTTTAGAAAGTTTCTGCTTTTACTTAAAATAATGACAAGTAAAAGTGACAAGTAACGAGGATTTTTATTTTCGAATGCAGTTTCAAAATATTAACAATCTGTTTTAGTTATGTAAATAATAAAAGTGAAATTTCATTTCCTGTATCGAACAAGAGAAAGGAGAAAGTTTACAATTATTTTCCTAGAAAATCACAAAAAAAAATTTCAGTTGATATTAATAAATTTTTCAACATATTTCTCAAAGAGTTTTAAGCATAAAAACTTCAATTAAAAAATACTTACTTCATAAAAACTTCAACAACTTAAATGCTGGTGATGTTTTACAATAACGTTTTCAAATATGTACAGCAAACAGTGATGTAGTTGTTAAATGAGGGTACACGCAATAAACAATTGGTATAGTCTAGAGAGTATACACCATAAACCACCAGTGTACACCAGAAAGTAAATGCTATGCCTACAGTGGGTATACAGATTTATCCAGAATATATATGGAGTGTAATATTGTTTTACCCAACGCAATATTCCGGAAATAAACTGAAAGACGTTTCTTATTTTCAGTTGTCAGAATTTCAACCTTTCTTTATAAGGCTCTAGTCACATGTACTATACTATCATAGACAATATCGGATATCTCCTCTTAAAAAGATTTTAAAAGAAAAACTGTCGAAAACGAATAGCAACTAATCAAAGACATATATTTAATACAGAGTAAACCATTTTTAAAATATATTAAGACATGTTATAGCTAAGACTTTACTTACTAAACATAAGAATTCTTTTCGGGAAATTCTTTTAAATATAAATGTAAAGTAACAAAAGTTCTTCTAAATCTTTCTTAGATTTTTTTTTCTTCATTAAGAACTTCAAAAAATCGAATATTCAAAATTTCTGTTTCTCCTGTTCAATCTGTCGAGCATTCTATTAAATATTTGAATTAAAACTCTCTGAAAACTTATTTTCGCAACATGTTCCCACTTTTCTGTCATTAAAATTGACAAGTGGCGAAGAATGTAGTTTTTAAATGCGCTTTCAAAATACTTATATGAAACTTCTTTTATAATTAAATTTAAAGAACAAAAAGTTTGAAAATTTCTTTCGGAGAAAAACGCATTTGTCGAATAGTTTTCATAAAATAAACAAATATTCTTGCTTAGATGTTTTTAAGGGGGGTCTGGGACGCATTTTAAACTTATTTTTTATTTATTAAATTAAATTTTTGAATTTTTTTGTGATCAATTTTTTTCGATTTTTTTAATTAAAATTTATTAAAAGAGTGGGGTAGTTTAGGATTGTTATAACTCAAAATATTATTTGTAGATGTGAATTTTAATTGCTAAATAATTAAAAGTATGACATAGGTGCAACCTGAAATTAATCTTCCGTAATGCGTCCTTTAATTTGACCCTGGTTTAATGGATTTCGAACCAAAATTTTTCCAAAGAAATGAAATTAAATATCTTCCACTTAGAAACTTTAATTTAAATAAAAATTCATGAAATACATTTCCTGGTTTGAAATGAAGTTAACCTAGATCAAAGAAATCCAAATATTACGAAAAATTAGTAGAAAGTTCGCAATTATGGTATGATGATGAAAAATATACTTTTGGAAGCTCGAAGCCACCCGCCTAGGTAAAATGATTTCATTCTGAGCTCCTGATCTATTTTGAAGGTTTTAAGTAAGTAATCAACCCAACGCTGTACTCAATTAACTTAAAAGAAAAGCTTTAAAAATTTTAAAATAAATTATAATCAAAATTTTATTTTGAAAAAAAAATGAAACCAACAAATAGGTTTCTGAGATTCCTTAAATTTTTTCCGCATTACGGACTAAAAAATATGGAATATTAAAGATTCTGTCTTTACTATGGCAATTATCGCAACATGGTCTTGATTTTCCGTCCATAAAATGCGATAAGGGCTGTGCACATATAACATTATCATTTTAGAGGGGGGAGGGGTTACCTTTTGATATCGATATCATTTTTCAACCAATTAAAATTGTCTCTTTTTATTTGTAGCATGGTGTTTAGTTCAAAATAGTATATTATCTTTTTCTTAATCTGTTATTTATTTTTATGAAAATATAAAATTATTATTAAAATCGCTAATTTTTTATAAAATTATCGAATTTAAAATTTGAGGGATATCCTAACGTTTGACATTACTATTCATCTCCATATGTGTATGCATATATAATTATAGTTAGAGAAACCATATGTGAAGTATATTTGAAATGAAGCTTGTGTTTACTAATAGATAAAGGGAAAGAATATTGTTCACTTTTTTTATTGATAATAATTTCTATCTGCCTCCTCCCTTCCTCCGTTCGGTGTAAGTGCAACAAGACTTTATTATTGTTAAATATATTATGTATCAAAAAGCTACTAAAAATAGTAAACTTTCTGTTAAATGTTATTTGAATAAAGCGATAATTTATTGACTTCCTTTAATTTGAATTAATAAAGTACGCGAAAAATAAATTTAACAAGTATTACTTCAAACAAATAAAAAACTAAATCGAAAAAAAAATATATATATACTTAGATAACGATATTATTACCTGGGGGCGGGAAGGTCGATGGATGATAACGCATGATATCGAAAGGGGGGAAGGGGAACAAAAATTACAAAAACGTTGATAACGTTATATTTGTACAGCCCCTACGCTGGAAAAATTACAGCTGCAAATGTTTTTCCAAAATACTCTAGAATATTCTTTTTTAGGTGTGTTCATAATTATGTAAATACGTAGCACCTATAGAGGTCGTTCAGTCCTTCCGTCTGCCCACATATAACTGAACAAAAATTTCGCAACCGAATAATTTGAAATTTAAAATATATAATTGTTACATAATTTTGTCGAGTCATTTCATATTTTATGAAAATCGGATGTATAGTTTAATTACAGAGGCAATCAAAAATATTTCATTACATTATGGCCAATGGGGAAAAATAGTTTTAAGTGCATTTTACTGGTGTTACTCTTTCGAACATAATAATATTGATATGCATCTATGAAATATGTATTAAAATATACATTCTATGGTATCTGTGGTGCAAAGAATATTTCTTATTAATTTACAAGGCTACACCAAAGTATTCTATTACATAATGGTAGGGGGAAACACTGTTCAGGGTACGTTTTAATAATATTAAGATATTTCACATTTTATGAAATTGATATACATTGCTGAGGTTTACTACAAATTATTTCCTGTATAATAGAAGGCAGGTAGTATTTACAGGGATACACAAAAGATATAGGTTACTCTACTGTATACGAAGTACTGTACACTATTACATCAAGATATGAATATGCTTAAAACTTCCCTATAGTACGAACGCACCTCATTTGCTACCCTTGAATTGTAATTTCCAGCTTGTCTTAATTATATACACACAAATAAACAATTAAAAAATACTTTTAAATATTAGTAAAAAAGATAATGAAATTTATTTTTCTTAATTTTTTAAAAATATAAAAATATTCTTGCCTGGATTCTTAGTTACCTTCTTTTTTATAATACTTTTAAATATTAGTAAAAAAGATAATGAAATTTATTTTTCTTAATTTTTAAAAAATATAAAAATATTATTGCCTGGATTCTTAGTTACCTTCTTTTTTATAAACTAAAAAATCCCTTTTTTATGTATTTTCAAATGAATATTAAATCAAAGAAAATTTACTAGTGAAATCTAAGAATGCAACAGTTGGTATGAAACAGTAACAACTAAAAAGTCTTCTTCAGACACCATCAAGAAATTTAAATGCGCTTGGCCTTTCGAAAGAGCTACGCCTTTCCTCGTCAAGCACAAAAGATACGTACTTTTTCTATGATAACAACGGCAAGACAGAAATAAAAACATAAGGGATAGGAAACAAGCTGAAGAAACAGCCAGTAGGAAATCGGAAAACAGCTAATCACAGAACAACATAACCTAAACAATAGAACAAAGAGTGGAAGGAAAATTAGGTAGCAAATGTGAAAGCAATGTGGTAGCAAATGTAAAAATCAACCTTCTCGTGAGATTGCGGCAAAGTTATCGATCGGTAAATCTACTGTGAACGATTTTTAAAAATTTATATAAAGATATCTTTGGCCTTCAGGACTTTGAGATTCGGAAGACCACAGAAAGCGACTATTTTTGTGTACAGAATTATCAGGAGAAAAGCAATTTGATGGTCCGCTTAAAAATGCCGTTGCAATATATATGCTGTTTTAGATGACATTAATAAATAAATAAAAATAAAATATATGTAAAAATAAATAAATAAATAAGAGGAAAAAAAGATACATATATTAATAATCCGAGTAAGCTAAGAAATTTTGTGTAATTTGTTTTGTTCCATTTGCAAACAAAGAAAATTATCGAATCTGAAGATTTGTTAGTTTTATAAACTTAAAAAATCGAATATTTAAAGATTGTTTTTTTTTCTTTGGAAACTTTCATATCATAGTCTTGTGTTTCTGTTCGCAAAACATGTCAAGCTGTGAATATTAGAGATATTGAGTATTTTCCAAACTTCTAAAACTTTTATTTTTGTTAAAAATACAAATGAATACGAAAACAGTTAAAATTCAATTTGAGTATTATTAATAACGAGGGAAAAAATTTTAAATTGTTTTTGTAAAGTTTTCATAAAAATACATGGCGAATATTCTCTCTAGCGTAAAAAAAAAAAAAAAAAAGACTAAGAAGATTTAAAAAGTAAAATACCTCCATTTTTCAAGTTGGGAAATGAATTTCGGAGCTGCGCATTTTTGTATATTAAGGAAAACAAAATTCATTCGAAAGATATATCTTAAAAGTTCATTTCTTTTTCTGTTTTCAATTGCGTCAAAATTTCAAAAATTAAGTAACTTTCATTTCTTCTTCTTCTCTCTTTTTTGTTAGTAGATATAGCTTTTTGGGAGCAAAAGGAAAAAAAGCTGATTAAAAATGGGATTTATAAGAAATTAAAAGTATTGTTAGCTAAAAATTTCTAATGTAGCGTTAGATCGTTAGATCTTTATGTATTACAGATGTAGAAATACATCATGATTCACATTTTAAGTACCCGTGAGATTGGGTTATTCTCTTATAAGAAAATGTGTGTGTGTGTGGGGGGGTAGATTATTATTCGTTAATATATTTTTTAATCATTCGCCCGAGCGATTATAGTTAGCAATTTAGTTATATGTGCCATCTAACCTATCATATGAGGATGGGAGTTTCAAAATTCGCCTTATCGAAAAAAGAAAAAAAGGGGCTCTCCTCATTCATCTATTCCGTTAGTAAACGTGTACCGAAAAACACTACAATCTGCAATAAAGCTAGTTTTTTTGCACTGTAAAATCTTGGTTTAGGTTCAAAACTCATACTATGTACTAAAAACTTGTGAACAAGATTTGATCTACCAAACTTTTCTTTTCTGGATAAGGCGACTTGCAACTCCATCTGCTACATCTACACTCTGAGGATATGGTGCGGTGCCACTCCATTTATATGGGACTAATGAGAATAGTTAGTCTTCTGTATGAACGCAAAATTGTTGGGGGCCACCGTAATACTTACCCATCATAGATATGTATATGAAAATAAAACATGTGAAAACTATTTATACAATGCATTGCAATTCATAAACAAAATTTAAATATTGTTAATATACATAGTAATGCTATATTAAAGAACTGCTGATGTACCAATGTCGACAAATTATATAAAACGCCAAACTACTCAAGAAGTACCGAACTGCGTAAAAGAAACGTCCTTATAACTCCAAAAATAATAATTCTACTAACTAACAATTAACTGCGTCAGATTAAGCTTCTCATTTCCAATTAAAATATACCTCTGAATTGAAATTTGAATGAAATACAGGGTCATGAAAAATCGAAGAATGTGGAAAACTGAATTACAAATATCTCGGCAACTAATAATCCGATCGACTTCGTTCTATATGCAAAATGTGTGTTATTTTATTGCCTTTTACGTCCATTCCTTAGAACAAAAAAAATTCGAAAATTTTTATATACCTTTCATCAGAACGAATTTTTCGAGAGTCCGAAAAAAATAGTTCCGGATAATCGAGATTGCTGATATGAAATAGACTTCGTCCCATTCTTACATACTAAGTACATACAAAATTTCAAGTCTCTATCTCAATTTGTTCGGGAGATAGAGCGTTTACAGACAGATAGACGGACGGCAAAAAAATTTTTCAAAAAATATATTTTTCGGAATTTCCACTATCTAAAACGTGCAAATCCATCAAAAAAAAAAAAAAAAAATTTTTTCGATTTTCAAAACGATTGCAAGACTTACCCTATACTACGTATGATGGTTAAGTAAAAATCTCAAAAACAAATCCACATGTACATACTTAGCACTAATGTTTATTGCCAAATTGCAATCGGTATAATATGTCATAAATAAAATTTTGCCACTTAAGGGTGACCGGGACACAGATCTTTAAATTCTCTAAAAAGAAAAAAAAAATTTGCATTAAAAATTTTGCAGTTTTTTATGATTATGACGTTTAAATTATGTTTCTATTTTAATTAGAAGGGGAAATATTTTTTATGTTTTGGTTTGTTTTACAAATCTAGCTTTTAAGCAATGAATGTCATGTAAATGACTTCTTGTAAAAATGCGTTTTTCTTCATGAAAATTTTTTTCCCCCTGAATTTCTCAGATTTAAATGCTTATAACTGTATGAAGAACCATTACAGATAAATGCTTCAAATTTGAAACGTCTCTTTTATTGTTTTACCTTAATTTTGATTCAGCAAATTTAAAAATATATATATTTTTTGAAAATTTGATTTTTTAAAAATAAGTTACATTATATTTTTTTCAAATTTTTATTTTACAATTTTCCATTTTTTTAAAAATTAATATTTTAAAAAATACTGAATCAAAATTTAAATATTGATAATTTCGTTTATTTAAATGTTAAAAAATGTATATATATATATATATATATATGTTCTATAAATAATATTTTGAATTATAACGATTTCAAATTCCTCACCTTTTTAATAAATTTTTAATTTTTTTTTTAAACTGCGAGAAGATTTATCATGTGATTTTGTTTACAAATAACATGGTTGATCATCACAAAATCAAAATTTTAACTCAATAAATTAAAATTATTTTAAAATGTGTTTCGGACCCCCTTATAATGTTAAAAAGAAATTCGTGAAATAAAAAATCTCAAACATATCTATTTATTACCATGTAGAACTTCTGAAATTAAAAAAAAACTCTGCGTCATTATAACAAGACAAATTCTTAAGAATGTTCTTTCAGACTGCAGTTACAAAATATTTTCGATAATTCTCTTTTAATGACGTAAAAACTTTGAAATTTATTTTAAGATATCTATCATAAATAGAAAAAAACATATAAATTTGTACTTTTCGAAAAGCTGTAGAAGAAATTCAACAAATGTTTTCTAGATTATTTTCAAAAGTTTTTTTTTTTCATCTGAAAAGAAAAAAAAAGTTTCTTTCAATAAATTGAGGGATAATTATGGAAAAGCGTTTTATAACATTTTCCAACACTGCCGAAAAGTTATGTACAAATATTATACCGATGAATAAACATTAAATACAATAAACCCAAATTGAGTGAAAAATTAGCACAGAGTCAGGAATCGAACCTGAGTCCGTAGCATATTAGACTGTTGTTCTAACTCCTGAGTTCTAACAGCCTAGCATGTTATGGATTTAAATTCGATTCTTGGCTCTAGTTTTTCACTTCAGTTGGGATTATTATATTTATTATATGTATGTCTGTATAATATTTGTATATAAATTGAAGAGTTGAATGCAACCATTCTTCATGTGTATATACGTGTTTTAATAATCGAAAAGTTTTTATGAATACAGGTTGACTGTACGTTTTATTTCTGTTATTGTGTGTCAGTGCCATAAATCCTGTAGTTATAATCGGATAGCTATGAAATTGCTGTGATATTGGGGTTTAATATGGCAAGTTCCGTATTGAAAATGAAGTTTGTAGCATTTAATGTTTAGTTAACAGGGACAATCAAAAGAATACCGTTACATTACGGTCTATTGGGTAGGGGGATCTTTTGCGGTGTTTTTTAATATTACACTATTTTAAACATATTGAAAATTATGTAACACTGAAATGTACTACAAAATGCTTTTACGATTTTCCTCAATCTTTGTTCTGTATTGTTTCTAGGATTATTGATTAACACAGGGTGAACCAACAATTCCTGACAATTTGTTTTTAATTTAATATAAAATCGAGTAATTCGAGCAAAACAATTTGGTTGATAAAACTGACGATTAAATAAATCATTTTTAATTGTTCATGTAATTGAATCAAATTCTGAAAAATCAACTCTTGAAACTGTTGCTATAGAGAAGCGACATAAGTTTTAATTCAAATAAATACTTAATATTATAATAAATATTCAATAATAGATCAGTGTACACCTAAATTGTAGCACCGTCATGTAATTACAAAAATATGTTTTTGCATACATGCTAGCTCTGAAAGAGCGTTTTTGACACCTCCCCGCCAATTCCAAATCGAATATGCTTTTTGAAAAGTTTGGTTTTGTACATTTTACATGGCTTTGATAAATTGTGCAACAAAAATGCGGGATGGATACACGCAATAGAAACTCATATGCAGTTAACAATATCTCCATTAGTTTTCATAATTATTACATAATAAAACATTTATTATAGTAAAATAATGACTAGTAAGTGGGTAAAATTCAGTTTTTCTGTAACTTTATAGTTATTCTGAAATAAAAAGTACATATATATAATCCCTGAAGTTGACCTACTTTTCGGGTCGATAAAGAATAACCTCATCTTAAAAGCTTTTATTCCGTTGTTTAAATAGAAATTTGAAACTTCTTATAGAAAATCGGAGAAACTTTGTGTAACATTGATTTAACAGAATTGAGAAACATAAAGTTTGTTAAACAAGATTTCCATTAGATATAAAGCAAACTTTCATAATTTTAAATGATATTTATTTTGACAATTTTATTAAATTTTTAGCGCGAAAGCTTTTTGAAAAAATTCCAGAAAATTTAAGCTGTTTAGTTTTGTATATAAAAGGATTAACTTGAATGCTTCATTTACTGATCTGTGTTCAATATTTTTAGGCATTAGAATAAATTTATGCATAAAAATATTAGAAACTGTTACAAATTTAGCTTGTATATTTTAAATAATTTATTTTACAAATACGTTTAAAGATTTTCATTGTTTTTGTCATAAGCTTAAGTTGAATATTTTACAATTTATTTAGATTAATTTTTCTTATATTTTTATTTGAATAGATATAATATAAATATCTTTATCGCAAAATTCAAGCCATTTAATAATATAGAGGTGACTGAATTACAAGTTTTAAAGCTTACTGGACAAGATTTCTAATGCAGACAAAGTTAATTTTGATAGCTTTTTGTGACATTAAATCTGACAATTTTAACTGATGTTCTTCTATAAAAGAATTGACGAAATTCCCATACATTTTAAGTTTAGAGAAGATTAATTTAATCTTATAATGTTTCTTTGCTCGCACATATCGTTCACCTGCAAATAAAAAAGTGACACATTTCGCAAAATTTCATTTTGCATTTAATTGCACTAATAGGTCTGTGATAGGTGGGTGATTCTCAAAATAGGTGACAATTTGTTTTTCGGCATACAAAAGAGATTGAGAGGTTTTCTGTCATATTTTTATATTTAGATATGTTTATCTTAATATTATTTATTATTTGCACTCAAGAATTACTAATTTTTTAGTTAAAACACCTTAAAATAACAGAATAAAGGTTCAAAATGTCATTAGCATGGATGTCCACAGTATCTGTGCCTTGTGTATACTAGCATTTTTCAAGAGTTAATATCATGTTTATAAAATAAAACAAATGTTATTCTTTCTTTAAATTACTCAAGGAGAGGATTTATCCAATAAATTTCTTTTTTTTTTTAAACAAAATTATAGTATATAAAAAAAAAATTAAAGTTTGTCCTCCATATTCTATTTTCAAAACAAGGTCCTACTATAATAGCTGGTTATTAATCAAAATTTCATTTTCACAAATGACAATAGTTTGAAAATATAAAGTTTCTCCATGGCA
Organism: Maratus speculifer; assembly: GCA_964019185.1. Classification (NCBI taxonomy): domain Eukaryota; kingdom Metazoa; phylum Arthropoda; class Arachnida; order Araneae; family Salticidae; genus Maratus; species Maratus speculifer. The sequence continues at coordinate 205,824,085 of OZ025302.1, read as the reverse complement.
ACAAGTAGCCATTTTATTCCAGCCTGAAAATAGAAGCATGTATTGTATTTTAAGAATAGAAGTTGAATATTAGGGGCGTACATCAATTGTATGTCATTAGAATGGATAATAATTTCCATGCTTATTTTATAGTTAAAATTTTTATTTTACTTATTTGGATGGAACTTTTGTGTTTTAAAAAGCCCCAGAAAGGACTATAGCATTGTGATTATATTATGGCTCATAATCTTATTTAAATTAAATTTTGTCATTAGCATGGTTTTTCTATCCATGCTAAAGACTCCTATGTGCATAAATGTAACCAGGGCTCAAAAAATACTAATTATTTTTTTTAAGTTAATTTTTAAATATTTAGCTCTGCTGACTACATGTAAAGTATACCTAATACTATATTAACAACACCTATTTTTTTTCAGAAATTTTGATAACAGTATTTTTTTTAAGATTTCACTTTTGAAAAAGTCTCCTATTTTGAGAATCACCCAGGTGTGTCTTTTTAAACCAAGAGTTTCATAAGTGTAGTTATACGGAAAATAACTTTATTATGCTTTTTGTCCATTCGTGACCACAGAAGAGTGGTAGATTGTGTGGGGAGGTAAATTTATCCAACCCACTAAACCATATCACATGTCTTCATTCTTAAGGGTTTTACACTTTTATGCAGCTTTTCACTCTTGCATGCAGCTTTAAGGGTGTATTCCGATCCAAACTGCCTTTTTTCAGATTTATTTTTAGATTCATTTTTGCTCTCAAATGCACCAAACTTTCGAATTTTCTTATTTAGAAGCTATACAAGGTGCCGTAATGATCAATTTCTTGATAAATGTAGAAAATGTTGCAAAAAATGCTGTCAAAAACGGCGTTTTGGACCAAATTTTCCGAAGCGGGAGGTCTGCGAACGAAAAAAGGGTCACGCTGAGAAAATAATTGCTTATAAATCAAACTCTAATTAAATCAGCGAAAAATTACATCACACGGCACCTTGTATCCACTTCAAAAATCCCCTCAGCAAGTTTCATGCTTCTATTTTTAAAAAATGTGTCCAAAATTGTATCTGAAAATTTCGAGCTGTTGAAGGTAGAAAATCATTTTTTCGAATACACCCTTAAGGCGAAGGCGGACCTTCAAAAATCATCCAAAATTTCGAAAAATACTTTTTTCCCAACTCATGAAGCGCTTATTATAAGTTTATTACATGCATATTATGAGTGTATTATAAGTAATATTCATTTATTATATATTATTGAATGTTACTTATTATTGAAATACTAATAGTTCTAACTTAAAAGTGGATTTTCTCAAAATGAAAATTTCGACATAATGTCAATTTTAAAATGTTTTATGCGCATCCCTAACTTTCTGAGTTCTTCAAAATTTGTTTTGTAATTACTTTATAGTACATAGAAGAAATATTAGTTAAAATAGTTGTTCTTCGGAACTCATAAGCTGTAAATTATTTATCGAAAGAATGATTTACAGTGGTTTTTCACTATAAAAATTGGTTTTTCGACTTTTTATTATTATTATTGATGAATTTTATTTATATATGAATTTTATTTTATATTTATGTTTAATATTTCAAGTAAGTTTTACTCTTAGGTCTGAAAGGTATCTCATTAATTAAACATGTTATTTTATATGCAAAAGAAATGCGCATGGAGCATTTTCAATTAATTATTTCAATAATTAATAATTAATAAAGTAATTAATATTTTCCCTTAAAAATTTAGCTTTTCTCAAATAACTACAATTGTAATCACACATTTCATGTTCAAGCAAATCGGTTCAAAAGAAAAAAAATTTTTTTTTTCAAGTCCACCTTCTCCTTAAGTGCCATAATTTCATGTCACAGCAAAATAATGCACATTTTCTTTTGCCTTTCCTGTAAAATTTACTTTTGTCGAGATGTGTCGCTTTTCTCGTGGATGAGCCATATATTTGGGTTTTTTGCATATTAGAATACGATTTTTATGAAACAACAATATTTACTGGCATCTGTGTTTAGTCATTTATGGATATTGGAATAAAGGTACACAAATGAATGCGCTAAAAATTCAATCACAACTAGAATTTCCCTTTCCAGTGCGATTTTTTTTTTTTAAATTTTAAACAATTACATTTGCGTAAAGAACATTAACACTAGCTATTCAAATAGATTAATTAGCATTTAATGAATATTTCATTGTCTGAAGGATTTGCGTACGAAAAATCGAAATTGTTGCGTACGAAAATTATTCACAATTAATATTCATATGACAATAGGCTAAGGAATAATTTTTGGAGATGTTTAGAAAATATTATATTACAACAAGATTTAACTTATATTACAACTTTCTAATACTTTTGCGCTTTATTACATATGGTTCTTTCAGGAAAGTAACTTTTATTTTAAATTCAAAAAGTTATAAGCCCCAACAGTGGCCGAGAGGGTCTGACCTCTCAACTGGTAGACGGCAGGTGCTGGGTTCGAACCCAATCGCGGCCATCGGCCTAACCGTTCGGACTTTTCGTGGTTTTCTTCGAACCTTGCGTAAATACGGGTTAGGTTCCCTTAGAAAGACCCCCACGAAGGGCATCCCTCCCCCTGGGCCTATATCCCTAGCGTAGATAATCGGCCGTCACAAAATACACCACACACCATCATAGAGTTATATGTTTGAATTAAAGAATCGCGAAAGACGCAAAGAGAATTGAGCATGTGTTTATAATTATTATTATTAGTCTGCCTAAACATAAATGAAATCTTTCGGTAAATGTATAGTCATACACTAATATTACTGCATGTAAATTTATAGCAAAAGTTTTTCTTAAAACAAAATAACATTCTATTAAAAGATATGTTTTATTAATAGTACACTAGATCCGAAAGGGATATTAACTTTTTCCTTTTTTACTTATTTATTTTTTTTGTTTAATGATCTTCAATGGAATGTCGTAGGACATGTATAAATCAAGAATTTCTCATCTCATACCAAAGCATTTAAAGCTGCTAATCTTTCGATTTTTAGATAAAATCCTACTTTTTAATAGATACATTGTGTTAAGTTATAACATATTATTGTTCTTCTTTTGCTGAACAGTGTTTTGTTTCACATTATTGATTTCGATTACTCCGGGTTATTTTTAACACTGAAACAATTTATCGTAAGTTTGAGATGCTTTTCATTCTATTGATTTAACGGAAATGCAAGTTTAAAACTCGTGAGACAAAATCTACAATATACAGTTAAAGAAAACTTTGACAGGTACCGCAAATTTGTGGAACTTTTCACAATATTGATTTTGAGTTTAAACCTCAATAGACAAAGATTTCAAGTACAAACAAAGAGCGCTTTGACAATACTGGATGACATTAGTTTTGGCATTTTTATATACTTTTCCGATGTTTTATTTTTGGAACAAAATAATCTCAAAGTTTTATTTATTCACGTCTGGTATTCTTAAAATCGCATATACAGGGTGTCCAGCAAATAAGACCCCAATTTCAAAATTAAATTTCTCAAAAACAAAGGTCTATAGAATTCTGCGGTAAACGGTTTGTTTATAAGCTTTAAAAATCTTATACTGAAGAATCGATCGGTGAATATTTTGAAAAGATTGTGTTCTGATTCCAAAGAATGCTTGGTTTGACATTTTTCTTGTTTTAGATTGCTTGTAGATAATGTGTTTCTTTGGCTTACAGTGCCATATTTAAAAAATTTTTCGAACTAAATTTTTGTAATTTCGAAATTTAAGAAATTTAATTCTAAAAATCGTTAAAATAAGGCACTGTAAGCCGAAAAAATCGTTCGAATCGAAAAAACACAATATTTTCAAAATATTCACCATTTGAAACTTCTGTATAAGATTTTTACACCTCACCTAATAAACAAACCGTTTACTGCATAATTATTTCGATCGTTGTTTTTGAGAAATTTAATTTTGAAATCAAGGCCTTATTTGTTGAAAACCCTGTATAATTTCAATGAGTTTTTATGTATTATCGGAATGCATTAATGACAGTATATGTCTCCACTTTATCATCATGGCTTATTTATGTTCTACCCTTTAGAAAAGTTGCCAATTCTCTGGCTTTTTGAACACCCTATTATTTTGGAAAAAAAAAATTCTTTTAAATCTCCCGCATGTTCCAATTGAATAAAACATTTTCTGTATTAAAATACTGGTATCTAAAAATCCAAATAAGCTAGGCAGTTCTGCCTGTAATAATATAAAACTATGCTGGAAAAGACTTAAAACCTCATATGAGTGTGTGTGTATTAATGCATACAAAAAAATGTAGGGGGTGGAGGTTTTATGCATTTAACATTATAATTTATTTTATAAATATTTCATTTATTGCCACCTAACACAAAACTATTATTTACCACCATTAAATAATTCTTATTTCTAAATCCGATTTATTTATTCATGTTTTATTAGTTTTTCCTTAAGTGGTTTAAAAAAAATCGCTTTAATATTCTTTTCAACTTTTTCACAGTTATTTATTTTAAGCTTTTTCCTATACATTTTTTATTATATTTTTTTAAGTTATTTCATAATTTTCATTCTATTTTCAATAATTATCAATTAGAATTCATTATTTTATCTTTTCCCTATAGATTGCCGCACCAAAATTTGTTAAATTACTTTATTTATTGGTTTTCTTTTTTACACAATAGGGCTGCAGTATCATATTTATTAAATACATGTTTTTTTTAGTAGTTTAGTAACATACATCATGATCTCAATTTATGTAAACCGTTTAAATCTTCATACATTCTCCATTAATAAGTCGAATTTCTTGTATTATAGATTTTTATCTATCATTGGAGTGTTATCTCCCCTTCATTTATTTATCTTTTCATATCTTATTATATATATAAAATCCCTCCGTGTATAACGATTCCGGGGTCAACCCATCCACGAGGAAAAACACTTATTGTGACCAATGACAAATTCCGTTGTGAAAAGTTATCTCCGATTTTAAAGGCTATCAATTTTTTGTCCAATGCAAACGTTCCAGAGTCGTAATGGAGCGTTCTCATTTGTCAGATTTACAGTTTGAGCTGTAAATGACGTCACTACATTTTACTGTGCTTTGAAATCTTTTCCCTATTTCAAACCCAATATTCACACTGTTAAAAATTTGACTCATTTGCTGCAACATCACTCCACCGCTTTAATAGAAAAGCGATTACTTTGCTGTATTATGGAGCATTCTCATTGGTCATAAAAGAGACATTCTATAAAAGCTGTGGAGTGACGCTGCAGTAAATGGGTCAAATTTTTAGCCGTACACTGTTAAAAATTTGACCCTTTTGCTGCATCATCACTCCCCAGCTTTCATAGAATACATTGTAAGTAACACACACAAAGTAACCGTTTTCTATAAAAGCGTTGGAGTGATGCTGCAGAAACAGTTAAAAATTTGACCCGTTTGTTGCAACATCACTCCACTGCTTTTAAAAAAAGCGGTTACTTTTACTGTGATATGGAGCATTCTCATTGGTCATAAAAGAGATATTCTATAAAAGCTGTAGAGTGACGCTGCAACAAATGGGTTAAATTTTTAATAGTGTAATACGGTAAAGCAATCATTTTCTATAAAAGCTGTGTAATGACGATGCAGCAAAACAGTCAAATTTTTAACAGTGTTTAATTAAAACTTTTTATTTAAGAAAAGCGAAGGTGCGTTTTAAATACAATATTGTTAGAATTTTTATATTCGTGTTGCTTTATTTATTTATTTATTTATTTTTATTTTTAATTAATTAATTATTTTTTACAGCCGTGAATGACTTCATTGTCACATAACGAATCACTATTGTTTACTCTTTATTGTTGACATTTGTTTTCGAGCTTATAACGTATTTTCTTTTAAGTAATAGCTAATGGTATAAAATAGTTAATTCACAAATGTTTTAAAATAGCATTATTAGTGCATGTTTTGCATTATTAATGCATTTAATTTGCATGTTTTTTTGTGAAATAATTATTGTAATTTTGTGAAATTCATTAGCTGCATATTCTATGCCATTATTTTACCCATTCAATTAATAATTTGGCTACCCTCTCATATTTGTCTGGAAATGGCCAAAATGGGAAATTTTTTTTTATACATTTACGATATTTTTATTATTTTCTCTCAGTATTTTAAAATATTTTTTGGCTGTAGTTTCACAATATATTCTTTTATAATTGATATTTTACCTTACTTTATTGTTTTAAAATTTATGCATTTACCATTTGTTCATTACGATCCCTCCCCATCCACCAGATAGTTTTGTTATAGTTTTAAATGCAGATTTCTATTGATTTTTTTTTAGACTTTTCCTTCATGCACAATCTTTGCATTTTTCAAAATTGTTTAAGCCTAAAGTGGCTATGATTGACCAAAGTTGTTGTAATGTTTTATCATCCTTTTAAAAATGGAAACACGTCATTTTGGCGGGCTATCTTCTAATATTTAATATTCGGCTTATTTTAGAATATTTTGATATGTTTATAAAGAGATGTATTTTGTCATCTTAGGCCTAATGCCGACAAAATTGAATGAAATAAATATATCTTCAATATGAATTAAACCTGCAAGCTCCTCTGAAGATTCTGTAGATTATTCATTGTTTCTTATTACACATTTTTGATTTCCACTGTACAATTTTTGTTAGTCTTTAGAGTTTTGCCAACTTGTTCTTATATTTGTCATTTCATTTTAGTTATAAACTGTTCATTTGTAGATCGAACAGAAGACTGTAAGGATAGTCTTGCTGTTTTAAGGCGTATAAAGAATAAGGCGTGCTCTCTTCGCCTGACGAAGAAAGACTAATTCTTTCGAAAGACCTTGTGCGTTTATTAAAATTTTAAGTGTTTTAAAGAAATACTTTTTATTTATCATTTCACACCAGTGTATTTTTTTAATATGCTACCTCCCTTCAGTTGAATTGCATTTCATTTAACAGTAGAACGCCCAGAAGGAGTCGATATGCCTTCGACCATGTGATTAAATTTCAATTCGAGCCAGAAGTTTTCTTTAATTGAAATAAGCTTAATTTAAGCTACGCAGATTTACGTTACATAAATCGATTAAATAATTTTGAATAAAAATTTTGGTGATAAATATTATTTTCGAACTTGAGTAAAAGTTTCGGGCGTTCTAGTGTTAATAATTATTCTTTTAAACGCGTTATTGTGCGAATTTGAAAAATATTTTGTACGTAACTCTAACGTAATTTAACATATTACGTAATCATTTTGTCGCAACTGATTAAAATTTGTAAAATGTTACAAAAATTTAACAGCTTAAATTTTTTGTCTTAAATTATAATATATATTAAATAGTGTACTTTTTGTAACATTTTCTGTCTTTACTCTTTTTTATAGGTGAGTGACAAATCTCTTATTAAAATCAATTTTAGTTGGTAAGTTTATGACTAGTTATATGCTTTATTTTCATATTTTGTATGTAAATTTTGTATTTATGTTTTGCTAAATTCTTATGTAGAATAAAAGTGTAGATAAAAGTAAGACATTTTTGCAAACCACAAATATCTGTCTAAACTGAATGGATGGAGAGTTCATTTACAGAAAGTTTAATGTTTGAAATTTATTGTGATACAAGCAAACAAGAAAACAAATCATTCGTCAAACATAAATTAAGAAACACTTTCCAACTCATTTGGAATAAGGTAACGAAATTGCACATTTTAATAAGTTATAATATTTTATCAAGTACAACCATATGGAAATGCATAATGCATTTTAAAATCAAATTTCAGCTGTTTTTATCCACAAACGGATGTATATTCGAAATTCTTGAACTTTCCTGTATATTATGTACACATATATATTTGTATGCATTAAGCGCATCCACGCCAAAAATTAGTTCAGTTAAGAAATACATATACCTCATTTGAAAATTCGCCTTCAGTAATTTCCGTTAATAAGGAGAATGGTTCGTGAATTATTTTATGCAGCCTTGTATAAGAGGTGTGTAATTTTAAAAAGAAGGAGTAACATGCAAAAAATTAGCTAAATGTAAAAGCCCATATCGAGTTTTAAAATCCACATTCAGAAATTATAGATCTGTAACCGATTTCTTTTGTATGTCCTTGTAAATGAAGCCCCACGAATGGCCGAGAGGTTCTGGTAGACGGAAGGTGCTAGTTTGAAACCCAATCGCGCCCTTCGGGCTAATCGTTCGGTGTTTTTCGTGGTTTTCTTTGAACTTTGGATTTCTTAGCATAAATACGGGTTTGGTTCCCTTAGAAAGACCCCCTGTTCACGGAGGCAGCTCTCTCTAGGGCCTATATCCTTCTTGCAGATAATTGGCCATCATAAACACAATCAACCAACTTTGTAAATGAATAATAAGTGATATGAATGTCTTATTCTATCGTAATGATCTTGCAGTGAAATTTAGTGATTTATATCAGTTTCAATACATTTGAAATAGCGTAATTCCACTGGAATACGACGCAAATGATTTTTCCTGTATATCGCAATGTAATGAAATTTTTTTGTCCGCCCTTGTAAACGAGCTAATAATCCTACATACTTCATATGCAATACTAAACATGCCTTAGTGGTCCTAAAAAAAGTTTATCAATTGCATGAAAATCCAAGTATATTTATGGGAGTTACATTCTTTCTTTAAAACTGTGCAGATAAACAATGAAATCTTCTAAATTTGTATTCTGATGTTTTTGGCGCATTATTGCTTCGGGAAAGAATTGAGTACAATTTAGAGTTTTACAATTGCTTTTAGGTATTGCACTATTTTTGTGGGTATTTTCAGAATCATTTATTTTTATTCAGTAAGAATTTTTTATTTTCAAACCATAAACCGCCAAAACAAACATAAAGCTCCAAATTAAATTGATTTTATCTTTGAGCGAGAGAGATTTTTGTATTTCATTATTTTAAACTATTTCATTTTTATACATGTAGAAAAATATCAGTGCAAAAAATTAACATAGAAAATTTTATAAATCTCGTGTAAACATTTTAATAGTGCTATTGTACTTGCATATTTGTTATTTTATTTCTGTGCAAGTAATTTTTAAATGAATAAAACATATAACATAAAAAATTACGTTCTTTCTTTAAAACTGTTCTAATAAACAATGTATCTTCTAAATTTGCGCTCTGTTGTTTTCGACGCATTATTGCTTCCTGAAATAATTGTGTACAATTTAGTGTTTTCTATTGCTTTTAGGTATTGCAATATTTTTGTAGGGTATTTTCTAAGGATTCCTTTCTTTTTATTCAGTAAGCTTTTTTTTTTCTTCAAACGATAAATTGCCAAAACAAACGTAAAATTCCAGATTAAACTGATTTTGTCTTTGAGAGAGAGAGAGAGGTTTTTTATTTTTATTATTTAAATTATTTTATTTATTTTTTACTTGTAGAGAAATTGCAGCTCAAAAAGTTAACATTGAAAATTTTACACATCTACATAAATGTTTAAGGAATATTATTCCATGAATGCATTTTTCTGTTCTGTGAGATTCTTCTAAGAGATACTTCTATGAAAAGCATTCTTTTATGCTTTATTCTAAAGAATAAAGTGTAAAAGAATGCTTTTAATAAATCTTAAAAGTTGGGTTTAATTATTAAAGTGGAGTACAAGAAAATTATTTTATCACTTGTAGAAAAATGGCAGTTATAAAAATTTAACATTGGAAATTTTATAAACTATGTCTGAATTAATGGAACAATGATAGATGAAAGCAATCACAGTCGGAGTTGGTTGAGTGACACGCAATTACTACTCGATCCCGCTTAATACACGATTTTTTTCCGAACCGCTTAATACATGCAATTTTTCCCGATAGAGCTTTTTTTTTTCATCCCATGAACATCACAAATAAGGTTATTGAAAATACATCTCGCTTAATACACGTATTTTTCTTGATCCAGTTTTTTTTAAGATCCCTTGGACACAGCAAATAAGGTTATTGCAAAAATATCATGCTTAATATATTCATTTTTTCCTGATCCAGGCTTTTTTTCGATCCCTTGAATATTGCAACTAAGGTTATTGCAAAATTATCACGCTTAATAGCGAATGGTCGATATGAGAATCCACTTAATGTGCGGTAGATCTTTTATTTTCGGTCCTTTATGAACAAAAAATAATGCTTAAGATGCGAATTCATAGACCAGGATGGAAAATGATTGAAACGACAATCATAATTCTCTTAAAAAAATATAATTATATTAATCCATGCATAAGTTATATAAATTTATTTTTTCAAACTAAATAGTCAATGTAAACATAATGAAAATATTCAAAAACAATTGTTACAAACATATTACGTTTCATTTTTAATCGATATGTACTAGGAGCAAAATGATAAGAACGGAAAAGGTTTTTCTAAATTATATTACAGGTAAGTTGGATTTCTTTTAATATTCTCAATGCAACGTTTGTAGCAGAGAGTTTACATGGTTTCGAATTTGTCGAAGTTGCAAAAAACATACCTCCCAAATACCAGGTTTTAATTTAACTTTTCATGTTAACAGAACTCCTGTGTGCGCCTTGTATACGGAATTTTTTACTGTTGGATGCAGTCGAACGATATACATATGAAACAAGAAATTATTCAAAGAAGATATTACAATTCGGAAAAAGTTACTTAATTGAAGTATTGCTGCATATTTATTTCACTCTTTGCAGTTTTTTATACAACAGAGATAGTGATATTATCTAAACGCTGATTAGCAATTCTCTTGAGCGTCATTCATTCCTATTTCCCGTCATTCTCTTACAACCCGAAGTCTAAAAATGCATTTTTGTCTTGTTTTCTGGTCTGGTGTAGTGTTTGTTTCGACTTTTTTTTTTTTTTTTTTTTTTTTTTTTTTTTACTGAAATTCATTTGGTCATTCTTCTTTAGCGTATCAAATTTATGGTGCACGTTATACACGAGACTTTAAGAAATCGCCATTTTTACTGGTAAAGTAGGGATGCCCCTTATACACGAGTAAATAAGGTATATATTTTTAAACAGTCAGTTTGATTTAATTATATATAATAAAGTCCAGTGGTTCTTGCTTTATCCTCTTTGGTCCCTGGGGCTCCATTTGGTGACTTCTGTTTTTTTGCTTATAAAAAATAAAATGTCAGATTTTTTTTTTTTACATTTTTACATCATTTGGTGACTTTTCATTGGCCCATTTGGGGACTTCTGTTTTTTTCTTATAAAAACTAAAATGTCAAATTTTTTTTTACATTTTCACATCATTTTTTAATAGTTGAATGTTTTTGCGTTGAAAAAAAACTAATAAATGTCTGCATCTTAGCAGAATACCTCATAAAATATATGTTTTTTTCATCTGAATTTGCAAATTGTCTAAAATTATCTAACAGACAGTATGACCAAGAAAATGATTAATTTGCATAAGTATTTAACTTATATTTAATGTTTTCTTTGAAGATTTGTAGATTTACTTGTTTAAAGCTCTTAAATTTGCGATTGCGTTAATTTAGGTTAATGGTTATTAAATGGATTTTTTAAGGGGGTTTGTAGTTTTAGGTTCAAACATTAGAACCTAAACTACTAAGCGCCTAAAGGATCAATTTTAGAAAATATTTTGTATTTTATGATGTCATTTTGTTTTGCATGTTTAGAAAAACTTATAAGTACTTGTATCATTATTTTAGCTTCGTAACTAAAAAGTAAAGAAATAAAGAATTTCTAAATTTATTTTGTGTTAAGCGCGTCATTGCTACATGAAATAACTGTGATTTTTAATAATATAATGACGCTGCTTCATTTATATCATTCCATGACTGGTTATCAAAATACCGTATAACGCTTTAAAAAATATTTTTTATAAAAAAATTAGAACAAATTGATTTTGTTTTTAGTTGAGAACTTTATGTATTATTTTTGTGTATTGTGTATTATTTTAATGTATTATCTTTTTTTAGTTTGCATTGTAATTAATTGATGGATTTCCGTATACATTTAATACACATACTTATATTATTTCTTCAAATATAACAAGAAATAATGCTTAAAAATAGACACCTTTAAAATGAAAGATGTTTAAACAAATTTTAGACACAGCAAGTATTTTAATATTTACTTATAAACATGTATGTATATAAACTTTTAGTACTTTTAGTTTTTCACTTCCGAAATAATTACACCTGTAATCGATGTAGTATTTAAACTTACCTTATTTTGCGTTCAGAACATCGTTTGTTTTGGAAAGATTACGGTAAATCATATTTTTTCAAATGGTTTATGTATGGAATTATCTTTTTGTGCTCTTTATTTACTAAATCACTTTTTCCCTTTTTTGCATAAACAAATATTTTATTTGAACTATAAATAACCAAAACAAATAAAAAAATAATGGAATAATGGTATTGCTTAGGCGAAAGAAGTATGTGTTATATTCTTGAAATAAAATTATTAACTATAGTTGTATTTTTGTGTAACTATACAGCATTAAAAATTCTATAATTATATATATGTACCAAAAATTTAAAAAAAAAATTAGAATTTTATAAATTGTATAGAAATACCAAAAAATCAACACAATAAGAAACTTTTTATGGAAATACGTAATGAATTTCTCAAGTTTTTAAAAATAAGTAAACGAGAGGTAGATTTTTTTAATAAAAAGTTCTTACTTTAAAATTGCATAAATAAAAAATATTTTCTGTTTATTTACACAAGTAAAAACAAAATGTATCGGGATTTTTTTGTGTGTGTTTTCTTTATTATTATTTTCCTAGAATTGTATGAAATTTATAGTTTTTCATTTACGTTTTTCACTACATTGTTTTCCTAAAGCACTGTTTTCTAAATAAGTTTGTTTATATTTTTGAATAAACAAATATATTTTGGAATAACAAATCATCAAAGCAAATAAATTGGCAGAATTAATTGCTTTTGTTTTTGAGAGATCATTTTTTACGCCTCGCTTATATTAGATAACTTAAATAATGATATAGTTAGCAAAAATTTATTGTCGAAAAAAATAGGTTTTCTAAATTGTATGATGAAAAATTCTAAAAGAAATCTGTATTTCATAAATCATTCACAAACATTTAGAACAGCATTTTCGTAAAAAAAACATATTAATGTACACATTTCTTTTGATGAGTTTTGGAATTTGTAAGTAAAGCTTAAAATGGAATTTTTTAATAAAATGTTTTTCCATAGTCTGTTTCTCTTAAAACATATAAGCAAACAATGTAAGCTTTTAAATAAAATTTGAGTTCAAAACACGTGTGGTTTTGAAAAGAATTCAGGGTAATTTATATTTATTGCTTTACGTAATCATTGTTTTCATTGTTATCTGATGGTTATTTTCTAAACTGATTTTTTTTCCTTTTTTTAATAAACAAAATATTTTTGTTTCTAATAACAAATACATACATAAATAAATAAATCACAGTAAATAGTGTTCATTTTTTAGAATATAAATATTTCTGCTAGATTTTACAGAATTATTTTTAACTACAGAAAATTAGTTTTGATTTCATCAATAATTAATCATGCGTGAATTCTGTGTATATTCATTCATAATTTGATTGAGAGACAATTTGAAAGAAACGCTGCAAAATTTAAGAAATGATTCTTAATCTACAAAAATGATATAACCAGGAATGAAAATACAAAATGCCCTCTACGCGTTGCATACGATTCCAAAACTAATCAATAATACTATATATTTTATTAAAAACCGTAGTTATGTCGAAAGATGTTATTGGACATTTTTACTTTGAAATAAAATCCCTGTCGGCATGGCCTGCAGGCGCAGGTAGATTTCGAAGTTAAGTGCTCATTTCAACAACAAAATGAAATATAGAGTACATGCCAAAAAATATAAAATTTTTGCTGAAAATCTTAATTTTTTTTTACTATTTTTTATTATACGACCGATATATAGATTCCAAATATTTTTTTTTTCATCAAAATAGAAAAAGAAACGTGCAGTGAAGGGCTGGGAGTTTTCAAACACAAATCATTTAAAAGGTTATTTCACACTGAGAAAACACCATAAGAGCGAATAATTGTAAAACTGCATATTATTTTAGCTGTCGTTAAGTTGTCCCATTTGCCTAAAATCAAAAATATGAAAAAACAAAATAAGTCCAGAAATAGAAAAATGTAGATTATCACATCAAAATCGCAGCCTTGTAGTATATCTGGTAACTGTTTCAATTACTTTCTACATGGTGGGGCACTATATAGTGGAAAAACTCAAATAGCAACTTAATTTTCATTGGTAATTTTACTCGTTTTTTTTCCTTCCTAAAAATACTCTTTTGTAAAATTTGGGTAATTATTTTTACTTTCTTCTATCTTTTAGAGAAGAAAGCACTGGATTTGTCAATTTTCAAATTCCAATTTTCGGCTTATTTACAGGTTTTAGGGGTCAAAGATTCCGAAAAACATGTTGTTACAAAATGTTTGTCTGTCACATAAATTATATATAAATTACATGGGTGCTCTATATCAAGAAATAATGCACGGAATTCCACAAAATTTTAGATTGTTAGGCCTTGTTATAAACTAGATCTGATTGGTTTTTATCGCCCAACAGGTGGTGCTGGCTATGATGTTTTTTTTCAAGACTTCCACAATAACTATTTCTCAAGAATTAATGGACGGAATTTTATGAAACTTCAGATTCCGTTAGTCCATAATATAGTATGGTTTTGATTACGGTTTGGTGTAAATCGCCCAACAGGTGGCGCTGCTATGGTGCATTATTCACGATTATCACAATAACTTTATCACAAGAACTAAGGCAAGAATTTTCATCAAACTTCAAAGTGAGATTGTCCCTGATATAAATTAGTATAATTTAGTTTTTAGAGTAAATCGCTCAATAGTTGACGTTTCTGTCCAGTTTTTCAAGATTTCTGTGATGACTTTATATCAAATATTAATACATGGATTTTCATCAAATTTCAGATTCAGTTAGATTTTCAAATAAGTGTTGTGGATTTGTTTTTGGTGAAAATCAAATGCAGTGATGCTGTTATGTCTCTTTTTTCTGCGTGTATAAGATAAAAGAAAATTTTGGCATTCCCACATCAGATTAGTTTTTTTTAACTATTTGGAAAAGAGTTGTTGTCGTTGATAGAGAATTGGGAAATCTGAAGTATATCTGAAAGTTTTATTGGTTGAATTCGGTAACTTATTCATTTTCTGATTGGTCCAAGCTTAATGTCTAGAAATTGAGTACTTCTGTTGCCACGTTGACAAAAAAGTATTAACAAGTAAAAGAAAATTAATAACTCAAAAACCAATTTAGACACATACTTTAAACAAGTTACATAAAAAAAAAAAAATTCCTTTTTATATGACAATGTAAAAATTGAATATGTGCGATGTTTAGAAATTTAAAAATTTACAATACCGAAAATTGTTAAATTGAAGTTTCATTTAATATTTGTTTATGAATAGTCCATGAATATTAACGTGACTCTAAATGTCCAGCCTTATTAATATGGCTTTATTATTACGTAAGCTACGTTTTTATCATCATAAAATGATGTTATTATTGTTATCTTTTAATATAGAACTCATTTTTGAGTCTAAAATTACAATCTTTGAAAATACTATTTTCCAAATAGTCATAATTTGTTAAATTACAATTTTTTAAATCCCCCTGCTCTAACATTTACAGTAATCAAAGATAAAATCTTTTACGATAAAAACTCTCAGAGTTATCATATTTCAAATTTTATGGATTTGCAGCACTTCTCGGCACTGAAATAAATCTTTTCCCTTTATATCATATTTTAAGCATTTTCTTTATCATAAATATTATCTAACATAATCAGTTTCCGAAGGTAATAATAATTTCGTAAATCGACGACTAATTTTGTGAAAAACGAAACACTTTAGAAATTTTTTTTTATGATTTCAATTGTTTAAATAAAAATTTGATTGCAATATATCTAAAATTTATTGAATTGAATGTTATTTAAATTCAAGCGATAAAATAAATTGCTGTATTCCGTTTCGATTAAATTTGAAAAGTTCTTTTTTATTTCGATTGCTATCTTAATGTGTATCATTTGTATTTCAAAAAGAATTTCTTGATAGCTTTTTTTATATCGTAAAACAGACATTGCGACATATTTTAACATGAAAATTTAATGTTTATTTTTTCTTTTAATTTCAAATGCTAATGCCATTATTACTTCAAGGATAATTTTTCTTTTCTTTTTCTTTCTTTCTTTCTTTTTTTACCGATATTAAAACTGTTCTAAAAACCTGTTTTTACCTGTATAAACCTAGAGGGCAAGGATAGTAAAAATGATCAATAGTATTATCTCAGTATAATTTTAATTAAATTTTCGGCAGTAAAATTATGTTTGGAATTATTGAATATTTAATATTTTGATAATTCATGTTTTAAATATTTAATATTATCTTTATATGTTTATCAATAAACAATTTTTAATTATTTATTATAAAAAATAACCCTTAATTGCCTGATTTTTAAAAAAATCAAAAATGCTTTTTTGCTATTATTTGTTAAATAAATTATGGGTAAAATACCTTAAAATAATCATCTTTTTAAGTATGGTTTACGGTTTAAAAACATTTATTTGCCAATCTACAGCAATAGGATTTAATTAAAAAAAAATACTTCTACTTGATGGAATTTAATAGTATCAACCCTTTCGGGTTTGAATTTTTTTTCCATTTTGAGAGCAAAATTATTATTACTTTAATAATGTTAATCGTAGCTATCCAAATAGACTTACCGATGTTTAAAAATTATCTCGTTGCCTGGAATACAACTAATGTACTTATTTTGTGTACTATTCAATTCATATTTGTATGATAATAGGCTAAGGAAGAGTTTTCGAAGAAATTTGGAAAATATCGTATTACAACAAGGTTTAACAGATATTATAGTTTTGTAGTGTTTTTTGCGATTTATCACACATGATTCGTTCAGAAAAGTAACCTATACTTTAAAGAGTGAAATATATGTGTAAAATAAAGGAATTGCCAACTGTGTAAAGAGAGTTAAGTCAATTTTTATTGTTGCTGTTATTACTAAGGTCAAAAGTTAAATGAAGCCATAATAAAAAAGACATAGATATATCGTCACCTGAGAATAATAAAGTTTTATTTGTGTTTTTGAAAAGACTGTTTTATATTTATAGATAGGCTCTATTTGTATCTATGAAGGCATTTCTGTATCAAAATGATGATACACCGTATTTACTCGTGTATAAGGCGCACCCCTACTTTACAAGTAAAAATGGCGATTTCTTAAAATCTCGTATATAACGCGCACCATAAATTTGATACGCTAATGAAGAATGACCAAATGAATTTCAGTAAAAAAAAAAAGTCGAAAAAAGTATTACACCAGACCAGAAAACAAGACAAAAATGCATTTTTGGACTTCGGGTTTTAAGAGAATGACGGGAAATAGAAATGTGTGGCGGTAAAGAGAATTGTTAATTAGCGTTTAGATAATGTCATTAGCTCTGTTGTATAAAAAATTGCAAGGAATCAAACAAATATGCAGTAATACTTCAATATGGTAACATTTTGCGAGTTTTAATATCTTTTTTGAATAATTTCTTGTTCCATATGAATATCGTTCGACTGCATCCAACAGTAAAAAATTATTCCGCATATAAGGCGCACCTAGGAGTTTTGTCCTAATTTTTTGGAAAAAAGTGCGCCTTATACACGAGTAAATACGGTACATAATTTACACATGGCCTTACAATCATAATATCACATTATTTTAATCCAGAAATGCCTTCTTAGATACAAATAGAACATTTCTATATGGGTAAGTCATTAAAAAAAAAAAAAAAAAGATAGAACCTTATTATTCTCACGTGACGATATATTGCCATTTCTGCATGTAGAAGTAACAAAATGATTTTTATAACAAAATAATATTCGATGAAAAGACATGTACTATTAATACACCAGACCCGAAACGGTTAATCACGCATGGTTTTTAAGTACTATGAGTAGAAATAAATTTTACTCGCTCATTGCTGAAGAAATAAGGTATAATCCAAGTTTTCAAACAAAAGCTCTTGTAGAAACAACGGAAAAAATAAATCCATCTCCATATTTTTAAAAAGCACTAGTGCTGTCATTTATTTGTTGAAAATTGATTCAATAATATTTTCAGTGTCTATATTTTATTGTAAACATTAAGTGGAGCTTCAATATTATTCTAATAGTATTTTAAAAGAATAAATTGATATGTTGCCGAAAGGCAACACACGATATTTAAGGATTAAATTATAACATTCATAATTTGACAATTAATAACGTAACTATTAGGTATCAATGACTGTTACATACATGTAAGTAAAGTACCGATTGACATAGGTGGTTTTTCACGAACTATTAGGTATCAATGACTGTTACATATATGTAAGTAAAGTACCGATTGACATAGGTGGTTTTTCATGAACTAAGGCTTTTAATAGAAGCAACAGTTGGATTTTTTAACTGCATATTTTGTTTGAACATGAGTAAAACATTTTTACGAATAAATAGTATAATTAAAAAGCAGTGTTTTGCAAGATTTTTATTGCAGTAATTTTTTTAAAGACAAATTATTAATGATCAACTTATTGTTAAATTTAGTTCAAGAGACAAATATTTTTTTTTCAATAACTCAGAATGAATTAATCTGATATTTTGAATATACTAATTAAAGTATAAAAGCTGAATACCGTGTCAGTTGTGGAATATTTTCTTTCTGGCGGAAAATATTTCTCTTTCCATGCATAGACCTAAAGGTATAAATCTGTACATATGCAATACTTGTTTGCACTTGTTATAAAGGCATACTTGAAAGAGGTTAAATACCCTGTACAATAAGATATAAACAAAACCATTAATCAGAATTACAAATTACCATGTAGAAAAAATAAAAAGAATATTGTGGAAATTTGTAGAACCAAAATAGAATTCTCAAGCCCTGAATACTTTTGTACTACAAGTACAGTGTGTGGTTTCATTTTCATATTAGATATAAAAAAGCAAAATAATACGAATGTAAGGCTATTAACACAATAAAATCAACGAAATAACAAATATATCAAGTAAAATAATTATTATTACTAAAAATTATTAAATCATTATGTGATACTATGAGATTATAATATTTCAATTTTTGATGAAATTTCTCATGAAGAGGTATCAGAAAATTACAAAGTAGAAATTACATACATGTGTGTGTGTGTTGGTGTTGTACAGGGTATTTAACTGCGAATATGAAAATTATAAATGAATTTATTTAAATTGAACATTATCTATAAATAATTATAAAATTATTTGAAGCAAATCCGCCGTAGAACATGTGGAAAAAAATGCACACATTCATTAATCTGAACTGCTATAAACTTAATTTAGTTTGGAAAATGAGAGTTTGTTACTTTTAATTCAAAATGAAGAGGATTTAATTCGTATTTAAATATGCTTGTAAACATTCCGAATCCTTTAAAAGAAAAATTCTTACACAAAATCGTGTTTAAAAGTAGTTTAGTAATTTGTGCTTTTGTTAAGCTCATTATTTTGATAAACTTTTTATTTATAATAATTTACTAAATCTGGTTTAGAAATTGATATTCTGTGCATAATAAAAGTTTACCAATTACGCTACACAGAGTAGTTCGTTGAAAAGCCTCTCCCCTCTCCTTTTTTCCATCTAAAAGAAGTGAAATATTCCTTTATTTATTCAAGCATGAATAATAATCTTTGGAAAAAGGTCCCATTTTCAATAATTGTGTATGCACCTTCATTTTTATGAACTTTAGGAAGTAATATCACTTTGAACAGAGGAAGTGTCATAGTAATTATTAAATTTTTTTAAAAATTCCCGTGCTTAAGATCAAACAATTTGGCATGTTAATGACATATACAAAGTGCACGTAAAATAGAAAAATGATTTTCTGAAATGTTTTTACTTTCTTGTGTCTTTACAAGAAAAAGGGAATTGGATTTGACCCGACACCTCAAAATTTAATAAATATGTATAAATAACTAAATTATTTGAAATAAAACATCCTTATTACAAGTGCAAAAAAAGATATATATGTTAATCTGGATGACTATAAACTTAATTTCGTCTGTAAAAATGAGTTTATTATCATTAACCCTTTACCTACCGAATTATTTATCACGAAATGGCTTCAAATCAATAATTGCCTTCTTTAACCCTTTCGTGGTTATAAGCGCGTATACGCGCCCAGAATACCACTTAATTTGAATTGCGAAATGCCATACTGACACCGGAATTTTTAAATGAAAATTTTAATTTTACAAAGAACGCAAAAAAATACATTTATATATTATGTAATAAATTTGTTTTTAAATTCCGGTGTCACTCAATCATTTTAGTATTTTATGAATAGAAGTGCTTTAACCGTCAAAGGGTTAATACCTGAAGACATACTGGAATTTTTAAATAATAATAGCGTGAAATTTAGAAATGTTTTTTCATTAAAAACGAAAAAATATATCAGTATTTATATATTTTTTGTAAAATATTTACAAAAATAATCTAATTAACCAAAAATACTCTTATGGTAATAATACAATTCTTATAAAAGCAATGTATTTAAATGTATTATGACTATCTCTGTAAATGGAAAAGCTTTTACTGTCGAAAATATTTCATATAACTTTTTTAAAGAAAAAAAAGATATACGTATGAAAATGATTAAGAAAATTACTCTTTTTAAAAATATTTAACTTCGACTGTTTTTCTATTCTATCTAAATTAGATAAAGTATATTATGTGGTAAGAAAAAGAACTTTTATTAATATACTGATTAAGTACGTTTTTTATTAATTTTTTCCATAATGGTACTTATAAGTAGAGAAAGGGTTAATAGATAAGGGTCTATAGATAAAGGGCTAATTCAAAATAAAGAACAACAAATTAGTGTTTAAATATACTTATAAGTTTTCAGAATACTTTAAAAAGACATTTTTAAACAAAAATGTGTTGAACAATAGTTTACTGATTAGTGATTTTGTTAATCGCTTTATTTTAATATTTTTTTTATTTTTAATAATTTACTAAAGTTGGTTTAGAAATTGTTATTCAGTGTACATGAAATTTTACCAATTACGTAACACAGAGTAGTTCTTTGAAAAGCCACACTCCCTCCTTTTTTCCACAAAAAAAAAGAAGTAAAATTTTCCTTTACTTATTCAAGCATGAATAATATTCTTTGGCAAAGGTCCTATTTTCAATAATTTGATATCCATTTTCATTTGCATGAAGATCGGGAAGTAATATCACTTCAAACCGAGGAAGTGTCATAGTAATTATTAAAATTTCTGAAGAATTCCCGAGCTTAAGATCAAACGATGTGGCATGTTCATGTCATATACAAAGTGTATGTAAAAGAGAAAAGGATTTTCTGAAGTGTTTTTACTTTCTTATATCTTTACAAGAAAAAACGTTTTCATAATTGTCTCCCCTTCTCAAAACTTGTTATTAAACTTTTAATTATTTATAAAAACTCTTTGACGCATAAAAAATTCTTTATTTACTTTTTAATTTATCTAGTTATAATTTTTTTAAAACTTCAGAAACAATTTTTAAAGCATAACAAAAGAAAAATTCATGCATCTAGCACAGATTATGGTACTCTTTCCAACATATTTGGAATAATGCAACAAATCTGCATCGTTTAAAAAATAAAACTTATAATTCAACCATGTAGAATTGTATGACACATTTGAAAACTCAATTTCAGCTGTTATCATCTACAATTGGAAAATTATTAAAATTTTTCAGCAACCCCGTACATGATATAGATTTTTATCTATTAATTACATGCATGTCAAAATTTAGTTCTCTTCAAATATATATATACCTCCGTAGAAAATTCCCTCTCAATAATCTTCTCTAATACGTGAATACTTTTGTGCCGCCCTGTATAACTGGTATAGTATTTATATATAACTAAGAACAGGTAAAAAACTAGTTAAATTTCAAAGCGCATATCAAAATTTAAAACGCACATTCCAGAAATAATTACTCGAAGACAGTACTGTAATATTTTTCTTTTGTAGGTCCCTGTAAACGAATGAAAAATGAAATGAATACCCTGTTATAACATAATCATAGTGAAATTCAGTGATTTATATCAGTTTCAATGCATTTGAAATAGCGTAATTGCATTAAAATACTCTTCAAACAATTTTTCGCCTTATAACATAATATAGTGTAATTCTTCTAAGAGCCCATGTAAATGAAATAAAATGCTATGTATGCCCTGTTGAAACATAATAATAGAGAAATTCAGTGATTTATATCAGTTTCAATATCTTTGAAATTGTGGATTCTCATTGAAATACATTTCAAACGATTTTTAGCCATATACCATAATGTAATGGAAATCTTTTGAGTGTCCCAGTAAATGAATTATTATGAGAGTTTTTTTAATTGCAACTACTGACGTTAAAGAGTACCGCTAGTATAGTATGGAGTTTTAAAGTAAAATAAAAAAAAATATATTTTTTAAAATATACTCTTTTACAAGCATAGCATTAACTGTTGTAAATCGCCAGGATATCCTCGAGCCAGAGATATCTTGCCTAATTCCACCAATGCTTTTCCAACTTAGCCATCCCGAAGGAATCCGAATGACTAATTCACTTAACTAACCCTTAACGATCATGGCATCTTGTCTGGTACCTGAATCAGTTCAACAGAATAAATGAAAGTTATTTTTTAAGAACTGACATAAACCCTGCATGTAATTATATTAGATTTATTTTTAACACATTTAATTGGTAAATAAATCAGAACTATTATGAATTTTCAAGTGGATGAGAAAATCCTGTCCCTCTTTTCATCCTTTTGGAAATTTACGGTAGTTAGGATTTATTTATCAATTAAATAATTAAAAAAATAATGTAATTAATTTAACATTATTTTTTTAATCACCTCTAATTACATGAACGCCCTGCTTTTCAAGAATTATTACTGATAACCTGAGTTCAATTAGGATGAATCCCTGATGGATAACACCCTGTATATGGACTAAGGTTTGTCTCTATGTTCTATGATAAATTTTCATGCTCTTGATGGCCAGTATGACCCCTCTAGATTTGTCGCATGAATTCAAAAACATCCTGTATATTACCTGATTTATCGGTTACAAATATTTAATTAAACTTTGTTATATTTTATAAATTTTTTGAATGAAAGATTTTCTGAATAGACGCTGTAAAATATGCCCGTGTTCATGAGAATAAAGGTTGTTTTTTACTATCATTAAAACAATAATTGAAATTACCATTTTATAAACATTTGCTTAACCATAAAAATACACTATTCAAACTCTTTCCTAAAATATTGGATAAAGTGTAACCAACGATTAATTTTATAAACTATCTATCTTATCTGTTTTCCGTTTCAAAAGTTTTGAGCAAAATTTTACTATCTTACAATAAATGTTTTTGAATGAAAAATTACTGCATGAAATAAATTGCTGTATTCCGTCAGC
This sequence comes from Maratus speculifer, assembly GCA_964019185.1. Classification (NCBI taxonomy): domain Eukaryota; kingdom Metazoa; phylum Arthropoda; class Arachnida; order Araneae; family Salticidae; genus Maratus; species Maratus speculifer. The sequence continues at coordinate 205,800,600 of OZ025302.1, read as the reverse complement.
ATAGGTGTTTCAATTTGATAAATATTCAAAAAAGTTAATTTCCGATAAGCTATCTTTTTTAATGAACGCTAGTGTTTTACATTCTCTTGGGTTTCAAAGTTTTTAGCAAACTTTTATTTTATTTTCCATAAATTATTCCTAAAAAACGAGAACTTTAAGTAATAAAATAAATTACTGCATTTTATTAGGGTAAGTATTTTTTTTCTTTTCTAAAAGGTACACGAATGTTGAAAGTGCCTTAAATATTTACGTTTTTGAAAGGTATAAAAATATTCACAAGATGTTTTACACCAATAAATTTATTAAAACTAATATTTAATTTTTTTCAGCAGACTTATAAATTCGTCCAAATAAATAAAAAAACCAAAGTTAAAAAATGTGCTTCTTACTTTAAAAAAATACATATTAATTCTGTTAACTATCAATATTTACATTTCAAAACGGATACTTTAATAAACATCTGAAAAATTTTATTTTATAGGTAAATTTTATTATAATGCAAACGATCGTATACATTTATATTTTTTATGATCTAAGTTTTTTTATACTTAAAAATTTCTTCACAAAACATTACTTTAAAAACTTAAATCGCCAGAAAAAAAAAAGAAAATTAAAAGAAACGTAGCTGTTTTTTCTCCCCTTTGGAAAGAAAATAACAGTAGGTTAATATGTATTTTTGTTTTTTATAACAATAGGTTAAAATGTATTTATTTAGTTTATATAAATAAATACAATTTAACCTATTCCGACCCGGTTTTCTTTTACTTATTCTCAATTTTGAAAAAAGATTTTTTTCGCTAATAATAATAATAAACGTACCTATATAAATTACAAAAGTTAAGGTTTATTCAAATTTAACGAATATGTCAGATACTGCAACTTGACGAATCTAAATATTTTGTGTACTATTTGTATGACGGTATACTCTCAAAAATATTTTCTTCAATTCAAAGGAATTTTCCTGGCTGCAGTGCTACTAGGAATTTTTCGTTCATAGCATGTTTTCATTACATAATCATTTAATAAATATTTGAATGATTTCAGAAGGGTTGAAGGATTTAGAAGGATTAATTAAATTTGAATTTACATGGATTTTGTGCAAATTACTCCATTCAAATCTTTTATTTTAAACTGTTTTCTTAGTATTTTATAGAATTACAAAGTGTACATATATGATGTTCTTAGATTATAAATATAGAAATGTTTTCGAATTGAAAAATCTCCATCCCCCTCTCTCAGCGCCAAGAAAGCTGAAAAGATACAAAGGTAAAATAAATCATCCTTTTAAAAATATTTTTGTTTTGAGTAACCAATAACACTTTTGGAAAAAGATAAATTAATGTATCTATAACTCATCCTAAATATTATTTCATCTAACTGACGTATTAATAGAATTTTATAATAAATAATTTTATGGTACTTATTAGTACCATCGGTAAATAAAGGGTTAAAAAGAATGCCGCCTATGTTTGATTTGAGAGGTAAATATACTGTGGAATTCATTTTTTTCCTTCTCACATTTCATGCGACTGCTACGACTGAGTGCTCATGGTAAATGGTATAACAAACATTAGCCATTTCATTTTGTATGAATTTTTCATATATATCAATTATTAAACATAAAAGCTTCTTTCTTTATATTTAAAAATTTTGGTACTACTGGGTTATTTCATGGACCAAAAAACTATCGCTAAACTATAAGATTAAATGCCAATAATGGATGATCGTGAATGTCGCATTCAATGACATTAAAAACAATACGCGCGTTTAAAACGACATTAAATGAGGTTTTTTTTAACTTTTTATTTGTATTTTTATTAATATTCTACTAATTGTTTGTTGTTTTCCTTATTTTAAAATAAAAATTATGTTAATATGTATAATTTGGCTCATAGTTTGGCGATTTGTATAATTTTGCGAAATTGGTCGACAAAATAACCAAGTAGTACCAAAATTTCAAACGAAAAAAGCTAAAAACCTTTTCGAATTTTTCTTGGTTTAAATTATGTTTTACTTTATATCTTTCAGGAGATATCGGTTCAAGGATTACTTATATCTCCTCCATATTTCTAGAAACAAAATGCAAGCAGAAATAGAATATATTTTAAGAAATCTTCTGAAAAACTATTTCAGATGTTTCAATCTACTTTTACTTATGGGATGACAAGAATCTGATACGAGAGAACAAATTTATTTTGATAGATAACCATTTTTATATAACAGAGCTGAAGAGCGATATTAGTTGTGATATTTTGTATTCTGCTATATTTAATTTAAAATGCAGAAGTTCGGAAATTAAAACTCGTTTATAATCGGAAATGATCATCGTGAATCTAGTTTCTGTGTGAAAATATTTCAACATCGGATTAAAAAGAAGCAAATGTACCTAAATGCTAACAAAAGAAGAAAATAGTGTTGACATTTTATTATTTTTCAAGATATCGTCTGAAACATTAGCTGAAGTTTCAACCTGCTTTTTTGTAAGTGATAAAAAGAATCTGAAATGAGAAAACATTTATTTCGATAACCATTTTTTGTTAACAAAATATAAGAGCAAATTCAGTTGCAATGTATTTATCGTCTATTTATATATTTTTAATTTAAAATAGAAAAGTTCAAAATTGTAAATTTATCTCTAAAATTAAAAAAGAAAGGCTTTGAACTTTGAATTTAATGTATGTTCGAAGATATTAAAGTATCAGATAAAGAAAAAAAAACAAGAAAATGTGCCTATATACTAATAAAATAAGAAAATAGTATAGACGTTTGATTAACTGTGTTAATAGTCGGATAAGTAACTTCGAAAATATAATTTTCGGAAAGTTATGCTTTCCTTGATAGTTGAAAATTAAAGTGCATCTTCAGATTGGGGGCCATTTTATATTCGAGTATGTACGGTGTACAAAAATTTTTAGTTACCATAATTAAGAGTTGTTTTTTGTGTGTAGACTACTGATTTTTAGTTTTATTGTTGCATTTATCCTAAAAATTTGTGTATAACACACAAACTGTAAAATATTGAAGAAAATTATTTTTTCAGTAAATTTTGTCTGCTAATGTTTTTATTTTACTTAGGGGTTGCAATTTTATTTTTCAGCTATCCTAGAACCTTTTTATTTTATCACTTTTTGTGGGTTCATTCGAAAAATGCTGAAATAAATTATTCTATACTGTCACTTTAAACAATGTTTCAGCTTTTATCTTGTTTATTAGATTATAGAAAAGCCTCTGCTTTCATATTTTTAAAAATCAGCTAGATGATAGTGAAGATTTTTCATACAAAATATTTCCTAAAATCCATATCTAACACGTCAGTCTATTTTTCTTTATAAGCTGACAAGAATCTGATATGATAAACACACATATCTAACGAAGTAGGAAAGCTCTTTCAGTATTTTGAAAAATATGTGCGCCCTGGCAGTATATATATTTTTAACTATAAACTTAATATAGCGTTTAATATAGCTGTGATTTGTAAAGGAAAATAGTTTTAAATAACTTATTAAAACTAAAGAATTGCATGTTTAGTAAAATAATTTAGTAGCTCAAATTTTTTTCTAAAATAAATTTTTTATTAATAAAATTTATTTTTCGATTAAACCGTACAGTTCGAATTTGTTTTTTTTTCTCAAGCAATGTTTTTTAATAAAGTATTCTATACTGGCAGTTTAAACAATCTTTTGGCTTTTATCTTGTTTGTGAGATTATAGTTAAAGCCTTTGCCTTTCATTATTTTAAAAAATCAGCTAGAAAATAGTAAAGATTTTTCATAAAAAAATCTTTTCTAAAAAAGATATCTAACATATTCTTATTTTTTTATAAACTGACAAGAATCTGATGTGATAAAAACATTTATCTAACGAAGTAGAAGAACACTTTCAATATTATTTTGAAAAATATGTGCGCCCTGGCAGTATATTTAACTAATGGGGCATGTTTAATGTAGCTATAATTTGTATAAAAATAATAATAATAAAAAAAAAATGTAGTTTAGTTTAATACAACTAAAATACTTCAGATTATTTTTCTTTAGTAAATTTTATCCACTAATGTTTATTTTATTTTTCGGGGTTGCAATTTTATTTTTTAGCAAACTTAGAATTCGTTTTCTTTTTTTATGTTTTTATCTGAAAATAGTGAAATAAATTACTCTATACTGTCAGTTTAAACAATCTTTCAGCTTTTATCTTGTTTATGAGATTATAGTAAATCCTCTACATTTTCTATTTTTAAAAATAATCTACAAAATAGAGACGATTTTTCGTACAAAATATTTCCTAAAAAGCGTATCTAACATGTCAGTCTAATTTTCTTTAAGCTGACAAGAATCTAATATGTAATATATTTATCTAACGAAGTTGAAGAGCTCTTTTGGAATTATTTTGAGATAAATGTGCAGCCTGGCAATATATTTTTTAGCTATAAAATATGTTTAATGTAGCTATAATTCGTAAAAAATATTTTTACATAGCTTATTACAACTAAAATACTGCAGATTATTTTTTCAGTAATTTTTATTGCTAATGTTTATTTTATTTTTCGGGATTGCAATTTTATTTTTTAGCAATCTTAGAATCCTTTATCTCTTTTTATGTTTTTATCTGAAAATAGTGAAATAAATTACTCCAAACTATGTGTTTAAACAATTTTTCAGCTTTTATCTTGTTTATGAGATTACAGTAGAAGCCTCTGTGTTTCATACTTTTAAAAATCAGTTGAAAGATAGTGAAGATTTTTCATATAAAATACTTCCTAAAAACCATATTTAACATGTCAGCCTATTTTTCTTTATAAGCTGACAAGAATCTGTTATGATAAGCACATTTATCTAACGAAGTAGAAGAGCCTTTTCAGTATTATTTTGAAATATATGTGCACCCTGGCAATATATTCTTTAACTATAAGTTATGTTTAATGTAGTTATAATTTGTAAACAAAAAAAAAGTTTTACGTAGCTAATTATAATTAAAATACTTCATTTTTAATAAAAATATTTTGTTGGAAAAAATTGTTTGTAAAATAATTTTTTTATCAATAAGTTTTATTTTTCGATTAAATCCTACAATATTTTATTTTCTAGAACAATTTGTTGTGTTGCTTTATTAACAGGATTGGCTTTTTTCTGTCTAAAACTTTTTTCTTATCCCATCATGATAAACTGGTAAATATTTAAAAAAAAAGTAGTAAATAACGGGAGAAAAATACAGTTCACAATCAACTTAACACTCAATAGTAAATAAACATTAACTTATAGATAAAAAATCTGATGATTTAAAATAATCATTATATTATAGACAAGAATCTGATCAACCAATAAGAAGAAAGATTACACATCTCATCTCAGTACGCACATATATCTTTTTTATAATGCTCACGCTGATAGAATAGCAAGGCGTATTTCTCAAACTTCCTTGAAATTATTCAAAAATGAAAATTAAACATTAACACCAGTAATGACTTTCCTGAGACCTCCTTTTCTGAATTTCTCCAATTCATGGAAGATCTTCATGAATGTCCTGCATCATGAGCATCTCCGGACCGTATCTTTTCTATTTTTCCTTGTATCTAAAGCAATATTAGAAATGGACAGGGTTTACATAAGATTTCTAAATTATTATTTTATTATATGATGTTAAAATCTAATGTGAAAGAAGAATATAAATATTACGATTGATAAATATTTGGGAATCTGTGTGGTGTGAAAATATTTAAATAATGCACCCCACTATCCATTTTATAGATCTTTCTTTTTTCTCTTTTTTTTTTTTTTTACCTTTCAAGCTATTTACTTAGGACTCAGTTTTGTCTTTTTAAAATTTACATTTCTTTTTAATAATCAGTTTTTTCCCGTATGGAAAAAACGTAGTATTCCCCAGGATGGTAAATACCGGTTTTTATCATGATATTTACAGGGGTAGGGGAAAACCTTGCTATCCCTCTTTATTAGAGGAATCTATTTGGTTAATTTATTAAATATCTTTTTATTCCTGATAGTATATTTTAAATAACTTATTAAATGTTGTTTTCTACCGTTATTAATAAATATTTCCTTTTCTATTTAATACTTATTTTTAGTCTATCTCAAAAATAAAGTAAGAACCTGCATCGTTATTAAATTTCATTGATTTAAACAATATATAGATTGTTTCTATGTTTAATTTTTTTATGTCGAAATTTTATTACAACTTAATGTATTTATAGAAAATTGCTTTATATTGAAAACAATAGTACATAAACTGTCATATCATGTCTATGCAAACTATACTTAACATATTATCTTGTGATAATATTTTTGCAAAGTATCGCGTATATATTTTAACCCTTTATAACCCGGCGATACTTTAAAGTACTATTAAAATATCCTTTTATGCATCGATTAGAAGTATCAGGGTTTATAACTAGTTATAAATATTTAATTATATCTTGTTCCAAAAGTCTTATTGATTGAACAAAACAGAAACACTTTTAAAATGAAGATTTTTGCATTTGCATTTTTAAACTTTCCTGCAGGTGAAAGATTTGGAAGCAGTTTCAATTCCGAAATAGTTCTTTTTTTTTTATAAGAACATTGTAATTGTACGTTTCCTACTTTTACAAAATACTAAGAAAGATGTTTTAAAGATTTTAGTGCAGTTATTACACAATATTAAAATTCCTTTATTTGATTTTAATTGGCAAAATTTATTAAATTTTATTATTATTATTATGTAAATCATCTAATGTAGTTTCCAAAATTCACGAAAAATGCTTCAGAGGTTAAAATTTTCATGAATCAATAATTTGGGATACAAAGGATTAAAAATATTAATTTATTGAAAGTTTTCTTTAGAAATATTCTTCTAAAACTCCATATCTTATTTTTATTTATTAGCTCATAAATTTTTTTTTTTATATACATTTAGAATTACGAAATAAGTTGCCGTATTCTGTCAGTTGTTAGTATTTTTAGATTGTGTTTTAGAGGAGACTAGTGAACCATATACTTTTCCTTGTGTCATGAAGACAGAAAGAAGATACTATTTTCGTTTCAAAATATTTCAGAAAATTCTTATTAAATGTCAACCGATTTTTATATATGAACTCGGAAAAACCTCATATAAGAAAACACGCAAAATAGAGGAACTTATCAGAAGGTATCTGTATTTTTTTCTTTTGAATTTAAAATATGGAAATTTGGAAAAATAAAATTATCATTAAATCATAAAACATTGCTGAACGCATAAACGTAAAGCTATCCATCACAAAAATATTTAGCTGGAAAGCGATTCGTGGAAGTATTCCTGAACTTGGTATTTTTGTTACACAAGCTGTCGTTTTGCTAAATATACATTACAGTTCAAAAGTCAATAGCGTTTTTTAAAATTCGTTAAAAAAAAAAATAATAATAAAGTGATTGGAATACAATTGTATGATATTTATAAAAGTCTTTCTCATGATCGAAAGTTTTATTTAAAGGGATAGTTTAAAATTGATCTACAAATCGATTCTTCTTTTTGAAAATTAAATGAAAGCCTGTTTAATTATGAATATTTTGACATCTCGGTTTTAACCATACGGTAATTATATCACGAGATACTGTATATTTTGTTCTTTTCCAAAACTATAGATGTTAATACTTATTGAAAAATGCTCATAGCAGCGACAATAGTTAGGGAATTTACATCAAAATTTAATTAGTAACAATTTTTGTCAAATTCTAACTGAATCAGAAGTTAAAGGGAAATCTGTGCGTCAGTTTTTGAATTAGAACCATTACAGAAATTCCAAATAAATGCGGATTAAAGCACCACCTGTTAAATGATTTACTCCAAAAAACAACGAATACTAATTTATATCAGGAACTAACTGAATCTGGAGTTGAATGAAATTCGTGCGCTCTTTCTTGAGATAAAGCTATTGTGATAATCATGAACAGCGCTGCATAGCAACGCCACCCGTTGGGAGATTTACACCAAAAGGTAATCAGCACTATACGATAGCGAGGAATAGAGGAATTTGAAGTTTTATGAAAATGCGCTCATTAACTCTTGAAATATAGCTATAGCAGAAATTGTGAAAAAGGCAAGTGGTAGCGCTATCTGTTGCGCTATGTATCCGAAGAATTAATCAGCTTCAGTTTATATCAAGGTCTAACTGAATGTAAAGTTATGTAAAAAACTGTGCACTAGTTCTTGAGATACAGCGCCCACAAAATTTTTATCGTGTACAGATGTGACAGACTCAGACATTTTCTAGAAACATGTTTTTTTGGTTCTCTGACCCATAAAACGTGTTAATCCATCGAAAACCGGATTCGAAAATTTGTACGAGTCCAATACTTTCTTCTTGTAAAAATAAAAGAAAGTAAAAAGCGGAATTAGGTACGAAATAAAGCGAAATTTAGTGGAGAGGGTTGTTGCTTAAGGTGATATTATGCTTTAAGGCTCCTGTCCCCACCCAGTGAAACTCTCGCCAGCTAATGCTACTCCTATGGGGAGGTTATTTTCTAATATCTCATTTGGATTTCAACATTTAATTTTTTTTTTTTTTTGCATTTGGTACTCGAGGTTATCTCTATACCGCGCATTTTTCGATTTGGTTCTAGATATTTTTATAAAGTTAGTTTCACTTTTGAAACCGGTTCTGAAAATGAAATTGTCATCCTAAAAATATCTGCAACCTATATCGAAAAAGTAACAATAGGTATTCAGCTGTAAGTACACAAAATTTGAACTCTCTGACTTATATAGTTTTTGTGTCAGGACTCTGTGACAGATAGATAGACAGAGGACAGAGATGAATAGGATTTCGTCAGATGATCGAAACCCCCAAAAAAGGAGCGATGTAGAAATGAATCTTGACTACCAAATGCAAAAATAAATAAATAAAGAAAATGTTGAAATGCAAACGAGATACTAGAAATTAACTTCTCCATAAGATTAGCTTTAGCTGAAGACAGGTTTGCCTGACGAGGACAGGAGCCTTAAATAAATCGGCTTGACAAAATGCCGGTAAAAATAAATTAAAATAAAATATATCTACATATTTTGTGATAAGAAATTACTTATACGGCAAACATTTATAAAACAGTACAAAATGTTTAATTAACTTGAACTGAATTGCATTTTGAATTTTCAAAAGATACTGAAGTTCATTATAAATTCAGAAACTTTTGAAATTTAAATATACACATCATTTGCCAAGAAACGACGAAATTAGAGCTACCAAGACTGCAAAATTGCTTCCTCGTTTTTGTATGAATCACATTTCTTATACAGGAGTGAATTTGTTCCCATTTATTCCAATCTCTCTGTATTTTCTGTTTTGAAAAGGCAATTTAATACTTTTAGGCCCTTACTTTTTAATATTTAATAAATTTTCATTTCTCATTTTATTTTAAACTAGCGATATTTTGGAATTTGGAGATATTTAAATTTTTCTAAATTTTTTTGTCTCATTCTGACATTTCCGTTGGAATTCTGCAAACTTTGTTTCGTTATCATTTTATTATCGCACGTTGGTTTATAAAAGGAAAAGAAAAATAAACTAAATTTAAACTTTATAATTGAAGCTGAAAAAAATCGGTTCAAATTATAAATGAAGGATTTTTTTTTTCTATTTTTAGGTATATTCAGACATAACTTTTAAATATAACTTTATTTCATAAGAATTATTCAAACCTTGCTTTTAAACAGAAATAAAGATTAGACAGCTTTTTAGATTATTTTGTTGGTAATTTGATTCCCATATTGGAGGATACTACGACAATTTTGGTGTGTACAAAATCTTTTTTTGTATATTATTTGAACCTGTACTATTATTTGCTTACTCTTGTTGTTGTTACGCATGCAATCATACGAAAAAAAAAATAAAAATACCCGGAGTCTAAAATTTCGTGCTTCCGTTGTTTGGATAATTTTGCATGAATAGTTTTATTTTTCCATCGCAATGTTTTGGTTTGTCTATAGACACAATATTAAAAAGCTAAAAGTACTGCCACATATGTATATATTTATAAGTTTATAAACCTCATATATAATTTAAAAGGGGGCGATTATTTATTACCTGCATCTCACATTGACATTTTTCATAAATATTTTGCATATTGATGCCTAATACAAGGCTATAATTTTCCATCGGAAAATAATCCTTTTTATTTCTCAATATATTTCATTTACTCATATTTTCATTAGTTTTTTTAGTGTTTTAAAATAATCAATTTATTTAATACTTTTTCCAGCTTTTACTCAGTATTTTTAGGCTTTTTCCTATATATGTATATATATATATATATATATGTGTATATATATGTATGTATGTATGTATGTATGTATGTATGTATGTATGTATGTATGTATGTATATATATATATATAATATTTTAATAAATTTTAAGTAATTTCATATTTTTCATTGTATTTAATAACTATCACTTAGAATTCATTTTTTAATTTTATCCATAGATGGTATCACTAAAATTTGTTAGTTTCAGCATTGGTTTTCATTGAATATTGCATATTATTTCATTGAAATATTACCTTTTACTCATTTCTCTGTCTTTTTATATTTAATGTGTAATATTTGCTTTATTTTGAATGATTTTATCTGTTTATGGAACTAAATTTTGTCTTAGGCCTAATGCCGACAAAGATGGATGAAATAAACATATCTATGTAAAATAAACATGAATTTAACCTGCAAGTTCCTCTGATTCTGTAGGTTATTCGTAGTTTCTTATTATATATTTCTGGTTTCCACTGTACATTTTTTGTTCACTTTGAGAATTCTACCAATTTTTTATACTATTTTGATTTCATTTTATTTATATAATATATAAAAATACATTTTTTAACATGAATAGTAACGTAAAAGATAATTTTTAACTAATATCATTATAAAATATTCTAATAAAAACAAATTATTTATATTTAGATTTATTTTGAGAGCTATTCATGGAATTCCATTTCACATATGAAAATTTCATATACTGATATCTAAAACCACCAGCGTTTGACAGGCAAATTAGAACACACACACACATATATATACGTATGTATGTATATATTTATATATATGTGTGTATATATTTTATTAATGTAACATGTTAAGAAGTATTTTATTATCTGAACCCTTTCGGAGTCGGGTGTACTATTAACTGTACATGACTTTTAAATGAGTATTATTTAAACAGATAGTTTTGTTACTGTTTACTTGTAGTAATGTTATGTGTTATGCATTTACTATATGAATTCGTTAACGTTTAGGCATTTACTACTAATAAAAAATATAAATATTTGGTTCATTTTTCTCGCCATTTGCGATTTTTTTATTTTAAACATATATTTAACTCATTAACATAAAGGTTACTTTCTTGAAAAAATCATGTTAATAAAAGCGCAAAAAATATTGGAAAGATGTAACAAGAGTTAAATCTTGCTGTAATATAATATTTCCTTAGCCTATATTGTCACATGAATATGAATTGAATTGTACGTAAAACAAAAACATTCGTTATGTTTCAAAAAATGAAATATTTATTAAACTCTAATCGATTTATTAGGATGAGCGAAGCGAATCCTCTACTAGTCCACTCAAATTACATTTTGTCGTACGCCTTACAAAAAAACTATTCAGTATTTTGATTTGAAATTGAACACAAAAATAAGTTATGATCTGTAGATTTGCACAATATAATTTTTTTTACAGTAAAACGTTAAAAAATTTATTATTTTAATTTATTTTACATGCATTTCCAATACGGACGCATTTCAGCAAATAAATAAAAAATGAAACGCGTATATTTTCAGAAAAAAATATAAATCATGGAGTAAATATTTATAGATAGAATCATGATTAATTTAATAAATAAAATATGTTTTCATTATTCAGCAAAATCGTTTGCACAGATGACACTTAAACATTTAAAAAAAATTGTATTGTGGAATTTTTTTTTTTTTTTGTAAAGTGGCAACAAAAGAATTGTAAACAAATAAAATTAATTGTGAAATTTGATATTTAAATAAAAAATTAAAAAAATTGAAGCGTGAAGTTGTTGCCTCGATTCAAGCTCTTTATAAATATACTAAAGCAAAGTTGGCCAATTCAGAAACGACAAATTGACTTTAACCATTTCTTACTTTATCATTTGGATCTAAAGTACGTTCTTATTTGTGGACCGAAAAAGGTTTATTGAACAAGACTTTAGACTTTGTTGCACGTAATAAAGAAAATCACAAGCCAGCAGACCAGATATCGCGAATAATCATGGGCAAATTTGAACACTATAATAATTTAACTTATAAGAATTGGTGCGTACCAATTCCCCCAATAATTAAGTTCTGGAAAAATGGAAGCATAAATTGCTCAAGGAAAGAACTTCTTCTGCAGTTAGCTTTTGCTGTTACAATTCATAAATCCCAAGGTTAAACATTAGATGAAGCAGTTGTAGATATTGAGGATATATAGACACCAGTTCGCTTAAAAACGTACGCAACGTTGTCGAGAGTGAAAATCCTTCAAAATTAAACATTCAATAGAAATTTTCCTTACGAAAAATTCTACAATATCAAAAATTCTGATACGCTAACATGTATAAAAACGAAGAAATTTGAAAAAAAAGTTTCACACTTAAAAATTTATAGTATTAATGAGAGCAGATTTCAAATGTTTTCCCAGAAAATAGGATTTTGACGAAGTAACTTTCTTCAAGCTCTCTTCAAATATATTATTCTAAAATAGCTATCAAAGATTATTTTATTTTAATTACAAAGATTGAAAACATGCATATTTCAAAAAACTTTAAAAAACACCACGGTTACTGGAAATTGTAAAAACATCTTTAAAGAGCTTTTAGTTGAAAATTTAAAAATATTTTGTAAAAGTTTGCTTTGAAGATATTTTATTATGCCAGTCTTACATCATAAATAAAAAATTAAAATGCGCCAAAACATAAAATAACGTTTTTGTTTAATAAAGATGCAAAAATTATATTAAAAAATATTTTTACTTTCAAGTATCTGTTTTATAAAATAATGCTTCGCGAATCCAAACAAAGCATGGCTTTTGCTAGTATAGATAGATAGTGGTAATATTATTAAGGTAAAAGTAATTTTTTCTAAAAATTAAAAAAAGATCGGACCCGAAATTATATATATAAAAAGAAAAAAATAAATAAAAATGTAAAAGTTGCAGTAGGAAACCCTGTGTCTTCGAAATAGAGAGAATTTAAATGATCATTATTCAAAAGATGATCCTTTTTATAAGCTAGCAAAGAAGGGTTGGAAAGATTTTGAAAATTAAGTAAATTTTATAGTTTCACTGCGAAAATATACACATGCTCGCTTACAAAAATACGTACATACATAAAAATGTATGATGCTACTCACACAAGATAAAATATTACACATTTAACTTCGTTAAATTTATGCAAAATAAAAGGAAGAATCCTTGGGAAAATAGTTACAGCATATTATGTTCAAAAGATTTCAAGCACACAGGAGAATCTTTATAGTTTCATCAATTCTCTCCAGGAAATATATCGTGCTATACGAGTACATTACTTTAAAATATGATTTGCTATTTCCTATTCTTGAGCTCTTTGTACCGTAAAGAATAATCCTTCTATGTAATGCTGAATCGTTTCTCTGAATACATGTTACTATATTTCGCTTTAATAGTGTACTTTGCCTTATTTGTTAAGAAGAAAAACTTTATTCGAATATTTTCTTTCTTTCTTTTTTTTTTAAAGCTATTTTTCATGAATATGTTTCAGATAGTGAAATATACGTTAAACTCTAATTGATCTACAGTCGGCTCTCGTTAATTCGAACTCGTCGGGACCACAAGAAATGTTCGAATTATCCGAAGTTCGAATTATAGGAAATATGAAATGAAACCATGCTTAATATGGTACTATTACAAAGGATTTAATGTTATAATGTTTTTTTTTTAATTTATTATGTCTGTTATCATCAGAATATAACTTAATATTAAATTACAATGTATAAATACATAAACTAATTAGAAGATTAGAAACAAGCTCAATGGAAGAAAAATCTGTAGCGTCACTAATGGACAGGGCACTTAGAAAGTGGATATCAAATGAATTGGATTATATGTATGCTCGTTCGGAACAATTTTCACAAAAATCAAAGAAAGAAAGTTATTCAAATGATCTCAAATCCGAGAGAAAGAAAGGCAGAATGAAAAATCACAATTCTCGTTAGTTCGAATTAAGCGATGTTAAGAGAAAATGAGTTCGAATTAATGAAAAAGTTTAACGTTATTCTGCCATTAAAAATTTCGGGACTTCATGTTTAGTTCGAATTAAGCGAAGATTCAAATTATCCGATTTCGAATTAACGAGAGTAGACTGTATTTGGAAAGTAAATGGTAATGTTATTAACGTAAAAGTAAGTTTTTTCTATAATTTGAAAAAAAAAATGGACCCGAAAGGATTAAAAAAATAAATTTCTAAAAATTGCAGTAAGGAAACCCAAGGTCTCCGAAACAGACAAAATTTAAATCATAAATATTTAGAAAATGAACAGTTTCCTTTTCATATTCTAGCTAAGAAGGGTTGGCAGGATTTGGAAAATTAAGTAATTTTTACAGTTTTACTACGTTATGGGAAAGTACAGGGGTTGGACAAAAATATGGAAACACCTTAAAAAAAACACGTTTCCTTGCCTAGTATTGTGTACAGTACCCGTTATTATTCAAAACAGCTTGCAGTCTTCTCGGAATGGATAAATACAGTTTCTGTATGTTTGTTAGGGAATATTGTACCATTATTCCTGCAAAACGGTGGCAAGTTCAGATAACGATGTTGGCGGTAGATAGCGAGAACGCACTTTCCGCTGCAATGTATACCACAAAAGTTCGATAATATTCAAGTCTGATGACTTTGGTGGCCTGGGGAGATGCGAAGATTCATCCTCGTGCTCAGAAAACCAGTCCTGGACAATGTGAGCTGTGTGAACGGGGACGTTGTCGTCTTGGAAGATACCATCATCATTGGGGAACAAAGCTTGTACCTTTGGATGCACTTGATCGGCCAAAATGTTCACATAAGTCTGAGCAGTAATACGCCCTTACAGAGTTATCATGGGGCCAGAAGAGAACCACGATATGGCTGCCCAAACCATCACCGAACCCCCGCCATGTTTCACTCTTGGCAACAAGCAGTCTGTATTGTAGGCTTAAAATGGCATTCTTCCGACATAAACTCGGCCAGAAGTGGGGAACAATGTGAAAGAAGACTCATCAGACCATATTACGTTCTTCCACTGCTCTATAGTCCAGGCTTTATGACTTAAACGCCTCTTTTTCCTGTTACAGGCATTAGCATTACTGATGGATGGCTTTTCAATTGCATAACGGCCAGCAATTCCCTATTTATGAAGCTCCCTTCTAATTGTTTTGGTACTCGCAGGATTTGATAACACGACATTCATTTCAGCATTAACTTTTGCACCTGTGGACTGCTTATTTTTCGCGATAATCCTTCTTAATGATCGTCTGTCACGATCACTCAGCGCACACTTTCGTCCGCGCTGTGATATAGCGGATGACGTTTTTTCCGCATTTCAAATATGCGGAATAAATCTTCGACACAGTACCTCTTGAAACACTAAAAACCTCGGCTACCTTGCTTACGGAAGCACCCACCATACGCGCGCCAACAATTTGTCCACGTTCGAAGTCTGTTAACTCTGACATAATGCAATGTAATCTCACATAACAGTGCTCCAACAACGACTGAACTGTGCAGCGATTTTAGGAAGTTGTATAGGTGGCGTCAGTAGGTAAAAACTCCAGTGCCATCCGCATGGTTCATTATGATCAATCTTTCTTTTCAAACATGCATTTCAAAAGGTGTTTCCATATTTTTGTCCAACCCCTGTATATACAAGCACGTTAATAAAAATACCTACATACGTGAAAATATATGATGCTTTTTACATAAGATAAAGTATTACACATTTAACTTCGTTGATAAAAACAAAATAAAAGGAAGCGTTTTTGGTAAAATAGTTGTAGCATGTTATGTTCAAAGGATTTCAAGCGCAGCAGAACTTTTATAGTTTCATTAATCTTTTTCCAGGAAATATATCGTGCTATGCGAGTACATTACTTTAAAATATAAATTGCTATTCCTTATTTTTGAGAAGCTCTTTGTACCACAAAGAATAATCCAACTATGAATAATCTTGAATCATTTCTCTGAATACATGTTACTATATTTCACTCTTATAGAGTACT
This sequence comes from Maratus speculifer, assembly GCA_964019185.1. Lineage (NCBI taxonomy): Eukaryota > Metazoa > Arthropoda > Arachnida > Araneae > Salticidae > Maratus > Maratus speculifer. The sequence continues at coordinate 205,784,359 of OZ025302.1, read as the reverse complement.
TTGCATGATTTGTTAAGAAGAAAAACTTCATTATAATGTTTTCTTTTTTTTTGAAGTTATTTTTTATGAATGTGTACCGCACTCTATTTTATAAACGGTAATTTGAGTTATCATTAATAATATAATATAACATATTTAACTTCATTAAATGTTTGCGAAATAAAAGGGAGCATTCTTGGCAAAATAGTTGTAGCATGTTATGTTCAAAGGATTTCAAGTGCAGCAGAACTTTTATAGTTTCATTAATCTTTTTCCAGGAAATATATCGTGCTATGTGAGTACATTACTTTAAAATATAAATCGCTATTCCCTATTTTTGAGAAGCTCTTTGTACCGCAAAGAATAATCCAACTATGAATAATCTTGAATCATTTCTCTGAATACATGTTACTATATTTCACTCTTATAGAGTACTTTGCATGATTTGTTAAGAAGAAAAACTTCATTCTAATGTTTTCTTTTTTTGAAGTTATATTTTACGAATGTGTACCGCACTCTATTTTATAAACGGTAATTTGAGTTATCATTAATAATATAATATAACATATTTAACTTCATTAAATGTTTGCGAAATAAAAGGGAGCATTCTTGGCAAAATAGTTGTAGCATGTTATGTTCAAAGGATTTCAAGTGCAGCAGAACTTTTATAGTTTCATTAATCTTTTTCCAGGAAATATATCGTGCTATGTGAGTACATTACTTTAAAATATAAATCGCTATTCCCTATTTTTGAGAATCTCTTTGTACCGCAAAGAATAATCCAACTATGAATAATCTTGAATCATTTCTCTGAATACATGTTACTATATTTCACTCTTATAGAGTACTTTGCATGATTTGTTAAGAAGAAAAACTTCATTCTAATGTTTTCTTTTTTTGAAGTTATATTTTATGAATGTGTACCGCACTCTATTTTATAAACGGTAATTTGAGTTATCATTAATAATATAATATAACATATTTAACTTCATTAAATGTTTGCGAAATAAAAGGGAGCATTCTTGGCAAAATAGTTGTAGCATGTTATGTTCAAAGGATTTCAAGTGCAGCAGAACTTTTATAGTTTCATTAATCTTTTTCCAGGAAATATATCGTGCTATGTGAGTACATTACTTTAAAATATAAATCGCTATTCCCTATTTTTGAGAAGCTCTTTGTACCGCAAAGAATAATCCAACTATGAATAATCTTGAATCATTTCTCTGAATACATGTTACTATATTTCACTCTTATAGAGTACTTTGCATGATTTGTTAAGAAGAAAAACTTCATTCTAATGTTTTCTTTTTTTGAAGTTATATTTTATGAATGTGTACCGCACTCTATTTTATAAACGGTAATTTGAGTTATCATTAATAATATAATATAACATATTTAACTTCATTAAATGTTTGCGAAATAAAAGGGAGCATTCTTGGCAAAATAGTTGTAGCATGTTATGTTCAAAGGATTTCAAGTGCAGCAGAACTTTTATAGTTTCATTAATCTTTTTCCAGGAAATATATCGTGCTATGTGAGTACATTACTTTAAAATATAAATCGCTATTCCCTATTTTTGAGAAGCTCTTTGTACCGCAAAGAATAATCCAACTATGAATAATCTTGAATCATTTCTCTGAATACATGTTACTATATTTCACTCTTATAGAGTACTTTGCATGATTTGTTAAGAAGAAAAACTTCATTCTAATGTTTTCTTTTTTTGAAGTTATATTTTATGAATGTGTACCGCACTCTATTTTATAAACGGTAATTTGAGTTATCATTAATAATATAATATAACATATTTAACTTCATTAAATGTTTGCGAAATAAAAGGGAGCATTCTTGGCAAAATAGTTGTAGCATGTTATGTTCAAAGGATTTCAAGTGCAGCAGAACTTTTATAGTTTCATCAATCTTTTTCCAGGAACTATATCGTGCTATGCGAGCCCATTACTTTAAAATATGATTTGCTATTTTGCCATTCTTGAGAAGCGCTTTGTACCGCAAAGAATATTCCTACTATGAGTAATCTTTATCATTTCTCTGAATACATGTTTACTATATTTCGCTTTAATAGAGTACTTTGCCTGATTCGTTAAGTAGAAAAACTTTATTCCAGTATTTTCTTTTTTTGAAGTTATTTTTCATGAATGTGTACTGCAGTTTATTGCATAAACTGTAATTTATGAAATACAAATTTGCTAGACAAAATATTTTAATGGAAACATTTATTCACTTAATATTAAAACAATGCAACTTTAGTTTTAAATTAATTTAATACCAACTCTTAATGTAATATTAAGTGATAAGACGTAACATTAAAAAAAAAAATGCATTCTATAAATAGATTGGCTACGTATTTGAAACAAAATAAAACAACAACAAAAAACGTTTTTGTTTTTCTTATTTTTACATATTTAGATATTCATAATTTTAGATTGTTTTATCAATCGATTCTTTAAATTCAGATATGAGTAATCATTAATAACATAATACAAATATAAATAAAAACAATGTGCATATCGCCAAAACTTCAAATTTTAAATTATGCTTGTTTTGGTAACTTGTTTAGTACCGTTCTCAGTGCTGAGGCACTGATAATTTAATCCAAGTCATATTGTATTACACGAAGTGTGACAAAAAATGACATAATGCGGAGTGAATACTCGCATTTATATATCCCTTAACCCTTTATCTACCGACGGTACTTATAAGTACCGTCGTAATGGTACTTATAAGTACTGTCAATAGATAAAGGATTAAAGGATATTTAATATTAAAAATCAATATTATTAAGGATTTAATATTAAAATTACTTATTATAAAAAATTTTTAATACGTTAATTAGTTGTAATGCTGTTTAGAATGAGTTACAGATACATTATTTTATTCCAAAAGCTTAATTGGTTTCACAAAAAGAAAGGTTGAGGGATTTTTTTTTCCTTACTATCTTTTCAGCTTTCTAGGGGCCTAGAAAGGGGGATGGGGATTTTTCAATTCGGATGTATGTATTTATTTATAATGTAAGAGCATCATATTTTTACATTTTATAATTGTACAAAATATTAAGAAAACAATTTTTAAAATAAAATAATTGAATGGGAGTAAATTTGCACAAAATCCCTGTGAATTCAAATTTAATTAATCATTTTAAATACTTCAATCCTTCTAAAATCTTTGAGAAATTTATTAAATGATTATGTAAATTTTTTTATTTAGTTTAAGCAATTTATGTAAAATGCTTTGGAATGTAAAATTTTCATAAATTCATAATGTGGTAGATAAAGGTTTAAATGACACATCGCACCATGGAAAAAAATTGATAATTTTATAGCACATTTTCAATGATTAATCGGTATTGCATAAAAAATAATTGAAATCTAGTGTTAGTTAAAATTAGCTCTAAATATCAATCGTTAAAAATACGATGCCACAATTGGGGAGTGAAGTTTGTGAGTTAACAAGATTTCTTTAGTACAACTGATGGAATAGTTAATAAACTATGAATCATTTTGAACGAAAGAAAAGCTTATGAGTAAATAAAATAAAAAGAAATATTTTCCAAAATCTAAAAACTGCTTTCTTTCAAATCCATCTTGTTATAGTAGGATAAATCAAATCTATCTAAAAATATTTTTAGAAATGTAATTCTTTTTAAATCTTTCCGAAATATTAAAATCCGATTTTCTGTGAAATATAAGCTTTTCTAAAGCTAGCTATATTGCTTGTTATCTTCTGTTGTAGGTGAAAAAAAAAATGTTTAAATAAATATTTCGGGTCTACATATGTATTAAGATTTTTTTTGTGAAAAATATACTTCCAAACGTATTTTTATCAGTCGTAGCTTATTCTAAGCCCTATTTCCTACTTTTAAAAACAATTACTAGTTGTTATTGTCAATATTATAAAGAAAATAACATTTCAATACTTTTTTCTCTCTCTCTTCTTTTTTTTCCCCATTCCTTCTTTATTTTTTCCCACAGCATGATGCTCTTTGTCCGTTTATATGTGTGTCTCATATATTTTCATCTATGTCACACATATATATATTTTTTTTTATCTATGTCTAATATGTTTTTCATTTATATAGGTTTCATGTTTTCATTTGCATTTTATTCTGCAATATACCTATATGTTTTATAGCTTTTAATTATATATTTTTCCAATAGTTATGATTTTTAAATTGAAAAAATGTGAGTACGATCAGCTTCTTTAACTTTTTTTTAAACTAATCTAGTACATTAAATAATTAATTTGTGCGACACCTGGTGATCGTGATATGTAAAGATTAAACAGTTATGTGTCGCTCTGTACCTTTTTTTACTTAAAATTTGATTAGTATCATTCATCTATTTTTTTAAAAAATGTTTTATTCTTAATGTATCGAGATTTATTGCTATGCTGCTTATTTCCTTAATAAACTAAAATATCTATGGAAAACATTTTAGAAAATACAACCCTAGCAGTAGATTTCAATATATTAATCACGTTTTTTATCGATGAATGTGTTGTAAATATATTATAAAATATGCCTTTATAGCGCTTCCACCACACACAAGAGTATGATTCTTATTTAATATCGTTCTTTAACATTTAATTCATCATAAAATAGAGCAATCAATAATAATAAGGCAAGATGATCTTACCTTTTTGTGCTTCTTGTTCTTTAAACGTTCCGTCAGTCATAACACCATTTTCTGGAATCATCGATTGAACTTTATTCAGCCTTTTATTATTTATTAATTAAATTTATCTGAAATTGTAAATGGTTGATTAGTCATTCTTATTAATGAAATAATCGGCTCCACTCGTTTTAAAGGAATAATAATGTTGTATTACACACAGATTACCAGAGCCGTCCTTAGGGGTGTGCGAAAGGTGCGGCCGCACAGGGCATCGATCCAAGAAAGGCCTCGCGCTAGGGTAAAATTAAAAGAAAAAAAAATTAAATATCTAAACATTTTTTTTTTTTAAATTTCTGCAAGTTATTTATTTCATGATTAAATTGAGATATTTAAAAATGGTTATTTATAAAATATAAAACTTTTATGAATCAAAAGCTAGGCGCGGATATTCGAAAGCAAAAAATATTCCTTTTAGTCGTTTATAATATAAAATATATCTGTTATATATTATATTTCAAATACTGGTGCGGAGGATCCTCTATTTTATTTTATTTTATTTAAAACAGCATGATCTAATAAAGAGATAAGGAAATCGTTCACTTACCTCATTTATAGTCATCCCAGAATCCCGATAAATTCAATCCACGATATATCCTTTTAACCACAACTTTCGGCTTGCAGCTGCAAAAAACTTAATTCATGTTATTAATAACTTGTTATAAAAACTACACTGCACTCATTGATGATAGATAGCATTTCTTTAAATTTAGTTTTAATGAAATAAAAACGCATAATAATTTCTTGATTAAGATAATTAAGAAGTAACAATTTTAAGGGAGAGAGAAAAAAAAAGTCTCTCTCTGATAGCATATTTCACAAATAGAAAGAATCAGAGAAAAAGTGCGTAATAAAAATGTGATGAGTCAAGGTGATACAAAGTTCAAAATCAGTTCTTACTGTTCTAAAAAGGGTAGATGTATGAAGACCACAGGCCGCAGAATTTGAGGCTTGGCCAATTCAACGAAACAAAGTATGAAAACAAAATCTTGATTAATGTTCTAAGTCTAGTTTCTTTCGATTCGAGTATTTAATATCCCCCCTGAATCGGAGGAACAAGTGTAAGTTCATATGTTGAACAGTTTTTTAACATGTAATTGAAACTGAGGTTTGGGGAGAGGTTTGGTGAGAATATCTGCTGTCATCGCAACAGACTGCAGATACTGTAGCTTTATTATTCCCTCTTCCACTAAATTTCTGATTAGATGAAATCGTATTAAAATATGCTTGGTCCTGGCGTGACCTTTTTCAGACTCAGCCAACTTGATGCATGATTGATTATCCTCGAACAATATTATAGGCAGTTTCTGATTAAGATCGAGTTCCTTGAGTAGTTGGAGAATGTAGACTGTTTCTTGAGCTGCACATGCAGCTGCAACATATTCTGATTCTGCCGATGATAGAGCAATACAGCTCTGCTTTTTCGAAGTCCACAAGATGGTATTTTTTCCTAATTTGAAGAGATTTCCAGACACTGACTTAATGTCCGATTTGTCATTTGCCCAGTCCGAATCGGAATACACTCTCAAGAGAGGTTCCTCTAAATTAGTGTAAGTTAATTTTAAGTCTACTGTTGTCTTAAGGTATTTAATCGTTCTTTTAACCGCTTCCCAGTCTTTAACTCTTGGATTTTCGTTTCTGCGGCTTAAAATGTTTACTGCTGCGGAAATGTCTGGTCTAGACACAGTCGCAATATAGAGTAGAGCCCCTACGGCCTGTCGGTAATTTGTGTTATTTGGAAGAAGATTTTCATTATCTTCTAGTTTTACATATCCGGGTTCCATCGGTATGTTGGTTGGTTTCGCATTTTCTAAGTTAAATTTATTTGCCAATTCATTGATTTTATTTATTTGGTCGAGTGTCATCGTGTTCTTGTCGGGTCTATTTATGTTTATCCCCAAATAGTATTTCGCCTCACCCAAATCAGTAACCGGGAATTCTTTATTTAATTTGTTTATGAGTTCGTTAATATTTTCATCTTCCCCAGCTATGAGGAGATCGTCAACATAAACAATTAGGTAGGTCGTTGAGTCATTGATTGTTTGTTTGTATAGACATTTATCAACCTGACTTTGGTGAAAACCTAATTTTGTTAGTGATTTGTGCAATGTCAGGTTCCACGCCCTGGCTGCCTGTTTTAAACCATAAATGGCCTTTTTAAGTCTGCATACCTTATGTTCCTCTCCCGGAACCACATAATCCTCAGGCTGATGCATAAACACGTCTTCTTGTAATTCCCCGTGTAGGAAAGCAGTCTTAATGTCAATATGTCTTAAACTCAAATTTTTATACAATGCCATTGCTAAAAAACTTCTAATTGTCGTATGAGATGCGACTGGTGCAAAGGTCTCGTCATAATCGACCCCATATTTCTGGGAAAAACCCTTTGCAACTAGTCTAGCCTTAAATTTCTCCAACACACCCTGGCTATTGTATTTAGATTTAAACGCCCACTTACAACCGATTACTTTAGTCCCTGGCGGGGCTTCGACTAATTCCCACGTATCATTCTCGCGAAGAGAGTTCATTTCTTCTAAAGTCGCTTCTATCCATTTTTCCTTTTCAACCGGGTTTTGCATATTTTTTATATCGTCCCAACTTTTCGGGTCTTCTACCTTAACATTATTTGTTAGGAACGCAAACCTATCAGGAGGAACCCCCCTGTTCGATCTGTTTGATCTACGTGGTGTCTAAATTTGCAATCTGATTTTGCTCTGTTTCTTCTGTACATACATTATCTTCGATCAATTGCAATTTCGGTTGCAGATTATCATTACTAGGCGTTTCAATAGTTTTATTCGACATGTTATTTTGGGTTGTGTTTCGACTTTCATTCTCTAGAAATTTTACAGTTCTACTTATTATTATTTTTCTGCCACCCGTACAAATTCTGTAGCCCTTACTCCTATTGTCGTAACCTACGAATATTCCCTCGATCGCGGTACTATCCAATTTTCTTCTAAGGGGTTTTTATATGTAGGCGAATGCGCGACACCCAAAAGTTTTTATGTTCGAAAGGTCTGGTTTACGACCAGTCCATTTTTCGTAGGGTGTACGGTCATTGGATGAGGTTGGGAGTCGATTCTGTAAGTACGTTGCGGTGCAGACAGCTTCGCCCCAGAATGAGTTAGGTAAACCACTATCTTTTAGTAGGCAGCGAGCCATTTCCGTCAAGGTACGGTTTTTACGCTCCGCAACCCCGTTTTGAGGCGCAGAGTATGGAACTGTAAGCTGGTGATCGATTCCCTCATTTTTTAAATAACTATCAATTTCCTTTCCTAAATATTCACCTCCGTTATCGGAACGGATAGCTTTTATTTTCCTACCAAATTTATTCGTGGTCATTGCTACATATTCCTTAAATTTCGGAAAAACTTCATCTTTATTTCTCAATAAATACGTGACAGTAAAACGGCTAAAATCGTCTATGAATGTCAGAAAATAGTATTTTCCCCCAACCGTCGCTGTTTGCATGGGCCCGCACAGATCAGAATGCACTAATTCTGTGGGCTCTGTAGCTCGAAAGCTAGCGGCTTTGGGGTATGGATCACTAGTGAGTTTAGAGATGATGCAAGTTTCGCATGTATCGCCGTGTTTACATTTGTCAATTTCAATCCCTAACTCCATGTCATTGTTTACTAATTCCTTAATATGGTTAACGTTTCTGTGGCCTAATCTTCTATGCCATTTGTGCAAACAATTTTTATTTTCACATTCATTTATGATATTTATATTGTGAGATGTATTTTGTTTTATTTTACATTCATACAAATTGTTGTTTACGTAGCCCTCGAGGTATGTGACACCTTCGTGAGTTATTTTGCAAGATTGTTTTTCAAATATGGCTTTACAACCGTTTTCTGTGGCTCTTTTTATAGAAATCAAGTTCGTTTCTATTTCTGGAACATACAATACATTTTTTAATGTTATCGTGCTGTGAGTGTTATCCGACATTACTGTATCTAATTTTATAGTCCCGTAACCCTCAGAGTATAACTCTTGACCATTCGCAATAGTTACACTAGAAATATTGTCATGAAAATCATTAAATTTATTTCTATCGTTGCAAATATGAGTTGAGGACCCAGAATCAATTACCCATAAGTTTTTTACATTATCCCCAACAAAAAATGTAACATATTTATTATTGGGTGTTTCCTTTTCGATATTTTTATTTTTGTTTGTACTCGCACCTGCACTGCCTTGAGAGCATATAGCCGATTTTTGTGACTGGTTTGAAAGTCTATTGTTGAATTGTGGTGGTTTTGAACCACTTTTGTTTTTATTTTTTAAGTGCCAACATTCTTCGATGTTATGTGAATTCTTTTTGCAATACCTGCAAAATTTATTTATTTTCGGTTTAATACCTTTAAATTTGTACACTGTGTGAGATGGTTCATTCTCAATTTTATTATCATTTCTTTTTAAATATTCATCGCAAAGTTTGCTGCGTATAAACGCGGCACTAAGATCTCGTTCATCTCTAGCCTCCAGCGCAGTTATAAGAACATCGTAGCTGGGAGGCAGGGAACACAGCATCAAAGCTGCAAGATGTTGATCGTTAATTGTTTCACCTATGGCAGCAAGTCGATCGCGTATTTCATATATTTTATTCAGGTGGTTGATGAGGTTGCCACCTTCATTTAGTTTCGACGAATATAACTTCCTCAAAAGGAATAGTTTACTGCTTAAATTGGTTCGTTCATGAATATTTTTCAAGGCGGTCCAGATGTCGCGCGCGCTCTCCAAATTTTTAACATGGATGACTTGATCATCTTCTATTGACAAATTTATGATTGCACGTGCTTTTCTGTTTTTATTTTTAAACGAATCTGTCACGGGATCTGGGGGTTCATTAATAATTACACTATAGAGGTCCTCCTTTTGGAGATACATCTCCATCCTGAACTTCCAGATGTGATAGTTGTTTGAATTAAGTTTTTCAATCACAGTATTATTTATCACACTCATATTGTAACGTTATATAGACGTGAATGTCTTATATATTTTTATTTTATTTGTGTAAATTTTTGTGCTTCAAATTCGGAATTGGTTACGTTTTTTTTTTTTCAAAACATAGCAGAAAAGAAAAACATTGTCACTTATTTTTATTTCAGTATATATATATATATTATGTAAGCACAAAATACAAAACAATAAACCAGTAATAAAATGATTTCACTTATCGGTAGCGTTGCGACAGAATCGGTCGCATAATCTAATATAAAATATATCTGTTATATATTATATTTCAAATACTGGTGCGGAGGATCCTCTATTTTATTTTTTTTTATTTAAAACAGCATGATCTAATAAAGAGATAAGGAAATCGTTCACTTACCTCATTTATAGTCATCCCAGAATCCCGATAAATTCAATCCACGATATATCCTTTTAACCACAACTTTCGGCTTGCAGCTGCAAAAAACTTAATTCATGTTATTAATAACTTGTTATAAAAACTACACTGCACTCATTGATGATAGATAGCATTTCTTTAAATTTAGTTTTAATGAAATAAAAACGCATAATAATTTCTTGATTAAGATAATTAAGAAGTAACAATTTTAAGGGAGAGAGAAAAATAAACGTCTCTCTCTGATAGCATATTTCACAAATAGAAAGAATCAGAGAAAAAGTGCGTAATAAAAATGTGATGAGTCAAGGTGATACAAAGTTCAAAATCAGTTCTTACTGTTCTAAAAAGGGTAGATGTATGAAGACCACAGGCCGCAGAATTTGAGGCTTGGCCAATTCAACGAAACAAAGTATGAAAACAAAATCTTGATTAATGTTCAAAGTCTAGTTTCTTTCGATTCGAGTATTTAATAGTTTAGTTTCCATTGTTTAGTTTTGCGAACATGCTGCGGCATTGTTACAGAATATTTGGAATAAAAATTTCCAGTTTTGTTCCACATATTTATGGGAGTCGAAGAAAATGTAAGGAGAGGGTCTCATTTCTCTCTGTCTGACAAATGCACACATAAGTACATTTTAAGCACTATGTTTCCTATTAAACGGTTTGTAATAACTTCATTTTATGCTAAGAAAAAAAATAGAATGCAGAATGAAAAATTTAAGTGCACAGTTAGTGCAAAATTATACATCCTTTTAGCTTTATATATGCAAAAAGGATGTGCAAGCTAATTTGTACTTTTTGTACAAATGCTACAATTTAGTACTTCTGCAAAACATGGGCCTCAAAACTAAATTCGATTTTTTAACAGAATTTCATTTAGATTCTTGGAGCAAAAATTCCTTTAATGACTTTAAAATCCTTTCCAGAGGAGGCTCAAAATGTTTTAGGATGGGTGTCTGTGCCCTCCACCCCTTGGCACCCCCCTAGTTACGGCCCTGATTCGATATGAGACTCTAGAAGAAAAAGGCCTCGCAAAAATTCTTGCACCCGGCCTCGCCTTTGCTAGGGACGGCTCTGCAGATTACACAGCTGCTTTTAGCAGCGAAGAATAAACGTATTACATTACTATATCCACACAGAGAACGCATAACAAACTGAAATTAAACAGTCAAAAAAAGTTCTTTGCTTTGTTTTTCATTTTTGTTTTTCGTCACGTGACTTTACTGCAGTAAAAAAAGTTATTCGTAAAAATTGTCCTTGAAAGAATCACTTGATTTCATTGTTCAGTATATTGCGAAATAGGGAAAAAAATAATTACTTTCCTTTTTATGATACGCAAAAATGAAATGTTTATATTGTAAATAAATCTAATTCAATTTAAAGTAGCTCGATAGTGATTAGTTTATTTCAACAGAATGATGACAATCAAAAATATGGTACGGAGCGACGCGCAACTGTTTAACCTTCTGATAGCACAACCATAGTTTGGTTTAATATATTTCTGAATTAAAAAAAAAAACCTCGCTAGATTGACAATATTTTTAAGAAATGTACAAAATAAAGGTTGTCGACAAATGCTTTTAAGCAGGTTATTTATAATTATATTAGGAATCTCACAGATGGTCCAGGTGAGCGATAGAGTTTATACCATAGTTATTATACCTATTATTGACTAGAATTATTTTTATTTTTTTAATGGACATGAGTTTTTCATATTTTCTTTTCTTTTGAATTGTTATTGGATGCATCATTTTTTGTTATGTACAACAGTTTATTTTGTATGTAATTTTTTAAACACTTCGTGAATAAGTCATAAACAATTTTCTAATGAATATTTCATTATTTATGTATTTACTATATGGATTAATAAATATGTGTGATACTTTACAATTAAAAATGAAAAGAAAATATTATAAATATTTTATTTGCATCATGATTATTCCTTAAAAATCATAAATCCATTTTTCTTTTCTTTATTTAGGTATGTTGAATTCTTACTATGTCACTTAACAAGATTGGTAAGTATTATAAATGTTGTATATTTTAAAAATGCTTATATAAAAATACCTTTCTATGATACATTATCAGCATCGATTTACCTTAAAATATTTACATACACTCTAAAATAGTTTTCTGACTATAAAATTAATTGAAAATTATTATCTATTTATGTCGATTGGACGTTTCTTCAAATAAAATAAATCACCAACATTAATAAAAATACTTAAATTAAAATAATATTAATAAAAATAATAATTTATCATACTAAAAAAGTTGCTAAAATATAATGAGATGGGTTTTTAAGGCACATAAAAACTACCGAAGATGTTAAGTCGACAACTAAGGACATTCGATTTAATCAAACAGTCATCACCAAGTGAAAAAAATTTCGCGTCACGAGTGTTTTAAAAAAAGCGCTTGGATGTCAATTTTTTAACATCGTTGACGTTTTACATTAAAAAAAAAAAATCCCCGTCGGTTCGACCTACAGGCGCAGGTAGATTTCGAAGTTAAATTCTCATTTAACTAACAAAACTAAAATATGATTAGAGATAAACCCAGTTCAATAATTTCATATGGCTACTTTTAAAGAGTTTTTAATTTAATTTTTCTATAAGAGCTCATTTTATCAGAATCGTCTTAAAGGAATTTGGCTCAATATACCCACTTTGACAGCATTTTTTGAAATACTTTCTGCCCTAATGAAAAAATTGACCAATGCGGCAAATTATACAGTTCCTAAATAAAAAATACTGCCAATTGCATGAGTTGAGAGCAAAAATTAATTTAAAAATGAGTTGTAAAATAAGCAATTTGTGATTCGAATACATCCTTAATTCTTTAATCGCGATCACTACGGGAAATTCTGTTCAAAATGCCCTTTTTGACAGCATGTTTTGAAGTATATTCTGCTTTTATCAAAAAACTAAGTAATACGGTACATCACATACGGTAGATTTCGCCCTTTGATCCCATTCTTAATTTTATCAAAAATCTGTTATGCAAAAACTTTTGGCCCATGTTTTAAAAGTAATATAAACTTTAAACTGATTTGATATACATTTTAATTAAAAAGTTATGGGTTTTTTCGATTTTCACAATAACCCTGCCTATTTCTATCTCCTTGGTCCGATTTTGTTCATTAACGAATTTAACTGAGATTTTATGCCTCTTGATTTTATGTATGAGTTTGGAAGAGATATGAGCAGAATTTTAAAAATTATCGTGTCCATAAAAAAGTGAGATACATATATATATATATTTACTGATGGTAGTTTTGAGATCTAGAGAGTCATGAAAGGTGTAGAGCGGCAAAAAGTTTTGAGAATGTCCAACATAGGGAATACCGCAATCTGTATTTTTAGCACCCTTTACTGTAATATAAGATTTGATTTTTTCATATTTTCAATATTTTTATTTCATCTTGAAGGGAACATGACATTTCGAAAATTATGCTGAAATCTATATTTTTAAATTATCAAAATTAATTTCTTAGATTTAATTCTTTTAGTGCAACGAAAGCCAGTAACACATACATACAGGAAGTCTCAAAAAGAATGAAACGCGTTTTTAATTTTTTAGCTGTAGGAGATATGTTCCAATGTAAATTGCAAAAGTGTTAAAAATGAATTATTAATAAAATAAATGTGGTTGGAAGAGTCCTCCTATTAATTTTCAAAGCGTTATATTTTCAAAAATTTTTAAAGGTACCTAAAAAAAAATCCCATACTATGACAAGTACAATATTAAAATTTTTATTTTTGTATGACCTAAACATGCCAAGTTATGATATTTTTGAATTCTGTGACTTTCCGGCACTAAAAATTTACAGACCATATATGATACCATACTATGCTTCACGCAGTACAGCATCGTGAAAAATTGAGCGAAAATTATTGGAGAATTTGAATGTTATTTTTTATTTATTTTAAGCTTCGTGTTTTTTACCTCGTTCTTAAATTTATAGATATACTTTAAAAAATTTACATTTAATTATCGCCACAAGAACTTCCATACTATCTTAAAGCGGTGTAGAATTTGAAAATTACTTATCAAATAAATAACCTTAATTAGATTTTTTTTAAATCAAAAACTATCGACAAAATACAAAATACAGTAGAAACCCGCTATTTCGTACTAATTGACACCTAACACTGTTTGGTTTAGCGTGAATTTGGAATCCGTGGATTCATCAATAATAATCAACCTATCGGCTTGTTAAGGCACAAATTAAGTGCGGAAACGCCAGCTAGTGTCGGCTCTAAACAGCGTCGATCGGCTCGTGGCGAACAATTTCTGTTAGTTATAATGATTTAAAATTCGCTATTAATGCATTCAAATACAGACTATTCAAATAAAAACTACAACTGACATCACAGTAATAAATACGCATTTACTCCACATATAATCTTTAGTAAACGATGACAAAATGATAAATTCATTTTGATTCTTTCAACATTTTAATAAAAACTAAATATTAATAACTAAAAACTAATCACTCGATTACATACTTGCTAGAAACAAGTGACGCAATGATTATACTGACAATTTTGAGAAAATTATTCAGGCATATATGGGTTAAATCTTTTTTATTGCATAAAGGCATTCCTTTTACTCATTTGAAACAATTTCGAAAGTTGTATACTATATTAACTACCGGTATACAGAACCACCCACCCGTATAGAATGATTCTTAATAAGTAGGTGTTGGTGGGCGTATACGAGTCATCCTCATGAATAACTGTATTTGTGTCGTAAAGCATCTCCTTTCTGTGGTTCCACCTATTTATTTGTTTGTGTTGAAAGGTGGTTCAGTATTAACAAAATACTTATTTTCTTGTTAGTTTAATAAGATTCATTTTTAAAAAATAATTCTGTTCTGTTGTCTATATTAACAAAGGATATTTTTGAAAAATACACCCAAGGCAAATCTTTTTTATGGGAAAACGTTATGTTGATGAACGTTGTCCATGAAAGATACTAGTGGGAGAGATTTCTTAAATATATAAAGCGAACTTTTTGTAGTTGTAAACCCTTTTAACAAACGAAAACATGCATACTCTATTAATATTTACTAAGTTTACTCTTAAATCATGTGACGTATATTTAGATCATATATTACTTTTATGAAAATAAGTAATAGTTTTAGAATATTCATATCAATTAATTACAAAATTTACTTTAGGTTAATTGATGTTAATTGAAATTGAAAGAATCGTCAAGAATTCGATTTATAATTTCCCCTAAGAAACTTTCAACAGAAATAAATTAAGCTTCATTAAGAACTAATTAAATTGGAATTTGTGCACTGAAATGAACTTTATTCTTTACTAAGTTTTCAACAATTCAAGTTACATGTAACTTAATTAACTTTTGTCATTGTAAACAATGATTGATAATCCAAGGACTTCTCGTTAATTAAGAAATGAAATATTTGATACAAATAGTTACAATTCAGTTAATTGTAAAATCTTTTGAAGTCGTTAAATTAAATCAAATTGTTTTTAATCTACTGCAAATCATTAAAGATTCATTTTTTTTTATAAAATTCTTTTCTTACATTTTTACTTAATATTTAAACGTCACACCCGTCATTTACTATCAAGGTTTCCAAGAAAATGAAATGCTTTAAATTCAATCTTTGGGTATATTTTATGCAAATAAGTAAGTTTTAGAATATTTATATCAAATAATTACAAATTTTACTTTAGGTTAATTGATGTTAATTGAAATCGAAAGAATCGACAAGAAGTCGATTTATCATTTCCCCTAAAAAACTGTCGACTGAAATAAATTAAGCTTCATTAAGAACTAATTAAATTGGAATTTGGATACTGAAATGAACTTTGTTCTTAACTATGTTTTCAACTATTCAAGTTACTTGTAACTTAATTAACTTTCGTCATTGTAAACAATGATTGGTAATCCAAAGATTTCTCATTAATTAAGAAATGAAAGATTTGATACAAATAGTTACAATTTACTTAACTTTAAAACCTTTTGAAGCCTTTGTGTCAAATGAAATTCCGTTTAATCTATTGCAAATCTCAAAGGATTCATATGTTTTTAATAAATTCTTTACACACGTTTTTAATTAATATTTAAACGTCACTTCCGTCATTTACTTTGAAGTATTTTAAAAAATGGAGTTTTGTAAATTCAATCCATATGTATATAACGTATGTATATTAACGCTTTTGTATTAAAGTAAATTATAAATATAGTATTTGTGACAGCACTGCATTATTAGTATTTGTTATAGTATAATATTGTGTATAGTATAGTATTTGAATTAAATAAATTATTTGTAAAATATTTTTTTTAAAGTATTTTAGCTATTATATTAAGCGAATTTCAAAAATAATAAGTTGGAAGTTTCACATCAAACGTGGCAAATGTGGTGCCACGAAATATTTTTCAAATATTAAATAGGATGCAACCACCATGGCAGCCTAGAATAATTGCTCATCGTGGAATATCATATAATTATGCATGATAGGATTTAATAGATTGAAGAAAACTTTTATGAATATCATTTTAAGCTTTGATATGATTTTCATAAAATTTTGAAAATATGCGACAGAATTCTGAAACGATTATATAAATATAAAATTTCAAACCATTCGTTTGAGTAGTTTTTTCGCTGTTATATGCGGACAGACGGACGAGACGACGACAGTATGTGCTACATATTTATAAAACAAAGAACGGACTTAAAAATTAATAGCACTATAACGCATTATTTTTTTTTATGTCAGAATGTAAAATATTCACTTAAAAATATAGAATTGACTTTTTGTAATATGTAGTTGCAACTTCTGTATTTTTAGCTTTATTTTTTCTTAATTGTGGTTTTGAATATGATTTTACTTGGTAATCTATGCTTTAAAACAATATGATTACTCTCTTTTGGTCTCAAGTTTAAACCATTATAACTTTTTCTTTTTGCAAGTTTATGTTCTTAATCGCATAGTCATCTTAATGTAATTTTTAAAATTCCATACTTTAAAACATTATACTTAATGATCGAAATCGAATCTCGTATAACTTTGCGTGGTATTCCTTTTCCCGTATCTTACAAGGACGTTAGCAACAATACCCCTGAAGAATTTCCATCTATAAAAAATATATGTACCCAAACTTCTAGAAGAATCAAAGCCTATCATTTGATCTGCCCAGCTTGTTTCTCTTTCATCTTCACATTACAATATATATTTGCATTATATATTTGTAAATTCTATATTCTTAGTTTAAACTATTCTTTTCCTTCCTTGTAGTTCAGAATCTTTTAATTTGCCAAGGTAATCTATGCTTTAAAACCATATTCTTAAGGAGAGGTTTTACTTCTTTGGCTAAACTATCTTTTGTTTTTTACAATTTCAACTTGTATTTTATTTATATATTTATTTCATTATAACATATTCTTAATAGATCTTAATATAATATTCTGTAGATTAAATCTAATTCTATAATCTTAATAGTTCAAGATCAAGATTATTCTTAATCTCATCAGAATATTAAGTACATGTGATTAATCCCTTCTTAAAAATGTGATTAATTACATTTATTTAATCGCATTCTTGATAGGATGTGAATTACAAAGTTCATTGTGATTCACATTAAAAATTTAAATGAATTTTTAATATAGTCATTGATGAGCTGATGACGAGCTGTATTTTTGAAACTCGAAACGCGTCCTGTTTAATTGTCTTTTTTATGGTGATTTTACAAAGTTTTTTAGATTATTTTTAATTTTATCGCCAGTGATTTCGGTGTTTCTCAATAGTCATTCTACTATAATTTTCAAAATTCCTTACTTTAAAACATTATACCTAATGATTGAAATCAAATCTCATATAATTTTGCGTGCTTATTTCTTTTCCTGTTTCTTACAAGGACGTTAGCAACAATACGCCTGAAGAATTTCCATGTATAAAAAAAAATTCTCCAAACACCTAAAAGAATCAAAGCTTATCATTTCATCTACCGAACTTGTTTCTCTATCATCTTCATGATTGATTAAATCAGTGAAAGCAGGCCAAGAATTTCTTGTTTCTTCTTTTTTGTTTGTGTATCATCTTCACTAACCTGTAGTGCAAGTAAACCGGTCTCGAAACGACCCAAAACTAGTGGAAAGGTGCCTGATTACCTTGTTATGCAAGAACTTTTTCTTCTTCCGTTGGGATGTGTTAGAGATATATGGGAAAAAGTTATTATTGTTTTGCAATATTGATATTGTAAATTGGAACGAGAGTTGAAACGTGACTTGTATTTTTCGCAATCAACATTTATTTTGTAGTTTTTGACTTTAAATGTAGAACAGTATTGTACGTTTTAGAAGATGCACTTTCGTTTAAATAGGTGAGACGGTTTGGGGTTGAGAAAAATATATTTAAATCAATATTGTTACATGATTCTTTAATGTAGGATAGTCCAGATTGATATCTAACCGGAATTTTTTCTTTTTTACTATTTTGATTGTAGATTTTTTTTATACGAGAATACTTAAACTTTCAGAACCAGATTCAAAAGTAAACAAGTCGGAAATTGCACATCAAATGTAGCAAATGAGGTACGATCGTACTATACTAAACTTAAAAAAATATTTAGATCTTGTTGCAATAGTATATAGTACTTCGGCTACAGTATAGTAGCCAAAACATTTGGGCCTTGTAAATACTAGCTGCTTTCTATTATACTGGAAGTAATTTGTAGTAAACCTCAGTAGCGTATATGAATTTCATAAAATGCCAAATTGTTTAATACAATTAATATGCACCCCAAGCAATGTTATTCCCAATACTATTATGTAATGGACTACTTATGTGTGTCCCTGTAAATTAATGACAAATGTTCTTTGTACCACAGATTGTATAGAATGAATATTTTAGTATATACATCTTAGATGCATATCAATTTTATTATGCTCCAAAGAATGTAACATATTTAAAATTATTTTTTCCCCTTGGCCGTAGTTTATTTTTAATAATTTTTTTTAAATAAGAAAGACTTTTACTTCCACTTTGACAACATGTGCATACAACAATATTTATTTTAAAAACATAGTGGTGGGAATAGAATTTAAAAGCATAAATAAGTACAAAATGTTAGTGTAAAATTAATGAGAACGGGCGTAGCATCCGAGTCGTTGTATTCCATTAAAATTTTATAGTTATTTGTAGAGGTCAAAGAAAGAAAAAACTCGCATACCAATGGATTCGGGAAAGTTAAAAAACTTTCTAAGCAATAAAGCAAAAATCGATTTTTCACAAAATTTCATTCACGTCTCCCTTTAACATAAAGTCAATTTATTCAAGTTTTTTATACAATAAGGAAATATAGAAACATTTTTAATGTTCTAATCTCAATTCTCTAATAATTTTCTGATTTAACCTGTATATCCTGCCAACATGAATTTAAAAAACAGTTTTAGAAAATACCTTGCGTAGTCTTTTGTCACCTAAAGATCTTTACTACTTTTTGCTTTAGTTATTGAGTAGAACTTTTAAAAGGGGCGAACTTGGGGGGGAACTTTTGTGAGTCTCTTATTGGCATCTTATTCCTCAAGTATTTCAGATAATAAATTTCATTGAATTCTCTAGCGCCAAGAGATCAATATTTATTGATTCTATCGATTCACTGATAAGTAGGTGTCATTTTCTTACCCTGTCGCGATACAAAATTGATGGTTATGGAAGTGTCTTTGGAGCAATTTTTAGGATTAAAGATTTTTATGTGAGGATTTATTGTATTATTCTAAGACCTTGAAAAATGCTTTTCTCGTTAAGGTTGTCAGACTGATTTTGTGCCCTTAAATTTTAAGAAAGAACTTTTAGAATACTTTCATTCTGTAATTTTTATTTTATAGATTACAGTTCTTTGCAGTAAATTTTTATTAAATTATTTTTTCATCGCACATCTACAAACTGATGAGTATAGTATATAACTAATATGTAAACGCCATTTTCTTCATACACTGTAGCAATACAAAATTTATGTTAATTGGATTGTTTTAAGAGTAATTTTTAGGATTAAAGAATTTTAAGGGAATACCTATTGTTTATATTATTTATATATATTGTAATATTATACATCATTTTATATATCCTATAATTATATATTATTGTATATTTATACGTTGCATAATACCTATTGTAATTAAGATTCTGAAAAATGCTCTTACCCTTAAGGTGTCAGACTTTTATATTTTGTACGCCTAAAATTTAAGAAAGAACTTCTAAAATATTTTCATTGTGTAATATTTATTTTATAGATTCTAGTTCTTTACAATGAATTTTATTAAGTTATTTTTTATTTACCATCTATAAAATGATAAGTATTCTTTATAACTAATATGTAATTGCTATTTTCTTTTACACTGTAGTAAACAATAAAATGATGGTTATGGAAGTTTCTTTGGAGTAATTTTTAAGATTAAAGAGTTTTAAGTGAAGATCTGATTGTGTTATTGTAAGACAATGAAAGATGTTTTTATCGCTAAGGTGTCACTTTTATATTTCATAAGCCGAAATTTTTAGAATGAACTTTTAGAATATTTTCTCTGTATAATTTTTATTTTATAGATTCTAGTTCTTCGCAGTACATTTTAAATGTTTTTTTTAATCGAACTCCTTCAAAGAGGTAAGTATAGTATATAACCAATATATAAATGTCATTTTTCTTTTTACACTGTATCAATGCGAAATTGATGGTCGTGGAAGTGTCTTTGGAGCAATTTTCAGGATTACAGAATTTTAAGTGAAATCTATTATATTATTGTAAGACTCTGAAAAATGCTTTTATCGTCAATGTATCAGTCTTTTACATTTCGTGCTTCTAAATTTTCGGAAAGAACTTCTAAAATTTTTCATTGTGTAATTTTAATTTTATAGATTCTAGTTCTTCGCAGTAAATCTTTTTAACCCTTTGTGGCGCAGGGCACATTCATTGCTTAAGTGTTGAAATCAATGACTGACACCGAAATTTGAAAACAACTTTATTTATAAATAAGAAAAAGCTATATATATTTTTTTAAGCATTCAAAAAACCGTAATTTTTTTAACCAAAATTCCGGTGCCAATGTGGCGATTGGAAATTAAAATTAAGTGGTTTCATAAATATACCATCGCGCCGCAAGGGGATAAAGTTATTTGTTATCGAACGTCTATAAATTGATAAATATCTTTAACTAATATGTAAATGTCATTTTCATTTAAATTTTAACAATACAAAATTGATGGTCATGGAAGTGTTTTTGGAGCAGTTTTTAGGATTAAAGAATTTTAAGTGAATATCTACTGTATTATTGTAAGACCCTGAAAAATGCTTTTATCGAAAAGGTGTTACTTTTATATTTTGTGCACCTAAAATTTTAGAAAAAACTTTTATATTTTCCCTGTGTAATTTTGATTTTATAGATTACAGTTCTTCGCAGTAAATTTTATTAAGTTATGTTTTATCGAGCATCTACAAACTGATAATTATCCAAAATACCTCATATGTAAATGTCATTTTCTTTTACACAGTAGCAATATAAAATTGATGGTCATGGAAGTGCCTTTGGAGTAATTTTTAGGATTAAAGAGATTTAAAGAATATCTATTGCGCTACTTAAAGATCTGAAAAATGCTTTTATCGTAAGATGTCAAACATTTATATTTTGTACGTCTAAAATTTAAGCCAGAACTTCTAAAGTATTTTCATTCTAATTTTTTTTTTATAGATTCTAGTTCTTCGCAATGAATTTAATTAAGTTATTTTTTATAGAAAATCTATAAACTGAAAAATATACTTTAAAATTAATATGTAAATGTCAATTTCTTTTACAATGTAGCAATACGAAATTGATGGTTATGGAAGTGTCTTTAGAGTAATTTTTAGGATTAAAGAGTTTTAAGTGAATATCTATTGCGTTATTTAAAGGCACTGAAAAATGCTTTTATCGTAAGATGTCAGAAATTTATATTTTGTGACGCCTAATATTTCAGAAAGAATTTATAAAATATTTTTGCTATGTAATTTTAACTTATAGATTCTAGTTTTAGCAGTAAATTTTACTAAATAATTTTTTATTGAACATCTACAAACTGATAAATATACTACATAACTAATACGTAAATGTCATTTTCTTTATACACTGTAGCAATAGAAAAATTATGGTTATGGAAGTGTCTTTGGAGTAATTTTTAGGCTTAAAGAGCTTTAAATGAATATCTATAGTGTCATTGTATGTTAGTGAAAAATGCTTTTATCATTAAGTTCTCAGATATATTTTGTTAGCTTAAGATTTAGAAAAGCGCGTATAAAATATATTCATTGTGTAATTTCATGTTGTTGTTTCTATTTTTTCGCAGTAAATTTTATTAAATGACATTTCTTATTACATCTATAAATTGATACGTATACCATGCGTAAACGAATGTCAATGTCATTTTCTTTCGCAATGTAACATGACAAAGTTAATGATTATAAAATTGCCTTTGGATTAATTTTTAGAATAAAAGTGTTTTAAGTAAATATCTATTATGTTATTGTATGACTTGAAAAATACTTTTATCGTTAAGTTTTCAGACTTCTATCTATTGTATCCCTAATATTTAGGAAAGCACTTCTAAAATATATTCAGTATGTAATTTTTATTTTTATAGATTCTATTTATTGGCGGTAAATTTTATTAAATATCTCTTCTTATATAACATTTATAAAATAATAGGTATGTAATATGTAAAAGATATGTAAATGTCATTTTCTTATAAACTACAGTGATAGAAAATTGATATAGGGAAACAAATTTGGAATAATTTTAAAGATGTATTTTAAGGGATACTTTATTGAAAGTGATTACTTTATTGAAAGATATTGAAAAATGCTTTTATCGGCAAGTTTTTGGTCTTATTAATATGATTTCAACGGCCTCTATCGATATGATTTAAACGATACTGTACAAATATATTTTTCGGCAAAAACGGAAAAAACAGATGTCACAACAGTTTCTAAAATATTGTACAGATTTAGTTATAAACAGACTGTCTTATTTTAGAATATTATTGTTAATGTTATTAAAAATAACCTTTAATGCATTAGATAAATTGAAATTTCAAATTATATTTCTGTAAGTTAAAAAAATCGCAATTGATCCAATCCACTATTACGTAAATTCCAGAAAAATCTCGTTGTCGTTTAGCTCATCTAACTGATTTATCAATAGGCTGCTCTGTTGTAATATAAAGAAACGTCATCCTACACATTATTTATGGAACAAAAAACTGAAATGCCATTTCGATGAAATATTTGCAGGAGAATGCGGATAACTCTTTAGTATTTTTGTAGGCTTGTATTTTCCGTTAGTAAACCAATCAAAAAGCAGAAATCTTTTGGGACAAAATCCTATTTGTCCTGTATCTGGATAGACTTTGAATATCTATATCCCTTTTGTATTCTTCCTAGTATACATATATCTCTAGGGTAAAAGTTTGAATATAATTCTTTACAAAAAAGATTCTTAGAATAAAAGTAGTCATATAAATTTTTAGCTAAAAAATTTTAACATTTTAGGAAAAAAGTATATTACATTCATAAATGGATCTCTATAGATTTTAAATATCAATATAGCTTTCGTATTCTTCCTAGTATAGATACATCTTTAGGTTGGATTTTTGAATATAATTTTTTACAAAAAAGATTCTTAGAATAAAAATAGTCATATCAATTTTTAGCTAAAATTATTTAACATTCTAGGAAAAAATCATTTTACATTCATATATTACAAGTGCATACATGTACGGTATTTAAAATTCATTAGAGATCTCTTATAAAATGCATTAAAAACCCAAAGTGTTTTCAGCTATCATGTGGCAGTCTTCAGTGGCTTCAGTGGCAAATGTTATGTTTCTTTGCAGTTATTCGAGAATTATCTAGAAGAAACCTTTGCAATTTATGGGTAGTACCACATATAAATTGCCTGATAAAGGTAGACAATTTTTTAACAAAATTATCCTAATAAATATGAGGGCATGAAAACTTACGATAAAACCCCTCAAAGTTAAATGATCTGTTAGATCCGAAAATTGGTCATTTGCGAGCAATCAACAGGTCAGGAATCAACATTATATCTTTCAAACAAGATAATAAAGATTTTCTATATACAGTGTATGACGATTAGAATATTTCGAGATGAATTAAAAAGCATGAAACAGATCTCAGATTAAACAGACCCTATGCTGCCTTTTCATGAACGAATCTCAAATTCAACCTATAAAGTTATTTTAATAAATCCAATATTGTCTTTCGTACAAATTATTAGCAGGAAGCCATTATACGAGAGTCTATTGAAATAACTGCAATGGACATATAGTTGTAATGTACAGAAATCCAGGCAGCTGCCATTTTTGTATCGATGCCTAGAATTAGCATTCACACAGCGGTGGTTATAGGATGAAAATTAGGAGTTTTTAAAAAATATTTTAGAACATAGAAATTTAAATCTTCTTGCATAGAAAAATTCACAACTTATTTTTTTTTACTCCGGAATCGGAGTTTATATTCTTTTGATCAGTAGACAAAGGTGTTTTCGGTCAAAAAATAAATTCCCAGCTAATATTTTGGAAAGATTTAAATATTCTTTCATGGTCCATATAAATCACATGAATATTCTCCTTCTGGAAGTAATCCAATATAAAAACATTCAGTTTCAATGGATTCTTGGAATAAAAATGGAATACCATGACACGAAGGATTGTGAATAAATTCAAACTTTTCAAGAAAAATTTTACTTTTAAGAATATTTTATCGATTGGTATTTAAAAAAATAACGCGTTTGTTACTTTTATTAAAAACAATATTTTTATATAAAAATTTTAAATGTGATAATTTTTCAGGTAAAATTTGGACTAGATTGTATAAAAATCTGCCTTTGCTTGCTGCCTTATTTGTGTCAAAGTTTAGGATTAGCATTCAGTGTTCGGTGGCTATGAGTGAAAACTAGGATTAATTTTAAGTTTTTAGAAAATAAAAAAAAATTAAATATCCTCGAATAGATTTAAAAAAATCAACTTATTTCCCACTCTAGAATCGGAGTCTATATTTCTTTTTCGGATCAGTAGACAAAGGTCTTTTGGGTCAAAAAATAAATCCCCAGCTGAAACTGGATAGATTTAAATATTCTTTCATGATCCATATAAATCACGTAAGTATTCTCCTGATCTGAAAGTAATCCGATATAAAAGCATGATGGAGTTCAATGTATTTTTGGAATAAAAATGGAATAGATGACATGAAAGATTGTAAATAAATTTATCTTTTCAAGATAAATTTTACTTTGAAGAATATTTTATAAATTGGTTTTTAAGAAATAAACGTATTTGTTAGTTTTGATAAAAATATTTTTATATAAAATTAAAAATAATTACAATTTTTTAAAAGTTTTTAAGGAAATCTTGGATTTTTCTTGTATTTGTCTTATTTTAAAGGCTAATTAACTAACTACTATCAAGCCAAGAACGAAAAATGTGCACCACATTCAGATTATTATAATCCAGCGGTAACAGCATATTATTACAACTTTTATTTTTCTTACAATGAATAGAGATATCTAAATATGCAATTTAAAAACACAACTCTTAAAAAATGAATTTTCAGCAATATTATTTTTCCATTTGTTGTAGTTCTATCTTGCACTATGATCTAAAATATATATACATATGATCTACAAAATATGTACATGTGATCTACAAAATATGTACATTTACGTAATGCATTAAAATTGAAATAGTTTAAAATGCATACTACAGCAGAAAACACATTTTCAGCAATTGCGATCATAGTCAGCCCTGTAATCTAATTTTGTTGTATATCTTTGTAAATGAACGACATAAGCTATACACTCCATTATCAATAAAAAACATGCTCTACTGCCCATAAGTGTTTTTTTAATTAAAAATATTTTTGAAGTATACTAAAATTATTCTAATGCATCTTAACTAGTTCCCTTTCCCATAGATTATATTGCAATGGAATTCTTTTGTGTGTTCCTACAAACGAACTATAAATGCTGCTTTCGCTATATACTTAAGAGACGGTGTTGCATTCAACTTCAGTGATAGATATTAATCTCATTATATTTGAAAAATCTTAACATGAATTAAATCCACAGAAAGTGTCTCCTTTGGGAAGAATTCCACATCCTGTTCCCCCCCTTTTTTTAGCATTAAATGAATCTATGTGATTGGGATTTACAGCATTTGGGGTTGCATTTTTACTACTAGAATGGACTTTATCTATTTGCTTTTTGTATTTTTTTGCATTTAGCGTAATTTTTTTCGGAAATATTATAGCTTTTGTTTTAATTTAACATATAAATATATGAAGTATGTAAAATTACAAATATATAAATCTGTATCATATTTATATTTAGGTATATATATTATGTATTTATGCATATCTCTGTATGTAATTACATATATATGTAGAGAAAGAGATCTAAAATATACGTACATAAAAATATTTATACATATAAACATCTTATATGTTTTTAACATGTGACTTATATAACGTTTATTAAATATTTATGTTTGTATTTTTTTTAAATATTGTTTTTCCCCAATATTTAGAAATCTGATATGTTGCTAAAATGGCTTTTGTCGCCATTTTCGATTTGTTCAATTATCGCGGCAACTGGGACAGGATATGGAACTCTTTTCTCTTTTTTTTCCCTTTTATAAACAATAATGTAAAGGAATTCTTTGTTACTCTTCAAGCGTACAATATATGCTACGCATTTGATTTTAAATTCCGAATACCGTGTAGTAAGCGCCAAGCTAATACAGCTCATATTCAAAATATTAGAATAATTGAGAAAAAGTAATAAGAAAAAATTATTTGTCATTTATTTATTTTTTATACTAAGTAAATGCAATTAAATTTCTTATAAATTAAATTTGGAATGTTTAGATAAGATTTTAACATTTATAAAATATAAAATACAGCACAATAAATTAGGTATACAGCTTCCTTAAACACACCAGAATATTAGAATAAAATTTAGATTGGTTCAAAATATTAGAATATTTTATTTTAAGCAACAATATTACCTTATGAATATGAAGTAAATGGTAGTTAATATTTTGTAGCATCCCCTTTAGCTTTCATAACAGCGTACAATCGATCTTGCATACTGTATACAAGGTGTTTACAAACATTTCTATCAATATTAGCCCAAATAGACTTTATACGTGCCACTAACTCAGTTTTACTTGAAGGAGGATTTTCTTGAAGTTTTTTCTTTATTGTACACCATAAGTTTTCGATGGGATTAAGATCTGGTGAATTTGGTGGCCAAGGAAGTACCTTAATGTTGCGTTGGCGGAACCAATTTTTAGTTGACACCGAGGTATGCGGGGACGCTGAATCTTGTTGAAAGATGAAATCATCTTCAAATAAATCTTCTGATGATGGAATCATATAATATTCTAAAATTTCTTGATATATCAGAGAGTTAACCTTTTCGTAGACGATGCATAACTTTCCAGGTCCTTCTGCACTCATACAACCCCAAACCATAACACTAGCAGCAAATTTTACGGAACGTTTAAGGCATTCTTTATCAAATGCTTCTTGCTTCATTCTCTAAATTCGAATACCTTGATTACCATATGAAACACAAAACATACTTTCATCACTAAATAATATATTTTTCCAATCTTCATTGCTCCATAAACGTCTTGATTTACACCAATTCAATCTTATACGCTTTTGTCTTGCAGTCATGAGAGGTTTTGTTTTCGGTACACGAGATTCAAATTTAAATTTATGGAGACGTCTTAATGTTGTCGATGTAGAAACTTCAACTCCTTCTTCTTTCCATTTTCGGTGCAAGAATCGCACACTTTTAAAACGGTTTTTCTTAACTATACGCTTCAGTTTCCTGTCATCTGTAGCAGATGTTTTTGGTTTTCGGCCACCATTTCGGCGATTAATTTGGAAATTTTCCAATTTTTGAATATTGTGTTAGTATTTTACTAACGCTCGATTGCGAACAATGTAAATAATTCGCTATAAAACATTGATTTTTACCGTGCCGATACAAATCAACCATACGAAGTTTAGTAGATTCAGGAATATCACTCACACGGCCCATTTTAAGACGAAAAAGAAACAAACTGCAAAAAAGAATACTGATTTTAAGTAAAATAGTCTGAATTTAATCAATGATGCCACCAGTTAAGAATTGGTAATAATTAAAGGAGAATTAATGAGAAATATTCTAATATTTTGAACCACTTGAATAAATATTCTAATATTTTGACTTTTCAAAATAATTTTTTTTGCAATTAATCTTTTCAAAAATGATATTAAATTTAAGATAACAAGTAAGTTTAATCAACAATAAGTTCTTAATAAAAATATCGTTTGCATATTTTCATTAAAAGACATTAAATTACCAAACGATATTTTCAATTTCTAAAAAAAAGGTAATTATTCTAATATTTTGAATATGAGCTGTATAAAAATTACATGGCAATCGGAGTATATTTACGGGAGTTAGAACACACTGTTAGAAAAACAGACCGAATCGATAAACAATTTTAAACTTTGTTAGAAAGAGTTAAAAAAATACTCCAGTAAATAACAGGCGGACATTGTATGTTAAATATTTGAAACTATAGAAAGATGAGAAAATACTTAAATACATTTTGTGTTTTATAGTTATCAATTTTAAAAGCATACAAACATTTTTTTTGATTAATTTAACAAGAAAATAATTTCAAGAAATCTCAAGTCTCAGAATGTTCAAGTTTTTTCTTCAAATAATGTTCATTAAAAGTAAATGGAAGATAATTATACTTTAGATTAATTACAGTAAAATCTTTTTAAATAAAGAGCAAATAAAAATTTTGAAGTAAAACTTTTATTGCATACTAATTTTTTTTTGTAATTATATCTGATTTTTTTTAAATTGCCAATGTATTTGGTTGACTAAATCACGTTATACTGAAATTCCGCTTTAATGGATCTATAAGTACATGACTTACATTGGATAAAGCAGAGCTGTATTTAAAAATTTTTAATGAGTTATTCAATAAGTTTACATAAAATAGTAGATTGCTTAAAATGATTTTTGTTTTTTTTTCTTCATGAGCCAAATGAAAACTATTATAAGAAAAATTATATGAAAATATTTATTAACGTAATTCGAATATAATTTATCTATTCGTATATAAAATTCATAATGTTGTCTGCATGAAATATTCTACTAACTTTAGATTCTATCAAATATTCTGCTGTTTAAAATACTTCCGTTTATTGAATGATCTCGCTTAAGATACGAATGACCTGCTCTCGCTTAAAAAAGAAACCTGTGTAAAAATACCCGTATAAGATACGATCCCGCATAAGATAAGGAACTTCTTCGATGCCTTGATTTGTGTCTTAAGAGTTTCAATGTATTCGCAAGTATTTCAGAATAAATATTAAGTTTATTCAATTGAGTCTGAATTCAGTTTATCCTGCACAATAATAAACGATATTCCTTGAGCCAGAGACATCAAAACTCGCATGATTGCGAAATTATTATTTTCTTTAATATTAATCAATAGTAATAGGTCACATGAACAGAATGAGCTTGTTACTTGTACTAGGTTTCAGAAGCCGAAAATATGTTTAATTAAACAAAAAAAAAAACTATAGTGTGTTAATAAACATTTTAATTAACAATTTCTATTACTTAAGAAAAGGGTTACAAAGTACATTAAAAGCAAAATTTTTTTTTTACAATTGTCGATTCCAATCAAAATAAAAACCATAATCAAAATACAGAAATACAAATTGTCTCACGGTCAATAGCAATGAAAATCATGAATGAGATGTACACAAAAACACGCATTCTTAGACAATGATCTAAAATTATTTCCCTATGTGGCTCCTTTTATTCAAATTTTCCACAGGAATTTATTCATTAACATTTATCATGAAATAGAAATAATAATAAAAAAACAGCATCATTGCAAACAAACCCTTTACGCGTTTATATTTCAACGGACACTTCTTATAATGGACTTAGGATAAAAATTTGATGGAAAACACAATTTGCTAAGTAAAATTTTTAGCCCTCTTTCTCATCTAAAAATAATCTAGATAAAGTAGCTTTTGTACGATTAAATTTAATATCGGATTTATGTTCACCTCTTCAAACACCAAACTCTCTCGCAGTAATCACTGCGTAATAATTTGTCACCTTTTTCAGTAATATATTTCATAAACCCCTGCAAGATCATCCTCTCTTACAGGATCAAATTGCTTCTTAAGTAAACTCATCGATTTTGATGGCAGCGTAGCAATCAATTCAATATTGTTATTTATATATTGTATTTTATAATGTTTTACTGTTATCACCAATACTGAAGACTTTTAGAGCATTTTATAGAAATATTTGGGTTCTTTCAGAAAAACGCGGTATTACAAGCAATTCGAACATCGTCGGTATTCGTGGCCGTATGTCAAACGACCGCTTACATATGTCTCAACGCCTCTGTTGACACTTGAACAACGTGCAAACGGAATTGAAGCTACGACAGATAAATATTCTCAGCAAAATATACAAAAATTTTATCGCCGGTCGCCTTCTCAAATTAGGTGTGATTTTTCTAGCAGAGATCAAAATTTTCTGTAAAATGCTTTAACACATTGAACTCCGATGATTGAATTTTCTACCACTTAATTTTAATTATGAAATGTTACAATAATGGCACTGGAATATTCGATCTAATTTATATGAAAAAGGGTTAATGTATTTTCTCGTATATATCGTAAACCGAATTTATCCTTTCCAAATTCTGGTTAGAATGTGACTTTTGGAATTTTGATGAAATTTATCCACCAGAGGTCACAGGGTCAAGAGTGTTCAATATCCGCAATAACAGTAAATAATTATAGATTTTAAGTAAAAATTAATTTAATTACACATTTCCGACTTGTCAAATTTAGTCATGTTATTTGTATGACTTTTAACTATCAATTCACATAAAAAGTTTCAATTCTGGGATCAGGGTTTTTATATTTTATCGGTTCATTACCTACAAACCTTATTCTAATGATTTGGTTCATGAGAAATTGGCTTAGTAAGCATTAATTTATTCCGAATTAATAAGATATTCTAATCTTACTTTTCTCAGATAATCTTCTTTTATTAAAAGTTTGCAAATGACAAATTGCCCTTTATACTAATTACAGCCAAAAAAAGTTTTGAAGTGAAAATAAGAGATTATTTTCGTTATGGATCATTAACTCTTGTGGTAGTTATCTGTGATACAGTAATTTTTCATACTGGTTATACTATTGACTTAATCAATTTTGAATCATAGTACCATTTTAATGGAAATTGGTTTTGTAATTCCACATGTGTAGGATTATTCACATGTGACAAAATTTTGTTTTGCATTAGTTGAATTCAGAACCTGAATTTGGCATTCCTGTAATTATATAAATACGAAGCATTTATATTCGTTGTCTGGTCCATCCGTTTGTCTGTCTGTCTGCATACATCAGCGCGAAAACTACACAGTGAACGATTTAAAATTCAAAATATATAATCGTTACAGAATTTTGTCCTGACATTTCAAATTTTATGCAAATCGAATGAAAACTTAAAAATATATTAATAAAAGCTTCCTTCATTCTATAAAATTCTATCATATGTAATGAATTCAATGGTATTCCAGGATGGATAACGTTTCAATTTTGTGATCGTGATCACGTGCTATTTAAGATGGAGTCCTTTTATTTTCGTGTTCATGCATTTTTGCCTGTAAGTGTAGCAGTTATTGCACGAAAGAATATCCAACATCTTCAAATTCATAAAATAAGTTATAGTATAGGCACACTTCATTTGCAACGCTTGATGTACAATTTCTGTCCTGCTAAGATTTTTTTTAAATCAAAAGAAGCTACTTTCTAACATATTTCCGAATTTAATTGTGTTCAGATATATATGAAATTCCCAATTTTTCTTATTCAGAAACTTTGTAATTGAATGACTTTTTTTTTCTTATGGTAAAGGCAAAATCTCTTACAGAAAATACTCTCAAAGTGAGTGTTTTGAAACTAATTCTTGACTCGGCAGTAGGAGAAAATTTCTCGTCGTGTGATACGAATCTATTATGACAGGATAAGTAATTTATTAAAAGATAGATATAAGATTCTAAATAACTAATTTAGTCAGGCATGCCATTTTCATGTCTTTACGCTTAAAAATGAGTCTGAAAATTCTGCGTTGCTGAAAGAAATTTCAGAAACACTTTAACTTAATGATCACATTCTTTGTTATAATAGATTTAATATAATTGATTTTTAACTGAAGAATTATGTTTTGCAATTATATCTTAATCTTTTGTAAGATAAAAAAAAAATTCTTGATATCACTAAAAGTAAAAAAGTAATAATAGCAATAATTATTTGAAAGTGACATTTAAAAGATAACTATTAATCATATGTTTTTGTGATAGTTATTTTTGATTTAGTAATTTTTCTGAATTGCTCGTTTTTTAATCGATCCGCAGAATGTGTCTTGTTTTAATTTGCTTTTGCTGTTTAGGTTCTTTTACTTCAGCGAATAATCAAATTTTTATCACAATCCGTTGGATCTTATAAATGCTATTATCAAAACCTAATGAAAATAATTCTTGTTTGATAATTAAGGACGAAAAGTTGGGATGTGACATCTGGCGAAGCTTTTCTGATTTTGATGCATTTAAAATCTAAAGATCGATTATAGCGACTGGAAATCCTTAGAGAGAAACAAAACTCTGTCCTAAAATAGCAACGAAATATCAACAACAAATGTGCAAGTCCTACTTTATAGCGATAGTTATCATAAAAATCTAAGTTTTTCCCGAGTTCGACCCAGACCGAATGAGTTTAGTTCAACAATTACTGTCTCGAGTATATATTCAATATTTGTATTGCGATTATTTATGTGGAGTATGGAAGCTTAGTGTCTTAGATGCCTATATGCTTAATTTCAGAACTGTAGCTGCTATATTAATTCAATTTTGTCGTTTTTAGCGTAAGACAGACACGTAGTTTTAGGTTTTTCAAGGTGAGAGGATGTGTGAGAATGAAAGGCTGGTTTGGAGCTTATTGGGTGTTTTGCTATTGGTACTAAGCTTATTGGAGCTTATTTATTTGTGATACTGGATGAGACGTGGATACATGACTATGATCCCGAGTCCAAACGACAGTAGTCTTATCCACTGGCACGAATCTATTCCATAAGCTCCAAATGAGCCTTTCACCCCCCCCCCCCTCCCCGTCTCCCTCATTTCAGCCTGCCTACCAAAAATACGTTAATATAGAAACTGCAGTTCTGAAATTGAGTATATAATAATCTAAAACATCAGGATTTGGAAGTCCACATCAACATATTTTATATACCATATCCTCGGTACAGTGATTGCTAAACCGCCCTCTTTCAAAATATTTATTGTATCGGCCGTTTATAAAACCTAAAAATTCGGCTCGTACACGGTCCAGCCTGGTATAAAAGCCAAAAAGTTCGGTCTGAATCCGGTCTACTCTGATTATACTTATGCAAATTAAAGATTTTTACGCAAACATATTAAAAATTATCGCGATTCCTTTCTACGAGGGTATCTGACAAAAAATATATATTAATCTTTTTTGCATGTTTCTATTAAATTAAAAATAAAACGCCCAGGGATGCAATGTACATGATCATCCATTTCGAACTACTTGCATTTTTTATATTTCTTTCTACCTGTGCCCATGAAAAATATATTGATTTTATATTTAATCTTTATTTATATGTAAATGTCTGAATTATCATTAATATCGTTAGTCCATATTTTACTGGTTCGAGACTATATTGATTTTGTACGCCAATGGCAAGGCCAGATTTTATTGGTTTTGGAAGAGACCAGGTCGTGTCGTACTAATTATTTTCTTATAGGTTTTGTCTGGACTGGACTTGAAAATTTCGGTCCATGCTGACCTCCACAAAAAAAAAAAAAAAAAACCAGATACGGAAGAAAAAAAACGGTCCGCCCCGACTAGAGTCTGTAGAAAAAGTAGGGCCGTGGTCTGGAACCGTCCAGAAAGAGTGAAGACCAGTGCTGAGTTTCGTGTATGAAAATTGGTCCGAACGTGGACTTTGGGTCAGGCCCAGCCTCTGATGACTTCTAAATTTATGCACTGAAAAATATGGCATATGTAAAAAACCTCTCATAAATACCTTTCTTATTTTAATTACCAAAAAAAAAAAAAAATTCTTAAGTGAGATTAAAGCACAATTTTGTGTATGAATAAAAAACTTTTGAGTAAATTAATTCTGATCCATATTTATGCAAATTTAATAGAGATAATTTAAGCAAAATGTTAATTTAAGTATGTGAAATTGATCTTCTTTTAAACAAACATACTTTTATTTAAAAATTGTATGAATTTTTCCTAATATTGCAGTCTAAATTTGAAATAATTAAAATATTTCTATATTACTTTTCAACAAATGAGTTATGAATTTAAAAAATATAAATGTTCTGTGGTATAATCGAGCAACTTAAAAAAAAAAACACTAAGGTTTATCGTTTTCCTTATTATGGTAAACCTTTAAATGGAGTAAAGAAAACTGTTTTTGTGCATAATCTCTCTTTAAAAATATATACAAGATAAAAAAAATTGCTTCGTTGTAATTACAGTAAAAATTTTCTTCTGAAAGAATTAAGAGAATAACCTTCTTAATAGATAACTCTTGCGGTAATTATCTTTGAATAGCCAATTTTTCTGAATGGTTAATGAGAGTACTTGGTTGAATAACTTTTACATTAAAGTCTTATTAATTAAATGTGTTCATGAATCCACAGATTTATACTAGATGTAAAATGTTGATGTAAAAATATCTTAGATTCACAAGTTTCATTTAAAGAACGGAAAGTCTTGACATGAAAGTAAAATGAATTTACTATTATAATTTTTTTTATGTCTGTACTGCTGTAAAAGTTATACAGTTACTCCAATAGGAAAGAGTATAAAATAACGGCCTGAACCCTTTAAATTCCAAGAAATTTTGTTTCTAAAATTGTAAAGAAAAAAAAAATTCAAAATAATGTAAAATAATTTTTCAACTCCCTTTTTCAACAAAATTATACAAATAAAACTTAATTAAAATTTCTAAAGCAAATCTTAGTTAAATTTTGGTGGGATATAAAATATCCCACCGTACGCAAAGGGCTAATTTATTCAGGACCAACAGCCTATACACAAATTTTATTCTGTCAGTGTCTCTTTTTTTTCTTTCTTTCTTTCCTTCTTTTTTTTAGTTCCTTTTGCTTCAATAATCCCGAAAGGACTGTAATTCACGAATTTAAATATTACTTTTCTTTTTTGCTGGTGCCAAAAACAAATTCTGTATGTTGTTTTCGAGGGTGCGTATGTGCACACATGGTCCTGAATGGATTAAGAGCCGTTAACATTGAGCCACGCAGTCCGGCGGCGTCTGAGATGGTACAATAAACTCAATTGTCACAAAATGCTATTTCTCATCTGTTTCGCCATAATAATTAAAGAATAAATCTACATAATTCATAGAAATTTTGTTTTATAATAAATTTCTCACGCCATGTATTGCAAAATTTTTAAAATTGTAGTGTTTTAAAAGATGCACAACGAACAGAGTGTAAAAGTATCAAAGTCGGGAATCGAACCAGAGACATCGGTATAGTGCATTGAGGTCCTACACTGTTAAAAATGAAGGTGACAAACCAGTTGCATTTGCATCCAGGGGTGAAAACGAATTGCCATTTGACACCCACGGGCTTGGAAATGTGTTTGGGGTGCCGTTTAATCTCTCACTGGGTGATTGACGCTAATTAGGGTACCGCGCAATGCACACCGTTGAAAGATTTTCACCCTCAGTCATTTGCGCGTGCTCTGTGACTTGTATCCTTCTAATTAAACTACAACAATTTCTCCCTACGATGACTATCACCGCTATGCGCTATCCCAATTTCGTTTAGAACTTCGGATGGCTAACTTTTGGTGAGCTTTATTATATAAAGCAACCTTTGAATTTCAAAACATTTGAACATTTCAGGGAGATTTTGAAGGTGAGCTTGATGGCCGAGCGGTTTGAGTGCTGAGCTTGCAATCAGACGTTGTGGGTTCGAATCCTTCGAGGGCCAAAAGTCAGTTTATATATATTTTTAATTTTTTATTATTGGGCACTCTGGATTAAGGGTGCCATCTTTTCACCCTTATTAACCTTTTGAATCCCATAATAGCCGAAACCCTCCGAGTGCTCAGAATCCCATAATAGCCGTCTGTAGCTGAAAGATTTTCATCCCCCCTAAAGTTGGAGGTGAGTTGTCAAAGGGGTGGTCCCTCTCATTGATGGATGGGATAAGAATGTGTTGGCATTTCCGGGTAGGACTGCAAGAAAATTTCCGCCATTGTATTTCTGTTCTTAACTTCATTATCTGTAAGTAAAGCAGGATGATAAAAAGAGGGATGTACCACCTGATAAAATTTTGACGAGGTGAAGAAAGCAGTGGGTTGTTTCTTCCTCTCCTGCCCTAGTAATGAATGGGGGAAAAAACGCTGAAAATTTTCGGCTATTTCGCTGGGATTCTGAGGACATTCAATTTTTTTGGAGCTTGGGATCTAAAGAGTTAAAGGTACCATTCTGGCTTTCCTAGGGTGTCACCAGAGAGACAAGCCTTTCACCCCTAAAAGGTGCAATGTGTCACCATTAGTTTTAACAGTGTACCAATTGAATGACTTGGAATGATACCCAGCCTGGCACTTCTCACTATCTGATGTTGGTAAGGCTACAACCGCAGCACAAGATTAAAGAAGTTTACTAAATCATATGAGGCCGTTGAAAAAAGTCTGTATTCTGGGTTCGAGAGCTTATCTTCTGTTGAAATTTCAGTCAGGCCGGTGTCCTAACGTATTTTTTCGTACCGAACCGGGACTGGTTTCCTTCTGTCGACATCTCCACAGAGCGAAATTGTCAGCCTAAAACTCGATACAACCTTTTATTACAATCATTTTTTCTGAATGATCTAATACGTGCAAAAATAAATAACTTTGCTCAGCTAATTTTTTTTTCAAAAAAATGCACATTTTTTAAAAATTGTCATTATTTTACAATTAAACATCCAATTTTTTTGAAGGATAGAATATTTAAAAGCAAAAATAAATAAATTAATTAATTAATTAAATAAATACAGTAAATATAATTAAAAAAACCTGCTTATGACGGATTCCTGTCTTAAACGACAAAAAGAAGTTATTCCATGTAAAATAATTACAATAATAACACTATAATATGTATAATAATAGACTACATTTACACACTCTAAGAAGGAAACGTGTCTATAACACATTTTTAAGGTGTATTCGTAATTACGTAGCCTAATAGATGTCATTCTATCTGTCTGCATACAACAACGCAAATTCTACTCAACTGAATCGTTTGAAATTTAAAATATATAATTCTTACATAATATTGTTGAGCCATTTTAAATTTAATGAAAATCAAATATAGGGTATAGTTCAAATACATGGAAAATCAAAAGCTTGCGTTACATAACGGCCAGTGGGGAAAAAAGTTTCAAGAGCATTTTAACGGTGTTACTCTTTCGAACATAATAAAATTGATATGCATCTATGAAGTATATTTATAATATACATTCTGTACAATCTGTAATACAAAGAATGTACGTTATTTATTTACAGGGCAGACAAACGTATTTTATTTCATAAAGGTATAGGGGGAACATTGCTTGGGGCGCATTTTATTTGTTTTAAACTATTTAACATTTTATGAAATTGATATACGTTATTGAGGTTTACTACAAGTTACTTCCTGTACGATAGAAAGCAGATAGTATTTACAGGGACACTCAAAAAATTTAAGCTACTATATTATATCCGAAATACTACATACTATTGCACCAAGATTTCAATATTTTTAGCTTCGTTATAGTACGAATGCACCTCATTTGCTACACGTAACGTGCAATTTCCGACTTTATTTCTTTCTGTGTGAATCCGTCTTAAATGATTTAACTGCATAGCATTTTTCAAAATCTCCAACACAAGGAATATGTATTAACGATATTATACGGTAAGTGAAATATTTACATACAAATAGGTTTATTTAAAAAAAAAAATCTGTTTTAGGCTTTTATTTAAAAATAAGCATAAAAATGAAAAAAAAGAGCTAAATTAAATATATTTGATCAGAGCTCCTCCTTACGAAATAATTTTTAATTATATCGAATTAAAAAAGATTGTTTTGTAGGAATTCAGTCAGGCGAGGCCGAGTTAAGATTTTAACTTTTCTTTCTACTTGTCTATTAGAGACCAGATCTGGATATGTCAAACCGTGCAGATCACCAGCATATTTTGAAGGCAAGATTATCGTAAAGTCTATACACTGCTATTTCATGTCTTAAAAGGGGTGCCACAAAAAGAGTGCCATTGTCTTAAATAGTTTTAATAACGTACGATTTGTGGATAGCCCCTAACTTGTGTAGAAATTGAATTAATAATTCGTCGCTCAGAGGTATGCGTAAATGGTGTAAGTAACGAATTTTTAATTTCAATATGTCTGTAAATTTTACGCATATAAAAATGGATTTTTTGCTGTTTAATTCAAGGATGGATAAGAAAAAAGATCCTTATTGAAAATTTTATCCGACGGAGACTGTACACAAATGTAATTTTTGTATTTTCTCAAATTTTCTGACCATCTTTGCGTTGCAACTTATCAAATTTTGCACCTATTTTATGATATTTTGCAACTGTAAGTATGGGCCTAGGGGCAATATATTGCCCGTAGGCACATACATACAGAACCATATCAATTTTTTTCTATGACAACACACAAATATAACAATATGTATTAAATTTTCGGCTCATACTATGCCTATAAGTAAAATTTCTAGTCATTTAAAGGATAAAATTTTTGAATTATAAACATTTAAAATTTAGAGTTTCTAATGCTGAATTACATTTTCATATTTTTTTAATATCTCCGAAAATTATAATTCTAATGTGATAATTTTGTATGTGGTTATGATGCTAAAAAATCCAAACATAAATACTTTGAATTAGTGATTAAAAAAGTATAATCTAAATTAGGAATTATAAAATTAATATTCGAAAAAGTTATGAGCTGCAACCAATATTTTTTTTTTTGGATAGATTTATATGTATTGCGTCCTGCTTTATGCAAACTCTCAATTTATTTTTTTTCTAAGGAGTTGTCGAATTATGATTGAAACTGTCAAAAATGATGCTTTCAGTGGCCGTCTGTGATGTATAGAAAAAATAATTAACTATAGTTAATGAGATAACTTATTGTTTCGATATTTATTTATCACACTGTATATTATATGTAAAAACTGTATTCTTATAAAAAAAATAAGGTTTGCTGTAATTAATAGTATTGGCACCATTATTTGCTCTGTGTATTTACCTGGAATGCACAATATGTAGATATCAAATGTTTTTACAAAGTATGAAGATTCAATTTTTTTCATAAATTCCTTCTTTTTAAAAGTATTTATTTTTCTTTTCCCAAATAATAGCCAATTAATTTGAGAATAGAAGCTGAAAGCTCCTTGTACTAGTTGTACTCGTAATTAAAAGTTCTTCTAAGCTGAATAAAAAAAGGATTTACGTTATGGATCAGTCTCATGGTAATTAGGTCCGATTTAGTCATTTTTCTGAATGTTTAATGGATATGCTTCATTAAATAAGTTTTCGATTATCTATTTAAATTGATATGGTTCATTAGTTACATGACTCGTACTGTAAATTAAATTTTTTAGTTTAATCTGTTTTAGAATAAAACATTATCAAAAATTACTTTTAAAATGTATTATAATGTTTTTCTTTTCCCAGTTAATGACTATTTAAAAATGGCAATAGAAAGCAATGCTCCTAATTTAAATAACAATTTAAAAAAATTTCAAACGAGGAAGTCTATGTGCGAGCATACTCAGAATAATAATAATAAAATACTACAAAAAATTGCATATTGATGCATGTTTTATTAAAAATTAAATCGCCGGAACTTCAATGGAGTGTTCGTTGAAAAATAATGAAAATTACGTTTTATTAAAAGGGCATATGTATTAAGACAGACAGACAAACATAATCAATACAATAACTCAATAAGGAGTGAAAAATTAATCTTGACTAGGAATCAAACCTGGGTCGACAGAGTACCGTGCTGTTGCTATACCATTTAAGCTACCCTGGATGATATCCTAGCCCAGTAATTTTCTACTAATAAACCATGTTGGGAAACCTAATTTTTCATTCCATGTCGGGTTATTGCATTAATTGAGCTTATTTATGTCTTGATATATATGTACTTTAAATAAATATCTAATTGAATCCAGACATTAATTTCTATGTTCTTTAAAATTAAGCTTATTTGTCGATTTATCACTGGTTGGTGATGAATTATAATTTTAAAAAAAATGTGTTTTTGTGTCGAAAATTCTTTTATAAATAAACTTTTTATGTTGAGTCTGTATAACTTTTAATTTAAATATCTTTAGTTTGTTTAAAATATGGTTTTGTGATATATATTCATGTGTATTTATAGTAAAATTTATCACATTTTAAGACTTAAATTAAAAATTTTAAATTACATTTTACGATTTAAAATAAAATTTAAGTCGATTTACTCTGTTTCAAGATAAAAAAATAAATAACTGAGTATTATCGTTTTACCGCTATTGAAACCTTAATTCTTCTTTATTGAAATGTATAAAGGCTGAATTCTTCATGTGGGCTTGATTTTCGAACAACAAAATTTATTTAAAATTTTAAAAATCTTCGACTGGACGATAAAGCAACTCCAACATTTCATTCAAATTTTTAATAAAAAGAAAAGATGGAGAGCTATTTATTACTTTATGGAATATATTTTTATCGCTGCAATTGTAATAAACTCATAGGTAAATAGCATTTACAACTTAAAAAAGAAAATATATGTGGGAAATGTCATTATTTCTTTATTATCATTCATTTCTTTATCATTGTTGTACGTAATTTAACTAAAACTGTAACTTATTTTCGTTGTTTTAATTTATACTCTGATGTATCTGGCAACGGACGAAGAGGGAAGACGTCATGTGACGTAACAGAAAAAGCGGGCAGTTGGTTTTTCGGCTCCAATGGGAGAGCTGTGTTATGTAAGGATGTGTTTTTTAAAGTATCCGCCTACGTGTGGAACACTTTTTTTTTTTAAAAAAAAAGGACAGTTTTGAAAAAATATAATTTTTTGTTCTATTGTATTACAGAATGATAAGAAAACATAAAATCCTAGCAATATATTTTTTAATATTTTAAAAAATTGGGTTTTTTACTGTTTTTCTAGCAAAATTTCACGTTTACGCCAGACAGTGTACACTCAATTCAAATAAATATATTTCAATTTCCTTTATGCTGCACACTTCTATCACACTTATCTGTGCACTGACCTAGGATTTTTACAATATCTTCAAAAATAGCTGAAAATTTTCAAAATATGTAAAAAAGTAAATTTTTTTCAGTAAAAATTATCATTTTTTCATATTTGAGTGCCTATAAAATAATTAAATTTTCAAATATAGCTCAGATCCTAGTTCAGAGCATAGTGAGTGATATGGAAAGCATTCTTACAAAATTTTACTGCAATATCTTTAAAACTTTTTGTGTAATGAAGTTTATCGCACATGGAAATAACGAAAAAAATAATTCTCCAGAAATCGCATTTAAAGATTTATTTTTAGGTAAGAAACTACAATATTTAATTTTTACGCTTAATTTTCACCACATTTATATTCTAACACTTCCTTAACTTTATTTTTAATCATTTTTAACTTCTTAGTAGCTTTTTTTGTTTTCCTGGTAAGTTTTGCTGTGTGTAGCGAGTGACGATTTGAATTTTTCATTTCTAGCAAAACATCATGCTTACGCCAGACAGCGTACACTCAATTCAAATAAGTATATTTCAATTTCCTTTATGCTGCATACTTCTATTACACCTATCTGTGCACTAAACTAGGAGTTTTACAATATCTTCAAAAATAGCCGAAAATTTTCAATATATGTAAAAAAGTACATATTTTAGTAAAAATTACCATTTTTTTCATATTCGAGTGCCTATGAAATAATTAAATTATTACATATAGCTTAGATCCTATTTCAGAGCAAAGTGAGTGACACTGAAAGCATACTTACAAAATTTTACTGAAATATCTTTAGAACTTTTTATGTAATGAAGCTTATTTAACATAGAAATAACGAAAAAAATAATTTTCCAGGATTCACATACATGTATTTTTATGTAAAAATCTAATATATTTAATTTATACACTTAAAATGCACCACATTTATATTCAAACCCATTTTTAACTTCATATTTAACTATTTTTAACTTCTTAGTAGCTCTTTTGTTTTCCTGGTAAGTTTTGCAGAGGATAGCGAGTGACTTTTGAATTTTTTATTCGCTCATCATCAATTTTAAAATGGTTTGTGATCATATTTTGTTAGAATACAGGTAAAAGTCCTAAATATCTTGAATTATAAATTAAAACTGATAAATTAAAGTGATTTAGAATCGTAATAGATTGTTCTTTCATAAAAAACAATTGAAAAAAATTGAAAATTTCCCCAAATATGGCATTTTGATGTTTATTAAAATTGCCGTAAGTCCTCTTCTAATTATAGTAGGAATAAAATTAAAACAGATTTGGAATCGTAAAAGATTGCTCTTTCATATAAAACAATAAAAAAAAAATTTCGAAAATTTTCACCAAAACAGCCAATTTGATGTAGGCAGATACCTTAAAATGTTTTTCTGTGCTTAACAACATGCAGAAGCCGCGTGTCATGAATATGCAATCTCTTAGTTATTGTATCTTTTTAAATTGCGTGTGTGCGTTTTTTTTTTATTAGATGTGTTCGTCTTAACAAAAGACCGATAGTGATTATTCATTATCCCTAGACGCTGACGCCGATCCACATATACATACAAATTAAATAATTAAAAATAAATTGTAAGCTGGATATAAATTAAAACATATTGCAATCTTGCAATACGTAGAAAATATTTTCCTTTGATAAAATTGAATAATTAAAGCAAAACGCAACATGAATGTGTTATATTCTCTTTCATTGATTGAGTGTAAATTATTAAATACCGCGAATTCTAAAAAACAATTAAGAACAACTTTTCAGGTTCATTAATGTCATTTGCTTTTGGTGAGGATAAATCTTGCTCGCCAAATCGTATATCGCTTTCGTATTGTTACGCCAGGTATTCGAAATTATTTTATTTGAAGATTCTCTACTGGAATTGCGCCACCAAATTTAACTGTTCCTTTACTACATACATAAGTAATTTCATAATCTTTTTTTATTACTTATTTTGAATATTCCCAGTGCTGAAATTTTCATTGTTAGTAACATATTAATAAGAGAGAATGTTCGTTATGGATCGGATACTCTCACGGTAATTATTTCTAATATGACCACTTTTCAAAAGTGGACATAGTTGATTGAATAAATTACACTAGTCAACACCGAAAATATATCGTAAAATGTGAGTAGTATATTTAGTAAGCATAGCCACTACTATACCCCCCAAAATATTTGTTTCTTTATATCACGTTTAAAACTGGCAGAATATTTGGATTTCGAATAAAGCGCGTTTTTAACTTATTTTGAGGGTAAATGTAAATTTTAAGCTTTTATTATTGCACTAACGCTGTCAAAAATTTAATTCATAATACATCTATCAATCTGTCTCGCGTTTGTACGAATTTTCTTGTTAGTTTTTGCTATATTTGTGGTTTATACACACCAAAAAATCAGAAAAAGGCAATCTCATCATTGATTAAGAAGTGTTATAGGGCATATTTTAATTTGGATGTTCGTAATCAAGATAAAAACTTGGTGCCACATATCTGGTGTCTTACCTGCTTTACAAAATTGACGTGTTGGTTTAGAAGAAAACGTAAAAAAATGCCTTTTGGTCAACCTGTAATATAGCGCGAACCTAAAGATCATGTGATTGCTACTTTTGTCTCACTAATACAAATGAATTTTTAAGAAAATCGAAGTATACAATAAATACCCTGATGTACTATCTGTTACAACAACAGTACAACATTTGGATGACCTTCCAGTACTAAACCACCTAATACCGAAGTCACTAAAACTTTCTATGGAATCATAAATCCCCGCAATATGTTAGCCATGTTGAGAAAGTGTTACAAGCTTTTCATAAAATGAATTGTAACATGTCTTTGAAAATGCATGTTTTGGAATCGCCTTTAGATTTTCCCTCCGAAAATATGGGAGCTATGAGTAATGAATTCGGAGAGCGATTTCGCCAAGTTATCTAGCTGTTATTGAAAAACGATATCAAGGAAAATGGAACCCTGGGATGTTGGCAAACTACTGTTGGTTGGTTGGTAACTAGGGAGATCTCAACCGAAAAATACCATCGACAAAAAAAAAAGGAAGCTTTTTTTAAATCCGAAATAAATTAGTTA
This sequence comes from Maratus speculifer, assembly GCA_964019185.1. Classification (NCBI taxonomy): domain Eukaryota; kingdom Metazoa; phylum Arthropoda; class Arachnida; order Araneae; family Salticidae; genus Maratus; species Maratus speculifer. The sequence continues at coordinate 205,739,762 of OZ025302.1, read as the reverse complement.
AAAATTAAAATTTGGAAAAACGTAAAAAAAAAATAAATGTTGATATATCATAAAATTGGGACGTGATAGAAATGTTTTATTTGACTTTCTACACTACTTCTAGCACACAGAACACGAATCACATAAAACTATTTGCGATAAAAGAAAAAGAAAGTTTTTTGCTGACTAGTGCTATTGATTATCTGATTAAATAGACGCGATTCATTAGTTTCATGATTCTCATTTTATACACGAAAGTTAAATTTTTAGTTTAACCAGTTTTATTCTAAAATTTCCTTCCACATGTTTTTACAAGATTTGTGTCATTTTTTAACGTGATATAATGATCTTTCTTAATCAAAAGTATATAGATTCTTTACTTTCCCCATGCAGTCACGGTTTAAAAATCTCGTATAGCAGTAATACTCTTAATATCAAAAACGACTGAAAATACTTTTTAATTATAATTTAACAGACAAGTCTTCTTTAGGTATCAGGCACTTTTGCAGGAATTATGTATATCTCTTGTAACCATATTCTAAATAGATAATGAACATAATTTGCTGAATAAATTTTATTGCGTGAAGTCCCTATTAAATAATTGCTTGTCTTTAATGTAATGACCCTTGAATAAAGTGTTTTATCTAAAAATACTTTTAATTTATCAATTTCGTTAAGAGAACTTACTTCGCATTGTTATAAATGAATTTTTTTATTCATCACCGTTGTATATTTTTGAAAATAAAAAAATATTTGTCGAAGAAATACATTCCTACAATGTTTCTCAAATAATCCTTATTTGAAAATAAGAAATAAAAGCAGTAAAGCCTTACATAGTAATTGCAGTTAAAAATGCTTTCTGAATGGAGTATTAGATTAAGTTATGAATTAGACATTCTTGAGATTTTTAATTATCAGTATGGTGATGATTATCTGTCAAACTTTAGTCAACTACTCGTAAAAATAACTTCATTTAACCGCTATTTTGTTGATAGGCTGCTACCGTTAATATAAATGCGTAATTTCAGATACAATATGGAAAGGATACTAATTAAATATTAATTTATTAAAATGATATTAAAGAATAATTTTTTTACAAATTATTTTCATTAAAAAACATTTAAACTTATAACGTCTAGAATATATAGAGTGGAAATCGGCTTTCTCGGTAATACATAAAGTGCTAAAATATTGTATCCCTTAAATGTGCAATTATCCTGATGAAATCTAAAGATAAGCAGCGACATCTGCAGTATATTTTCTAAAATTGCAAGACTATTGCTAGTCTAGACAATGTAACACGAAAATTCCGCAGATGTCGCTGCAATCGGCAGTTTGGATTTCAGCAGCATCGCTGCATATTTAAAGAATAAAAATTTTCAGCATTGTTTGAATAGCAGATTTCAACACTATGTATTCTAAACGCTCTATTTATAGATTCGGATATAGCAGATACTACTCAACACTAACTTATACGTTGAAATAACATCTACTTATTGGGTAATGTTATTAAATTATCTTATTTACTCTTCACATTACCTAACTCAGCTAGGCTCATGAGAGAATCACACAAGTACCTCATAAATACACGTTTCTACCCACTGAAGTCAATCTTTCCCCAAGAACACCTACATTGTCAAATCCATTTCTCAAATCTCTAGCCTGTCTTCACGGCATTTCATCCAAAAATACTAAACATATTTTCTTATTTCCTTAATATGTGGGGTCCTCCCCAGTAAAACCAAAGAATCCATTTATCTCCGACAGCTCTTTGTTTCTTCGATCAGACATTTACTTGGGATTCCCTAGACCTTTCTTTTGTTCACTTTATAAATTTTCTTTGTTGTCCACATTCTACTTTTATAAATGGAGTGCCTGTATGTCATTTACACAGTAGACTTTTTCATACGGTAAGATATGAATATAATAGCTCGTTTCTATCCTGAAAATAACAAAAATATTTCTCTAACCTAAGTACGTAAAAAGTTATTTACATATAAAATGTAATAAATAAAAACATTATTAATTAGTCACACGCCAATCACGCCAGAAACCAAACACACTAATTAGAACTGATACAGTTTTTTTAAATTCTTTAAGTGACTCAATTTTATGAACTAATATTATATCTCGAATCAATAATTATGTTCCTTTTAAGTCTTATGATTCATATTGAGTAAAGTGTTATCTTTGATATTTAAATTAATCCATTTTATTTAAGAGAACAACAGAGAAACTTGTATAACAGCTTATTTTGCAGAGCTATAAACGAATTTCTCTTATTTTCTGGTTTATGAAGGTTTTTGTTTCTTTTTAAAAAATTCAATCATTTTCAAAGAAATACATTCCAACAATGTTTCTCAGGTTATCTCTATTTGAAAATGGCACTCCTTATACTAATTCCACTTTAAAATGCTTTCTAAAAGGAACATAATGATGCGTTATGGCTTAGATTCTCTCAGAGTAATTATGTCTGATTTAGCCATTTTTAGATGCGTTCGTAATTGCAATATATAAATTATGTAGCACCTACAGCCATCGTCTGATCCATCCATCTGCATGAAACAGCGCAAACGCCACCCTACTGATTGGCTTGAAATTGAAAATACACAAATAGTTGCACAATTTTGTCAAAGCATTTCAAATTTCATGAAAATTGGATGAGTAGTTTAATTACAGGGAGAAACAAAAATATATTTCGCTACATTACGTCCAATGAGAAAAGGAAAAGTTTCAAGTGCATTTCAATGAAGTTAAACTCTTTCGAATATAATGAAATTGATATGCATCTATGAAGTATATTAATATATATAGTCTGTGAATTATACGTGTAAAGAATATTTGTTATTATTTTACAGGCCACACAAAAGTATTCCATTACATAATGGTATAGGGGAATACATTGTTTGGGGTACATTTTAATTAAATTTTTTCACATTTTATGTAATTAATATATGTTGCTGAGGTTTATTAGAAGTTACTTACTATATAATAGAAAGCAGGTAGTATTTACAGGGACACACAAAAGCACTCTATGCTACTACACCAAGATCTGAATGTTTTTAAAATTTCGTTATATTATAAAGGCACCTCACACGCTATGTTTAATGTGCGATTTTTGAATATTTAATGTTCATAGTTGGCTGAATTAAATTCCTGTTAAGTCCCGATTGAATAATTTCGTGTTTTATGATTCATATTAGTAATTATTATATCTGAAAAATATCGATTAATTTTATTTAAAGTATTTATAATGTGGCTTTATAAATTTGAGTTTTCTCTTATTTTCCAATTTATAAATATTTTTTTTCTTTTTGAAAAAAGTCTTTTTTTCAAATACACATTCCAAATTGTTCCCTGCAGATATTCCCTCGATAAAAATGAGAATAAAAGATAATTGCACCTTATACTAATGGCACTTAAAAATGTTAAAAGGAATATAAGAATACGTTATGGATTACTCTCTTGCAGTAATTAAGTCTGATTTAACCATTTTCTGAAAAGATAATGAACATAGTTCCCCTAATCAATTTTCCATTAAGTCCCTATCAAACAATTTTGTGCTTTATGATTCATATTAGATAGTGTTGTATCTGAAAAATATTCATTGGTCGATTTTATTTAAAGAAGTTATTAGTAGTTTTAGATATGAAATTTTCTTTTTATTTTTTGGCTCATAAAAACTCTTACTTATCCATCATACGTAGTATAGTGTAAGTCTTGCAACCGTTTTGAAAATCAAAAAGAAATTTTTGATTGATTTACACGTTTTAGACACTGACGATTCGGAAAAGCATATTTTTAAAAAATGCCGTCCATCCGTCTATCCGTGTGACTGTAAAAACCGTATCTCACGAACAAATTCTGATAAAGACTTGATATTTTGAATGTACGTACTATATAAAAATTAGAGGAAACCTATTTAATATCAGTAATCTCGATTAATCTGGAACTAATTTTTCGCACTCTCGAAGAATTCGTTATGATGAAAGGTATATAAAATTTTTCGAAATTTTTATTTTAAGGAGTGGACGTAAAAGACAATAAAATAACACAAATTTTTCATTAAAAATGAAATTGTTCGGATTATTAATTGCCGAGATATTTGTAATAATGTTTTTCACATTCTTCGATTTTTCATGACCCTGTATTTTATTCGAATTTCAATTCAAAAATATATTTTAATTGGAAATGCGACGCTTAATCCGACGCAGTAAACTGTTAGTTATTATTATTGGAGTTATAAGCGTATTTCTTTTATGCAATTCGGTACCCTAAAGTAGTTTGACGTTTTATATAATTTGTTGAAATTTGTTCATCAGCAATTCATTAATAGAGCATTACTATGTATATTAAAAATATTTAAATTTGAGTATACATTTTGTTTTGGAATTGCAATGCATTTTATAATAGTTTACAGATGTTCTATTTTAATATTATATTACGCATATCCATGATGGGTAAGTATTACTGAGGTCCCCAATGGCTAGTTTCTTTTCAAAAAAATTCCCCCCTCCCCCCCCCCCCCCAAAAAAAATGCATTCTAAAATTTACTCTTCAGATAATTCCTATTTAAAAATCAGAATTAAAGACAGTTTCTTCTTGTCCCAATTACTCATAAAAATGTTTCTTAAATGGAATATGAAAATACGTTATGAATTAGGTTATCTTGATGTATTTAAGTCTGGTTAACCGTTCTCTAAATATTTAATTGCCATAATTTGCTGTTCAATATTAAATTAAGTCCTTATTAAGCAATTTCGTGTTTTATGACTCTTATTTGATAAAGTGTTGCATCTGAAAAATATTAATTAATCAATTTCATTTAAAGAATTTATATAATAGCTTTAGAAATGAAATTTTCTTGCATTTTTGGGTTCATAAAATTTTTTTTAAAAGAAATTCTTTCCTTTCCGACCCCCCCCCCCCCAAATACTATTTTTCCCCTCCTGATAATCCCTGCATAAAAATGAGAATAAAAGAAATTGCAATTTTTACTAATTGTAATTTAAAATGCGTTCTATATGAAATATTTGAATACAGTATGGATTAGACTCTCTCGATGTAATTATGTCTGATATAACTATTTTCAGAAAAGTTAATGAACATGACTGGCTAAATCAATTAACCATTTATTATTTAATAAACGATTATATGTTTTATGACTCATTTTAGATAAAGTGCTATGCCTGAAAAAAAATATTAATTGATTAAATGTATTTAAAGAACTCACTAGTACCTTTTATCAATGAAATGTTATGTTTTCTTTTTTTCCTAATTATAATATTTTTTGAAGAAAATGTTCCCCCCATAAAACACATTCTATATTTATTTATTCATGTAATTCCTATTTAAAAATCAGAATTAAAGGCATTTTATTCTTGTCCTAATTACTCATAAAAATGTTTTCTAAAGGGAATATTATGAATACTTTATGAATTAGATTTTTTCGTCGTATTTAAGTCTAATTTAACTATTTTCTGAATATTTAAGGTACATAATTTGCTGAATTAATTTTTCCTTAACTCTTTATTAAACAATTTTTAGTTTTATGACTCATATTTGATTATTACAGCTTTAAAATACTAATTAATACATTTCATTTAAAGAATTTATGTAATAGTTTTAAAGATGAAATTTATTTTTATTTTTCGGTTTATAAAAATTCTTTCTTTATGCAGAAATTCTTTCTTCCACAAAGATGTTCCAAGCTTTTCTCTTCGGATAATTCCTATTTAAAAATCAAAATAAAACGTAGTAAACGTTTTCTTTTTTTTAGTCATAGTTAGTTAGTCATAGTTGGTTCTTCTTCTAATTGTACTTAAATGCTTTTTAAATGGAATATAATAACATGTAATGTATTAGATTCTCTCTCCATAATTACGTCTGATTTAACCATTTTCTGAAATTTTAATGGACATAGTTGACTGAATCAATTTTACATTAAGTCCCTAATAAATAATTTTGTGTTTTTGATTAATATTTAATAAAGTGTTATATCTGAAAAAATATTGATAGATTTTATTTAAAGAACTTGTGTAGTAGCTTTAGAGAAAGTTTTTGAGTTCAGAAAGTTATTTTTTCCTTTCGAAGAAATTCTTTCATTAAAAATCATATTTCACACTTTTTTCTTTTTAAAATTAATTCGTATTTTAAAATCAAAATAAAAGGCAGTTTCCCCTTGTCATAATTGCACTTAAAAATGCTTTTTAATTGGAATATAGTAATACATTATGCATTAGACTCTCCGCCAATAATTACTCCTGATTTAATCATTTTTCGAAAAGTGGCTGAATCAACTTTTCATTAAGTCCTTATTCAACAGTTTATTGTTTTATAATTCATATTAAGTAGAATTTTATACCGGAAAAATAATAATTAATCAAATTTATTTAAAGTATTTTGTAGTAGGGCAAATCCAAGTAAATGATATCATTTTAAATATTTTATTTTTAACACGAACTAGATAATATAGCGATACTTTCAGATAGTATTAAACTTATATTTTACATCTGCGAAGTATTTTATGAATTTTTGAATAATCAAAATCTTTAAAATCCATTATAATCGGCATATCTTCTTTTTATGTTTATTTGCTTGTCTGTTACACAGTTGATGTTAATCTGTTCCAAATAAGATTACATTTTATTTCCGAACCAAATTGTGGAAACAATGAAATTTTGTGTAAGACGTATGTTTCTGAACTTACTTTGAAGGAAAATGCATTTTTTGTTACAATAAATTGTATGCTATTTTATAAGTAATATACATAAACATTGGTGCATCTAAAATGTATGTTGATTCCTGTTTATTGCAATACCATTTTTCTAGTCATAACATTATAGAATTCATTCGTAACAATTGCATTAATTTACCTTAAAGTACCATATGTTAATCGTAATTTACTTTGAGTTATATGATTATTTTTTTTAATAAGTTAAGGCTATTTTTAGGGCACTGTTTTTAAAAAGTGAAAACGGAACCATTATAAGATCACTCCTTAGACTGACTGTCTGTATGTCTGTCACAGTCATTTTACTTGTCTTAACCTATTACTATTTTTTTTTTTTTTTTTGAGAGCTAAGAAAATTTATCATTATTAAGTATTATTTAAGTTAGAAATATGATTATTGCAACTTTTGGTTATGAATATGCTCATAGGTTTATCTTAATTATTTATATTGTATATATGATTTTGTATTTATCACTGTGAAGAATTCTTCAATTATGTTTACTTTTTGAGCACGCACTGAATAGCTAGGGCTACGCGTTGTCATTGTGTTTAAATTATATTCTTTCATTTGTTATCTAAAATATCTTCGACGGCGATCTGGGGCCATTCAATAGTGCCCCCTGGCCTCTCCTGAGTCCGTATACTACGGAGATTCTCCTTTCCTTTTGGCATTTCTGTCTTAGTCCATGTTGGGCTTTTATCATAGTTATTTCACCCTGCTAGGTGGGGCTTGTTGAGCTTAAGCCATTTGGTAGGCCTCCCCACCTAACTGAAACTGTAAACTATGGAATTTGGAAGTTCAAATTGGAGGAAGTAATAAATACTATTGAACCCCATATTTACAGATTATTAAACATTCTCAAATATATTTAGGGAAAATGTAGAGGGGTTATTTAAAAAAATATATCTTTGTATATCGTGTGAAATATCGTATGAAAGATCTCCTAATACTGAACTCAAAAGTACTTTTAATTTCAGTTACTGCATTGTCAGAGATATTGTCAAAATGCAAGCTTTAAACTTTTAACAAGGTTTTTTGTTATAGCTTTACTGTAAAGAGAAAGATTGTTACCACGATAAATTTAGTTTTATTAAATGCTAAATGAAGTTTAAATATGAACTATTTTTATTCACAGTACCGAATTAATTTTATATACTACTACTACTACTACTACTATTACTAATAATGATAATAATAATAAAAACAGAATAAGATAAGATTGAAAAAAAGAGTTATAGAGAATAGCAATATTTGAAATTATTTAGGCTTCATACATCTCTTTGAACTTTTATGATATACTGATTTATACTTTTCTAGTATAGATAGCTATTCCCTATCCTACATTGTATAGTTTTATGCGAAATCTTATTATTCTTTTAGAAACATTTTTTTTTTTTTTTAAATACAGTGAATTCCTGCATTTATTGTACGGAATCCTCTGAGAGCAAAATAATATTAGCCTGGCCGTTTATTTCCTTTATGATTGTTAATCTGTTACAATGGAACTGCCCAATAGTTTTATAAACGAAGTTTTTTACGGTTCATAAAAATTCCTTCTCCTTTCCGATAAAATTCTTTCTTCTAAAAACAAATTTCAATCTTTTTCCTCCAGATAATTCCTATTTAAAACTCAAAATAAAAGATAATTGCAGCTTTTACACTAATTGCAGTTAAAAAAATTTTTGAATTGAATGTAAAAATACGTCATGGATTAGATGCTCTCATGGTAATTAAGATTGAGAAAGCCTTTTTTACTGAATGATTTAATCTTACATATTTCCTCAAATTAATTTTTTAGCTCACAGGCTATCGTAGCCAGAGAGGTTATGTAACTGCCCGTTCTGTATGTACAGGGTGTTTCACAAAGAACCCCTAATTTTAAAAAATCTATAACTCGGAAACGTTCATAGATAGAAACATGAAACCAATGGTGTGTTTATTAAAAAAATCGTAAGAATCTTTTACATAAATCAGAAAATTTAGTTAAAAATAGCGCTCATAGGTAACACTGAGAGCAATAGGCGCTCTGTTGAGGCTGATATTGACTCACTTAGCACTGATGCGAATTAAGAAGTTTTATGCGGAGTGGGTCTTGTTCGAAAATGCACTTTTGCTTTTACGAATCGATTTTGAATTCAATCCATATAATATTAATTTTATTGGCGTCAGCACAATAATAGACAAAAATAGTGTTTCCATAGGAAAGACTCCTTTAAAATTGAAATGCGAGAAACAACGACGCATATAAAAGATGGTATTTCGAATGCTGTTGTTTATCGCATTTCAATTTTAAAGGAGTCGTTACTATGGAAACACTATTTTTGTCTATTACTGTGCTGACGCTAACAAAATCAAAATTATGTGGATTGAATTCAAAATCGTGTCGTAAAAGCAGAAGTGCATTTTCGAACAAGACCCACTCCGCATAAAACTTCTTAATTCGCATCAATGCTAAGTGACTTCAATACCAGCCTCAACAGAGCGCCTATCGTTCTCAGCGCCATCTATGAGAGGTATTTTTAACTAAATTCTTTGATTTACGTGTAAGATTCTTACGATTTTTTAAATAAACACACCACTCGTTTCATGTTTCTATCTATCACGTTTCCAAGTTATAGATTTTTAAAGTTAGGGATCCTTTGTGAAACACCCTTCGTTCATTCGTTAGTGCGTACGTGCGTAACGCGATAACTCATGATAAATATATCCGATCCACATGAAATTTTGTATATAGGTATATTCTGACAAGGCGCTTTTCTGATTAGTTTTTGGAGTTTATTTGATATGGATAAGAGGAGGAATGGGAGGCTCATGCCTCCCCTTAATTGATATAAAATGGGGGGGGGGGGGTTCATGCAGAATTATCAGTTTTCGTTCAAAATTTAGGTGTAGGATAATTCTGATGAGTCTCCTCCGTGATTGGTATTAGGTGTTCATTGGATAATTATAAACAAGGGGACCGGGGGCTCTAATGTTCCTCCCCTTAATTTATATAAATGGTTTTTTTTATGCAGAATTATCAAATTTTGTTCAAATCGCTGAATAATTTTGGAAGCTTAATGGTTAAGTATGAAAGAAGGCTATAACTCCTCTTAAATTATTTAAATGGGGTTTTATTAAGAATTTTCCAATTTTCTATGAATTTTGGATACATATTTTTTATATGGTAAAGCAAATCCCTGATTAGTTTACGGAGTTCAATTATTAAGTATAAAAAGAGGAAATAGAGAGAAGTGTCTCCCTCCTTAATTTGTTTTTCGAACGGAACTAACCCTTGAAAATTTAAAGCAGCAATTAGTATGCGTAGCCTGTGAGCTCAATGCAGCCAGTTTAACTGGACAATATACATTTTTTATTTATTATCTACTTAACAATGTATATCACTGATTTCGTGACTTTTATTTGATACGCATGTTTTTCCTGGCAAATTTTAAGGGGATTAAACCGTTTTAATCAAATAAGTTAAGGTCCCATTTAACAGTTTTTGTGTTTTATGATTCATATTAAAGAATTATTTCTGGAAAATATTAATTAATCAATTTTATTTAATGAAAATATGTGATAGTTTTTTAAATGAAGTTTTCTTTTTATTTTTCGGTTCATAAAAATTCCTTTTTGTTTTCGAAGAAAATCTTTCACTCGAAAACAATTTTAGAATTTTCCCTACAGATAATTCCTATTTAAAAATCAGAATAAAAAGTAATTATGTGTTATACTAATTGCAGTTAAAAATTCTTTTTGAATTGAATGTAAAAAATGCATTATGGATTAAACGCTCTCATGGTAGTGAAGATTTAGAAAGCCTTTTTCTCTGAATGAATTATTCTGCATATTTCCCCGAATTTTTTTTAATTATCTACATAACAATGTATACCACTGATTTCGTCAAATTTATTTGATATGAATATTTTTCCTGGCAAAATTTTTTAGGGGATTAAACCGTTTTAAGCAAATAAGTTAAGGACCCTATTAAACAATTCCGTGTTTTATGATCCATATTAAAGTATTATTTCTGGAGAAAATTAATTATTCAATTTTATTTAATGAACTTATGTGGTAGTTTTATAAATGAAGTTTTCTTTTATTTTTCGGTTCATAAAAATTCCTTTTTGTCTTCGAAGAAAATCTTTCACTCGAAAGCAATTTCAGATTTATCCTTCCAGATAACTCCTATTTAAAAATCTGAATAAAAAGTAACTACATCTTATACTAATTGCAGTTAAAAATTCTTTTTGAATTGAATGTAAAAAATGTATTATGGATTAGATGCTCTCATGGCAGTGAAGATTGAGAATGTCTTTGTTTCTGAATAATTTAATCTACATATTTCTCCGATTTTTTTATTATCATCTACATAACAATATATATAGCTGATTTCGTGACTTTTATTTGATATGCAAGTTTTCCCTGGTAAGTTTTGGAGGTAGGGATTAAACCGTTTTAAGCAAATAAGTTAAGAATCCTATTAAACAATTCCGTGTTTTATGATCCGTATTAAAGTGAGAATATTAATTAATCAATTTTATTTGATGAAAACTTTTGGTAGTTTTATATATGAAGTTTTCTTTTATTTTTCGATTCATAAAAATGCTTTTTCATTTTTAAAGAAAATCTTTCGCCTAAAACCAACTTCAAAAAACTTTTTCCTCCAGATAATCACTTTTTAAAAATCAAAATAAAAGATAATTGCTTCTATACTAATTGCAGTTACAAAAATCTTTTTGAATTGAATGTAAAAATACTTTATAGATTAGATGCTCTCATTGTAACTAAGATTCAGAAAGCCTTTTTTTTCTGAATAATTTATTTTACATATTTTCCCGAATTATTTTTTTTATTACCTGCATATTGACTAATTTCATGACTCTTATTTGATATGCAAATTTTTCGTGACAATTTTCGGGGAGGGGGCGATTAAATCAGTTTAAGCAAATAACTTAAGTTCTCTATTAAGCAATTTTGTGTTTTGTAATTCCTATTAAAGTGTTATTTCTTAAAAATATTAATTAATTTAATTTAATGGTGGTTTCGTAAATGAAATTTTATTATTCTGTGTATAAAAATTTCCTTTCATTTTTGAAGAAATTCTTTCGCTAAATAACAATTTCAAAAAAAAAAAAAAAAAAAAAAAAAACCCTCTAGATAATTTCTGTTTAAAAATCAGAATAAAGATAATTGCACCGTATACTAATTGCAGCTAAAATTTTTTTTTGAATTGAATGTAAATATGCGTTATAGACTATTTGCTCTCGTGTTAATTAAGATTGAGAGTCTTTTTCTGAATGATTAATCGATGTATTTTTTTTTAATTTTTTTATTATCTGCATATCAATGCACATAACTAATTTCGTGATTCTTATTTGATTTGCAGATTCAGACCTGATAGTTAAATTTACTTTTTACATTAAGCAATTTTTATGCAAACAAGTTATTTTGCACATATAAACAAATTTGCTTTTTTTTTCTAACAGGGTACCGTACTTAAAAAGTAAAAACATAATCATTATAGGATTACACATGTGTGTGCCTGTCCGTATGATTTTACTCGTAAAATATGGAACGTGGAAAATTCAAATTGGCTGAAATAAAAGAGATATTGTCTTAAGTATTTATAAATTATTAACCGTTGAGAAATACATTTAGGAAAAATATAGAGAGTCTAATTTATTCTATAAAAAATATTTTATTTGTATATCGTTTGAAAGCTTTCGTAACTCCGAACTCAAAAAGACGTTTCTTTTAATTTTAGTTTGGTTTATTTTTGTCGTCCGATTATCTACGCTAGGGATATAGGACCAGGGGGAGTGCCCTTCGTGGGGGTCTTTCTAGGGGAACCTAACCCGTATTTACGCACGGCTCGAAGAAAACCACAAAAACTCCGAACGGTTAGGCCGACAGCCGCGATTGGGTTCGAACCCAGCACCTGCCGTCTACCAGTTGAGAGGTCCGTACTTCTCTGCCACTGGTGGGGCTCTTTTAATTTTAGATATTATAGTTTCAGAGAGATCGTCAAAAATGTAATGCAAAAATGTGTTTTTACCGTATTTCTAAATCTACTGAAATTCAAATTATGAAAAACTTAAGTGTAGTAGAGCTACTTCTAAGCTTTTCTTTTCCCGTTTATATTTAAGTCACATAATTTTTCAAAAAAAAAAAAAAAAAAAAAAAAAAAATTCATTTTTCCATTACACATAAATTTAGATTTGCGGACGTTCAGCAAAGGAGTTGAGAAGCGCTGGAGGTACCTATCGTCGCAGAAGTAAATTAGTCGTTGGGGACTACCCTAATACTTACCATGGATATGAAGACTGTAAAATAGGAAAATAAAACATGTGTAAACTATTAATAAAATGCATTACAATTCCAAAAGAAAATTTAAACATCGATTTAAATATTTGCAATACATAGTAATGCTGTGTTACGGAATTGATGGTACTACTTGATTATCCCATCGACCCATTTCGACAAATTATATAAATCGCCAAACTAATCGTAAATTATACAAATTGGCATAATTTTTATTTTAACAAACGGAAGAACAAAGAAATTAGTTAGAGTAATAAAAATACTAATTAAATGTCCAAATTAAAAATCATTTATGATATACAAACACATTTAACGTATTTAATGTCAAGTGCATGTAAAATTTACGATGAGCCTCACTAGAATTTAATCTTACAGTTCGGTGTTACCTTTTAGGTCGATCTCATAAATAAGTAGTAAAAGAAACATCCTTATAACTTTAAAAATTATAAACCTATCAACTAACAGTTTACTGACTCGGGTGAAGTGTCTCATTTCCAATAAAAATATATATTTGAATTGAAATTTGAATGAAATACAGGATCATGAAAAATTGAAGCTTGTGGAAAATAGGACTATAATTATCTCAACAACTATTTATCCAATCGATTTCATTCTTTATGCAAAATTTTTATTTTTTTTTATTGTCCTTTACAACCATTACATAAAAAAATAGAAAAGTTTTATGTGCCTTATTAAATTTTTAACTTGAACATTAGAACATTTTGCTTCTCATCTGTCAACGATCAAAATAATAATAAAGTAGTCTGCCTACACTGTAAAAAAAATTCTGTAAAGGTACTAAACTTTTTCTAGGAAACTGGGATTCCAAGAACTTTTCCTGTAACGGTAACAGCAAAAATTCAAGTTTCAGAATCGGTTTCATGAATTTTTCTTGTTAACGTTACATGAACAGTTCTTGGAATCCCAGTTTCCTAGAAAATGTTTAGTACCTTTACAGAATTTTTTTTACAGTGTACCTTGGTTGATATCGGAACGGAGTTATCCTACTTGTCTTGCCTTTTTATGTATCCATTAAGTGTCCATGATTGGAATAAAGTCACAACACACAAATTAAAATCCAATAGCACTGTAAAAGACTGATGAAAAAGTCCATATTTTGGAATAACTAAATTTAATAAAATTTTAACAAAAGGTTAGTAAACAGTTACATTTCAAACTGCAGAAACATTATTTTAGATTTTAAGCTTACAGAGAAAAATAGAAGACTGACAAAGAAATGTAGTTGCACTTTCGTGATACATACGATTGCATCATTAAGTTGAAATGCATAATTATTGGGGAAAAACAGTTATTATTATTTAGAAAAAAACCCGCGATTACATATTGAAAATGAAAGTTCTCTTGATTAAATGAAATAAGATTTATGATTATAGTTTCAGAAAATCATTATACAGTCGAGTCTCCCTACTTTACAACGAAATTCCATGGAAGCAGGACGTTTCGGTCCCGAGACATTTCGGTCCCGAGACGCTTCGGTCCCTGGCCATTTCGGTCCCGAGACGTTTCGGTCCCGAGACATTTCGGTCCATGGCCATTTCGGTCCATGGCCATTTCGGTCCCGAGACATTTCGATCCCTGGACTTTTCGGTCCTCAGACATTTCGGTCCCTTCTCCAGCAAGCTGAAATTTTGTGCACGGGAAATATCTGACATAATTTTATAGAGAACATTTTAGAGTGTTGAATCCAGGGGCGGGTGATTCCCTCCGGAGTTATCAAATTCCCCCCCCCCCGGAAATTTTGAGATTTTGTGTTTTCAGTGGTAAAAAATCCCCCCAAGACTCTATTGATTATGGCAAAAATGAAAAAACATAACTTTTAAATTTCAGCTGCTATAATGTTATTAAGGGGGCTCAGGGATTGAACACTTTTCAAAAAATCGATTTTTTTTATGATCTAGTTTGATTATTCAATTAATTCTTAACTCAATGCAAAAAAAGCATAAAAATATTAGCATTTTGAACGGAGTTATAAGCATTTATGTATCATTACTTACATAGCCGCATCCATATAATTTCAACTTTAAGTCGTGTTTTCTCAAAACTTGATTTTTGACGACTAACACCTAGATTTAAAAAAAACTATTTGATAGAATGGCTTATTTTTTTTTTTTTTTTTTTTTTTTTTGCATGCATATAACATCATAATCTAGATTATGAATTAAGGATATAACTATCACTTAATAAAAACAATATTACAAAATCTCTCAAAGTTGAAAATTAAAAAAACCCCTAAAAAATACAAATTTTTCCATTAAAAATACTCAAAATATTAAACTATCTAAAATAAATTAATTCATAATCTTGATAATGATGTTATATGCATGCATGCAAAAAAAAAAAAAAAAAAAAAAAAAAAAGGCCATTCTATTAAATAATTTTTTTTTGTATTGATGTTAGTCATCAAAAATCAAGTTTTGAGAAAACGCGACTTAAAGTTGAAATTATATGGATGCGGCTATGAAAGTGTTGATACATAAATGCTTATAACTCCGTTAAAAATGCAAATATTTTTATGCGTTTTTTTGCATTGAGTTAAGAATTAAATGAATAATCAAATTAGATCATAAAAAATCGATTTTTTTGAAAAGTTTTCAACCCCTGAGCCCCCTTAAGTTCAGTAGGATGTATAAAAATTATAAGGATTCTCAAAATAAATGTTATTTATTCATTTATTGGTTAGTTTATGATATTTTTCTTACTCTTTTAAAATAATTAATTAATATATGATTGCTTTTTGCGAACTGTAAACTATAACTTTGTTTCAGAAAATTTAAATCTGCATCTGGATAATAATGTTACCCAATACTGTTAAGAAATATTTTTACGCATTGTTACAGTGTTGCATTATGTTTAATTAATTATTACGTTACGTTACTAACTGATTTTTCAAAATAATAATAATAATAATAATAATTTCCTTTTTGAAATAAATAATAATTTTTGAATAAAAACTTATGGTGATGAATAATTGCTATAAATTAAATCTCAAAACAGTTAGTGATTTTAAAATTAAAATCAAATTAATATTTTATTAAATATATGTATTTTTAATTTAATGAATCTTTATTTAATCAAATTGATAAAATCATTAATAGGCATTTCGCATTTTACTTTAAATAAGCTCAATAAATAATCTGTTTTATATTCAATTTATCATTATGTTTTGTAGTAGTTATAAACTGAAACTTATTGTTTACCTGTTTATTTATTTTATATTTAAAGTTACTGAAATTTAAAACTATTAATACAATTATTAATAAAATTAAAATAAGAATTGTCAATTTTTTTTCTGTGAAAGTGGGAGCGAAAAGGTAATGCAAATAAATAAATAAATCAACGATAAATTAAAAAAGCTTAGTTTTGTCAGTTAAAAATTGAAAATAAAATTATTTAAAATGATAGTTACATTATTATATAAAATTAAAAAATAATCATTTTATTACAAAGAAATAGGCCCACTTTCAATAAAATTAATTCACAAAAATTGTCTTCATGAAGTAAAAAAAAAGCAACCAATAATTATTACATAAAAAAAGGTCGTTGGAGCATTTTTATTTTTTAAACAAAAAATCATCGTAGCACCCCTAGTTACGAAATCACCAATTTAAAGATTCTAAGAAAGTGTGCTAAAACAATCAATCAAATATGTATTTTAGTTTTTTGTATAGATAAAATACCTAATACAAAGAATATATGATAAAACTTAAAACATTCATTCTGTTAAATAATAATAATAAAGACAGTGTAAAATTATATAACATTATTTAATCAAATTTTCAACTCGCTGTAATTTTATTATCACGAGTTACAATAGATTAAACTTATTAGACTATTATATTCAGCTTTGTATAAAATTTGAGGGAAGAGGGGCAGGAGAATAAAAATATTTTTAAAATCCCGAACAATGTTGAGCTCACAGTGTAGTAGGCCTTCATCAATCAGAAACCAGGTTATAAGATGGCCGGTAAAGAAATAGCAGGGGACCGAAATGGCAAGGGACCGAAATGGCCAGGGACCGAAATGTCTCGAGACCGAAATGTCTCGGGACCGAAATGTCGTGTACCCAAATTCCATACATCGAATTTCTCTATATAACGAATTTTTAGTAAGAACGGTCCTCTTTTCGCATGATTACATTAAAAACAGTCTCTATATAGCGAAATATCTATCTCCATACAACGAATTTTTTCATAAAACTGTCTTAATTTATTCAGTTTTAAAAAAGTTTCGAAATCATATGGAATCGATTTTCCATCACTTATTTTTGATTTATCGTTCAGTGCTGAGTTTTTTAATATTACTTTTTTCGTTGTTCTTTAAATGCAACGAATTCATCCCATCTCCCACACACCTTTCAACATCCTTCTCAAAACAGAGTCAATTGAATTGTTACACATATAAGAGAGGAATCAATGAGAGGCACATAAGAGAGGCCTTCACTTGGAGGAAAATGTTAACTACAATTTTTCATTCTTTGCAAAAATTTGAGCTTTTTGAGAGCGTAACAATTTTAAAATCTAAACAACAAAAAATTACAGATATCTTCGTCTGAAATTAATGTAAGTCTTCCTTATTTGATTTTCATTAAGCTTTCAAATAAATACCTGTTCTCCTTTTTGAAATAACTTAAATAATTAATAAAATGTTAGATTGTTTACTTTTAATCATTTCACATTCTTAATTAAAAAGGTCAAAAATAATATTTATTCAAAATTTACACATTAAATACGATTTTTAACAGCATTCTCTATACATCGAATTTCTCTATATAACTAATTTTTTACTGGAACGATGGATTTCGTTATACAGAGACTCGACTGTATGTCTATCATGCCTTTTATCAGAATGGATAGTTCGAGAGTCCGAAAAAAATATTTTAAGAAAATAGAGGTTACTGATATTCAATAGGCTTCTTTCCATTAACACATACTAAATATAAATTTTAAATTTATATTTAAATTTTAAGTCTCTATCTCAGTTTGTTCGGGAGCTAGAGCGTTTACAAATAGGTGGACGGCATTTTTTTCTAAAAATGTTTTGTGGAATCTTCAGTGTCTGAAATGTGTAAATTCGCCAAAAATTATTTTTCGATTTTCAAAACCATTGCAAGACGTACCCTATACTACGCATGATGGGTAAGTTAAAAGGATTGTTAATAAAAAATTTCAAAAAAGAAAGAAAGAAAACGGTAATTAGACGAAATGTTATGCCTTATAAAAAATCAACACTTTAAACATACATAAATATACGGGCGGCGTACTCTAAAGCCTAGAAAATATCATTTAATGATATACTTGTGTAATGCAATGCCCAGTTGCTAATTCATATATTTATATACGGAACGCTCTGTATGCGAATTTTCTCGCATTTGAAATATTTTCTCCGAATTAAAAGTGCATTCTAACGTTTTATTTAACAAGATAATTTTTCAGGAAAGACCGTATGTATAAGTTAATTTCTCCTTATATTAATTGTATTCGAAAAATCGATGAGGAATATTGAAGATTAGTTTCCATTATGATTAAGAATATCTGGAAATAGTTATGTCAGATGCTGCCATTTTTCTGAATGATTAATGGATATAGTTGATTTCACTATATTTGTATTAAATCTTGAGGTTAATTGCATTAATAATATTTTTATTACCTGTATAACCCTTTATTTACTGAATTATAAATTCATGAAAATTTTACCTTCTAAAGTATTTTTCGTGAATTGTTTAAACGATATTAGATGACTCACATAATCATTTAATAATTTTTAGAAGAATTCAGGGATCCAGAAGGATTGATTAAATTTAAATTTATAGGGATTTTGTGCAATATTTATAACCCTACTCAAATGATTTATTGATTTTTTTTTTAAGATTTTGGAGACTTGGGAAATATATACAAGTATGATGTTCTTTCAATATAAATAAATGATTCGTAATTAAAATATCTCCCTTCTCTTCTATGCCAAGAAAGCTGAAAATATATAAAGGCTAAAGTATTTATCTTTACAGAAATATATATATATATATATACAGTGTAATCGGTAATGCTTTTGGAACAATAAAAATTAGTGTATCTATGACTCATTCTAAACTTTATTACAAAAAACTGATGTATTAAATGAATTTTATAATAAGTTATTTTAATGGTACTGTCAGGTTCTAAGTAAACATCTGCTACAAATTGGAATTTCTATTATTTCTCTATCTTAATATTTGATGTATTGTACCGGCTGTGTACTGGAATTTTCAAGGTGACATTCTTTCTTTGTTAAAGTGAGCATTGACAGGTATCATGTACAGGTGGTGAATGAGAGAAAGAGGAGATTGCTGAGAGGCCTGTTCATCCGTCAGGGATGTATGTGGATGATGAGCAAACAAGGAACATGTCACGGATCAAGAAAGCAATGTGGAATGTGTCCAATGAATAAGCTCCAAAAGGGTGTTTATATTGGGGAAAGTAGTGATTTGAGAAAAGCAAGTCTTATCTGAGATTTGAGCAGTTCGTACCTGGAAGTGTGTAGGACAGAGGTCCTTGTAGAGAGTACTCTGTGTTGGAGAACGTAGGCAACTCGTATCTGGAGAGCAAGGGACACAGACGTCCTTGTGCGTAGTGCTCTGGGCCGGTAACGTAAGCCTAGTATACATGTGTTGGGAAATTCGAAATTGATCTCCGATAAAATGAATCTAACGTGCATTGAGTGTGAGGGAGAAGGTGTAATTTGAACAGTACACAGCCAACCTTTACAGTATTTAATTTAATGTTGAACCGGATCACCTATATCCGAATTGTAATTGTATATAATTGTAAATAGCGTATTTCTTGTGTACATATAGTATAAATAAACTGTTAGTTCAGTTAATTGACAGCGTCGGCGTTCATTTACACAATCCTCACAGTGGGTGACCGATATCACCTAATAATATTGGTGGTGGCAGCTATAACTACCACGGACTTTCTTCAAAGTTGTGTGAACTGAGAGGAACGTCCGACAGGTACTTATAAATATCATCAGTATGTAAAGGGATAAATAAATATTCGTCAATCGTTTTGAAACTAAAATTGGATACAACGATGTATCTGGAAAAAAATGTTTTTGTGTAAATTGCTTTTACTTTCAAAAATTAAAATGTTCGTCTAATAAAATTGGAATTTCGTTTAAAGTGGAACATATGTCTTTGAAAATCAAGCATTTTGGGAGTAATGCATGTCAGATACAGCCCTTTTCCCGAATGATTAATTGAAACAGGTAAATTATGCTCTTGATAAAACGTTGATATTTAATTGATTAATAAAGTTTTCAAAATTTGCTTAAATAAATGATCGTCATTGCGTTTTTCGTTCAAATTGAATTTAGTGACATATGAAGATTATTTTTGAATAAATTAGTGTTTTAAAAATATTATAATGCTCCTCAGTTAAACTAAAGTTGAAATTTCATTAAAATTGTATTTTACGAATATACTTAGATCAAGCATTCTGGTAGTATATGTCAGATATAGCGGCATAATTGATTGGTGAAGTTAAACTCTATTATAAAAGCTTTAAATGATTGATAAAGTTTTAACTTTTTGCTGAAGTAAATGTACATCATTAGTTCATCCACTCAAATTGAATATATTTGTTTAATGATTATTTTTGTATAAATTAACTTTATTTATTAAAGAAATTTATAAATGCTCTGCACACTAATTAATATTGAACTTCCATTTCAATTGAAATGCGTGAAGGAAGATCAGGCAATTTGAGAGCAAATGTGCATTAATCGAAAGTGAAATTCATTTAATTTATTCACTCTAGATATAAGCTATTTATTCATCTGTCTAAACTTCTGTGTTACAATTTTTTTTAATGTTCAGACTTGATGAAAATTTTAATTTGTGTGATATAAAATTCGTTTGACTATAACAAGTTGCTACTGTGTTCATTTTCTATCATATGAGAGGAGTGTTTAATTTGCGTATCAAAGTCTCCATTGTTACATTTTCAGTTCAATTCATTTTTTTATTTACTCTGCCTAAACATATGTGTTGCACTTTTTTAAGTATTTAGACCTGCTCAAAAAACAAGTGTGTAATAATTTATTTTTATTAAAATTTACTTTATTCAATCAAGTTTAACGCGTACTATTTTATAATTTTACTAGGGGGGCCCCGCCCCCCTGCTCGCTATGCTCGCCAACCCCCCGCGTAATCGCTTCGCGATTCCAAATTATTGGCTACCCCTGCTTGCTGCGCTCGCCAATTCCCCATGGTATGAATAAGCAGTTGCAGACCTTTCAAATGATGTGTCACACGACTGGTGTTGTAAAGAAAATAAAAATGTGCCCCCCTGGGGGTCAGAGTAGGAGGCGACACAAAAGACATTTATAATATGAATAAGCAGCTGCATACCTCTCAAATGATATGTCACACGACTGGTGTTGTAAAGAAATTAAAAATGTGGCCCCCTGGGGGGCAGAGTGGGGGTGACACACAAGACATTCATAAAATGAATAAACAGTTGCAGACCTTTCAAAGGATGTGTCACACAATTGGTGTTAAAAGAAATTACAAAATGCGCCCCCTCTGAGGGCAGAGGGGAGGTTACACACAAGATATCCATAATATGAATAAGCAGTTGCAGACCTTTCAAATGATGTGTCACACGACTGGTGTTGTAAAGAAATTAAAAATGTGCCCCCCTGGGGGGCAGAGTGGGGTATGACACACAACACATCCATAATATGAATAAGCAGTTGCAGACCTTTCAAATGATGTGTCAAACAACTTGTGTTGTAAAGAAATTAAAAATGTGACCCCCCCCGGGGAGAGCAGAGTGTGGGGGTGACACACAAGACATCCATAATATGAATAAGCAGTTGCAGACCTTTCAAATCTTGTGTAACACGACTGGTGTTGCAAAGAAATTAAAAATGCGTCCCCCCTGGGGAGCAGAATGGGGGATAACACACAAGACATCCATTACATGAATAAGCAGTTGCAAACCTCTCAAATGATGTATTAAACGACTGGTGTTGTAAAGAAATTAAAAATGTGCCCCCCTGGGGGGCAGAGTGGGGGATGACACACAACACATCCATAATATGAATAAGCAGTTGCAGACCTTTCAAATGATGTGTCGCACAACTTGTGTTGTAAAGAAATTAAAAATGTGACCCCCCGGGGAGAGCAAAGTGTGGGGGTGACACACAAGACATCCATAATATGAATAAGCAGTTGCAGACCTTTCAAATCTTGTGTAACACGACTGATGTTGCAAAGAAATTAAAAATGCGTCCCCCCTGGGGAGCAGAATGGGGGATAACATACAAGACTACCATTACATGAATAAGCAGTTGCAAACCTCTCAAATGATGTATTAAACGACTGGTGTTGTAAAGAAATTAAAAATTTGGCGAAATATTACAGTTATCGCCAAGTTGGCGTCACTTTTGACAACTAATTTTGGTCGCCAAATTTGGCGATATATCGCTAAGTTGGCGACAAACTTGGTGATTGTTGTCGATGGTAACCTTTCCTCTTTATGGTAGCCCATACGGCGATGCATAGACGGAGCCCTTTCCTGATTGGTCTATTCGACTCATAGAAGGAGTGGACAACCCGGATTCGTTAGTTCCGGAAATCTTCCACATCAGCATCATTCCAGGAGTCATTCCTTTTAAGGCTAGTTTTTTTTACTATAGAAGGATTTAAAAAACACTCAAAAAAATTTTTTTTTTTGATTTAACCCTCTGTTTTATTCGAATTGGTTATGCGAATGTAAAGTACTATTTAAAAAGTATAGGAATAAATATAAAGAAAGAAAAACATTTCTATAAGGATAACATATCACACTCATTAAATAATAACATAAAATGTATAGAAGATAATTCGTGCCATAATTTTTTATAAATAAATGAAAAGTGTTTCGGGTCAAACAGACCCGAACAGAACAGCAGGGTTAAGTTATGATAAACTTATGTTGAACATTGATGTATCCCCATTACTTTTTTATGAAAATATTTTAGATTATTAAAAGCAAGATTTGCTATTGTCATTTTCTTCATATAATTTGTCTTCGAAATAAAAATAATTTTTTTCTTCAAATAATGATCATTTAGAAAAGTCGATTGATGCTAATTACCTTTTATACTGATTAGAATTAATAAAAAGAAAAAATCATGTGTCGAGCATAGATTATGAAGCACTTTCCAATATATTCATTATAATGTAACAAAATTTCACCGTTTTAAAAACTAAAATATTATGTCTATTTCACCATTATGATAATGTATAACGCATTTCAAAACCGAATTTCAGCTGTTCCTATTTACAGTCGGACACTTATCAGATTTCTTTAGCGGCCCTGTATATGATATAGAGATTTGTATCTATTAACAGTATGCATTCCAAAATATAGTTCATTTAAGAGATACATATATTTCAGTTGAGTATTCCCCATTCAGCATTTTCCTCTAATAAGGAGAATGGTGTGCGAATACTTTTGTGCAGCCCAGTATAAGAGGTATAGAATTTTTATATAAAGAGTAATGTGCAAAAAACTAATTAAACTTAAAACCGAATTTAAAAACGCATTCTCCAGCAATTAATACGTAAACACAGAACTGTAACAGATTTATTTTGCGTGTCCCTGTAAATTAACAACAAGTGGTATGAATGTTCTGTTTTAACGTGATCCTGGTGAAATTCAGTTATTTATATCAATTTCAACATACTTGAAATAGCGCAATGTCATTAAAATAACTCCCAAATGGTTTTTCCTCATATACCATAATGTTACCGAATTCTTTTGAGTATCCCTATAAATAAACCATTAGTCGTATACACTTCACATGCAATACCATACATGCTTTGATAACATTAAATAAGTTTTCTAATTTGCATGAAAATCCGAGTATGTTTACGGGAGTTAAAGCCAGTGGCGCAGCCAAGGGGGAGGTTTTGGGGTTAAAATCTCTCCCAGAGCAAGAAAGATCTGTATAATTGCCGCTTATATGAATCAAAACCAAACTTAATATTTAAATGTTTTGGCGAATTCCGAAATCCACCGCTTTATTGAATCAGATTTCATTTAATAGTGATTTAATTAAATGGTGAAAATTCTACTTAACACTGTGAAAGTGCATATTACATAGATTAGTTAAGTAAAAATTGGCTATTAAGCTAAATCACTTTTCTGAAATGTATTATGTTAAAAGAATGATTTCCTGCCACACAGATCCTCTTTGAGTTTAAGTATTATACAGTTATTATTCTAATTAGTACTGATTCTGTTAACCGGCGATTCAAATAACCGGTAAACACCTTTATCAGAATCTCAAAACCCTCCCTAGAACCGAATTCTGGCTGAGCCATTGGTTAAAGCTTGCACAGACGGACAAATAAACCGAATGCATAAGTACTTTTCAACCTCGTTGAAAAGTGCTAAAATGAAGCATGACGATCCATTAGAGACGGAGTGATCATCGTCATGGTTGAGAAATTTCATCTATAATTATCTTTGTATCCTTAAATATTTTATAGATTTGTTTGACTGAGTTATACAGGGTGATTCAGCTCGTCGGTGACAAACTTTAAGGATCGATAGAGCACACCTAGACGAACATTTTTGAATAGGGAATGTAGGGTCCCTGACGCGATGGTAAGGCGCTAGGCGCTTTCGAAAATTTGGGTGCCGAAATTCGAAACGTCATAAAAACTAGGGAAATGGTTAGATTTTCTTGCTTGTTGCGTCGAAATGATTCTGTTTGTTTAGACTTTCTTCAGTACCAATTTGATAAGCGTATCTCTTAAAACATGGATAGGGGGCGCTGCAGACTTTGGAGAGCTAGACAACAACTTTAAGCCCGTTATTTTGATAATTTAACACATGCTCGCCAAAGTTTATACTCTAACTTAAAGTTTGAACCCAAAAGTAGAGCCCTGCAAAAAGCGTAAAAGCCGGAATAAAATGTCAAAGTACAGGGTGGTCGAAACTCGAAGGCTCCTAAGAGATAAACAAACAGATTTCTTGACTTATGGCATGCATTTTCATGATTCTGTTTGCTGGGGCTCTCTGAAACTCAGTTGAACGGTACAAAAAGAAACATCGATAGGGGGCGCTTTGGGCAAAAAACATAATTCGTTGACATTTCGGACGCTAACTGGAAACGGGGCGCTACGATCAGTTAGTAATAATGAAAACACATTTTCTACCTCTGCTCAACACTTCTGAATAAATTTAGACCAAAAACATCAATGATACTGGAAATTTATTTACAAAAAATAATGCTCGAAATTTCGACCTTGGGCCATGATGCAGGCTTCGCACCTCCGTCGCATTGAGGAGTGTGTGTTTCCAACAATGCCAGGAGTATCTCTGATCTGCCCTGCAGCTGCCACAATGCGCGCCACAAGTTCTTCAGCACTGCTGACAGGTGTATGGTATACCTCGGCCTTC
Source organism: Maratus speculifer (assembly GCA_964019185.1). NCBI lineage: Eukaryota > Metazoa > Arthropoda > Arachnida > Araneae > Salticidae > Maratus > Maratus speculifer. Next base: position 205,714,288 of record OZ025302.1, on the reverse strand, counting down.
AGGTAACCCCAAAGGAAGAAATCCAAGCAGGTGAGGTCTGGTGATCGGGCAGGCCAGTGAACTGGACCCCCACGCCCGATCCACCGCTGGCCATACCTTGCGTTTAGATGGAGACGCACGTCGTTCGTGTAATGGGCCGGAGCTCCATCGTGCTGGAACCACATCTGGCGACGCGAACCTTCGGGTACGTGCGCCTCCTCCAGAAGCTGCGGCAGCACTTGATCCAGGAAAATCAGGTAATTTCCACCTGTCAGCCGTTCAGGTAACAAATAAGGGCCAATGAGGCAATCCCCCAGAATGCCGGCCCACACATTTACTGAGAAACGCTCCTGGGCTGCTCGGCTTCTGGTTTCATGTGGATTTTCATCACACCACACATGACTGTTGTGGGCGTTCCACATTCCCTCCCGGCTGAAGGTGGACTCGTCCGTAAACAAAATGCTGTTTACAAAACGGGGATCCCTGGATCTCATCGCCAAGTACCATCTTGAGAATTCCACTCGAGGGCCAATTTCCTGCTCTCTGAGCAACTGCACCCGATGGATGTGGTAGGGGTGCAGATTCCGGGAACGTAAGATGCGCCACGCAGTTGCTTGCGAAATGCCAACATGTCTGGCGATATCTCTCGTGCTAAGACCTGGGTTGTCCTCAACCAGGTTAAGCACAGCCTCTTCGTTGTCGGGGGTGCTCACTGATCGCTCCCGTTCAGGCCTGCCTCCGTCGAAAGATAACGTTGTGGACAACCTCTGGTGTACTCGAGCGAAGAAGGCATGGCAGGGGATTTGCCTGTTGGGGTAACGCTCGGCGTACAACCGCTGAGCGGCTCGTCCATTACAACCAGCAGCGCCATACGCCAAATGCATGTCAGCCAATTCAGAGTTTGTGTATCGTTCCATCCTACTACCGATCTGCAGACAAGTAACCCGAAGCTTAAGTAGGTACCGCACGTTCAAAAGACGTGTCTGCGCATACAACTACGTCATCTCGCGTTGTCGTCTACGCATTACGTATCTTTTGCATATCGATATGGTACGATATCTTTTGCATAAATCAGCAAAAAGCACCTTATGTAAATTTTATTGCGCGCATTGTGCATGATTGAAACCAGCTATGTTTGTTAAAAAAAAAAAAAAACTGCAGTTTTAATAGCTTCTTATGATAAGTAAATTACTCTCTTGTTTTGTTTCTAACTGATCGTAGCGCCCCGTTTCCAGTTAGCGTCCGAAATGTCAACGAATTATGTTTTTTGCCCAAAGCGCCCCCTATCGATGTTTCTTTTTGTACCGTTCAACTGAGTTTCAGAGAGCCCCAGCAAACAGAATCATGAAAATGCATGCCATAAGTCAAGAAATCTGTTTGTTTATCTCTTAGGAGCCTTCGAGTTTCGACCACCCTGTACTTTGACATTTTATTCCGGCTCTTACGCTTTTTGCAGGGCTCTACTTTTGGGTTCAAACTTTAAGTTAGAGTATAAACTTTGGCGAGCATGTGTTAAATTATCAAAATAACGGGCTTAAAGTTGTTGTCTAGCTCTCCAAAGTCTGCAGCGCCCCCTATCCATGTTTTAAGAGATACGCTTATCAAATTGGTACTGAAGAAAGTCTAAACAAACAGAATCATTTCGACGCAACAAGCAAGAAAATCTAACCATTTCCCTAGTTTTTATGACGTTTCGAATTTCGGCACCCAAATTTTCGAAAGCGCCTAGCGCCTTACCATCGCGTCAGGGACCCTACATTCCCTATTCAAAAATGTTCGTCTAGGTGTGCTCTATCGATCCTTAAAGTTTGTCACCGACGAGCTGAATCACCCTGTATAAGGTAATCCCGGTTTAAACAGTAGCTCCGGTTTAGCCTTATCTGTGTAAATTTAGTCTTATCTCTTTAATGAGCTTAATATTCCTTGAATATCTTTAATGCTGGATATTCACATGCAAATCAACTTCTGAAAAGCTGCATGTCACTCTATCGGATATTGGAATGAAACCATTAATAAAGGGAAAGGATATTTTACGCATCAGGGATTTTTATGATCTTAGACAGTATATTTATTTTAAAATAATAATTTTTTATAACTGCAGTAAAACCTCGCTAAAGCGAGCACGTTCCTTTCCGATAAAAAATGGTTTGAACGAGAGGTGGTCTCTTAATGGAGGTCGTGTTTAAATCTAGATTTTAATTGTTGAAAATTGATAACAATTAATGTTACTAATAAAATGTGCTTTTCACATTGGGAAAATGGATAGAAATTTAAGTATGAAAACAAAAATTAATTAATGCTGAGTTTAAAAAAGTAATACGTTAACGTTTGCTTTAATATTATTATTTTCTTTTATAATTTTTTTTACAATGTGTTTCAAAATTCTACAAATAAATGCAATTTTTTTTGGAAGGGGCGTAGGAGACAGAAACAAACAATGACGATTCTATTACTTTACCTATTTCTTTGACAGTTTCTTGGTAAAAGCGGACAAAGAAGCTTGACCGTCATTAATTTGTCATGAGAGTTCAATTCATTGTACAAAAAATGCACAAAGAGATTTAAATACTTAAGTCACCGAAATAATAATAATAATTAAAAAAAAAAAACTTGTTGGATGTGCGAATTTCAAAACTTTCTTCTATCTCATATGTACATTTTAATATTTCAATATTTAGTTACACATGTTATTGCGTTAATATTATTAATTCAATACTATCCAACTATGATTTGCATCTTAAATTTCTGCTTCTCTCAATAAATCGGAATAAAAACGAGTTTCTGTATCTGCACGAGCCGATGAACAGTAGAACGAAATCCAGTTTTTTAAATTCAGGAAAGATCTAATCGCAATACTCCTCCCCCCCCCCACCCCAATAAAAAACATAAAAATTTTAGTTCAGTTCTATGCGTAACATCAAACACTTTTTAATGGTAAAATAATAAAAATGGCACAGACATCGCGATTATAGCGTTTCCTTCCGGCGATATTTTTCCAATTTAAGGAGGGTCTGCTGACCATAGTCAAACACTTATACAAAAAATTTCATTCAATGAATGCATAACTTCATACACTTTTGGTTGGTACAATATTGAAAATGCACAAAAATCGCAACTGCAGCGCCCCCTTCCGACGGAATTTTTTCAAATTAAGGATGGCACACTAGCCATAGCCATACATTTACACAAAAAAATTGATTCAATTCGATGCATAACCTGATATATTTTTAGTCGTTACAGTATTGAAAATGGCCAAAAATTGTTATTGCAGCGCCCTCTTCCGGCGGAATATTTCAAAATTGAAAGACAACCTGCTTTCCACAGCCAAAAATATTCACAAATTTTTTTTTTCAATTCTATGCATAACTTCATACAGTTTTTGATGGTAGAATGGGGACATACGGATACACAGACATACATAGAGATACACGGACAGACAGATATTTTGTAAAAACATGTTTTTTGGAATATCTGACCTCTAAAACGTGTAAATCCGTCAAAAAAATTTAGATTACAATATTTTCTTCCATTGAAGATAGAAGAAAGTAAAAAACTAAACTTAGTTTAGAAATTTGATGAATAATGTGCTGTTCTAAATTATTTTTCTAGTAAAACCTTCTTCAAGCTACCAGAAAAAAAATGGAATTTGCTGAATTTTCCTCATAGAAATTGGTCGCTCCTGGAGAGAGGTCGGATGGTCTCTGGTAAAATTAATATTGAACCTATGAGAATAAATTTCGTTCTATGAAAAAATGGTCATTTTTTCAGCATTGTTTGAATAGCAGATTTCTACACTATGTATTTTAAACGCTCTACTTATAGATTCGGATATAGCAGATCCTGCTCAACACTAACTTATACGTTGAAATAATATCTACGTACTGGGTAATGTTATTAAACTATGTTATTTACTCTTCACTTTACCTAACTCAGCTAGGCTCATGAGGGAATCACACAGGTACCCCATGAATATACGTTTCTTCCCACTGAAGTCAACCTTTCCCCAAGAACACCTACACTGTCAAATCAATTTCTCAAATCTCTAGCCTGCATTCACGGCATTTCATCCAAAAATACTAAACATATTTTCTTATTTCCTTAATATGTGGGGTCCTCCCCAGTAAAACCAGGGAATCCATTTATCTCCGACAGTTCTTTGTTTCCTCGATCAGACATTTACTTAAGATTCCCAAGACCTTTCTTTTGTTCACTTTATAAATTTTCTTTGTTGTCTACATTCTATTATATAAATGGAATACCTGTATGTCATTTACACAGTAGACTTTTCATACGGAAAGATATGAATATAATAGCTCGTTCCTATCCTGAAAATAACAAAAATATTTCTCTAACCTAAGTACGTAGAAAGTTATTTACATATAAAATGTAATAAATAAAATAATATTATTAATTAATTAGTCACACGCCAATCGCACCAGAAACCAAACAACTGATAGTTATTTTTTATTGTTTAAATGACTCAATTTTATGAACTAATGTTATATTATATCTCGAATCAATAATTATGTTCCTTTTAAGTCTTATGATTCATATTAAGTAAAGTGTTATCTCTGATATTTAAATTAATCCATTTTATTTAAGAGAACTACAGAGAAATTTGTATAACAGCTTATCTTGCAGAGTTATAAACGAATTTCTCTTATTTTCTAGTTTATGAAGGTTTTTGTTTCTTTTAAAAAAATTCAATCATTTTCAAAGAAATGCATTCCAACAATGTTTCTCTGGTTATCTCTATTTGAAAATGGCACTTCTTATACTAATTTCACTTAAAAATGCTTTCTAAAAGAAACATAATGATGCACTATGGCTTAGATTGTCTCAGAGTAATTATGTCTGATTTAGCCATTTTTAGATGCGTTCGTAATTACAATATATAAATACAATATATACAATATATAGCACCTATACAATATATAGCACCTACGGCCATCGTCTGATCCATCCATCCGAATTCATCAGCGCAAAAATTACCCTACAGAATGGCTTGAAATTTAAAATATATAATTGTTGCATAATTTTGTCAAAGCATTTCAATTTTCATGAAAATTGGATGAGTAGTTTAATTACAGGGAAAAACAAAAATATATTTCGCTACATTACGTCCAATGAGAAAAGAAAAAGTTTCAAGTGCATTTTAATGAAGTTAAATTCTTTCGAATATAATGAAATTGATATGCATCTATGAAGTATATTAAAATATATAGCCTTTGAATTATACACATAAAGAATATTTGTTATTATTTTACAGGCCACACAAAAGTATTCCATTACATAATGGTATAGGGGAATACATTGTTTGTGCTGCATTTTAATTATATTAAATTTTTTCATATTTTATGGAATTGATATACGTTGCTGAGGTTTATTAGAAGTTACTTACAATATAATAGAAAGCAGATAGTATTTACAGATACACACAAAAGCACTCTATGCTACTACACCAAAATCTGAATGTTTTTAAAACTTCGTTATATTATAAACGCACCTCACACACTACGTTTGATGTGCGATTTCTGAATATTTAATGGACATAGTTGGCTGAATTAATTTCCTGTTAAGTCCCGATTGAACAATTTCGTGTTTTATGATTCATATTAGTAATTATTATATCTGAACATTATCGGTTAATTTTATTAAAAGTATTTATAATGTGGCTTTATAAATTGAGTTTTCTCTTATTTTCCAGTTTATAAATATTTTTTTTTTCTTTTTGAAAAAAAGTCTTTTTTTCAAATACATTCCAAACTGTTCCCTGCAGATATTCCCTCGATAAAAATGAGAATAAAAGATAATTGCACCTTATACTAATGGCACTTAAAAATGCTAAATGGAATATAAGAATACGTTATGGATTACTCTCTTGCAGTAATTAAGTCTGATTTAACCATTTTCTGAAAAGATAATGAACATAAGTTCTCCTAATCAATTTTCCATTATGTCCCTATCAAACAATTTTGTGCTTTATGATCCATATTGGATAAAGTGTTGTATCTGAAAAATATTCATTGGTCGATTTTATTTAAAAAAGTTATTAGTAGTTTTATTAATGAAATTTTCTTTTTATTTTTCGGCTCATAAAAACACTCTTACTTATCCATAATACGTAGTATAGTGTAAGTCTTGCAACCGTTTTGAAAATCAAAAAGTAATTTTTGATTGATTTACACGTTTCAGAATCTATGAAAGGAAACCTATTTAATATCAGTAACCTCGATTATCTGGAACTATTTTTTCGGACTCTCGATGAATTCGTTCTGATGAAAGGTATATAAAAAATTTTCAAAATTTTTATTTTAAGGAGTGGACGTAAAAGACAATAAAATAACACAAATTTTTCCATAAAAAATGAAGTTGATCGGATTATTAATTGCCGAGATATTTGTAATCCTGTTTTTCACATTCTTCGATTTTTCATGACTCTGTATTTTATTCGAATTTCAATTCAAAAATATATTTTAATTGGAAATGCGACGCTTAATCCGACGCAGTAAACTGTTAGTTATTATTATTATTATTATTGGAGTTATAAGCGTATTTTTTTATACAATTCGGTACTACTTGAGTAGTTTGACGTTTTATATAATTTGTTGAAATTTGTTCATCAGCAGTTCATTAATAGAGCATTGCTATGCATATTAAAAATATTTAAATATGAGTGTACATTTTGTTTTGGAATTTCAATGCATTTTACAAATAGTTAACAGATGTTCTATTTTCATATATTATATTACGCATATCCATGATGGATAAGTATTACTGAGGCCCCGACGACTAGTTTCTTTTCAAAGAAATTTCCCTCCTCCCCCTCAAAAAAAATGCATTGTAAAATTTTCTCTTCAGATAATTCCTATTTATAAATCAGAATTAAAGGCAGTTTCTTCTTGTCTCAATTACTCATAAAAATGCTTCCTAAATGGAATATGAAAATACGTTCTCAATTAGATTATGATTTACGTTAAGAATTATGTCTGGCTAATCGTTTTCTGAATATTTAATGGTTATAATTTTCTGTTCAATGTTAAATTAAATCCCTGTTAAGCAATTTCATGTTTTATGACTCATGTTCGATAAAGTGTTGCATCTGAAAAATATTAATTAATTTCATATAAAGAATTCATATAATAGCTTTAGAAATGAAATTTTCTTTTATTTTTGGGTTCATAAAAATTCTTTTTAAAGTGATTCTTTCCTTTACGAACCCCCCCCCCCCCCCCAAAAAAAAAAAAAAAAAAAAAAAAAAAAACAATACTATTTTTCCTCTTCTGATAATCCCTGCATAAAAATGGGAATAAAAGCAATTGCAATTTTTACTAATTGTACTTTAAAATGCGTTCTGTATCAAATATTTGAATATAGTATGGATTAGACTCTCTCGATGTAATTATGTCTGATATAACCATTTTCAGAAAAGTTAATGAACATGACTGGCTAAATCAATTAACCATTAATTCTTTAATAAACGATTTTATGTTTTATGACTCATTTTTGATAAAGTGCTATACCTGAAAAATATATTAATTGATCAAATGTATTTAAAGAACTCATTAGTACCTTTTATCAATGAAATGTTATGTTTTCTTTTTTTCCAGTTTATAATATTTTTTGAAGAAAATTTTCCCCCATAAAACACATTCTATATTTATTTATTCATGTAATTCCTATTTAAAAATCAGAATTAAAGGCCCTTTATTCTTGTTCTGATTAGTACTCATAAAAATGTTTTCTAAAGGGAATATTATGAATACTTTATGAATTAGAATTTTTCGTCGTATTTAAGTCTAATTTAACTACTTTCTGAATATTTAAGGGACATAATTTGCTGAATTTAGTTTTCCTTAACTCTTTATTAAACAATTTTATGTTTTATGACTCATATTTGATAAGTATTACAGCTTAAAAATACTAATTAATACATTTTACTTAAAGAATTTATGTAATAGTTTTAAAGATGAAATTTTCTTTTATTTTTCTGTTTATAAAAATTCTTTATGCAGAAATTCTTTCTTCCACAAAGATATTCCAAACTTTTCTCTTCAGATAATTCCTATTTAAAAATCAAAATAAAACGTAGTCAACATTTTTTGTTTAGTCATAATTGGTTCTTTTTTTAATTGTAATTAAATGCTTTTTAAATGGAATATAATAACACGTAATGTATTAGATTCTCTCTTCGTAACTGCGTCTGATTTAACCTGAAATTTTAATGGACATTGTTGACTGAATCAATTTTACATTAAGTCCCTAATAAATAATTTTGTGTTTTATGATTAATATTTAATAAAGTGTTACATCTGAAAATATATTAATTGATATATTTTACTTAAAGAACTTATGTAGTAACTTTAGAGAGAATTTGAGTTCAGAAAGTTATTTTTTCCTTTCGAAGAAATTCTTTCATTAAAAATCATATTTCAAACTTTTCTCTTTTTAAAATTAATTCGTATTTTAAAATCAAAATAAAAGGTAGTTTTTCATAATTGCACTTAAAAATGCTTTTTAATTGGAATATAGTAATACATTATGCATTAGACTCTCCGCCAATAATTACTTCTGATTTAATCATTTTTCGAAAAGTTCATGAACGTAGGTGGCTGAATCAACTTTTCATTAAGTCCTTATTCAACAGTTTATTGTTTTATAATTCATATTAAGTAGAATTTTACACCTGAAAAATAATAATTAATCAAATTTATTTAAAGTATTTTAAAGTAGGGCAAATCCAAGCAAATGATATCATTTTTAATATTTTATTTTTAACACGTACTAGATAATATAGCGACACTTTCAGATAGTATTTAACATATATATTTTACATTTCAGAAGTATTTTATGAGTTTTTGAATAATCAAAAGGTTTAAAATCTATTATAATCGGCTTTTCTTCTTTTTATGTTTATTTGCTTGTCTGTTACACAGTTGATGTTAATCTGTTCCAAATAAGATTACATTTTATTTCCTAACCAAATTGTGGCAACAATGAAATTTTGTGCAAGACGTATGTTTCTGAACTTACTTTGAAGGAAAATACATTTTTTTTTTACAATAAATTGTATGCTATTTTATAAGTAATATACATAAACATTGATGCATCTAAAATGTATGTTGATTCCTGTTTCTCTATTACAATACAATCTTTCTAGTCATAATATAAAATTCATTCGTAACAATTACATTAATTTATCTACTAATACCATATATTAATTGTAGTTAAAATTGAGTTACATAATTATTATTACTTTTTTTAAAAAATGAGGTAAGGCCATTTTTAGGGCTTTGTTTTTAAAAAGTGAAAGCGGAGCCATTTTAAAATTACTCCTTAGACTGACTGTCTGTATGCCTGTCACAGCCATTATACTTTGTTATTTGAAACAAAAATATTTGTATATCGTGTGGAACCTCGTAGAAAAGCTCTCCTAATGCTGAACTCAAAAGTACTTTTGTTTTAATCTGAGTTACTGCATTGTCAAAAATATCGTCAAAATGAAAACTTTAAAATTTTAACATGGATTTTGTTATAGCTGCACTGTAAAAAAACATTAATATCACGGTAAATTTTGTTATTTAAATGCTAAATGAAGTTTAAATATGAACTATTTTTATTGTCAGTACCGAATTAATTTTATATAATACTACTACTAATAATAATAATGATGATGATAATAATAATAACAGAATAGGATAAGATTGAAAAAAATTACACAGAATAGCAATATTTGAAATTATTTAGGCTTCATACATCTCTTTGAACTTTTATGATATACTGATTTATATTTTTCTAGTATATACTTTTTTCTTTCAGCTTTTCCCTATCTTACATTACATAGTTTTATTCGAAATCTTATTATTCTTTTTAGAAACATTTTTTTAAAATACAGTTAATAATTCCTACATTTATAGTACGGAACCCTCTGAGAGCAAAATAATATTAGCTTGACCGTTTATTTCCTTTATGATTGTTAATCTGTTATAATGGAATTGCCCAATTGTTTTATAAATGAAGTTTTTTTCGGTTTATAAAAATTCCTTCTCCATTCCGATAAAATTCTTTCTTCTAAAAACAGATTTCAATCTTTTTCCTTCAGATAATTCCTATTTAAAAATCAGAATAAAAGATAATTGCACCTTTTACACTAATTGCAGTTAAAAAAAAATTTTTGAATTGAATGTAAAAATACGTCATGGATTAGATGCTCTCATTGTAATTAAGATTGAGAAAGCCTTTTTTACTGAATGATTTAATCTACATATTTCCCCAAATTAATTTTTTAGCTCGCAGGCTATCGTAGATAGGTGCCTTCCCGTTCTGTATATACAGGGTGCTTCACAAAGGACCCCTAACTTTAAAAATCTATAACTCGGAAACGGTGATAGATAGAAACATGAAACCAGTGGTGTGTTTATTAAAAAAATCATAAGAATCTTATACATAAATCAGAAAATTTAGTTAAAAATAGCGCTCATAGGTGGCGCTGAGAGCAATAGGCGCTCTGTTGAGGCTGATAATGACTCACTTAGCACTGATGCCAATTAAGAAGTTTTATGCGGAGTGGGTCTTGTTCGAAAATGCGCTTTTGCTTTTACGAATCGATTTTGAATTCAATCCGTATAATTTTAATTCTATTGGCGTCAGCACAATAATAGACAAATATAGTGTTTCCGTAGGAAAGATTCCTTTAAAATTGAAATGCGAGATACAACAACGCATATAAAAGATGGTATTTCGAATGCTGTTGTTTATCGCATTTCAATTTTAAAGGAGTAGTTCTTATGGAAACACTATCTTTGTCTATTATTGTGCTGACGCTAACAAAATCAAAATTATATGGATTGAATGCAAAATCGTGTCGCAAAAGCAAAAGCGCATTTTCGAACAAGTTAATGGTTAAATATGAAAGAAGGCTATAACTTCCCTTAATTTATTTAAATGGGGTTTTATTAAGAATTTTCCAATTTTCTCTGAATTTTGGGTACATATTTTTTATATGGTAAAGCATGTCCCTGATTAGTTTACGGGGTTCAATTATTAAGTATAAAAAGAGGAAATGGGGAGAACTGTCTCCCTCCTTAATTTGTTTTTCGAACGGAACCAACCCTTGAAAATTTAAAACAGCAATTAGTATGCGTAGCCTGTGAGCTCAATGCCATCAGTTTAACTGGGCAATATACTTTATTTATTATCTACTTAACAATGTATACCACTGATTTCGTGACTTTTATTTGATACGCATGTTTTTCCTGGCAAATTTTAAGGGGATTAAACCGTTTTAATCAAATAAATTAAGGTCCCTATTAAGCAATTTTTGTGTTTTATGATTCATATTAAAGAATTTTTTCTGGAAAATATTAATTAATCAATTTTATTTAATGAAAATATGTGGTAGTTTTTTAAATGAAGTTTTCTTTTTATTTTTCGGTTCATAAAAATTCCTTTTTGTTTTCGAAGAAAATCTTTTCACTCGAAAACAATTTTAGAATTTTCCCTACAGATAATTCCTATTTAAAAATCAGAATAAAAGGTAATTATGTTATACTAATTGCAGTTAAAAATTATTTTTGAATTGAATGTAAAAAATGCATTATGGATTAAATGCTCTCATGGTAGTGAAGATTTAGAAAGCCTTTTTTCCTGAATAAATTAATCCGCATATTTCCCCGAATTTTTTTTTTTAATTATCTACATAACAATGTATCCACTGATTTCGTGAAATTTATTTGATATGCATGTTTTTCCTGGCAAATTTTGGGGGGGATTAAACCGTTTTAAGCAAATAAGTTTCAGTCCCTATTAAACAATTCTGTGTTTTATGATTCATATTAAAGTATTATTTATGGAGAAAATTAATTTTTCTATTTTATTTAATGAACTTATGTAGTAGTTTTATAAATGAAGTTTTCTTCTATTTTTCGGTTCATAAAAATTCCTTTTTGTCTTCGAAGAAAATATTTCAGGCGAAAGCAATTTCAGATTTATCCCTCCAGATAATTCCTATTTAAAAATCTGAATAAAAAGTAATTACATCTTGTACTAATTGCAGTTAAAAATTATTTTTGAATTGAATGTAAAAAATGTATTATGGATTAGATGCTCTCATGGTAGTGAAGCTTGAGAATGCCTTTGTTTCTGAATAATTTAATATACATATTTCTCCGATTTTTTAAAATTATCATCTACATAACAATATATATAGCTGATTTCGTGACTTGTATTTGATATGCAAGTTTTTCCTGGCAAGTTTTTGATGTAGGGATTAAACCGTTTTAAGCAAATAAGTTAAGAACCCTATTAAACAATTCCGTGTTTTATGATCCATATTTAAGTATTATTTCTGGAGAATATTAATGAATCAATTTTATTTGATGAAAACTTTTGGTAGTTTTATATATGAAGTTTTCTTTTATTTTTCGATTCATAAAAATGCTTTTTCATTTTTAAAGAAAATCTTTCGCCAAAAACCAACTTCAAAAAACTTTTTCCTCCAGATAATTACTTTTTAAAAATCAAAATAAAACATAATTGCTTCTATACTAATTGCAGTTACAAAAATCTTTTTGAATTGAATGTAAAAATACTTTATAGACTAGATGCTCTCATGGTAACTAAGATTCAGAAAGCCTTTTTTTCTGAATAATTTATTTTACATATTTCCCCGAATTAATTTTTTTTATCATCTGCATATTAACGCACATAACTAATTTCATGACTCTTATTTGATATGCAAATTTTTCGTGACAATTTTCGGAGAGGGACGATTTAATCAGTTTAAGCAAATAAGTTAAGTTCTCTATTAAGCAATTTTGTGTTTTGTGGTTTCTATTAAAGTGTTTTTTCTGAAAAATATTAATTAATCAATTTAATTTAATTAACTTATGTAGTGGTTTCGTAAATGTTTTATTATTCTGTGTATAAAAATTTCCTTTCATTTTTGAAGAAATTCTTTCGATAAATAATTATTAAAAAAAATCCTTCTAGATAATCTTTGTTTAAAAATAAAAATAAAGATAATCGCACCGTATACTAATTGCAGCTAAAAATTCTTTTTCAGTTGAATGTAAAAATGCGTTATAAATTATTTGCTCTCGTGTTAAGATGGAGAAAGTCTTTTTTCTGATTGATTAATCGATGTATCTTTTTTAATTAATTTTTTTATTTTCTGCATATCAATGCACATAACTAATTTCATGATTGTTATTTGATTCAGATTCATACCCGATAGTTAAATTTACTTTTTAGATTAAGCCATTTTTATGCAAACAAGTTATTTTGCACATATAAACAAATTTGCTTTTTTTTAAAAGGGTACCGTACTTAAAAAGTAAAAACATAATCATTATAGGGTTAGACATGTGTGTGCCTGTCCGTATGATTTTACTCGTAAAATATGGAATGTGGAAAATTCAAATTGGCTGAAATAAAAAAAAGATATTGTCTTAAGTATTTATAAATTATTCACCGTTGAGAAATACATTTATGAAAAATACAGAGAGTCTAATTTATTCTATAAAAAATATTTTATTTGTATATCGTGTGATAGCTTTCGTGACTCCGAACTCAAAAAGACGTTTCTTTTTAATTTTAAATATTATAGTTTCAGAGCGATCGTCAAAAATGTAATGCAAAAATGTGTTTTTACCGTAATTCTAAATCTATTGAAACTCAAATTATGAAAAACTTAAGTGTAGTAGAACTACTTCTAAGCTTTTCTTTTCCCGTTTATATTAAGTCACATACTTTTTAAAAAAAATTAATCTTTCCTATACACATAAATTTAGATTTGCGAATGTTCAGCAAAGGAAGTTGAGAAGCGCTGGAGGTACCTATCGTCTCAGAAGTAAACTAGTCGTTAGGGACTACCCTAATATTTACTTATCATGGATATGAAGACTGTAAAATAGGAAAATAAAACATGTGTAAACTATTAATAAAATGCATTACAATTCCAAAATAAAATTTAAACATCCATTTAAATATTTGCAATACATAGTAATGCTCTGTTACGGAATAGCGGGTGCTACTTGATTATACCATCGACCCATTTCGATAAATTATATAAATCGCCAAACTACAGGTAAATTATACAAATTGGCATAATTTTTATTTTAACAAACGGAAAAACAAATAAAGTAGTTAGAGTAATAAAAATACTAATTAAATGTCAAATTAAAAATCATTTATGATATAAAAACACATGTACCGTATTTAATGTCAAGTGCATGTAACATTTACGATGAGCCATCATTAGCTTTTAATCTTACAGTTTGGCGTTAGTTTCTAGGTCGACCCAATAATTAAGTAGTAAAAGAAACATCCTTATAACTCCAAAAAGTTATAAATCTATCAACTGACAGTTTAATGACTCGGATGAAGTGTCTCATTTCCAATAAAAATATAGATTTGAATTGAAATTTGAATGAAATACAGGGTCATGAAAAATCGAAGCGTGTGGAAAATAGGATTATAAATATCTCAACAACTATTTATCCAATCGATTTCATTCTTTATGCAAAATTTATATTTTTTTACTGTCCTTTACAACCATTACATAAAAGAATTGAAAAGTTTTATTTGCCTTTTGTCAGAATGGATATTTCGAGAGTTCGAAAAAATAGTTCAAGAAAATAGGTTACTGATATTCAACAGGCTTCTTTCCGTTATTACATACTAAATACAAATTTTAAATTTATATTTAAATTTTAAGTCATCTCAGTTTGTTTGGGAGCTAGAGCGTTTACAGAGAGGTGGACGGCATTTTTAGGTGCATTCGTAATTATGTAAATACGTAGCACCTATAGTTGTCGTTCAGTCCGTCCGTCTGTTTGTCTGTCCGCATATAACAGCGCAAAAACTACCCAACCGAATCGTTTGAAATTTAAAATATATACTTATTACATAATTTTCTCGAGTCATTTAAAATTTTGTGAAAATCCGATGAATAGATCAATTACAGGGACAATCAAAAGTACTTCGTTACATTACGGTCAATGGGGAAAAATGTTTCAAATGCATTTTAATCGTTTGAAATTTTAAATATATAATTATAACATAATTTTAGCGAGTCATTTCAAATTTTATGAAAATTGGATGCGTAGATCAATTGCAGGGACAACAAAAGTATTCCGTTTCATTAAGGTGAATGGGGAAAAAATGTTTCAAATGTATTTTAAAGGTGTTACACTCACTTAAATATAATAGAATACATGAACCTATGAAGTATATATGTGTGTGTGTATTAAAATATACACACAAAAGTATTCCACGACATAATGCTATAAGGGAAAACATTGTTGGGGCATGTGTTGATTATATTAAACTATTTCACATTTTATGAATATGATATACGTTGCTGAGGTGTAATAAGTTTCTTCCTGTATATGTACAGGAACACAAACAAGATTTTGACCACTATATTATATCTGAAGTACTGTCTACTATAACAGCAAGATCGGAATATTTTTAAAACTTCGTTAGTACGAACGCACCCCATTTTCTACGCTTCACATGCAATTTCCAACTTGTTTTTTCAAAAAATGTTTTGTGGAATCTTCAGTGTCTGAAATGTGTACATACTCCAAAAATTATTTTTCGATTTTCAAAACGATTCCAAGACATACCCTATACTACGCATGATGGGTAAGTTAAAAGGATTGTTAATAAAAATTTTCAAAAAAAAGGTAATTAGACGAAATATTATGCCTTATTAAAAGTCAACGCTTTAGACATACATAAATATACTGGCGGAGTACTCTAAAGCGTAGAAAATGTCTTTTAATCATATATTTGTGTAATGCAATGCCCAGTTGCTAATTCATATATTTATAGTATGGAGCGCTCTGTATGCGAATTTTTTTGCATTTAAAATATTTTCTCCGAATTATAGGGGCATTCTAACGTTTTATTTAAGAAGATAATTTTTCACAAAAGACCGTATAAGTTAATTATTCCTTATACTAATTGTATTCGAAAAATCGATGAGGAATATTGAAGATTAGTTTTCATTATGATTAAGAATATCTGGAAATAGTTATGTCAGACGCAGCCATTTTTCTGAATGATTAATGGATATAGTTGATTTCACTATATTTGTAATAAATCTTGAGCTTAACTGCATTAATAATATTTTTATTACCTGTATAATCCTTTATTTACTGAATTATGAATTCATGAAATTTTTATCTTCTAAAGTATTTTTCGTGAATTGTTTAAACGACATTAGATGACTTATATAATCATTTCAAGGATCCAGAAGGATTGATTAAATTTCAATTTATAGGGATTTTGTGCAATATTTATAACCCTACTCAAATGATTTATTGATTTTTTTAAAAGATTTTGGAGACTTAGGAAATATAAAAGTATGATATTCTTACAATATAAATAAATATTTCGTAATTAAAATATCCCCCTTCTCTTCAATGCCAAGAAAGCTAAAAATATATAAAGGCTAAAGAATTTATCTTTACCGAAATATATATATACAGTGTAATCGGTAATGCTTTTGGAACAAGAAAAATTAGTGTATCTATAACTCATTCTAAACTGTATTAGAAAAAACTGGTGTATTAAATGAATTTTATAATAAATTATTTAAATGGTACTTACCGGGTGTCCCAAAAATGACTGATGGATTTTAAAATTCAATAACTTTCAAACGGTGACAGCTAATTAAAAAAAAAAAATTGGCAGGAGAGCTATGTATAATGTCAGGAGTTTTTTTTACCGTAAATTTTTATTTTAGTTCGCATATCAAACAATAGGTGACGCTGACGGCGATTGACGGCCAGGTCGACGCTTCGTTCAGCACTGATCACCTGGCCTTCAACCGCCGTCAGCGCCGCCTATTGTTTGATATGCGAATTAAAATAAAAAATTACGGTAAAAAAAAAAAAAATCTCCTGACATTATACATAACCCTCCTGCAAAAATTTTTTAAATAGCTGTCCCCGTTTGCAAGTTATTAAATTTTAAAATTCATCAATCATTTTTGGGACACCCGGTATGAATATCATTTGTACATAAAGGAATAAATAAATGTTCGCCATTCGTTTTGGAACTGAAATTGAATGCAAAGATATATTTGGAAAAAAATGTTTTTTGTATAAATTGGTTTTAGTTTCAAAAATTAAAATGCTTGTCTAATAAAATTGGAATATATGTCTTTGAAAATCAAGCATTTTGGGAGTAATGCATGTCAGATACAGCCCTTTTCCCGAATGATTAATTGAAACAGGTAAATTATGCTCTTGACAAAACTTTGATATTTAATTGATTAATAAAGTTTTCAATATTTGCTTAAATAAATGATCGTGATTGCGTTTTTCATTCAAATTAAATTTAGTGATATATGAAGATTATTTTTGAATAAATTAGTTTTTTAAAAATATTATAATGCTCCCCAGATAAACTAAAGTTGAAATTTCATTAAAATTGTACTTTACGAATAGACTTAGATCAAGCATTCTGGTAGTATATGTCAGATATAGCGGCATGATTGATTGGTGAAGTTAAACTCTATTATAAAACCTTTTGATTGATAAAGTTTTAACTCTCTGCTGAAGTAAATGTACATCATTAGTTTATCCACTGAAATTGAATATATTTGTTTAATGATATTTTTGTATAAATTAATTTTATTTAAAGAAATTTATAAATGTTGCGCACACAAATTAATATTGAACTTTCATTTCAATTGAAATGCGTGAAGGAAGATCAGGCAATTTAAGAGCAAATGTGCATTAATCGAAAGTGATATTCATTTAACTTATTCACTTTAGATATAAGCTATTTATTTATCTGTCTAAACTTCTGTTTTACATTTTTTTTAATGTTCAGACTTGATGAAAATTTTAATTTGTGTGATGTAAAATTCGTTTAACTATAACAAGTTGCTACTGTGTTCATTTTCTGTCAATATGAGAGGAGTGTTTAATTTGCGTATGAAAGTCTCCATTGTTACATTTTCAGTTCATTTTTTTATTTACTTTGCCTAAACTTATGTGTTACACTTTTTTAAGTATTTAGATTTGCTCAAAAAACAAGTGTGTAATAAATTATTTTTATTAAAATTTACTTCATTCAATCAAGTTTAACGCGTATTATTTTATAATTTAGTATTATTTAAAAAAACTCAAATTTTTTTTTAATTTAACTCTGTTTTATTCGAATTGGATATGCGAATGTAAAGTACTATTTAAAAAAGTATAGGGATAAGTATAAAGAAAGAAAAACATTTCTATAAGGATAACATATCACACTCATTAAATAACATAAAATGTGTAGAAAATAATTTTTTATAAATAATTGAAAAGTGTTTCGGGTCAAACAGGCCCGAACAGAACAGCAGGGTTAGGTTATGATAAATTTATGTTGAACATTGATGTATCCCCATTAGTTTTTTATGAAAATATTTTAGATTATTGAAAGCAAGATTTGCTATTGTCATTTTCTTCATATAATTTGTCTTCGAAATAAAAATATAATTTTTCTTCAAATAATGATCATTTAGAAAAGTCGATTGATGCTAATTACCTTTTATACTAATTAAAATTAATAAAAAGAAAAAAAATCATGTGTCAAGCATAGATTATGAAGCACTTTCCAATATATTCAGTATAATGTAACAAAATTTCACCGTTTTAAAAATTAAAATATGTCTCTTTTCACCATTATGATAATGTTATAACGCATTTCAAAACCGAATTTCAGCTGTTCCTATCTACAGTCGGAAACTTATCCGATTTCTTTAGCGGCCCTGTATATGATATAGAGATTTGTATCTATTAACAGCATGCATTCCAAAATATAGTTCATTTAAGAGATACATATATAGGATGGACGAGTCCTTATTGTAAATAAAAACTGTTCTCTGACAGACACATACATTTATTATCTGACGAACAGAACAAAAAACAAACAAATAAAAAATAAAACATCAAATCGCTCTTTGTGGTTATTCACAACATTCTTTATCAAACATCAATTCGTCGTAAATATTTTATAGTTCTTAAAAGAATAGTCGCTTTTAAATCGTCGGAATCATCACTTTAGTTTTTAATCAACATCGTTTGCCGTCGTTCAAAACATTCTATTTACTTTCTTCTTTCAATTCCTCGTCACACAGCTTCGTTACTTCGCGTTTCTTATTTAATCTCGAAGCTGAGTTCCGGTGGATGAGTTTCGTAGGGAAAATACAGTCCAATTCAGGTGCAACAGAGAGTGTATGCCCACATGCGAGAGTATATCCCACACATATATATTTCAGTTGAGTATTCCCCATTCAGCAATTTCCTCTAATAAAGAGAATGGTATGCGAATACTTTTGTGCAGTTCAGTGTAAGAGGTATAGAATTTTTATATAAAGAGTAATGTACAAAAAACTAATTAAACTTAATAGCGCATACCGAATTTAAAAACGCACTCTCCAGCAATTAATACGTAAACACAGTACTGTAACAGATTTATTTTGCGTGTCCCTGTAAATTAACAACAAGTGGTATGAATGTTCTGTTTTAACGTGATCCTGGTGAAATTCAGTTATTTATATCAATTTCAACATACTTGAAATAGCGCAATGTCATTAAAATAACTCCCAAATAGTTTTTCCTCGTATACCATAATGTTATCGAATTCTTTTGAGTATCCCTATAAATGAACCATTAGTCGTATACACTTCATATGCAATACCATACATGCTTTGATAAAATTAAATAAGTTTTCTAATTTGCATGAAAATCCGAGTATGTTTACGGGAGTTAAAGCTTGGACAGACGGACAAATAAACCGAATGCATAAGTACTTTTCAACCTTGTTAAGGGAGACCCGTAAGAAAAAACCCAAATTTTTTATTATTGATTTTAAAATAATGAATTTTGGTGTACTATTTAAGAATCTTTAAGTAAGGAATAATTAGAAAAAAATTCACCTTTTATTAAAAAGTATATTTTTTATGGGGATTTTTTTGTCAAAAAATAACTTTTTAAAATTACTACTCCTCATTCAATTTTCAATATTTTGGTATCACTAAAATTTCTTATAGTGTTATAGTATATGAAAAAGTCCTAGGGAGAGAGATTTTTAATTTTCTATTTTAATCAGCTAAAAAAAAAAAAAAAAAGAAAAAGAAATTACGCATGGTAAATTTCCTTAAATTCGTTATAATTTTCATGTTTACCAATTTATGTAAAAATTTCAGAAATAGTTTTTAAAAATATCTCTCCTTACTTTTGTTGGTTACTTTTGTTTGTTTTAAGATTCTAAAAACATAAAAACTTTGTTTCTAAATCATTTTACCATCGAGCCTTAGTACTTTGAACTTGGGCAAAATATGAAAAAAGTCATTTTCAGGAAAACACATTTTAAAATGGCCGCTAGTGCTTTAAGCTCTAGTGACTACAATTAAAAAAGCTCATTTGCTTCCTGTTCCAAGTGTCAACGAGTTCTGAAATTTTGCAAGGATATTCGCAAGTATGTATTTTATCGTTTTCTGAGATTTAAAAAAAAATGAACTTTTGATGATTTTTGGCCGAAAATGGAGTTCGGGTCTCTCTTAAAAAGTGCTAAAAATGAAGCATGACGATCCATTAGAGACGGAGTGATCATCGTTATAGTTGAGAAATTTCATCTGTGATTATCTTTGAATCCTTAAATATTTTATAGATTTGTTTGACTGAGTTATATAAGGTAATCCCGGTTTAAACAGTAGCTCCGGTTTAGTCTTATCTGTGTAAACTTAGTCTTATCTCTTTAATGAGCTTAATATTCCTTGAATATCTTTAATGCTGGATATTCACATGCAAATCAACTTCTGAAAAGCTGCATGTCACTCTATCGGATATTGGAATGAAACCATTAATAAAGGGAAAGGATATTTTGCGCATCAGGGATTTTTATGATCTTAGACAGCATATTTATTTTAAAATAAGAATTAATCTTTTATAACTGCAGTAAAATCTCCCTAAAGCGACCACGTTCCTTTCCGATAAAAAATGGTTTGAACGAGAGGTGGTCTCTTAATGGAGGTCGTGTTTAAATCTAGATTTTAATTGTTGAAAATTGATAACAATTAATGTTACTAATAAAATGTGCTTTTCACATTAGGAAAATACATAGAAATTTAAGTATGAAAACAAAAATTAATTACTGCTGAGTTTAAAAAAAGTGATACGTTAACGTTTGCTTTAATATTATTATTTTATCTTTTATAATTTTTTTTACAATGTGTTTCAAAATTCTATAAATAAATGCAATTTTTTTTGGAAGGGGCGTAGGAGACAGAAACAAACAATGACGATTCTATTACTTTACCTATTTCTTTGAGAGTTTCTTGGCAAAAGCGGACAAAGAAGTTTGACCGTCATTAATTTGTCATGAGAGTTCAATTCATTGTACAAAAAATTCACAAAGAGATTTAAATACTTAAGTCACCGAAATAATAATAATAATAATAATAATAATAATAAAAACTTGTTGGATGTGCCAATTCCAAAACTTTGTTCTATCTCATATGTACATTTTAATATTTCAAAATTTAGTTACATATGTTAATGCGTTAATATTATTAATTCAATACTATCCAACTATGATTTGCATCTTAAATTTCTGCTTCTCTCAATAAATCGGAATAAAAACGAGTTTCTGTATCTGCACGAGCCGATGAACAGTAGAACGAAATCCAGTTTTTTTTTTTTTTAAATTCAGGAAAGATCTAATCGCCATACTCCCCCCCCCCCCCAAAAAAAAAAAAAAAAATCATACTCAAAAATTTTAGTTCAGTTCTATGCGTAACATCAAACACTTTTTAATGGTAAAATAATAAAAATGGCACATACATCGCGATTATAGCGTTTCCTTCCGGCGATATTTTTCAAATTCAAGGAGGGTCTGCTGACCATAGTCGAACACTTATACAAAAAATTTCATTCAATCAATGCATAACTTCATACACTTTTGGTTGGTATAATATTGAAAATGCACAAAAATCGCTACTGCAGCTCCCCCTTCCTTTTTCAAATTAAGGAGGACACACTAGCCACAGCCATACATTTACACAAAAAAATTGATTCAATTCGATGCATAACTTCATATACTTTTAGTCGGTACAGTATTGAAAATGGCCAAAAATTGTTATTGCAGCGCCCTCTTCCGGCGGAATGTTTCAAAATTGAAAGACAACCTGCTTTCCACAGCCAAAAATATTCACAAAAAATTTGGTTCAATTCTATGCATATCTTTATACACTTTTTGATGGTAGAATGGCGACATACGGACACAGACATACATACAGACACGGACAAACAGATATTTTGTAAAAACATGTTTTTTGGAATCTCTGACCTCTAAAACGTGTAAATCCGTCAAAAAATCTCGATTACAATACTTTCTTCCATTGAAGATAAAAGAAAGTAAAAAACTAAACTTAGTTTAGAAATTTGATGAATAATGTGCTGTCCTGATTTTTTTTTCTAATAAAACCTTCTTCAAGATACCAGAAAATAATGGAATTTGTTAAATTTTCTTCAAAGATATTGGTCGCTCATGGAGGGAGTTCAATTGGATGGTCTCTGGTAAAATTAATATTGAACCTATGAGAATAAATTTCGTTCTATGAAAAAAAGGTCATTCAGGGAGGTTTTCGCTTAATGGAGGTGATCACACAGAGAAGTTTCACTGAATTATATTTTTTCCCTTTTTGTTTTTAAAATTAAAAAAAAAGTAAACATAAAAAGTAAATAATAAAAAAAGTAATAACAGAACCATTTTAAAATCGCTTCTGTGTCTGTCGGTCCGTTTGTCACAGTCATTTTATTTGTAAACTACAGAACGTGGAAAGTGCAAATTGAATGAATTAATAATTTCTATTGACCCACTTATTTGTAGATTATTAACCATTCACCAATATACAGGATGGATCAAAAGTCCCGTATCATAGAAAAAAACATGTATTGTTACAATATGCTCGCCTCCGTACTGATAACACAACTGTAAACATCTTTCATGTTCCTCAGAATGTTGGCTGCTAAGATTGGCGTTATGGCATGACACTCTATAATAACAAAATAAAAATAATTAAACTTCTTGGCCTGTTTAAGAAAAACTAAATTTTTAACTGTTTTTATTAATTTAACTGTTTTTAAGAAAAATGTAGAGGGACTTATTAAGTTACTCGAAAGAAATATTTGTATTTCGTGTGGGGTGTGGTGTGAAAGTTTTCGCAACGTCGAACTCAAAAATATTTCTTTTTAATTTTAGTAATAAATAAATACTTTTAATAAAAAGTAAAAAGTTGAAAAATACCTTTCACTAAATATTCAAATGAAGACGAGCTTTATGTATTCACTATTTAGAAAATTTATAGAAAATATAATTTATCCTTAAAAGTTTTTTGTTGTATTTTTTCCTTTTTTTCTCACATGCACAGTATTTTCAATACGTTAGTTCTTCTATGGAAAAAAAGATTGCTAAAATGAAATTAATTAAACTTACTCTGTTTCATAAATTTCAATATATCTCATATAGCTTAATTTGTTCTGCATTTTCTTAAACATTAAAAATATGTCGCCTTTCTCTGATATATTTCATCAAGCACTTTTTAAAGAAAAGATTTTGACTTACAATTACAAGCTAACTTATCTCTTATGAAACCATGTACATAAAAATTTAATTATTTCTGCTACTTTGTTAGCAAAAATTTTTTAACTTACTAAAATTTTTTAACGAAATAAATTACTTACTGTGCATGAGAAAATCTTTTTGTTAACTTTTAACAGAAACTCTTCAGTAAAAAGCTTTTCGAACAATATTTTACATGCACAGAATGTTATTTTTTACTTTTTTTTAACAAAGCAAATATAATTACTTTATGTATACATAGTTTTGTTTAAGATCAATTAGTTGTAAGTCAAAATCTTATGTGTATCGTTTTAATTAATTTTCCAATTAATTTTCTGCTGTGAACTTACACTCGAAATTACGGAACATTAAAAAAAAGTGAAATATGACATTGTTAAATGAGTAACTAAGCGTTAAACCCGCTTTAACTTGGTTCAAGATATGTATATTTTTTACGGTGTTCGTACTTACGCTGTTTTACATACTCTGATAATTTGATGTTTAGTTATCAATGTGATAATTAAAGTGTTTAAAAGACAAAATCTGTTCTGCAACAAGCACTTACTGAATTTATCCTGGAGCAAGGTCACACAGCGATATTTTTTTAAGAAAATGTAAAGCAGTGTATCTTAGAATGATGCCAAAAATGGAATTTAAAATTAGTTACGTTCGGCCCAAGCAGAACAACGTGTTTTCGAAGAAAACATTTAGTAATACAATTTATAATTCATAATATAATGAAATGCTACTTTAAAATGCTTAAATATAAGAAAATAATTTTCATTTTGAGAAAAAAATATGCACGTATAAAGCCAAAGAATTCGGTCCTTGTTCCATGTGCTTGTTATAGTAATGAATTTTTGAAAAATAATCTTTTTGTAACATAACACATTCTTTATTCACAAAGATTTTAGGAAACTTAACTCGCACCAAAAATATTTTCTATATCTTATTTTCTTGCATAATTTTGTAAATTTATTTATTTTTATTAACATCTTTTTAAACAGATCTCCTGTTATTATTTTCCCTTAAAACTTATGATACTCATATTAAGTACTTTGAAATAAATGTTCTGGTGAAAAATGAGGTAAAATGTCATTAATGTAGTTGTGCCTATATAAAGTAATTATCTGTTTGGTCAGTGGACATTTTTTTCAACCTTGCGATATAAATTGAAGTGCTGTACGTTGAAAATATTATTGTTAGCTTTGGAATAAAATTCTTCAATGGATAATAGACAAAAAAAAATGAATTTTTTATATTAATGACGTTTTGTAAAACATTTTCCTACGTAACACATCCTCTCAAAGGCAAAGATTTCAGGATAAATTACTCGCACCGAGAGCATTTTCTATTTTTTTAAATCGATTTTTACATAATTTTGTAAATTGCTTCATATTTACCATATTTTGATACATTTCATCGGTGATTAATATTTCTCCCTCAATCTCGAGTTAATTTTACATTTTTATAATGAACAGTTTGTCGCGTATTTTCGTAAAAAGTTTCGATGATTTAACGAAGTTATTAATGAAACAGCATCTACAGAAAGTAATTACCTGGTTTGCTTTGTAAACAAAATATATGAAAATTTAATGTTATAGAATAAATTATTTTCAAAAATATCACTGCAATTTTTCGACAGTTCTTTCTGCGTTTGACAGGTAACGGTGAATTTGTTATTCATACCTTCCTTCTCCTGACTGTATTTACTGTGCTTACTACATTTTCCTAGCATTTAGTAATACGTCATCTTCGGATACTTTGTTGTAAAATTTATCGGACGTTTTTCCGAAATAAATCTTAACTGGGATTTTATATGAACTGTATGTACATAAATTATTTATTTTATTCTTCATAGACAAATCCACTGAAAAATGAATGATACCTCATCTGGCAAAACAAAGTATCGCTGTTTCTTTTAATAGTTTTGATATGAAATAATACAATATGTTAATAAATTATGCTTAAAAAAAATAACCGACTTCAAAAAAAGAATCAAGCTTGGCGACAACTTGGCGCTAACGCATATGAATGCATAGTTTTAATATGCTTATGATTTGAAAACGATTGCAACAATGAAAGATTATTTGCTCCAAATCATTATTTTTTTAAGAATTATTAATTAAGAATTTATTAAGAATTTTACCTAAATTATTTTTTTTCTTACCTAACATATTTTTTGAAACTTTAATGGTATCTCACCTAATAAAGCAAAATGCTGTTGTTTTCACTATAAAATAATACCATAACTAAAAAAAAAGGTTTTTTATGCAGTGAGTATTCTTGATTTAGAAGATTTTTTAAACCAAAATCTTGTTTTTAAAAGACACTTTTATAAATAAAACTTTCTTTAACGGTTCTCAAAACTCTTAAAATTAAAAAAAAATTAAAGAAAATATTAAACATATATTATCATAAAATGTATATGATTTTAAAAAACAATATTTGGAAAAAAGAAAGATGAAAGTACATTGTTTCATTTATTATATATATATAAACTACTAAATGTGGAATTAATATGTATGGACAGCTTCAAACTGTGAGACATTTGCAAAGCAAGAAATATTTTATGGCAACTCACGCGCAATATTACAAGTAACATTTTGCGTTTATAATAAAAATACCGATGCCTAATTATATTCCAGATTATAATAATTAACGTAAACAAAAGTATATTTAAAGCATCTTTATATTTTATGTACAAAGATATGTTTAGCTATTACAATTTTTTAAAAATATTTACTGAATAACCAATCAAAAAAATATATATTGAGTAATACAAGTGAAATTTTAGGTCCAGTTTATGCTAATTAACATAAGACAGAGCTTTAGAATATTTCATGACAAAACATTAAGAAGTTTTTGAGATATTTTCTTCCCTTTCCACATCAAGAATGTTTATATTTCGTTAAGTTTACAGAAGAATTTCACCTTTCTCCATCTTAATGGCGCTATTCATCACACACTTTTTAAATAAGTAGGTATTAGATTAATGGGTGCAGAAAATGCTTTTATTCCCATTTCCACCAATTTTTAAAATTTCCCCAAAATTTTACAATATTTTACAGCTTTACATAAATTCAGTGTTACAGTAGACATAGATTTTTTTTATTTTTCCAAAATTTCTCAACTTTATAAGGTCTATATAATGATAAATCAGTTTGTGAAGCTCGCCATCTTTTATTTATAATGAAAGGTTTTCTACCTCGGAATGTTATGCAATTCATTGTTAAAGTCGAAATAAATTGTATATTTTTCAGCGAAAATTTCCAACATCCTTGATCGCCGAATCGGACATATTCTGCAGACCTGCAGTTATCAAAAAAGTTATCTTTATTGAAATTATGTGCATAGATAAAAAAAAAAAAAAAAATACTTCATTTTGTCATAAAAAGTTCCACATTTAAAATATGTGGAATAAATTACATCGTGTGCATTAGTTATATTTTTTCCTCTTTTTCTCCTTCTAAACGCAAAACATTGTTATATTTTAAAATGCTATCTGTATGGAAATGCTAGTACAATAAGATTGTAACACATGTCCACTATTTATAAAAATTTCGATAAGCACAATTATTTTTTATAAAACTTTGTTAACAATCAAATTGTCTTTAAACTGGGCTGTTTCCTGAATTCTGCGATACTCTTTCTGCTCCTTATTATACAAACAACGTTTGTTACATTTTCCTAATTTTATGAGAGCGCCATCTGGCTTTGTTTTTAAGATATTATTCATCAATGAGTTTTAAGTACGGAAAACTTTACTGAAACTTATCTTTGAAACCAGATCTTAGAATGCATCTGTCCCTTTGCTTTGTTAATGAATTTTCTCAAACTTCATTGATGTAGAATAAATTATTCTATTATGTATCAAAAATATAAATTTTTATATTCGACATAGCTCAATTAGTCCATAATGGATAACAGTATGTAAATGACTTTATTATAAACGTGCTTCTTCTAAAATAGTTTATTATTTTCAATTTATTTTGGAATTTAATTTTTTAAAATTTAATTCTTAAACTTTTACTTTAAATAATAGTATTACAGTAAGTCAGATATTTTCTAAATATAACATATCTCCTTTCTATGAAAACAACGTTTGTTACATTTTCCTAATTTTATGAGTGCGCTGTCATTGTTTTAACGATATTAATTATCACTACGTTTTAGCATGAAATATTTACGGAAAACTTTATCTTTGAAAACATGCTTATAGGATGCACCTATCCCTTCGCTTTGTTAGTAAAATATCTGAAACTTAAATGATGTGGAATAACTTATGCTATTATGTACCAAAATTATAAATTTTTATATTCGAACTATCTTCTCATAACAGTGTGTAAATGCCTTTATTGTAAAAATGCTTCTTCTAAAATAATAGTTTATTATTTTCAATTTATTTTGCAATTTAATTTTTTAAAAGTTAATTCTTAATATAACATTATTTTACTTTAAAGTTTGTCTAGATATGTTCTACGTATAGCATGACTTCTTGTTATTTACAGTAATCCTAGGAAATTTATAAAGTTTTACTGTATTCCAGTATTGATTATAGATCATGCATCAATAATTTAAAATATTATGATTAGATGATCATTCATTTCGACTGCTTAGTCACTAAAATTTATTGATTAGTTTCTGATGTTACGCATATGTGATAAATTCGTTATTTCATAAAAATATACTATATGTTTTTTAATATGAGCTGCGCACTCTTCTTTTATTTATTTAGAACAACATAATTATTAAAATTACATTAATAATTGCAGGACTTTTTTAATTTAAATATCTTTAAAATAATCGACATATTTCTGTACATTCGCTATTTGAAAACTGAACTAACATTTTACAGTAATATTTTAAAATGAAATGTATTATAATATGCTACCGGTACTGAAAACAATGCTTAAAAGTAAAGTTTCTGATATTTCAATCACGATAAATATTCAAATCGATGGAATTCACATCTTCCTTAATAATCTTATGTCACTGGAATTTATTGATTAGGTTTTTATGATATGCATGTCGCATACATTTACAACTGCCTAAAAATAAATGATATATTTTTGAAAGTGGCTGGACCATGCTTCTTTCAGTTAATGTAAAGAACATAAATACTAAAATTCGAATTAGAATTTGTAACAGAAAAAATACTACTATAAACTCCGTAAATTTTTTTTATACATATCTGTAAAGCGCGATATTGTAAATTTGAAAGAAAAACAAACTAAAGTACAGAACCATTTATCCAGAATGGTTGGGGTCAGATGTATTCTGGATAACTGGTTTTTCCAGTTAACTGGTTGGGATTAAAGCAGCATCCATTTGATAAGTTTTATGGAATATATGTGGTTGTGGAATTATATATCTGACTTTAAATTATTGTATTACTTGAATTAAGAATCAGATGCAATTAAGATTAAATATTAAAGTTTGAATGTAGGTAATTTATGGGAATTTCTTGGGAGCAAAAATTCTTCTTTCTTTGCATAAAAATGAAAACATCTGTAATATAACCATATATGCTTCTATGTCAAAAACTAGATGCGGTTATCAAAGTATACAATTGTTTCAAGAAGGTATATGTCAAACTGACAGTGTATGACACTTTTTTCTACAAAGATTCTAACACCAGTTTATTAGAAATGTCATTCCGGATAACTGGTTTCCGGATAAATGGTTCTATACTGTATTTACATTTTTTGAAAAAAATAAATAAAATGTGTTACAAAAACTACCGATGGCTGAACATACTGAAACCAAATGTTGAAAACTAGTTTTCTGATATATCTCTTAAGGATAACCGTCTTCATTATATCCACGTTCTTCACCTCCAAAAATATTTTCTACAGATAATAAACCTTCGCGCTAATTACTGTATCAGAAGAAGTTCATAAAAGTTAGTGGGTATTCCAATATTCATTTTGGTTGGAAAACCACTAATATTTTTCGATAAAAACTTTATGAATAGATGTTATTCTGATAGACCACATTGATTTCTTCCTTAATAAACTTATGCCTCTAAAATTGATTGATTAGGTTCTGATGACATGCATTTGATATGTATTTCATTGCATAAATGTTTATTATGTAGATTTTAATATAAAGCTGTAGACGTTACATAACTTTTAGTTATTATAGATACTAAAATTGTAGTAACATTTGTAACATTTTTTGTCAAGACGTGAATGCAAACTATAAAGCAACTAATACATATATATGACAAAACATTTTTACGCGCGCATTAAAACCCACATATTTAACAGAAAATAATTTTTTTTTTTAGTTTGAAACTGCAGATGGGTTGTGAATACTCTTTGAGAAGGTTTTAGAACAACATATGATCAAAAAGTCATTATAAAAGATAAATCAAGGTGCGTGTACCGGAAACTAACAGTTTTTAATTACCGTATTTACACGTGTATACCGCGCACCGTAAATTTAATATGTTATTGAAGAATGACCAAATGAATTTCAACAAAGAAGTCGAAATGAACATTACATCAGGCCATAAAACAAGGCGAAAATGCAAATGCATTTTTAGACTTTGGGTAGTAATTTAATGACAAAAAATAGGAGTGAGTGACGGTAATGAGAATTGATAATTAGCATTTAGATAATGTTACTCGCTCTGTTGTATAAAAAAAAACTGAAGGGAATGAAATTAAAGATCCAGAATACCTCGATTAAGTAAGATTTTCCGAGTGATTATGTCTTCTTTTGAATAATTTCCTATTTCAAATGTATATCGTGGGATTAAATCCAACGGTGAAAAAATATTCCGTGTATAACGCGCACCTAGGAGTTTTGCATAATTTTTTGAAAAAAAAAGTGCGCGTTATACACGAGTAAATACGTAAATGGAGTTTCTTTAATTAGAAAATCTTTCTGTGTCGTTGATAAATTACAATTTTTTATATGAAAATATAAAGTTTTGGGTCTAAGGCCATCTTGGGCCTTAGACCCAAGATGGCCAGAGGTCATCTTGGGCCTCACGTACAATTAACAATAAACTATATTTAAAAAATACGTGTAACTGATTAATAATTATGCATATTTAATAAATACCTTTAATTAATAATGAGGTAGAGCCATCTTGGGCCTCACGTACAATTAACAATAAACTATATTTAATAAATACGTGTAACTGATTAATAATTATGCATATTTAATAAATACGTTTAATTAATAATGATGTACATATGTTTATGTATTAATTACTTTCAAATTTTTCGACAGTTTCGTTATCGGCCGAAAATAGGACGATCAGTGAAATTCGGTTTCGGTCGTCAAAACCTGTTACAGTCGATTCTTATAAATTACTGTAACCCGCAGAAGTTCATAAAAGTATCAAGTCATTCCAATATTTATTATGCATTTTAAATCGCTGT
The DNA here is from genome assembly GCA_964019185.1 of Maratus speculifer. Lineage (NCBI taxonomy): Eukaryota > Metazoa > Arthropoda > Arachnida > Araneae > Salticidae > Maratus > Maratus speculifer. The sequence goes on along the minus strand of OZ025302.1, from coordinate 205,683,290 downwards.
TAAATATTTTCGGTAAAAACATATGGATAGATAGAATTCAGATCGATGGAATTTATTTTTTCCTTAATAATCTTATGTCTCCAGAATTTATCGAGTAGGTTCAGATGATATGCATGTCACATAAATTTACAACTGCCTAAAAATAAATTGCATATTTTTGATAGCGCTTTTGACCATGCTTATTTCAATTATTTTAAATAACATAATTATTAAAATTCGAATCATATGTTAAAAAATTACTTTAAATTCCGTATATTTTTCTATAAACATCTGTAAAATACGATATTATTAACCCTTTCGGGTCTAGTGTACTATTACTAGTACAGATCTTTTAATGGAGAATTATTTTGTTTTAAGAAATACTTTTGCTTCTATTTAAATGTAGTAATGTTAGTATATGTCTATGCATTTGTTATATGACTTCATGTATGTTTAGGCATTTAGTAATATTAATTATTACTATTATTTGCTTCATTCTCTACGTGCGTTTGCGATATTGTTATAAACACGTATTTCACTCTTTAAATTAAAAAATAAAAGTACACTGTAAAAAATTTTGGTCTCGAATCACGGTGGTTATACCGTCAACTTTGTGACACTTCCTTTTACTGTTATTTTACTGGACGGTATATATACCGTAAAATACTTAAAGTACATGTACCGTAATTTAACTGAACATAAATTTAAATATTTTGTGGTATATGTACCGTAAAATATTTAAAGTATATGTACCGTAATTTAACTGGACGGTATATGTACCGTAAAGTATTTAAAGTACATGTACCTTAAAAAAATATCGTTACGGCATATATACCGTAAATTAAATGTAAGGTATATGTACCGTAAAAAATATTTTTACAGCACAGATACCGTAAATTAAATGTACGACATATGTACCGTAAAAAATATTTATACAACATATATACCGTAAATTAAACGTAAAAACATTTGTAATCAGTATGTGTACCGTAAATGAAATATACGGTATATATACCGTAAAAATACAGGATGATCCAAAAAAAACCCTCCCACATTTGACAGGTTAAAAAAAAAAAAAAAAACGACTCTAATGAGAAACTTATTTGTTAAAAATATAGAATAGATATGACGAGAGTTTAAAATGACTATTTTTCAGGAATGACTTCTGGAAAGTATCTTCCATTGCGAGCAATATAGATTTCAAGACGATGTCTGGAATCTATCATCACGAACGCATCGTCTTGTGGGAGAATTACTACTTCTACTCACTTGAGGTGAGAATGAATGTAGGTCTTGTCTCAAGATTGCCTCAAGCAGAGGTAGCCGCTTCCACAATACATAATATGTTAGGGGATGATATATTTCAGATATTGTCTAGAAATTTATATTGCTTATAATGGATAACACTTACCAAGCATCATTTCTAAAACATAGTCATTTAAAACTCTTGTCATACTCACTGCATATTTTAAAACAAACAAGTTTCTCTTTACAGTCCTTTTTTGTTTTACATTATCCTGTCAAACATGGGATATTCTTATGTGTTATTCTGTAATCAGAATCGACGAATATACATGGTAAGCACAAGTCTCACTCTTATTATAAAAACTTATTTTGGCGAGAAATATTAGATATGTGAGGATACATTTAAATATTTTGATAAAAAATTTAATAAAACCATTTGTAGATCGTCAAGTTGTGCAATGATATGCATACTTTTAAAAAACAATACATATATATATATATATTATTTTTCATAAATATAAAATTTTCTGTATTTCTTAAGAAATATTTTTTTCTTCTTGTTTTTTGTCATTACGTACAATTGTTCAAAAAAAAATGGTAAAATGTAACTAAAAACAATGAATTTGAATTATACTTACATAGCTGTCAATTACTACACCTTTTCTACATTTATTTTTTATACCACTATTTTAAAATAGTTACTGCTGTAACATTTCAGATTTAAATATACAGCGAAAATTATTATTTTAAAATAGCGGTATAAAGATGCTGTAAAAGTAGTATGCACTTAGAGAATTAAAAATAAAAATCACAAAAAAGTGTTTACATTTGTGACCGCTATGATAAAGTGAGATGATCTCTGATAAAATAAAATGCTAATATTAAATTACTTTCTTACATTTCTATAAATTATTAAAACTGAAAATAATTAATTGATCTTATATTATTTTTATTAAATAGTAACAATTTATTAAATTTTATTAAATATTAACAAATAATTCAAGAGTACTGACTGCCGAAAAATTATTTCACACTTCTTTTGTTGTTTCACAGACATAATTATAAAAACTAAAGGATCAGAAGGGCGTGAAGAGAACACAAATCACATACACTTTCAAAACATAAAGTAAAATTAATAAAAGTGGTCAAAATTATACATATACATTAATATTCTTGTTACTTACTTGGAAATTGGGATTTTTATTTTTATTTTCTCAACATACAAATCTAAAATTTCTTACATTCATTTAAAAGTTTAAGAATGTCACTGTCTAGCAAATCACCACTTTTTAATTTTTTTTTATGGAAATGTGCTATTATATTATTCTATATTGATATGTAATTTATAGCTTATAATCTTAATAACAAACTTTAATTCTCCCTACAGATCAAGAAAAGTAAAAACTAGTTGTTGTTTGCAAAATTGCCTATAACGTGAAAAAAAGTTAATAAAAAATGAAATATGTATTTTCCTTCCAAATATTTAAATAGTCAAGACTAAATTTATACATTCATGCTTAAAAATAAGTTTAAAATTGTATAAAAACTTTGCATTGTTAAGGAGAGGGTTTGAGAATCATATTAAAATTACAAATATAAATATTTTAGAACATTTACAAAATAAATGAATATCATTATGATTCAGACATATTTAAAACAAGCAATTAAAATATAAAAAGATATTTATTACAACCATTAAATTACATTAATACACTATATCATGATGCATTGTTATAATATTTATGTATACAATTTATTTTCTTCTACACAGTGTGGCATTTACATTTATATAAAAATTCCAATAGTTTTGCCACTTGCTGCATTTTGATTATCCGCCAATTGATTATTTGTAGTTTGTACCACACACAGGGTTGACCAACATCAAGTACCTTAAAGAAAAAGATTCATTCAACATGGGTATAAGCATTAAAATATATTATCGAAAAAAATACAAAAGTAATTTGTAGAAATGGTTTCACAAAATCACCTTAAGAGGTTATTTCAATATTCACAAGAAGGAACAAGAATGCTAATATTAATCCTATGGGAGCGTTATTTTCAATTCTCTCGCTTTGATTTTAATATATATATATATATATATATATATATATATATATATATATATACATACAATAGATGATCTACTGGGCTACTTTTCATTTTCTTATTTTAGTTATAGATTTTTTATATATATATTTGGGTAGTTTCAATTTCCAAACCAGTTCTGTAGATGAAGGAAAACTAAAAAAAAAAGTCTAAAACTAAGATTTAAAAATTAAAAAAACTACCGCAGGTACATCGCCCTCAGTTATCCTACACAGAAATTACTAAACAATATTTATATCCATGTTAAATATTGTAAAATAACGCTCCCATAGAATTTACATTAGTGTGTTCGTTTCTTCCCATGACTAGTGTGGTTCTTCCCGTGACTCTTAAGAACCTACACCAGTCCCGTGGCTAAATGCCAATATTTAATGTTGAATTCACGGAAAAATTTCTTAGAATTTTCTAACTTGCATTTTAGTATTTTTTTTTTCTTTTTTTTTTTTTTTTTTTTTTTTTTTGATGTGAAATTTTAAATTGATATATTTTGTTGTGTGTTTGTACTTTTTCAAAACTTTTGTAACCATTTCTTAAGGCGAAAATAGTTTTATTTTTAGAGCTGCTTTCAAAGTAGAAGCATCTGCACGTAAAAAAGTCCTTCCGGCAGTGCCGGGAGGAAAAGGTAGCTTTCATATACCTTATTTATTTATTTATTTATTTATTTTAAATTAAGTTATGTTATTCAAACATACGAAGCTCAAATTAGTGGAGTCCGATTATATAAGATTGAATACTCGTTTTGGGCAATACTGAATATTAATGAGAATTTTTATAAATTAGTTATCTTTTATTGAAGCTGGTTTTATTTTAAGCGATTTATAGGGTCTCCAAATTCCACGATATCATGAAGTACATGCCATTTTAAAACAATATAATGGATAAAACAATCCAATGAGCTTGGTCGAAATCTTAATTCATGTACAAGCCCACACTCACATCGAAATCGATTAATATATACAAGAGCTGTCGCTGGCAAATTGATTTAAAAAAATGTCATCCACATTAAAAATCCAAACTCCTATATCTCACGCGCTTTTTAAGGTAAAGACAAAGCAAAAAGTATTCCGTAATTCATTATTAATATCAAACACTTTAGAAAGAATCTTTCCTCAATTTCTAAATTTTTCTTTGTACATCATTATACATTTAAAAGATTTTTGATAAACTTAAATGAACACCATTTTGAAACAAGATGGCATCTGATGCTGCCCAACGAACTCGGTCGAGCCATTTCTATGTACTATGTACATACCAAGTTTCATTCAAATCGGTTCATAAATACGATAGTTACAGCGTGACAAAAGTCATATATATATATATATATATATATATATATACACAGGGTGTATCGAAACTATTGGACAAAACTTTAAGGGGTGATAGTACACATCAAGACAAACAATAATGAACGGGAAACTAAGGGTCCCAAATGTCTTCTGAAGGAGATAGGCGCCATTAAAGTTTAGGGTCCAAAATTTCAAATAAACATAAAAAACGGAAAAATTTGTCGATTGATTTGCGGTTTTCACTAAAACTATCCTTTATGTCAGTATTTTCATCAAAATAAATTGTAAAGATAAATTTCAAAAAAGGCCGATAGGGGGCGCTTTAGACTTTGGAGTAACGAACAATTATTTTTTGCCGTTATTTTTCGCATCTCATTAAATTTTTTCGGAAGCTTAGACTTAAACTTAAATTTTGAGCTCAAAATATGAATACACTATCTACCAAAAAGTATTTGTACACTTTCAGTTTTTGACATTTTGTCAAATATTTAAAAATATACTGGTCGGATTCTTCTGGAACTTCAGAAATATAAAGATTATGTTTCACTTTATATTTATTTACATTCATTTGTTAAGCGGGTAATTAGGGGGCCGGCAAAAAAACAAAGAATAATAGAAATATTTGGGATCGCCCTGTACATGAAAATTCACGAAACGACTTATCGCTTTAGAATACAAATATATGAATACAGTAGAATATGTACACTAATTTTTGTGAAAATAGCATGTATATTTATGGCAATAGAGCGATTTTTTTGAAAAATTCAAAAAATTCTGATATGTTTTTTGTTTATATCATGCTGGGTTTTTGACCAAATTTAACGCAAATTTCAGAAAAATTGGCAAAATGCAGTAGAAAAAATGTAGCGCAATTGGAATATAAATATATTAAATATTTTATGAAATATGAGTAGTTTTATGAAATAATTTTTATCTGCGCATGCGCGAACGATAAAAACAATTCTTTTACATAATTTAATAGTCAATTCTATGGAGTAACTTATAAAAAAAATCCAATGAAATACCGTGAAAATTCAAAAAGATATCATTATTATAAGTAAGCTGTTTTTACATTGCTCTCTAAAAACGGCTGAATAATAAGAGATTCTCCACAAATTGACATTTTTTATTGACTGACTTTTAGGAAAAAATTAGTATTTAATGTATACAATATCTAATACAATATTTCTGTTAATAAGTATCCTGACATCTGTGATGGAAAAGAATAAAAGCCTTTTTCCTTTTCTATCACAGGTGTCAAGATACTTATTAGCAGCAATATTGTATTCATTAAATAGTACTAATTTTTTCCTAAAAGTCAGTTAATAAAAAATGTCAATTTGTGGAGAATCCCTTATCATTCAGCCGTTTTTAGAGAGCAATGTAAAAACATCTTACTTATAATAATGATATCTTTTTGAATTTTCACGATATTTGATTGGATTTTTTTTATAAGTTACTCCATAGAATTGACTATTAAATGATGTAAAAGAATTGTTTTTATCGTTCGCGCATGCGCAGATAAAAATTATTTCATAAAACTACTCATATTTCATAAAGTATTAAATATATTTATATTCCAATTGCGCTATATTTTTTTTAATAGATTTTGCCAATTTTTCTGACATTTGCGTTAAATTTGGTCAAAAGCCCTCTATGATATAAACAAAAAACATACCAGAATTTTTTGAATTTTTCAAAAAAATCGCTCTATCGCCATAAATATACATGCTATTCTCACAAAAATTAGTGTACATATTCTACTGTATTCATATATTTGTATTCAAAAGCGATAAGTCGTTTCGTGCATTTTCATGTACAGGGCGATCCCAAATATTTCTATAATTCTTTGTATTTTTGCCGGCCCCCTAATTACCCGCTTAACAAATGAATGTAAATAAATATAAAGTGAAACATAATCTTTATATTTCTGAAGTTCCAGAAGAATCCGACCAGTATATTTTTAAATATTTGACAAAATGTCAAAAACTGAAAGTGTACAAATACTTTTTGGTAGATAGTGTAGTTGGGAGTGGTTAAGTAGCGCAAACTGAACTGTGTTTAGAGGTCGAATATCAAATGATTATAAAAAACGGAAAAATTGGTCGATTCGTTTGCGGTTTTCGCTAAAACTACTCTTTAAATCAGTATTTCCTCGAGAATAAATTAGAAAGATAAATTTTAAAAAATGTCGATAGAGGGCGCTTTAGACTTTGGAGTAACGAACAACTTTTTTTTACGGTTATTTTTTGCATCTCATTAATTTTTTTTTAGAAGCTTAGACATAAACTTGAATTTTGAGCACAAAATGTGAATCACTGGGAGTGGTTAAGTAGCGCAAACTGAACTGAGTTCAAGGGGAGGGGCAGGTTCAAATTTCAAATGATTATAAAAAAAGGAAAAATTGGTCGATCCGTTTGCGGTTTTCGCTAAAACTATTCTTTATGTCAATGTGTATGTAATATGTAAATGTTTATTTGAAAATAAATTTTTAAAATAACTTTAAAAAAATTTTGTTAGCAGGCGCTTTAAACTTAAGAGTAACCAACAGCTATTTTTAACCGGTAATTTTTGTATCTAATTAAATGCAAAATCTTAGACTTAAATTTTGAGCTCAAATTCTGAATCGTTGGGAGTAATTAGGTAGCGCAAAAATGAACTGTGTTTGAGGTGGAGGGGGGGTTAATTTCAACTCCTGAACACAGTTCAATTTGCGCTTCTTAACCCCTCCCAATGATTCAGAATTCGAGCTCAAAATTTAAGTCAAAGCTTTTGTAAGTATTTAATTAGATACAAAAAATAACGGTCAAACATAGCTGTTGGTTACTCTTAAGTTCAAAGCGCCCTCTAACGAAATTTTTTTAATTATTTTTAAGAAAATACTCACGGAAATACTGAAGAAAATTGCTTGCGGTTTTCTCTAAAGGAAAACCGCTAACGAATCAACCAATTTTTTCTTTTTTTTATAATCATTTAAAATTTGAACTTGCCTTCCACTTCAACTCAGTTCAGTTTGCGCTACTTAACCACTCCCAGTAATTCAGATTTTGTGCTCAAAATTCAAGTTTATGCCTAAGCTTTTAAAAAAATTTAATGAGATGCAAAAAATAACCGCAAAAAATACTTGTTTGTTGTTCAAAAGTCTAAAGCACCCTCTATCATCATTTTTTGAAATTTATCTTTATAATTTTTTTTTTAAGAAAAGACTGATTTAAAGAGTAGTTTTAGCAAAAACCACAAACGAATCGACATATTTTTCCGTTTTTTATAATCATTTGAAATTTGAACCTCTAAACATAGTTCAGTTTGCGCTACTTAAGCACTCACAACTATTCAGATTTTGAGCTCAAAATTTAAGTCTAAGCTTCCGAAAATATTTAATGAGATGCAAAAATAACGGCAAAAAATAATTGTTTGTTACTCTAAAGTCTAAAGCGCCCTCTATTGGCATTTTTTGAAATTTATCTTTACAACTTATTCTAAAGAAAATACTGACACAAAGAGTAGTTTTAGTGAAAACCGCAAATCAACCGACAAATTTTTCCGTTTTTTATGCTTATTTGAAATTTTAGTTCCTAAACTTTAATGGCACCTATCTCCTTCGGAAGACATTTGGGTCCCTTAGTTTCCTATTCAATATTGTTTGTCTTGATGTGTACTATCACCTCTTAAAGTTTTGCCCAATAGTTTAGATACACCCTGTATATGTATATATATATATATATATATGTAATAAAATAAAAAAAATTTTGCGCCATTTTTATTTTTTATTCTCTCTTAGCTTCAATTCTAAATTTGTGGAACATATTTCAATCTTAGTTTCGTCTTGTAACAGCTAAAATTCTTTTTCTTACTTTAGTTATTAATAAATTATTTCTTGCTTCTCAAAAAGGCGGGAAGTATTTCGTAAGCTTTTTACTTTCTGGCATATTCCTGCGATTTTAATTTTATTTTTTATTTTTTAACATCGCGTGACAAGTGTTACTACGCGTTGCTAAAGGGCTTAGTGTTCCGAGAAAAAAATATAGTTCTTGCCAGTAGACCGCCTATTACGGCCAATTAGAATTGATCATTTTGTCCGTTAGAGGCTCGAGTCCATCCTGATTGGATTTTTAAAATGATTGACGCGGAGTAGGAGGGCGCTAGTTTTGTCGTGAAAATGATTTTTTCATTTGGCTTTTCAGGAGAGTAGAATGCACCTTTTCTTTAAACTATCAAGACGCGCGTTTTATTTCTCCGCTGAATTAGAAATGTCATTTTTTCCGAGATTGTAGAACGCCGGAATGTTGCAGCTTAGTGAGCGAAGGCCGTAGTGATAGATGTGTGGAACGGTGATCTGTGGAGTAACTTAAGTTCGTGCTCTAAATAATAAAGAACTAAAACACTGATTTTCTTGCATTGTTATTGGAGAAACTCCTACGAGAACAAATCCATGGCTTATCCACTTACCAGAACGACTGCTCATCCCACTATTGAATCTTAGTGAATAGTAGTATTCTACAACCAACATGGTATTCTATTAGTGATTATACACTATTATAGAACATCGTCGTCGTTTTATTACATTTTTAGCCGACAGGATGAAAAATGAACCGGCGTAAAACTTTTGAGAATAAGCTGCATGCTCTTCATACACTTACAGTTGTTCCTACATTTTTCCTGGTATTGTTTTCATCTTAACATTTAATACAGAAAAAAAAAATAACTATGATATCTTCCATCTAAATGGTATGTCCAAGACTGAAGATGGATGGGATCAGCTGCTGTGTGTTAATACTAATATTGTAATTTTGTTTCCTGCAATAAGACTCAATGTGTGTTACTAACAGTCAGAGTTTTTGAGATGTTAGCTGCACGCATCTTTAACCTCATCTGCGTCTACTTCCACCCATGTTACGACGAGATGGCCTGCATGGAAAAACATCTTCATGTGCATAAATGATAAACCTTTCAGCTGAAAAAAGATCGTCATATAAAGTTTTGTTTGTAATTATGTGTGGTATCTACATCTACAAATATTTTAAATGTGAAATATACCTCGCATTCTAGTGAGAAACTTTTCAACTGAGAGATATGCAACCAAACTGTGAGATATGCAAAATAAAAATTACAAAAGATCACCTGCATGAAATCAATTCAACATCATTTTCTTTTATTTATTTATTTACTGTATTTTCTAGGTAAAAGTGCATAAATATTTTGATAAATTTTCATTTCATAATAAATGAACACCTGCTGTATGGTTGCGAAACTACGGTAGATTCCATCAGTAATACAAGATAATTGAAATTTACACCTGTGAGTCGTATCTACGAAGTTCTTTATTTTTGTTTAGTTTAATAAAAAATTAGGTATTTGAACAAGGCCACATCGAACATGTCTGTAAGTTATTATTTATTATTTTATTGTTTTATTGATTAAGAAATTTAATGATAATTTCTTTGTTTAAATTCTTGATTTTTTTTCTCTCTCTTTTATTACAAATATTAAAAAATAAATTTGTTCTTAATTTATAATTAGTTAAAATTTTCTGCTCATAGAAATTTTATTTAGTTTTAAAGGTGTTATTTTTTTTTTTTTAAATCGAAAGATGGATTAATTTGTTGTTAAAAAAATACTCTGTTGCAAAATTTATTTTCCATACGTAAAGAAAAGTATTTTTGTTTTTAAAATTATTTGTTATTTCCCATGTATGGAAACCCGATATTTATTATTTTATTACTTATTTATTTATTATTTATTTATTTTTATTATTATTTATTGAGGTATTTGAAGTATAGTAATTGAATTTTAATAATTGAAGTATAGCATTTAAATATTTTCCATATGAATTATCCTTCTTATATGCTATTAAGATCAGGATTAGTAAAAGAAGAAAAAATGTCAGAAAATAAACTTGATATTGTCCCTTTTGAATTTGGGTTGGGCATGGATATATTTAAATGGTTTAAACATTTTGATCGAGAATGTTCGGTAGAAAAGAAAGATAATGAGTGGAAACATCAAAATATTTCAAAATATTTAAAGGGGGAAGCGCTAAAAACTTATATCAATGATTGTTTGGATTGTGCTACTTATGAAGAAATTGTCGAGATTTTAAGTGAAAAATTCATTCAAGTTAGAGTTCCAAAATTTTCTGAATTTACTTCCTTAAAGTTAAATGATCTAAGTGATTTGGATTCTTATTTTAGAAAGAAAGTTGAGATTGGAAGGCAACTTCAGCTTGAGGAAAATTTAATTATACAGGGATTAATTGATGGCCTTCAGCCGGAGTATCAAAATTGTTTGATGGTTAACCCTCCTTCCAATACTCGTGAATGGTTTCGCATTGCTAAACAATTAGCAGCGATTCCAAATCATACCTCTAATAACGGCAATAGAAATTTTCAACAAACTAGACCAATGCACAATCCCAATCCTCAGCCCAGACATTGGACTCGACCTACTCCAAACAATCCATCCCAAAATTTTAATCCTAGGTTTTTCACTCCTAGAATGCCTGCAACTCATTATCAAAACAATTACCCTAGTCGTCCGTGCAGAGTATGTTTAAACAGAGGCATAGAAAATGCATATCATTGGGAGAGGAGTTGTATATTTAACACAAATTCCTGTCAAGCTCAAACTCCTGCTCATATTCAACCGCCCCCTACTAATAATGTCCGACAATTATTTATCCCTGGATATGTGGGCAATAACAAAGTGTATTGTGTGGTGGATAGTGGATCAACTGTCTCAATTTTACCCCTCAAATTTGTTCGATATTTAAATGGTAATTTACATAATGTTACCCCTATTACTATCAGACAGGCACAAGGAACTCTTACAATTAATAAATCTTGTCGATTATGTATTAAATTTGGTAATATAAAGAGATATGTTAATTTTTTAGTAAGTCAACTTGATTTGGACTATGCTATTTTAGGTTTACCTGATTGTGCCAAATTTAAATTAAAAATTGATTGTGCAAAAAGCCAGGTGTTACAAGACAATATTTCGTTAAACCCATATGTCAACATATCCAGTGATAACTTAGAATTGCTTCATTTTGATATTATAAAAAATGATACTACTGTGCAACCCGATTATGGAAATACCATAACTCCTCAATCCTTGTCGCGAACTAATAATGATGATTATAATCTATTGGGGGATCTGAATGCTATTCAAAATAAAAATGTAAGGGAACTTTTAAGGGATTATTTAGATATTTTTGCAAAAAATAAATATGATGTAGGGAGAATTAATATTGAACCTCAGCGTATTTATCTTAAATCTGACCTACCAATATCTTTGAGGCCTTATCGTACATCCACTGCTGATGAAAAAGAAATATCTCAGCAAATCCAATCATTATTAGCTGCTGGGTTAATTAAAGAAAGTTATAGCCCGTACTCTTCTCCAGTTACGTTAGTAAATAAACGAGATGAAGGTAAAAAAACCCGAATGTGTGTTGACTACCGAAAATTAAATTCTATCATGAAAAATGACGCTGAACCTTTACCCCGAATAGATGAAATTTTAGACAAATTAAGTGGTGCCCAATATTTCTCTACACTAGATTTAGCCTCAGGCTATTGGCACATACCTATTCACCCAGCCGATTCCGAAAAGTTAGCCTTTACTACTAATTGTGGGCTCTGGGAATGGAATGTTCTCCCCTTTGGTGTAAAGGTAGGCCCCCCAATTTTCAACAGGACAATTAGAAGAATTCTTACAAAATATAAAATAGACTTTGCTTGTTATTATTTTGATGATATAATTATTTTTTCTAAATCAATAGATGAACATATACAGCATCTCATCCAAATTTTTGATTTATGCCGAATAGAAAATATTAAATTAAAATTATCTAAATGTACTTTTGCTCAAAAACAAATCAATTTTCTAGGGTATGAAATCCAAAATGGAACTTTAACTCCAGCTAATACTAATATAGAAACGATTAAAAAATTAAAACCTCCTACTAACACTAAAGAATTACAAAGATTTCTTGGTTCTATAAATGTGTATCATAAATTTATTGACAAATATGCTGAAATTAGACACCCCCTAAATAAATTACTTAAGAAAGATACTATTTGGGAATGGAATACTGAATGTCAAAACTCTTTTCAAAAATTAAAAGATGCCCTCATTGCTAAACCAATTTTAAAGATTTATGACCCAAAATTACCCCTACACATGTTTGTTGACGCTTCTCAGGTAGCGGTAGGTGCAGTTCTTAAACAACCCGACCATAATAACTTTTTACATCCAATTGCTTATTTTTCTAGAGGATTGAGAAGTTATGAGAAAAATTATTTCATTACCGAACTAGAGTGTCTTGCTATCATTGATACTTTAGATAAATTTTATCATTACTTTCACGGTGTACAATTTACCATCCATACTGATCATGCATCTCTTGTTTGGTTAAAAAATGTCAAACATTTAAGAGGTCGATTATTTAGGTGGTCATTGAAGTTAAGTATGTTCGATTACAAAATAGAGTACTTAAAGGGATCTACAAATGTCGAAGCCGACATGTTGTCCCGAAACCCTATTTCTCATTTTTGTAAGCCCCTTACTTTTCTTCTTGACGTTAAAGAGATTATTGAGATGCAAGAAAAAGAAAATGTGTGTGGATCAAATTATATTAATGACAATGGACTGATTATAGTTAAAAGAAAAGGTTTTCGTAAAGTGGTAGTTCCCATGTCCCTAAGAAAAAAATTGCTTAATGTTGCTCATGAACAGTTTGGTCACCCTGGTGTTCAAAAAATGCAAAATTTAATTTCTCCTAACTATTATTGGCCAGATATGACCCAAGACATTACTAACTTTGTTAAATACTGTGATATTTGCCAGAAAAATAAAAAACCTAGACAGAAAAAATTTGGCTTATTACAAGCTATGCCCACTACAGATCAACCTTTTGACTGTCTGTCTGTTGATACTGTAGGAGGGTTCAATTATTATAATTCTACAAAAAAATATCTCCATATTATAATAGACCATGCCACAAGATATGTTTGGGCATTTCCTTCCAAAAGTGCACTACAGAAACTTATACAAATTGTCTGAAACAAATTTTCAATATCAAAATCCCTCAACAATTATTCTGTTTTAGTAAGATTTCAAGTGTACAGTCCCCTCAAAAAATACTTAGTGACAGGAATGCTGCTTTTACTTCTTCAAGATTCAAAAAATTCCTGCGAAATCATAATATTAAACAACGTTTGACCACTGCCCATCATCCACAAACGAATGGGAAATGTGAAAGAGTAAATCAGACAATAGTAACTAGATTAAAATGTAAAGTAAACTCCACTACCTCTAAAATTCCCTGGACTAAGCTTTTAACTGAGGTAATTAATGAATATAATAATACACCCCATTCTATTACCAAATTTCCACCTGCGTACTTGCTTTTTGGCCAATTACCCTATGACTCCCCCTTACAACAAAATTATTATCCCCCTGTTCATGAAGCACTTAAAATTGCTAAAACAAGAACTGATGAATTTCATTTAAAAAATAAAAGATATTATGATAAAGATTATATCGAACCAAAATTTAAAATAGGAGATCTAGTTATCTATGAAGAATTTCAGTACCCTAATACTAGAAAGTTGTCACAAGTATTTAGTGGCCCTTATAAAATTCTTAACAAATTATCCGAAGTAAATTTTGAAATTGATAGGCAAAACCAGTTCAAAAGTTCAGAAATAGTACATGTATCTAAATTAAGGCCTTATTATTCCCCTGATAAATTTAAATTAAGTCATGAGCAACAACCCCCTAATCAACAACAACAAACTCAGGTAAAAACTGTAGCTTAAACTATATCTCTAGTTTATCATTTTATAATTTTTTCTCTTAAACAGTAAATTTCTTTTCATATTTTAATTCAGATAATATCCTGTAATTCTCACAGAATGGCAATGATATCTCTTGACTGCAGCGAGAGTGTCACTTGTCTGGAAATTTTTATATTTGTTTATTTATGCCGGCGTAGACGAACAAAGTGGAAATTTCTTATTCTGTACTGAATTACTCTACTTAGAATACTTTTTTTCAACTGAACCTATTTGTAATATTAAGTTTAATCTATCAATTATTAAATTAATTATTTGCCAAGTAACAAAATTTTTATCACTTTATTTTAATATATTTTTTTTTCTTTCTCTCTTTCTTTGCTTCTGCATTCCAGTCCAATTACATGTCAATTATAATATAATTTTGTTTCTTTTTCTCTTTCCTACTTGCATCTTGCAATGTTTTATCACACCGAGAGAATATTTATTGCGTAATTATTTGACATGAATAGATCTTGTTTTTTATTTTTATCATTTATTAATATTTCTTTTTAAGAACCTTAGTAGTTTAAAGGTCACGTGCATTCTCAAACATGAACAAAATTTTTATTTATCTTTATTTTATTTTAATTTATCATATTATATTTTAATTTTTTTTTGTACATATTCCTACTTAATCCTGTACTCGGATTACCAGATTAAGTAAATGATTTCATAGTTGATTGCATTTTTATTTTATTCCACTTCTCTCTATTTCATCCCAAAAATATGAGATGAGATAAACGAGATTAAGTATTTAAAGAATGTCTTTTGTGATATTTATTATTACTTATTAAGAGATTTACTTATACCCATTATGAGATTTACTTACACTTATGATATTTATTATTATTGATATTTTTCCTTATTATGTTTCTTAATTATATTGTTTATTATTTACATTGTTAAATTTTATTATTACTATATTATAAAATGTGTTATTAATTAAAAATACAATTATAAAAGTATTTTCACAAAGATTCCAAAATGGAACTGTTATGAATGTTCAAGGACTTACTCACACAAAAACTGAACTAATATTATAATGTTAGCTGATGAATTTGGACAGTTAAATGAATTAGACATCCTTAAAATGAGGTAATGAACTATGCCATTCCAAATATGACTTTAAGAAGATTTTTGAAATAAACTTTTAAAAATTGATTTCTAGATTTGACATTGTTAAAAAAGAATTTAACGTTATTGTTTTTCATTTTTATGTTTCATTTTTATGTTATTACTATGGGTAATTGCTTATATTTTCAAATTACTTTTTGATGTGTACTTTAAACAAGATTATATCTTGTATTTGTATTGAAGCCTATTTTATTGTATTTAAATTTGAAGTTATTCCACGCATCACCTTGGTGTTTTTAAATTTGAATTCTATATTTATATAAAAAAGAGAAATCAATTTAAATTTTTTTTTTATTCAGTATCTAATTATTATTACTTATATCAACAACTTCGCGAGCTAAGTCTGCATCATCTCCCTTTCTGTGAAATTGCAGGTCTCAGACCTACTTTTTCACCCGTCTTTCTGGGAGGGGGGATTTGTAATAAAATAAAAAAAATTTTGCGCCATTTTTATTTTTTATTCTCTCTTAGCTTCAATTCTAAATTTGTGGAACATATTTCAATCTTAGTTTCGTCTTGTAACAGCTAAAATTCTTTTTCTTACTTTAGTTATTAATAAATTATTTCTTGCTTCTCAAAAAGGCGGGAAGTATTTCGTAAGCTTTTTACTTTCTGGCATATTCCTGCGATTTTAATTTTATTTTTTATTTTTTAACATCGCGTGACAAGTGTTACTACGCGTTGCTAAAGGGCTTAGTGTTCCGAGAAAAAAATATAGTTCTTGCCAGTAGACCGCCTATTACGGCCAATTAGAATTGATCATTTTGTCCGTTAGAGGCTCGAGTCCATCCTGATTGGATTTTTAAAATGATTGACGCGGAGTAGGAGGGCGCTAGTTTTGTCGTGAAAATGATTTTTTCATTTGGCTTTTCAGGAGAGTAGAATGCACCTTTTCTTTAAACTATCAAGACGCGCGTTTTATTTCTCCGCTGAATTAGAAATGTCATTTTTTCCGAGATTGTAGAACGCCGGAATGTTGCAGCTTAGTGAGCGAAGGCCGTAGTGATAGATGTGTGGAACGGTGATCTGTGGAGTAACTTAAGTTCGTGCTCTAAATAATAAAGAACTAAAACACTGATTTTCTTGCATTGTTATTGGAGAAACTCCTACGAG
This sequence comes from Maratus speculifer, assembly GCA_964019185.1. Classification (NCBI taxonomy): domain Eukaryota; kingdom Metazoa; phylum Arthropoda; class Arachnida; order Araneae; family Salticidae; genus Maratus; species Maratus speculifer. Next base: position 205,666,585 of record OZ025302.1, on the reverse strand, counting down.
AACAAATCCATGGCTTATCCACTTACCAGAACGACTGCTCATCCCACTATTGAATCTTAGTGAATAGTAGTATTCTACAACCAACATGGTATTCTATTAGTGATTATACACTATTATAGAACATCGTCGTCGTTTTATTACATATATATATATATACACTATATTGCCATTGATTATTGGACACTTGCGATTTTAGACATTTTGTTAAATATCTAGAAAAATACATGAGGAATCATCTCGAAACTCTTAGTGTATAAATATAATAGTATAAGTCATACATCTCTGTGAAGATGTTTTCCCGATACTCCATAGGGGACCGTCAACAATTTAAAAAATAATGAATATCTTTTGAATAACCCTGTCAAAACTAATGTAGCAAAAGCGCTCAAACTCTAGATTATGATTGAATGCCTTATTGTAATACACTGTGTTTATTTTTATGCAAATAGCATGCATACTAGCAGAGTAATTAAGGTTTTTAGGAAAATGGTCCCAAATTTTTCAAGTTTTTCCCTTTTAATTTTCAGAGTTCTTAATATAAAATAATATTTTTTTTCAGAAAATATGACAAACAACATTGCACATAGCACCCTGTAATCAGAATTAAAAAATAATAAAAATTGTATGAAAAATGAGTAGGTTTACTAAATAATTGTTTACTGCGCATGCGTCAAAGATATCAAAATTTCATTTGCATATTATCTTAGCTATATGTATAGAGCAACTTTTGTAAAAGTCTCAAAATCATAGCTTGAAAATTTTGAAAGTATTCGTCTATAGAAAAGGGACAAAATCCGTTGTTTCCAAAATGAAACAAAAAAATGAGGGATTTTATCCAAATGTAGTAGTACATCCCGTATTGTGTATTCTATATTGACACTAATCAATGAATATATGGATACAACCCCTCTTGTTTTTGCTTCATTTTGAGAATAACGGATTTTCAACTTATTCAATTGACGATTATTTTTAGAATTTTTAAGTTATGATTTTGTCACTTTCACAAAAGTTGCTCTATACAGTTAGCTAACATAATATGCAAATGAAATTTTGATATCATTGACGCATGCGCAGTAAAAAATTATTTAGTAAACTAATTCATTTTGTATACAATTTTCATTATTTTTTAATTCTGATTACAGAGTACTGTGTGCAATGTTGTTTGTCATATTTTCCGAAAAAAATATTTTATATTAAGAACTCTGAAAATTATAAGGAAAAAACTTGGAAAAATTTGGGACCATTTTTATAAAAACCTTAATTACTCTGCGAGTATGCATGCTATTTGCATAAATATAAACACAGTGTAGTACAATAAGGCATTCAAACATAATCTAGAGTTTGAGCGCTTTTGCTACATTAGTTTTGACAGGGTTATTCAAAAGATATTCATTCCTTTTTTAATTTATTGACGGTCCCCTATGGAGTTTCGGGGAAAAATCTTCACGGAGATGTATGACTTATACTATTATATTTATACACTAAGAGTTTCGAGATGATTCCTCATGTATTTTTCTAGATATTTAACAAAATGTCTAAAATCGCAAGAGTCCAATAATCAATGGCAATATAGTGTATATATATATATATGTGTCAACATTTGAACGGAGGGTGGTTTTGGGGTCTGGGGGTCATGATCGATGAAAATATACCAAAATTTTCCGGAAGTGCTTTTCTCCGGACGGTTGCAATATAGATAGCTTTTTACTTTTTCTAATGAAAGCTACCTAAAACTGTAACAAACAATTGAAAAAGTAGAAATGCACAATAAAATTTACGTACTGCACCCTGTGTGAAAAAAAATCATTTAAAAATATTAAAAGGGGGGGGGGGGCAAGAGGTCTGTAAATAACAATACCATAGAATTAATATTTAGATTGAAAATTTCTTAACGAGCCTAGTGTAGGCTATGTGTTTAAACAAAAATGGAATTGTCGGAAATGAAATCCTTAATTTAATACATTCTCTCAACAATGCACACATTATCAAGTAATTGTTATTTATTCAGTTAAAATTTTGAAATTTTTTCTGATTGTTTACCATATCATTTTGAAACAAAAGCACGTGACATAATTTGTCATAATGTTTTTTTTTTTTTATTTAATAGTTATTAAAATGTGGGGGAATTTAAAATCGTTATAACTCGAAATATTATTTTTAGAATTTCTTTTCATTTATATAAACAGATTTATATAAGCTTTAATTCTGATTTAGGAATTTTAAAAGCATTAATTTGAATAAAAATTAAAAAATATTTAAAGTAAAAAATTAAAAAAAAATGTAATTTTTAAAATCATATTTTTAAAATTAAATATATATTTTTTTAATTTGCTGGAGCAAAATTAATATAAAACAATTGAAAAAGATTTGTTCCAAATTTAAACAAGATTTTTTTAAACCGCTATTGGGTTAAAATAATTTAAATACAAGAAATGGTGAAAAAACTCATAAAGAAAAAAAGCATTTTCACAGAAAGTCATTTTTATGAGAACGATTGCTTTGAAAACTAGATTTTAAAAAGAAACCAAAAAGAAAAAAATAATATTTCTTGTTACAGTTAAAATAGAAACAAGGTTTTAAACGTAATTTTAAGCAGAATTTTTAATGTAATAAAACTGTTTAATAAAATTTGAATATTTTTGTTTCTTGCACCCCCTTAAGCACCGAAAGTTACAGGTCGCAGCATAAAATTAGCCGCGTGTGGCATCTCGCGACAGTGAATCTGTAATTATAATGAAGGGCAGGGTATGAAAAAGAAGTCAATTAAAAAAACTCTGTTTATTTGGAGAATGGAAGAGAGGTTAAAAAGTTTAAAAAAAATTCTAACTAGAAATAAGTAAAAAGCATGCGTTTAACAATGATAATACTGAGATGCTATTTTAGCTAGATTTTGTGCGAGTTAAATGTACCTACAAATGAAATTATGCTATTAGTAATAACTAATAGTCATTATATTATTATTACCATTATGGGTTTGAAATATTACAAGAAATGTATCAAGCCTTTGATTTAAAAAAAAAAAAATCAATTATCGACTTTGTGTTTGATTTTATTTGTTTTTCAAAAATTAAAATAAGAAACTATGATCAAGACTGTGCAATAAAAAATGCTGATACTCAGTCATATCCACTATTTTTTGCAATCACTATTCATATTGCAAGCCTTATAGCAGAAAGGTAAAGAATGGAGACGGGTGTTACAGATTTTCTTTTCTTCTTTGTAGATTATTTTTTCATCAAACATTTCTTTTAAGTTATATTTAACACTTTATTACTGAATGCAAAAATGTGAGTTAGTTATTAACAGAACTGAATAAAACGCGTAAAATCGTTAAAAGTGAATGTTTAATTAACGCTGCAATTGCAAAACATTTTACCTATGGATTATTTTCTGTCTCTGTAGTATCTGCCGCAGACAATCGAGAATTTTTTTTTGGTACTGGGTATCCAAGTTCCAAGGGTTAGTTCCAAGTCTACTCCTCCATTATACTTCAAAAATGAAATTGGGTAGCCATATTCCTTCTCCATTCCAAATTTTCTGTTATTGAAAATAAACATATATTATTTCTTAACGATTTAAATATACCAAATGAAAAAAAGTCTTTATACCAACCATTTTATTAATATATATCAATATTTTTTCTGGATTGCTTGTCAAAAACTGTGAAAACATGTTTTAATTCCAAAAATTTTTGAAGAGTTTGGACCATAATGACTACGAAAATAAATAAATAAATAAAATACCAGAGGAAGACCCCTAGCTTTTCCGTCATATTAAAATTACTCAATATCAAAAAGTAAATGTTTAAAAAAAACCGAAAATATAATAACTATATTCTTATAATTCTCTAAGTAATCAATTTGAAAAACAAAGAAATCACACAAGGTTTTGGCGTGCAAGAAACTAAATAGTTATACTCTAAATCAATGATTTTTACTGTTATTAATATTTTATCACAAAAATTACGCAGGCTGATTTCGAAGATCTCAAATAGATGATAATTATAATTTACACTTCCCGTAAAACTTCTAATATTGAGAACATGTGATAAAATATGGATTGGTAGGTACACCTCTTTGTTTTAAGACAGGGGTGCAAAAGTCTTTGCGCCAGTTGCTCCTATGCTCTCACTACTAATTTTTTTTCGACTTGTATCATCTAATAATTTGTATAAATTTCTTGCTAGAATGCTATTAAATTTTACTCCGTGGTGAGTGATTGCCCCCCGCTGGTGCCTAGATTTTTACACCAATGGTCTAAAATCTAAATATGTAAAACTGTAAAATTTGAATGTAAACTTACGTAATCAGGCACAATCAAAGCGAAATTCGGGGCCTATTTAAAAAAAAAATCATTGAATAATAGGCTCTTTCACAAAATCAGACATTTCATCATTATTTTTACCACCCAAATTAAAAAGTTCACCAGAAAGTAAATTTTTAACACAAAGACTTAAATCCGATTCAATAAACTCTGTGTGCAAAAAAGACAAATTAAAATAAAGAATACTGCCCAGTTAAACTCATGGCATTGAGCTCACAGGCTACAAATACTAATTGTACATTAAAGCCTTATATTTTCAAGGGTTAATTCCGTTCGAAAAAAAATTAAGAAGGGGAAACAGCTCTCCCCTTTCCTCTTTTTTTATACTTAATCATTGAACCTCCTATACTATCAAAGACATGCTTTATCATATAAAAAAACTATATCCAAAATTCAGAGCAAATGAGATAATTCTGAATAAAAACCCATTTAACATTTATATAATTTAAAAGGAGTTATCCCCCTCTTTTATACTTAACCATTAAACTTCCAAAACTATTCAGAGATTTGAACGAAATCTGAAAATTCTGGTTGAAAAACTCATTTATATAAATTAAGGGGGGGGGGCATTAGAACCCCGTTCCCCCTATTTATACTTATTCAATGAACACCAAATAACAGTCACAGAATCGCCTCATCAGAATGATCCTAATCTAAATTTTGAACGAACACTTAATTCTGCATGAATATCCCATATATATCAACTAAGGGGAGGGGCATGAGCCCCCCGCTCCCCCTCTTATACATATCGAATGAACTACAAAAACTAATCAGGGACGCGCCTTGTCAGGATATACCTACATGCAACATTTCAAGTGAATCGGATATTTTTATCACGAGTTATCGCGTTACGCACGAACGAACATACAGAACGGACGGGCACATAAGCTCCCAGGCTATGATAGCCTGTGAGCTAAAACGTATCACTCCAGAAATTTGACTTTAACTGGGTGCTTTTCTTTTTCTAGAGAGGAGGGGGGGGGGGAATCAAGAAACGCCGTAATTCGCATTTATTCAGCGAAGTATTTGAATTATAGGCTACACATTTTTAATTATTTTTTAATTAGTTTAATGACACTTATAATCGTATAACATGCGGAATCACAAAATACCGAATCGACTATTTAATCAAACACTAGTTTTAATGACATTTAATTGACTTAAAATTTAATAAATAACCCAGTTTCTCACTAGTGAAAACATGAATACTGTGATAACACATAGATATGAGTTGCCAGTGATTTTTTTAATCAGATTTGCAAATATGCCAGCTGAATTTTAAAAGGGCCATATCAACTGGTTTATTGATTTACATTGACTTAATTTCCTCCCCCCCTCTCTTTTTACTGTGTTCTATAAAATTAAACAGGACGATGACTCTAATTTTAACTCGGAAGGACGCGCGCAGGGCCTAAAAGACCCTGAGTGCGTATGGTTCTTACAATTGTAACCACTAATTTTTTAAAAAGTAATCTTCAACTTATTTTATCACAAAATTTTTATGAATTGTTTCCGTCTAAATAAAGTAGTTGTTATATTTTGATTTTATTGGTGACAAAGTTAAAACCATTCAAACACTGGGTAAGGGCGTGTTCTCCCGGGTTAAGAGCAATCAATGCACAAGTCTTTTTTTATAAACATTTAAAACCAAAAAAGTCTTAATATAAACACCATTTTCCCACTATTTTCAAAATTAGTATTATGAATGGAGTATGCATGAATATGCATGCTTTTAAATAGCAACTAAGGAGCAAAACAATCATAGTTTAAAAAATACATATGTATATCTTTGTTTAAATCAGATTCTTTTTATTTAAATCAGGTTTTTATGATTTTTTTCGTGTGTTAATATACTATGTTTTCAAACTTTAATTGTTATTCAAGTACGGGATATATTAGTTAGTACTAGTTCTAATATTAGTAATAAATAGTACTAATATTTATTACAATATTAGTTAGTAATGGAGAATGGGATAGAATGGGACAGAAATTTTTCCTCATTACGTATTATTCTAAACATCAATCACAATACTAGATGGAGGCAGTGGCGTAGTTAGTGGGGGGCAGGGGGGGCGGTCTAACCCGGGTGTCACCCAATATTTATTTGAAAATAAATATATATAATCTTACACCATTGGGAAAAAGAATTCTGAAATAAAATTAAATTTCTAGCGTACGACGAAATAGAGTTAATTTTCTTTTCTAAAAGAAGTTGAAATTTTATGCAGACTGGTGTGTTTAAATAAGATATTTGCACCAGAGAACAAAAATCTAATCTATCCAACGAGTGGATAACAAAAGCAAACTTTAAAAGAAAGAATTTTCTTCGACATACAGACACCACATTGATTTAAGAGGATTATGGGTTAAGTAAAAATTCGCCCCTCTGTTTTTTTTTCTCAATGCAGGGCAAAAGGTAAATGAGAAATGATATGGCCATTTGTTATAATAGCGTACAATTGTGAATGAAAAAATATAACGGATCGGTGTGGGGGGGAAATGACACCATGGTGGCTGGCGGTAACACAATTTACATCCGCTCTGGGTATCACCTATCCTAGCTAAGCCACTGAGATGGAGCAATGACAACCAAATCTTCAGTTGAAAAAAGTTGCTTTTCAGCATAAACTTAGATTTGTATAAAAAAATTGTTTATTAAAAAATAAATTTGCTTACTATAATTTTAATATTTGCTGTATATTAATGACTTGTTTACCTGTAGCTGTAATAGTTCCCATCTTTAGAGAACCTAATATTATACATTATCCATAATTTTAACTAAACATAAAAGCAGCACTGTTGTTTATATAAGTAGTTTAACATAAAAACAATAGTGGAGTGGGACAGTCTAGCAAAAGGAGGAATGAAATAAGTTGAATTCCTTCTTTTGAATAAGATAAATGTAAATTACTAATATTACGCAAATATTCTAGTAAAAATGATTAAATTTAAAAGGAAATAGTTGAAATATTGAACAGAAAATATTCAAAATTATATAGATGTCAGTTTGCTATTTTTAGCGCAATTTAATCCAACACGCACATTTCAAAAACAAAGTAATTTATTTTCCAATTTTTATATAACTTAGCCAAAGAAATGAATAACATACTTTTAAGAAAAAACAATTTAAAACATGTATAGTTCAAATTAGTTATCTAATTATGTAAGTTAAAGGAAAACAAGAAATACAGCCGATTAACTTACTTAAATATGAATAACTGGATCAAGTTCCCCATTGCCCGAAATCAACAAACTGACGCCATTAGATTTGTTGGTTGGTTGGTAAATACGAAACTTATGCTGCTACCCGTAAAAAAGCCTTTTGCCTCGAAAATCTGACACCATTACTTCGGCCGAAAACAAACTTTCACGCTCTGTATTATCTTGCCTATAATCAGACATTTTCAAAGAAAATGTTTTGCTCAGTCAATATTTACGATGGTTTTACTAGAAGCAAGAATGATATATTAACTTTTTTTATTAGGTGCTGTGCATATATAACATTATTATTTTAGGGGGGAGGGAGGGTCTGACACATGATATCGTAAGATATCTCTAGGGGAAGGGGGGGATTTGCCTTTTGATATCGATATCATTTTTGACCCAATTATAATTATCTCTTTTTCTCTGTAACGTAGTATTTTGTTCAAAATAGTACATTATCTTTTTTTTTATTTTGTTAACTATTTTTATTTGAATAAAGCGATATTTTATTAAATTATCTTCAATTGAATCAATAAAGTTTGCGAAAAATAAATTTAACCCGTTTTGTATGTTAATCAAAACAAAAGAACTAAATTCTAAAAAAAATTTTTACACTTTGATAACGATATCATTACCGGGCCAGGGAGTTTGATGGAAGTAACGTATGATATTTAAAGGGAGGGAAAGGGTACAAAATCACCAAAAAGTAAATAACGTTATATTTGCACTTAGCCCCTTACTGGTCGAATGGAATTTTAGTAAATTAACCGCGTTTCTATAATTTACTTGAAATATGGTAAAGTGAGTGCAAAATCAGGGAATAGGGAATCATTATTTTACAGACATCTTTAACTGAGCAAGGTCGATCCATCCGATAGATCATACTGAATCGGGTAGGAGGCATCGACTATTTCTTTTAAAAACATCAGTGGTAGTGTTTGCATCAAAATTCCACTGATGACCACTGAAGACTGAAGTAACCTGAAAATATCATTCAACATCTAGTCTGAATAATTTATCCAAGCCGAACTGAAAAGAGATCGGGGGAGGGGGGATTGTCCAAGGTTTGAAGACATATGGATGAGACTGTGAATTAACTTAAACTGTCTAAATGGTTTTTAGTGTTTAATTTTCCAAAATTTGGAGGGGAGAGATTGAATTACCGAATGAGAGACCTTTCTTTTTACAAAAATAACAGTCTTGCCATATCAGTGTTGAATTAATGGGGTGCCCCAGAGGGAATACCCCCCAGTGCAATGAAATGCCCCCCCCCCCGGAAAAATAGAGTTCTTGTGTTTTCACTGGGGAAAAAGGTTTCGTTCCCCCACCCCCCCGGAGCCACAGAAGTCCCTCCCGGAAAAAAGTGTCTGAATTCAATACTGAGCCGTATGGTGAAAGAGCGTCGAGTGAGATAGGTTCTAAAATTTTGATTTGCGATTTTTAGAGTTTTTGAACTTCACCACATTTTTAAAAATTAGATCAACAGAATTGTTGATTACGAAATTCCTGAGCTCATCGAGATTGGGGTCTGAGTTCGATAAAATTCTAACAACGTAAGCGAAAAAGATTTTTGAATTTTAGTTATTTATGAGGTTGGTAGAGGAAAGAGGACCGGTGTTTGCAGTTTTACCGGTGGTTTAAGCGTAAATCTAAGCCAACTGACTGTTTGATATTTTATTATTTTTTTCTGATAAGGATGTATTTTTTTCTAGTTATGATACTTTTTGTCTAAATTTTGAACGTGGGGATTCGCGGGGGATGGGTCTTTATAGGCCCCAAAATTTCACCATCTGAGCACACACGATACGTTATACCATATCATTTTTTTTAACAGACAACTTACTATCCGCCGATCTTCATTATTTGAGAGAGGCGACGTTCGATACATTAGAATTGTAGAGAACGTGAACATGCGTGTTACTAGTGTGTCGCTGAATAAGGAAAAAGAAAAAGGTAAAACGCTTCGTGTTGCCCAGCTTGGAGTTTTCAAAAAATAAGCAGTACCATATTTCGGTGCTTCTCTTTATTTTACTTCATGAATAGACTCCACTTTGAAATTCCACCACGGAAATTTTTCACATTGTATTATTAGATTCTTTTTGAAAGAACTTTTAATTTCAAATAATTTTTAGCTGAAAAATTTGTTATTTGTCATACCTAAAAAAATATTAATTATTAATGTCATAATTTTTAAACCCAAAATAAATTAATAAAACAAATATATAACAGTAAAGAAGAAGTTTATTAAGAACTAATGCAAGTTAAAAATGTAATAAAAATACATGCATAATAGTTACTTTCACTTAAAAATAGTTAAAATGTTACATACTTCTTTGTCCTGCACGTCCGGTATGAGGATCCAACTGAATGAAACACAAAGAGCATACACAAAGGTGAACAAACCCTTTTAACATATAAGAATATCACTGGTATATATATTCAATCGTACATAATATTACAATTCCAATTACATGACTATGAATAAGTGATTAATTAAACTAGTTTAAAATCTTAGAATTTCACTTCTATGAATTGTATAATTCTCTAATAAAAATTAAGGATAGATTTGACATCATTCAGTATGATAGATTAAAAGTTCCCAATAGAAAGACAACATCTATTCAGGCCGTCGAGAACCGTGACGGGCCCAGAATCAGTCCCCCCCCCCCCTCACACAGACACGCAAGACAAATAAAATGCATGTGAATCTTTAATGAAGCCTACTTTAGTCATCTTTCATAAATTACATTATTTATTTTCTTGTAGTTAAAGATAATAATTATATATTCTAATAATTATCTATTCTTCTTTAATACTATTTAACAAAAGTAAATACAGTCCTTTATCTTTTTTTATTGTTACATTATGGTATCCATAAAAATTATAATAAACAGTGTGTATTGCAGGAGTTGTGAGCCTTTGAGATTTTTGGACTCCAAAACAAGTTAACGGTTGCACTCCCCCCCCCCCCCAATCTCCTCAGACCTGCGCGCATTTACCTAGCAACAACAAGAACATCGCTTGAGAAAATGCCATACACCGAGGCGAGGATACCATATTTTCCCTTACTGAAACGTAATTTTTTTCAGTATAAATATCGCTTTTTTACTGAAAAACAATCATTTTATGGTATAAATACCGTTTATAATTGAAATAGCACAGAAATTGGTCATTTTATGGTATAAATACTGTTTATAATCGAAATAGCACAGAAAATGGTTTTTTTAATGCCTAATATATCTTAAAAATACGGTACTCATACAGTAAAGAATGATAACAGTAGACGTACCGTAAAATTTAGGTACATCTATTGAAATGCTACGAAAATTTTTACAATGTCGTTTTCCTTATTGAAAAATAATTATTTTACAGTATAAATACCGAGTTTTTACGGAAAAATAATAATTTTACTGTGTAAATACCGTTTTTAATCGAAACTGTACAAAAAAACTGTTTTTTACACTTAATATACCTTAGAAATACGGTATTCATACCGTAAAGAGTGAAAATGGTAGAAGTACCGTGAAATTTACGGTACATCTACTGGAATTTTACAAAAATTTTTTACAGTGTAACTTTCCTGAAAGAAGATGATGTGTAATAAAGTGTAAAAAGTATTAAAAAGTTGCAATATAAGTTAATTCTTGTTGTAATACAATATTTTCTAAACATCTAAAAAAGTTCTTCCTTAGCCTATTGTCATATGAATATTTCTTGAATAGTACGCAAAACAACATTTGTTATCTTCCAGACAATGAAATATTCGTTAAACACTAATAATTCTATTTGGATAATTGGTGTTAATGTTATTAACGTTAAAGTAATTTTTAATAAAAAGTGAAAAAAATCGGATCCGAAAGGGTTAATTAGTAAACAGAACTAATAATTTACATAAAAAATATAAATAAAATGTTTTACAAAAGCTACCTATGGCTAAACATACTGAAAATAATTCTTGAAAATTAGTTTTATGATATATCTCTTAACGATCCGCGTTCTTCAACTCCAAAAATATTTTCCGCAGATAATAAACCTTCCGAATAATTACTCTATCCGAAGAAGTTCATAAAAGTTAATGGGTATTCCAGTATTCGTTAAGGTTCGAAAATCGCTGATATTTTTCGATAAAAACATTATGAATGCATATTATTCTGATAGATCACATTGATTTCTCCCTTTAATAATCTTATGCCTCTGAAATTTGTTTAGATTCTGATGATATGCATTGTCATTGTATAAAAGTTAATAATATATATTTTTAATATAAGTTGTTCACGTCACATAACTCTTAGTTATTTTAGATAGCATTACTATAATTTCAGTAAAGTATACAGGGTATCCACTCTCAACGGTGGTCAATGGCTAATTTCTAAACCGTTAGTCATAGACAGACATACAGTTCTAATTGCAAAAGTGCTTTAAAAAAGGTAAAGAATTGTTTTTCAAGCGATTTAGGTCAAAAAAGATTTTTATTAAAAAAATATGAAAATTAAATTTTTATACGGTCCCCCGGTTCTATCAGTGATTAGGATAAGCGAAGCGAATCCTCTACTAGGCCACTCAAATTACACTTTGTCGTACACTTTACAAAAAAACTATTCAATATTTTAACTTCAAATTAAACACAAAAATAAATTATGATCTGTAGATTTGCACAATATAATTTTTTTTTTTACAGTAAAACGTTAAAAAATTTATTATTTTAATTAATTTATTTTACATGCATTTCCAATACGGACGCATTTTAGCAAATAAATAAAAAAATGAAACGCGTATATTTTCAGAAAAAAAAATATAAATCATGGAGAAAGTAATTATAGATAGAATCATGATCAATTTAATAAATAAAATATGTTTATACAATAATTTAACTTATAAGAATTGGTGCGTACCAGTTCCCCCAATACTTAAATTCTGGAAAAATGGAAGCATATATTGCTCAAGGAAAGAATTTTTTCTGCAGTTAGCTTTTGCTGTTACAATTCGTAAATCCCAAGGTTTAACATTAGATGAAGCAGTTGTAAATATTGAGAATATATAGACCCCAGTTGGCTTAAAAACGTACGTAACGTTGTCGAGAGTGAAAATCCTTCAAAATTAAGCATTCAATAGAAATTTTCCTTACGAAAAATTCTACAATGTCAAAAATTCTGATACGCTAACATGTATAAAAACGAAGAAATTAGAAAAAAAAAAGTTTTACAGTTAAAAATTCATAGTATCAACAAGAGCAGATTTCAAAAGTTTTTCCAGAAAATAGGATTTTGACGAAGTAACTTTCTTCAAGCTCTCTTCAAATATATTATTTAAACAGATATCAAAGATTATTTGATGTTAATTACAAAGATTGGAAACATGCATATTTCAAACAACTTTAAAAAACACCAGTGGTTACTGGAAATTGTAAAAACGTCTTTAAAAGAGCTTTTAGTTGAAAATTTAAAAATATTTTGTAAAAGTTTGCTTCGAAAATATTTTATTATGCCAGTCTTGCATCATAAATAAGAAATTAAAATGCGCCAAAACATAAAATAACGTTTTTGTTTAATAAAGATGCAAAAATAATATTAAAAAATATTTTTACTTTCAAATATCTGTTTTATAAAATAATGCTTCGCGAATCCAAACAAAGCATGGCTTTTGCTAGTATTTAGTAAAAATTTTCCATCACTCTACCAAGCAATGCGGAAAGGGTCCCATTCTTTTAACATTAAAATTGACCGAGTTATGAAACTTTAAATTTCATGACTTAAACCATTTTTCTGTAGCTGAAAACGAATGAGTTGGACTAAGTTTTCAGGGAACGTATGCTACGTGCTTAAATTAATAGAAAGGGCGTCCATTTCCAACGCTATTCAATAGCTAATTCCAAAACCATTTGTCACAGACATATAGTTCCAATTACAACTAGTTGGATGTGTCAATCCCAAAACTTTCTTCTATCTCATAAGTACATTTTAATATTTAAAAAAAAACGTGGTGACCCTCAAAGTTACCCACTATTGAATTTCCTCGAAAATTTGACCTAGCCTAATGAGATTCTGGTATCCGAAAAGCCTAAAACGCAAAATTTAATTAATATTCTGAGAAAATGAGCTTAGTAGTGCCTCATGTTGGGTAATTTATACTAAAACGTAAAAAGCATCTATTTATGTCAAGACCTAACAGAATCTGAAATTTGATGGAATTTCGTCCATTAGTTCTTGAGATATAGTTATAACAAAAAAATTGCAAAACGTAGCACAGCAATACCATATCTTGGACAATTTATGCCAAAACGTAAAAAAGCGTCTAATTATGTTATGGTGTAAAAGAATCTGAAGTTTGATGAAATTCTGTGCATTAGTTCTTGAGATATAGCTAGTTTAAAAAAACCATGTAAAATATAGCACAGCAGCACCATCAATTGAAGGATTTATAACAAAACGTAATCATCGTGTAATTGTGTTATGTCATTTTGTAACAAAATCTGAAGTTTGATGAAATTCTGTGCGTTGGTTGTTGAGATATAGCTACCGGAAAAATTGTGCAAAATGCAGCTTAGCTGCACCACCTGTTGCAAGGTTAATACCAAAATGTAATCAGCGTCTAATTATGTCATATATTCTAGTGTAACAGAATCTAAAATTTAATGAAGTTCTCTGCATTAGTTCTTGAGATATAGCTATCGCCAAAATCATGCAAAATGTAGCATAGCAGCGCCACCTATTGGGCAGTTAACACCAAAACCTTATCAGCGGCTATGTATCTCAAGGTATCGCGGAATCTGAAGTTTGGTCGAATTTTGTGCATTAGTTCTTGAGATATAACTATCATGAAAATCATGAAAAACGCGGCATAGCAGCGCCACCTGCTGGCCAATTTACACCAAAACTTAATCAGCATCTATGTATATCAAGGGGTCACAGAATCTGAAGTTTGGTAAAATTCTGTGCATTAGTTCTTGAGATATAGCAATCTTGAAAATCATGAAAAACGTAGTATAGCAGCGCCACCTGCTGGCCAATATTCACCAAAAACCAATAGGCACTAATTCATATCAAGGTCTAACTGAATATAAAGTTTTATTAAATTTCGAGCATTAGTTCTTGAGATAGAGCTCCCAAAAATTTTTTGTCACATACAGACAGACATACAAACAGACAGACAGAGACAGACAGACGGACAGACTCGCAGACAGACATTTTCTAAAAATAGTCAAAACGTGTTCAGGACCTTTTTAAAACGTATAAATCCGTCGAAAACCGGAAGTCGAAAATTTTCATGAATCCAATACTTTCTTCTTGTAAAGATAGAAGAAAGTAAAAATGTATAAATGAGATAAAGAAATATTTATAAAGCAATTGAATTGAAGGTGCTACCACCGTATTAGTTTTACGGTAGTGTTAGTTTTTATTAATTTACATATAGATTGGTTAAAATAGTTGAAGACGTGAGTTTTAAAATTCTCTTTATCGTAAAAATCAAATTTTGAGATATTGCGATTTTATTTTAAAAAAGGTGTCTTATTTTGATAAGCTTTTATTTTGCTTAAAACTTTCGTACGTAATGTTTCCCCAGTTCAAAATTTCTATTCAAATTTTAACTCAGTTCCAAATATCGGTCAAGGTTCAATTTGCACACTTATTTATATCCAATGACAATGTGTAATATTAATACAATTTTAGTTGCGTACCATTTATTTATGTTATAGGACTACACCAAATTCTGTTTAAGTAATCTAATAGAATTTTAAATATGTGTTATTTTGTAACGAATTGTAATTGTTGCTTTTCATAATTTAAATCAACAAACTTTCTGTTATTTTTTTATATTTTTAGAACAAATTTTGCTTCAATATGTAATCATCAACATAAATTTAAAAATAATATTGTAAAAATTATTTTATTTCTTTGTTTAATGTTAAATTTTATATTTTTCGTTTATTTTTATTTCCAGTAAATTTGTGACTGACCCCTAATTTGCAGCAGAAAAGAGGCTTCAACTTTAAACAGCTATTACTTGGTTAGTTTTAATTGCAGAGAGATGGGACTTTTTTTGTATTGCTTGTTAGAATAGTGGTAAAAATTTACTAAATATCACTTATAGGACCGGGGGGGTCGTTTCGTAATTTTCGTATTTTTTAATAAAAATCTTTTTTGATCTAAATCGCTTAAAAAATAATTCTTTACCTTTTTAAAAGCATTTTTGTAATTGGAACTATATGTATATGACTAACGGTTTAGAAATTAGCCATTGGCCACCGTTGAGAGGGGGACACCCTGTGTAACATTTTACAATATTAAAAAAAATATCGTCTATAAGGGAAAAAAAAGCTAAACATAAGGGAAATAATTGTGAAAAATTATATAAAAAAAAATTATTTTACGATATATATTTGTCTATTAAGATTTATTTAAAAATACATAAAATATGGAATATTTTAGTAGAATGCGGTATTCAGAATTTCATTTAATAGATAAGAACATTTTAAATAATAAAATAAAATCTGCCTAAGGTGATCCCGTTCTGTTCCTATAAGAATTGTTCGCTCCAATAGGTGGTCTCTTGGTGATGTTTAAATCTCGATTTTAATTGTCGAATAAAGATACCAATTAATGTTACAAAATTTTTAATTTTCACTTTAGGAAAAAAAATATAAAAAAATTAAGTATCAGAACAAAAGGTAATTATATCAGTTAATTACTGCAGAGTTTAAAATATGAATGCATTAACATTTGCTTTGATTTTACGGTTTTATCTTACATAACTTTTATTTCCCAGCACTTTTTGAAGTTCAGTAAATAAATGAACTATTTTTAGATGGTAACAATTTATGACGGTTTCATTACTTTATCTATTTCTTTGAGAGTTTCCTGACAGAGTAGGGCATGAGAGCTTATTAACCGTCATTCACAATTCGTCATCAGAGTTAAATTCATGACCTAAAAAGGCACAAAGGGGATTAAACACTTAAATTACCTAAAAACATAAATATCTAAACTTAGTGTAGAAATTTGATGAATAATGTTCGCTCCAGTTTCATTTTTCTAATAAAATCTTCAAGCGACCAGGAAAAAACAAAATTTGGTTAATTTAAAAAAAGGTCGCTTGTGGAAGGAATTTAACTGGGATGATCTCTGAATTGACGTAAAATTAGTCTATGAGAATAAATTTCGTTCCATTAAAAAAAATCGTCGTTCAGGGAAGCTTTAACATATAATTATAATAATAAAAATGGCTTCCAATGGCTTAACGTAAGGAAAACAACAATTCTGGAAAAATAGTATTCTGATATTACAATTACGATAATTATTCGCCTCCATTATTATCGACATTCCTCAGTTCTAAAAACATTTTCTGGAGATGATAAACTTCCTCGCTAATTACTGTAACCCGAAGAAGTTGATAAAAGTTTGTGCTTTTCAGTGTTCATTATGAATGGCAAATCATTGATAATTATTTTTGATAAAAACATAATGATTAAATGATGATTCAGACAGAGCACATTAATTTCTTACCTATTAATCTTATGTCATTAGATTTTATGAAGCTCTGATGATATTCATGGGCCATATGTCATTTGATAAAATTGATATATTTATGATAGAAAAATTTTATAAATTATGATTAAAAGTTTATTAAATCTACTAGATCTTAAAAACGCAAGATTTAAGAACTTCGTCTTTTATATAAGCCTTTAACTAAACAATTTATATTGTTTGAGAGAGTTGTTACAAGTAATTAAAAACTAATAACAATGGCATGTTTCGGATCGAATCTGATAAAAACCATAATTATAATAATAAAAAGAATACTGCCCAGTTAAACTGATGGCATTGAGCTCACTGGCTACGCATACTAATTGTACATTACAGCCTTACATTTTCAAGGGTTAATTCCGTTCGAAAAAAAAATATTAAGGAGGAGAAACAGCTCTCCCCTTTCCCCTTTTTTATACTTAATCATTGAACCTCCTAAACTATCAAGGACATGCTTTATCATATAGAAAATCTATATCCAAAATTCACAGCAAAACGGAAAATTCTTAATAAAAACCCATTTATATAATTTAAGAGGAGTTATCCCCTCTCTTTTATACTTAACCATTAAACTTACAAAACTATTCAGAGATTTGAACGAAATCTGATTATTCTGCATGAAAAACCCATTTATATCATTTAAGGGGAGGGGCATTAGAACCCCCTTTCCCCCTGTTTATACTTATACAATGAACACCTAATACCAATCACTGAGGCGCCTCATTAGAATGATCTTATACCTAAATTTTGAACGAAAACTGATAATTCTGAATGAAAAACCCATTTATATCAATTAAGGGGAGGGGCATGAGTCCCCCGTTCACCCTCTTATACTTAGCGAATGAACTCCAAAAACTAATCAGGGAAGTGCCTTATCAGGATATACCTGTATACAAAATTTCAAGTGGATAAGATACTTTTATCATGAGTTATCGCGTTACGCACGCACGAACGTACATACAGAACGGGCGGGCACATAAACTCTCGGGCTATGATAGCCTGTGAGCTAAAAACTAGTCGTTGAGGGTCACCGTAATACTTACCCATCATGAATATAAAAATTATAATATATGAAAATAAAACGTGTTAACTATTTATAAAATGCCTTGCAATTTTAAAACAAAATTTAAACACATATTTAAATATTTTTAATGTACATAGTAATGCTCTATTCATGAATTGCTGATGAAACAATTTGACAAATTATATAAAACGCCAAACTACTCAAGTAGTACAGAATCGCGTAAAAGAAAAATCTCCAAAAATAATAGTCATATTAACTAACAGTTTAGTGCGTCGGATTAAGCGTCTCATTTCCAATTAATATATATATATTTCAATTGAAATTTGAACGAAATACAAGGTCATGAAAAATTGAAGAATGTGGAAAACAGGATTACAAATATCTCGGCAGTTAAATATCCGATCGACCTCGTTCTTTAAACAAAATCAGTGTTATTTTATTCTTTTTTACGTTCATTCCTTAAAATAAAAAAAATCGAAAATTTTTGTATACCTTTCATCACAACGAATATTTCGAGTATCCGAAAAAAATAGTTCCAGATAATCGAGGTTTCTGATATTAAATAAGCTTCGATCCATTCTTACATACTAAGTACATAGAGAATTTCAAAGTTCTATCTCATTTTGTTCGAAGATAGAGCATTTACAGACACACAGACGGACGATGGCATTTTTTTTTTCTAAAAATATGTTTTGGGAATCTCCAGTATCTGAAACGTGTAAATCCGGCAAAGTTTTTTCTATTTTGAAAACGATTGCAAGACTTACCCTATACTACGTATGATGGGTAAGTAATAAAAATACAGATCGCCTCACGGTCACTACAAATGATACGCGACAATGAAATGTAAACAAAAACCACGCGCTCTACTGTAAAAAATTTAAATTAAAAATGGCCGCGATCTAAAATTATTTTCCAACTTGCTTCATCCAATTCAAGCTTTCACGAGGAATTTTTTATTAACTCTAACCATAACTTAGGAATGCTTAAAGAAACGATATCATTGCAAACAAACCTTTAATATGTATTAATTTCAATAGACTCTTTTATAATGGACTTACGAGAACAATTTGATATGAAACATAATTTGCTTTCAATAAACATAATTTTAATTAATTTAATTCAAATTTATTCTATCCGGAGAAGTCTATAAAAGTTAATGGATATTCCAGTATTTATGATTAATCATAAATTAGTGATAACTTTTGACAAAACCTTTGATTGAATATCCTTCTGATGTCATTATGTTGATTGTTTCCTCAATAATATTATTTTACTGGAATATATAAATTCTTTTCATATTCATAGGACAAGAATTAGTCATTTAATTGAATAAGAAATATTTAGAACATATAAGGGATATATTTTTGAATATCAGTAGCACCCGCCACGTTATTTGACTTTAAGTTATATGTTTGCTAAAATTCCAATAATTTCTAGAAAATCTTTATTTAGGAATTCGTAAAATATCTGACATATTTCTGTAAAATGTACTATTAGGAATTTTAACTAACAGTTCACAACATAAAAAAAATAGTCTAAAAATAATACCCCACATATCATAAGCTGCCAGTAACTAAGCATACTGAAAATAATTCTGGAAAATTATTTTTCTGATATTTAACTTACGATACATTTTTTACTTCATTATTTCTACATTCTTCATCTCTAAAAATATTTTCTGGAGATAATAAATCTTCCCCGCAAATTACTGCAATCCGAAGAAGTTTATAAAAGTAAATGGTTATTTCCAGTATTTAAATTTGATCACAAATTACTGATCATTAGTTTTTGATAAAGAACCTTTTTGATTAAATATCCTTCTGAAGCAAATGCGTTTTCCTAATTAATTTGGTTTTTCTGGAATTCTTATGATATTCATGGGACTTAAATTAATCATCCCATAAAAAGAGGTTATATTTAGGCCATATAAGGGATAGGATATATTTTTAATTCGTACGAAGCAACCGTCCCGTTACGTTATTTTACATTGCATATCTGCTAAAATTCCAATAATCATTTCTAGAAAGTGTTTATTTAAGAATTTGTAAAATATCGGACATATTTCTGTAGAATGCAATATTCGGAAATTAATTAACAATTTACAACATAAAGAAAAATATAATACCGCACATGTCATAAGATGCCGATAGCTAAACAGACAGTACACTGTTAAAACTAAAGGTTGCATATGGCACTCTTTAAGGTGAAACTCTTGTCCCGTCAACGACTCCCCTAAGGGAGCCAGAATTGCCCCATTAGGGGTCCAATAAGACACCGCATGGCACCACATGGCACCCCCGTTGCACATTATGAGGTGCCATGAGGTGACTTAGGGCATTTCTAGGTGTACAATTTTTCTGGCTCCCTTAGGGGTGTCGCTGACGGAACATGCGTTTCACCCCTAGGAGTGCCATATGCAACCGCTTAACCGTTTTAACTTTGTAAATAATTCTGGAAAATTAGTTCTGATTTTTCATTTACGATAATTATTCGCATCCGTTATCGACATTCCGCGACTCTGAAAGATATTTTTTGCAGATAATAAACCTTCCTTCTAATTACTGTAACCCGAAGAAGTTCATAAAAGTAAATATATTTAAGGCTGCGAGCAAACAGCACTACTTTTTATTACACTAAAAGAGCAATAAATCTATCTTTGTTTCCGTACGGAACAAAGATGAAACCCCTTTAAATGATTTTTGAGGGACTGACCCTACCGAATTGACAAAGGAAAGGAAAATTTATCTCCCCCCATCTTCAGTCGTAAAGCTGTCAACTGATTTAGAGTTCGGTATCTCTCTTGAATTTCAAAAAAGTTCACTGAAAAAGCAATTTATCCATCAAAGCACCGACACGAAAGATAAAAAATAGCGACTCCTGACCGCAAGAAGTTAGTGCTATGTGTCTGGTCCTTAAGACCTATAAAGGATGTATCTTTGAATGGAAGCAGCACCCGCCACGTTACTTTATTTTAAATTGCATACTTGCTAAAATTCCAGTAATTTCTAAAAAAATATTTATGTAAGAATTCTTAAAATATCTGACATATTTCTGTAGAATGCAGTATTTGGAGTTTTAATTCACAACTTAAAACATAAAAAAAGTCTAATAATAATAATACCCCACATATAATAAGCGGCCGATAGCTAAACAACTGTAAATAATTCTGGAAAATTAATTTTTTGATTTTTCAATTACGATAATTATTCGCATCCGTTATCGACATTCCGCGACTCCGAAAGAAATTTTCTGAAGATAATAAGCCCTCCTGCTAATAACTGTAACTCAAAGAAGTTCATAACAGTTTCTGTGTTTCATAAGTTTAGGATAAAGATATAAGTTTGAATATAAGCACTACCCGCCACGTTTTTTTTTTTTTTTTTAATTTTTAATTGCATATTTGCTAAAATTGCAGTAATAATTCTAAGAACCTTTTTATTTAAGAATTTATAAAATATCTGATACATTTATTTTGAATGCAGTATTCGGAGCTTTAACTAATAGTTAACACCATTAAAAAGAAGTCTAATAATAATATCCCTCATATCATAAGCTGCTGATAGCTAAGAATACTAAAAACAATCCTGGAAAAATAGTTTCGGATATTTCAATTACGATAATTATTCTCATTCGTTCTGTCGGCATTCCGCGGCTCTGAAAGATTTTTCTATAGATAATAAACTCCCCTGCTAATTACTGTAACCCGAAGAAGGTCATCAAGTCAAGCTGCACCAGATCCGTTACTTTAAATTGCACATTTGCTAAAATTCCTGTAATAATTTCTAAAAAATGTTTATGTAAGAATTCGTAAAACATCTGACTTATTTTTGTGGGATGCAATACTCGAAATTTTAACTAACAATTTACAACATTTAAAAAAAAATAAAGTCTAATAATAATATCCCAAATATCATAAGCGGCCGATAGCTAAACAGACTGTAAATAAGTCTCGAAAATTAATTTTCGGATTTTTCAATTACGATAATTATTCGCATCCATTATCGAAATTCCGAGACTCTGAAAGATATTTTCTGCAGATAATAAACCCTCCTGCAAATCACTGTAACCGGAAGAAGTTCATAAAAGTTTGAGTTTCATATGTTTAAGATATATAAATGGTATATTTTTCAATGTAAGCTGCACCCGCCCCGTTACCTTAAATTGCACATTTGCTAAAATTCCCGTAATAATTTCTATGAAATGTTTATTTAAGAATTCCTAAAATATCTGACATATTTCTGTAGAATGTGGTATTCGAAATTTTAACTAACAATTTACAATTAAAATAATAATAATAATAATAAAGACCCCACATATCATAAGCTGCCGATAGCTAAAGCATAATGTAAACAATTCTGAAAAACTAGTTTTCTGATATTTCAATTATAATAATCATTCGCATCCGATTACATGGACATTCCGCGGCTTTGAAAGATATTTTCTAGAGATAATCAATCCTCTTGCTAATTACTGTAACTCGAAGAAGTTCATAAAAGTTTCTGTGTCTCCTATATTTAGGATACATAAAGGATATATGTTTGAATAGAAGCATCACCCGAAACGTTTTTTTTTTTTTTCATTTTAAATTTCATATTTGCTAAAATTGCAGTAATAATTTGTAGAAACTGTTTATTTAAGAATTCGCAAAATATCTAATACATTTCTCTAGAATGCAGTGTTCGGAGTTTTAACTAACAATTTACAATATTAAAAAAATTCTAATAATACCCCGCATATCATAAGCTGCTGATAGCTAAGCATTTTGTAAACAATTCTGGAAAATTAGTTTCGGATATTTCAATTATGATAATTATTCGCATCTATTATGTCGACATTCCGAGGCTCTGAAAGATGTTTCTGTACACTGTAAAAAAACGGACGATTTAACGGAAGTATTATTGGTAATCTAGACGCCAGTACTATTTACTGTTTTTTAACGGAAAAATTTCCGTAAATTGAGGGAAAAACTCGCAAAAAACGGAATATTTTTTGGAATTTTTCCGTTAAAAAACAGTAAATAGCACTGGCGTCTAGATTACCAATAATACTTCCGTTAAATCGTCCGTTTTTTTTTTTACAGTGTAGATAATAAACCCTACTGTTAATTATTGTAATCCGAAGAAGTTCATAAAAGTTTCTGTGTTGCCAAGTATTCATTATTGATTAACAATCATTGATTATTATTTTTGATAAAACATATTGGATAAATGATCATTCATACAGAACACATTAATTTGTTATATTTAAGGGGACTTTAAATTTCACTTTAGAGCTTACATCGAGACTGTCTAAAAAAGTTCATGATATTCTGTTTAATTGTTCTATGGAGTTCCTTTACCTGCGGTCTTTTCTGTTGAGCTGTCTAAATGACAGACCAGATGTTATGGCCAATAAGGTTATCTGAGCGAATGATGCTCACCGGTTGTCGTGCCCAGTTAGCTTAACAGGCAAAGCATTGGCCTTGTAAGCCAAGTATCTGGGTTCGATTTCTGGCCTGGACAATTTTTCTCTCAGTTGAAAATATTACATTCGGATGTTCTGTTTGTATTACATAAAAAAAGATGCAACATATATTACGTAGGAGAAAAAAATATCATCGGAAAAACCTGACTGTATGTTGATGGGTAAGTCTCTTGATTATATTAACTGAATGAAGATTTATTAATGCTTATATTTTAAACAATTATTTATTTCTATCCTAAAAGTACCGTCAGTGCGTAAAGTGTTATTTTCAAAATTTAAAAGAGTAGTTCTAATCAAATAAGTACTGATAATAAATACCACTTTATATGTTATATAACACGTTGTCTAAATTGAAACAGGGTGGATAATTACGAAAAATACAAATGAGTTCATTCCGTAAAACGTTCATAGAAAAGTAGCTGTTGTATAATAAATACGTAGTTTGAATTTCATTCAAGAAACAAATGTATTTTCTTAAATAAACTTTATTCTGTTAGTTTATCCATTTAAATCTATGTAAGAAATTTTATAAACTCAACATCAAAATAAATGCATTCATCCCAAAATATCACGAATCTAACTTGAAAATTCAATAGGGAAATTCTAATTGTTTAATGTTATCATTAAATTCTACTTCCCCTTTTAGATGGTACGTAGTCTAAATCCGAAATGGGTGGGTAATTATAGGAAATTCAAATGAGCTATTTCCATAAAATGTGCTTAGAAAAGTCGTTAATGTGTAATAACTATATTTCGAATTGCGTTACAAGATATAATATATATTATGAAATGAACGAATATATATATATTATGGCATGAACTCATCCGTTTGTAAATAAAACTGATGACAGATTGAGACCTTTTGAAGATATGTGGCGATGAATTTTGTGACAAAAGCTTATATTTTTTAGTACGAATTCTATAATAGTTAAAAATTTGGCGTTGTCAAATGCATTAACTATTTAAGGGATCTATTTATAAAATACTAGTTTAAATCGGTTAGAGTATAGAACTTTCTTTTAATTTAGAAACTAGAAGATTTGTTGCAGATGCATTGGATTTGTGCGATCTTTTACTTCATGCGCCTTTTTTTGTCGAGAAAACCTCATTTACAAATACCTGTTAGGCCTAACGAGTTAAAATAGCATATATTAGCTATATTTTATTACTTAGAAAAAGACAAAAAATGAATACACAATAAAGATACGTTCAAGAGAAAACAAAAGTGTTTCCAAAGGTACGGTCATCACAGGATTTTGTTATAAAAAAACTTAAAATTAGCCTTTTCGGGTCTGGTATACTATTAATAGTACATGTCTTTTAATGGTGTATTATTTTGTTTTAAGAAATACTTTCGCTATTATTTACACGTAGTAATGATAGAATGTGTCTATACATTTACTCAGCGCCGAAACTAGCCTGCTTTGCGCCCGGGGCAAACATGGATTTTGGCGCCCCCCCCCCGGCAATTTTATGAAGCAATTTAACTTATGCAGTAATTCTTTTTTTACAGTGTTGTATAATTGAAAAAAAAAAAAACCTTTTAAAAGTAATAACATTTAAGCAAGAAATTTTAAAAGTATGCTCTTATAGGTTTATTATTAGTTCACGGGTGTTTTCAGAAGAAACTGGAACATTAATGCTAAACCTGTGTCTGCGTTCTTATAGAATTGCTTGGTTGCATTTTAATGTATATATATTTGCTGAGGAGAGGGGGATTAGGATATTTGAAGTTAATCTCTAACCGGTATTGTGTTTGCTTTTTCTATTGTGGTTCCAGACATTTTTTTTTAATTCTAAAATTATTTTCACTTTCGATTCCACAAATAAAAATAACCTCATTAAAAAAAAAAAAAAAAAAAAAAAAAAAAAAAAAAAAAAAAATCTGCAGCCAAAATTGAAAACACATAAACTAACACGTTAAAAATCAATCTCAGTTATCCTAAAGAAAAAAAAATTAAGTGTCCGCAAGAGATTTGAAAAAAAACGCTCACATAGATCTAACATTAGTTTGTGAGTATCTCCGCTTGATTAGCGTAGGTTCTAAATAACTCAAAAACTTCGGATTTTCTCCAGGAATAAATTTTAAATTCTGAAACCGTGAAATATCTCCATGTGCTGTCTATAGCTGTAGCCCGTTTCATCAAACTATCGATTATACTATTCTTCCTATTAACTGATGTGTTTTAAAGCTTTCTTAAACCTAACGCTAACTGTCAAACTTGTAACAGTGACTTACATTACTACTACATAAAATGCTTGAATCATTACTGAGACAACGACCACAATTAGAAATATTCTAGATCAGATTTTTATTATAGAAATTAATATTTTTTTTAATAAATGTATTTGCTTAGGGCTCTCACTATTCCGCTTTTTCGAAAACTAGTAAAGTTTAATAAAAAATTCATGATAAGAAAAATGCCTTTCCTAGTAAGTTTCTACGAAAGTTATGAAAAAGATTTTTCTTTGAAGGAAAAAAAACTGGTGTTTAAAGTACGGGCCTAGAGAGAGAGAGAAAGCATGTATTTGCTAATGAAACATTTCAAAAACAAATTTGAAATTTAATGTAGATTATAAGATTAAGATCCTTATAAGATATTGAATAACGAAATTTCTGCTGTAATTGAAGAATTGACTAAAAAAAGAAAAAAAAAATGAATGTCACAAACATAATTTTAAAAACAAATGCAATTTTCTGAGCATGAATTTATATTCAAATTAAATTTATACATTTTTTGTATTTATTTTACATAAAATAGATAATAACATTTAAAATACATATACCTTTGAAATATGATGTTAAAACTTTACTTTTCGAGCTTTTTTTGCTGCAAATACATTGATTATTTCATTATAATCAATGGTTGACGCTCGCTCATGTTCGATTGCTATTATGCTTAAATTAGAAAGCCTCTGTTGCCCCATCGTACTTCTTAAATAAGTTTTAATTTGTTTTAATTTGCTAAAACTTCTTTCGCCGGAGGCAACGGAGACAGGAAGTGTTAGAAATATTTTCAATAAGATAGTTAGATTCGGATATATTTCTTCAAGTTTGTTTTGGTAAATTAATTTTAAAATTTCTCCTGTCTTGGCAGTTTTAAAATTTTTATCTACTGCCATTGCGTGGAACTTGAAACTTTCTATCTCTTCTGCAAATTCTTCTACGTTCAAATCTTCTCTATAAATGATCGCCAGCTCTTTAGCTTTTTCCTTAATATCATTAATATTCGATTTCTCAATTTCTTCGCCATTGATAAAGCTAAATTTAGTATTAATATTTTCGAGAGCTTGGAATCGCGTATTTAATTCTTTTACGATTCTATCGACAATTTCCAATAATGATTTTCTAAATAAATCTTCTCTGGAAAATTTTGTAATTTCATCTTCACAATCTTCATCAAACATTTTCTTTTTTTTCCTTTTTCTAACATCTTTAAAATTTGCAGGTAAATTGTTATCTTCAGCCATTGTTTGGGCCTGGGAAATTGCTTCCAAAACTATATTTTCCCTCGTGGATTTGAAGAAATTCAACAATCCATAAATGTGTTTTACAGATATATCAACTGTTAGATCCTGTTTTTGAAGAATTTTGTTTGTTATCTATTTTCTTCAGAACTCTATTCCAAAAACATAGAAAAGCGATGAATTCATAATTATTGATATGTTTCTTCACACTCATTGCTTCAATTTTTACCTCTGGAATCGACAAAGAATTGTTAGCAAATTCATCCAATGCCATGTTAATTTTGTCAAAATGTTTGAAGACAACTTCAACAGCTTTAGCTTTCGCTGACCATCTCGTTTTGCTTTGAGATTTTAAAGTAATCGGTAAAAATTGTTTTAAAATGTCCCATCTTGCAGAGGAAGCGCTGAAAAATGAGTATACAGAATGTATAGCTCCAAAAAAATTTTGTGCTTCGATAGATACCTCTGCTGCATGAGTCCCAACTAAATTTAGTGAATGTGCAGCACATGGTACAAAATATGCCAATTCATTTTTGTTCAAAATTCGAGATTGGACTCCTTTATAAATCCCTGCCATATTCGCTCCATTGTCGTAAGACTGTCCTCTGCAATTATTAATGTTTAAACCATCAGATTCTAATTTTTGAAGTATTTCATCCATTAGGCCAAGTCCTGTTTTATCTTTAACGATGAAAAAGTCTATAAAACACTCATTAATTTTGGGACCTTTTTCGTCTAACGTCTACTGTGACATATCTAATTATTTGTGTCATCTGCTCATTTCGACTTATGTCAGGTGTGCAATCGAATATAAGTGAGAAGTACTTTGCTTCAATTACTTCTTTTAGAATTTCTCCTCTCACTTTTCCAGCAATTACTTCAAGAATTTCATCCTGAATTTTTGGGGAAAAATATGATATCTGTCCCTTTTTATGGCGTTCAATATGTTCACGCAGAGAACTTTTGTAATGGGAAATCAATTCGATGGTATTCAGAAATTTACCACTTCTGGGATCCCCAATATGCTTTTCTTTTCCCTCTGATCCTCGTAAGGGACTTGCTTCCTTCGCTAAATACAATATTGCATCAATGATGCATCTTAATACATCTCTCCAGTTGTTTTCCTCTTTAATTATTTGTTCTTGCATTTCTTTATCGATTCCACCGATTCCTAGACTGGTTTCGAGAGTCTTCCAGCTGCAAAAACAAAGTTTATGATTTTGAGAATTTTCATGACTTGGAATTTTTTCATTTAACTTTTTCCAGTTTCGAAAGCCATCTTCTTTGACTAAAGATGACAGATTAGCTTCACAGTTACTTACCGTCTGTAAAAAAAGCCTACAAGGTAAGCAAAATAATGCATTTTTCGATGAGCTATAAACTAACCATGACCTTTTTATTTTATTCCCATTGGGTAATTTTTTGAAGAACCATTCTTTCGTCAAACTTCGAGAATCTCTCATGCTTTGACTTAAATCAGGTTCTTCTTCTCTTCCTGTTCTCATCCTGATTATGAAACATCTTTGTGAATCGGATATTTGTGTTGGCCAGGTACCGGGGTCTAAAAAATCAAAATCATTACTTTCTTGTGACGCAGAAAATGTTACATTTCTCGAATCTTCTGTTTTTTCATTGTAATTTACCTCCTCAACTTCTGTCAAAATGAGTTTATTCTCGGATTCATCAGCACATCCTAAAATGCTGGCATTTGTTTCATTTTCACCTTCCTGTGATGCATTCGAAACATTTTCTAAAATTCTGGTGCATGTTTCTTTTTTGCCTTCCTCTGATGCATTACAAACATTTTCCATATTTCTGTTGTTTATTTCATTTTCAACTTCATCTGATGCATTCGAAATATTTTCTAAAATTCTGGTACATATTTCTTTTCTGCCTTTCTCTGATGCAGTACAAACATTTTCCAAAATTCTGTTGTTTATTTGATTTTCACTTCTCTTCGATCCGTTCAAATCATTTTCAAAAATATTTACATTTATTTCATTTTCATCTGTCTCCAATCCATCTAAAATGTTTTCCTCCTGAATTTGGAGATTCTCTTGAATGCGAGATAAGTTAATTGATTCTGTTTCAAAATTCGATGCTTGAGTAGTGTCAGTAATTCCATCTAAAAAGGCAGGAAGGAGAGGGAAGTGTTAAAAAAAAGAAGGGATAAAAATAAGTCATACTTACATATATACAGGGCCTGATTAATGCATGGGCCTCCAGGGCCTTGGCCCAGGGCCCAACAATTTCAGGATTGTTGCCCCACAAATTATGTGGCTGATTTTTTTCCCTTAATCAAATACTTTTCGAATAACATTGCATTATAAAATATGAAACATAAAATTTAAATATTCTGAATGATTCAATAAAAATTTTAGAACTTTAAACCTAGGCACTTTTCACCCAAACTACTTTGTCAACTCGTCAAATAAACCTTCTTTTTTGTGAAAGTTTCGCCCAAAATGGGTAGGTAGGGGGGGGGGCAACTTTTAACAGGCCCTGGACCCAACTTCAGCTTGATCGGGCTCTGCATATATATATATATATATATTTCTAAGAAGTATCTACATTCAAATAGAAATTATAAATGATTAATACAGCATAATCTCCCCAATAAAACTTGTTTTGTTGAAATATTAAAATTTTTAAGTTCTGAAGCCGAAAAAGAAAAAAAAATTAAAAATAAGTGTGCAACACATTTTGAGAAAAGATTGCGTCCGATTCCTTCCGTCGGTATAAATAGGGAGCAAAAAATCAACATTTCTCGACGTCTTACAAATAATCTACGATCCCATCATAATATCTCTATAACACTTATATTAGGTAAGTAATAAGTAATATTTCCTCTCTGGAGACTTTTAGCAAAAATCACTAAGAAGTTCAGACAGACAGCGTCTCAATTTCAAGTAATGGATAATTTAACATTTTTACAAATGTTAATTATTTTTATAAATTAATTTATCTTAATTGATAATATTTAATTAAGCATTTTCAAACTTTCAAGCTGTATACTGTTACACTGTTTAAAAGGAAATAAAAAGCGATTTTACGGAGCTTGTACTGGCAATTGAGACGCCATAGTACAATTCACTGTTTAATGGAAAAATTCCTATGAATTCCAGAAAATTTTCTAAAAAAAACGGAAAATTTTTCGTTGAAAAACAGTGAATTGTACTGGCGTTCTGATTGATACTATATCCGTAGAATAGCCCCCTTTTTTTTTTTCTCTCTGTGTAATTTAAGTTAATTCTTTAGTATGTAATAGCAGTAAACAGTACATATTTGACTGTTCTAATTTATCATATTTACAAATGAATTTCGGTTTTGTTTTAAATTTGTTTTCAAATTTTACTCTTTAATTTTTTATACAAATACAAATTTATTTTCATATCAACATGCTTTAATAATATTATGTAAATTTTCAGACAGTCTAAGTCACGCTCTGAAAAGAAAAGGGAAACAATTTTGTCCACTTTCATAGAAAAAGTAGAGTACTTTTTAAAAATGATCTTCACTTATCATCTCACTGTGATCAAAGGTATACCGCATTTCATAGGTGCAGAAATCAGTTCCTCGGTTATTTGTAACATGAATGACTGAAATTTTCACGCATAGGATTTAAAATAATTTTACAAATGTGTAAAATAAATTTGTGATTATGATCAAAGCTGAAGCTCACCTGAGAAATCTTTCGACTGATAACAAATTATCACAAGATAAATATACATGGACGCGTAGAATGAAATATAAAAAAATATTATTAAAATTAGGTATAAAATTCAAAAGAAATAAGAAAAAGAAATAACCAAAGTTTTTAATCTTTAATTTCGTTAATACCTGTAATTATAACTATATATGTATTTATATATCTACCAATCATGAATCTAGGGAAAAAAATGACAGGAAAAAAAGTTATCGGAAAAAAAGTGACATAACTACAAAAGTGGAAAAAAAGGGACGCGGAAAAAAGTGACGAGGAAAAAAAGTGACAAGGAAAAAAAGTTACCGGATAAAAGGTGAGAAGGAATTGATTTTGAGGATTCCATTGATTGAGTCATTGAGTATGATTGGGGTGATGGGGGGGAGGCTCTTAATTTAGGTAAATGGGTTTTTTATGCTGAATGAACTGTTTTGGTTCAATATTTGGATATATGTTCAGACTGAAAAGACGCTTGCCTGATTAGTTTTGGTAATGCATGAATACCCCCCCCCCCTAATCTGCCCTAAATTAGATAAATCGGTTTTTATGCAGAATTTTCCGATGTATTTCTAATTTTAAATATAGGTTCTTTCTGATAAGGTAAATCCCTGAATAGTTTTAAGTGTTTAATGGATAATAATAACATTATATATTACAATATATACAATATATATTTTTATATATAATAATTAAAATATTAAGTTAATAATTATAAATAAATATTATGATAAGTAAATTATGAAACCAATAGTTATTATTAAATAATAAATAATTTATAATAAGTTAAAAATGAATTAATAATACATAAATGTAAATAAAATATGTAATTAAATATAAATAAAATTATAAATAAATGTATAAACAAATATAATTAAATATGAAAAATTATGCTGATTATCAAAAATTCATTTAAAAAGTGATAATATTTTATTATCCGCCATTACTTACACTATTGTCATGTACCTCCATCAAACTCGCTACGTATCATTATAATAGTGCTAGTACATGACAATAGTGTCAGTAATAGCGGATAATAAAATATTAACTTTTTAAACAAATTCTTGTTAATGAGTCTAATTTTTAATACTTAATTTAGTTTATTTATACAATTATTTTTATTAATTTTCTATCACTTATATTACCATTTTAAAAATCAATACTTGTTAATGAAACTAATTTTGAATATTTAATTTTATTTATTTGTATATTTATAATAATTGTTTCATTATGAATTAATAAAATATTATCAATTTTTAAACAATTCTTGCTGAGGAAATTAATTATTAATATTTTTTATATTTATTTATACATTCATTTTAATTGATTTACTAGAGTTAATAGAATTATTATCATTTTTTAAATAGATATTGCTAATCAGTATAACTTTTAATATTTAATTATATTTATACATTTATTTTTAATTTTTTTATATTTAATTTGCATTATTTATTAATAATAATAATAATTATTATTATTTATTATATTGTATATATTATATAAATGTAAAATTATAAAAAGAAACATTGATAGGTAATGTAATAATTATTATTATTATATAATATTTATTTTACATAATTGAAATTATTAAAAATCCTATTATAAAAAATAATTTTAAAAAATGTGTACATAAAATATAGATTCGGAGTTTGTAGACGGGCCGCCCCCCCCCCCACCACACACACACAAATTGTAGAGGAACAAAAAATAAATATTCATAAAATCTATTTATATAATTTAAGAGGAGTTATCCCTCTCCTTTATATTTAGCCATTAAACTTCATAAACGATTCACAGATTATATCAGAAAGAACCTACATCCAAAATACAAAATTTTAAAGCAAAATCAATAACTTTGCATAAAAAACCCATTTATCAAATTTAAGGGGAAGATAATCGACCCTCTCCCCTTTTAATTTGCAAAAAAAACTCTATAAATAATTAGCGATACGCCTAATCACAATGAACCTATATCCAAAATTTGCAGCAAATCGTGCAATTCTGTGTAAAAAGCCATTTATTTAATATAAGAGGGGTTATCCCTCGTCCCTCTTTATACTCAGCCATTAAACCCTTAAAACTATTCAGGGAATCACCTTATAAGAAAGAACCTATGTTTTAAATTTTAATACCATTGGAAAATTCTGCATAAAAACTAATTTTTTTAATTTGAGCGGGGGGATAATCGCCCGTCTACTCCATTTATACATAGCAAAAAAAGAAAAAAATCTTAACTAATCACAGATAAGCCTTATAGTAATGAACGTATATCAAAAATTCGAAGCAAATCGGACAATTCTGCGTAAAATGCTATTTATTTAATTTTAGAGAGATTATCCCCGTCCCCTCTCTATATTTACCGATTGAACCCTTAAAATTATTCAGCGATTTACTTTATCAGAAAGAACCTATATCCAAATTTTGAAATACATTTTGTAATTTTGCATAAAATACAATTTATCTAATTTAGGGGGGGGGGGGGATAATCATCACCCTTTTTTATCTATTTTATTATTTATAATATTTAACCCATTTATCTAATTTAGAGAGGATTGGGGGGAGGGGTGATCGTTCATTCCCATAACTATTCAGGCAAACATCTTTTTATTATGAACGTGCATTCAAAAATTTAACCAAAATGGTTAATTCAGCATGAAAAACCGATTTACCTAATTGATCAGCCTTCACCCTCCCCCCCCCCCCCGATCAATGAATCTCCAAAATCTATTTCTTGTCACTTTTTTTCCGGTAACTTTTTTCCCGTGTCCCTTTT
Source organism: Maratus speculifer (assembly GCA_964019185.1). Classification (NCBI taxonomy): domain Eukaryota; kingdom Metazoa; phylum Arthropoda; class Arachnida; order Araneae; family Salticidae; genus Maratus; species Maratus speculifer. The sequence goes on along the minus strand of OZ025302.1, from coordinate 205,633,106 downwards.
TTCCCGGTAATTTTTTTTTCCGTGTCACTTTTTTCCGCTTTTGTAGTTTGTGTCACTTTTTTTCCGGTCATTTTTTTTCCGTTTACCACCAATCATACCAGGTATTATAACAGTTTTAAAAAATGGGATTGTTTCTACGTGCTTTTCTTGAAAAAAAAAAATTAAAAAACTGGTATAAAGCATAAATAATACAGAAAATTATTAGTATTTAAGGTTTATTTTAAAAATCATGCTTAATTTCCTGACTGCAATTTATGTTGTTCCAAAAAAATCCATTGTAATAGGTTAATTTGGTGAGGGTCCCGATTATAGAAAACTCACATCAGTGATTTATGCTTAATATAAAAAGCACAAACTAGTGAAAATTTATTACAACAATTATGATTTTTGTTATTTTTAAAAGATATGCCTGCAGAAATAATCATTATTTAACTATCTAGTATCTATCGAAGACTTAAAAATTTGTTTTCACAACATATAAGGTAAAATCATATTAAATTTAATATTAAGCTATTAATTGATTTATTATTTTAAAAATCAATATTTTACAATTTTTTCAATATTAATATTTATGCATGTATACTTTTATATTATCACATATGTACTTTAACTTATCCATGTAATGTACGGGTACGGATAACACACTGCCAAGTTTGGATTTAAGACAAATCTGCAGTTTTTGTCAGAAATTAAAAGCGTACTTTCTGACTTATTTACAAAATAATTATTATTAATACAAACATAAAAATAAAATTGCAGTATATTTATTAAGCCCTATAAAGTAGAATATAGTTTTTGGGTTTTCTAAGAAACTCCAATTTCTGACATTTTTTAAAAATAACATCAAAGTTTATCTTTAGATTTCTGAATTCGAAGGCTGAAAATAGCAAGATGGATCTCTTAATAATCCGCTTTAAATCAAGCTACTTCGAATTAGGATAAAAGTTTTTAGGATATAATTTTTTTTCGATAGGTTATTAATTTACTAAAGTAAAGGTTATTTATTAACTATCAGGGTGGCGAGTGGTTAGATAAAAACACAATCAATATAGATGATAATAACCAGTATTTTGTTAAAGATAAATTCAGTTTATATTATCTCTTTACATTATTTCAAGTACTTTCTGTAAGAAATTACTGGTAGTTTTCTCTTTTCTTGACTGTGTTTTTCCCGGTTTTCCCTGACCACTCGCCATTAATTAATTTACAATTCTGTATTTTCTTACCTTCTGTTTCATTTTCGTCCTTCTGAAGCCAGACTTTCAGGAATTTAGAAGCATGATTTGCATCGACACATCTCTTCTTACGCAGTTTTCGATAAAAATTGCCGGATTTTTTATTCTTACTTTTGCGTGAGTCATTCATATTCATTCCTCATAAATTAAAAATAAAATAAAAATAATAAAAACAACAAAATTCATCCAACGAGCACAATTCCATAAATGAAAATGACCAGATCAGAGCTAACCAAGCAGGGCCGGTGAGAGGGGGGGGGGGGCACAGGAGACAACTGCCCAGGGGCCCGGGTCCAAAGGGGTCCGGTTTCGAATGGAAAAATTACTGAAATTTCATAATGATCCTAATCTTAATTTGGTCGCTCTTTTTTCCCTTTACCAGCTGAAAAACATTTCCCAGAATAGTAATTAAAGTTTTCCAACGAAGTACAGAAAATCTCCCATTTAGACTTCCCCTAGAGTCCGGTAAAAGGTGTGATATAGTTGATAGTGTTACAAATATTCGGAAACTTCCTGTTTTCTCAGACCGCGGACCACCGTGCTTGCCTTTAGACAAAAAAGTGTCGTTCAATGCGACCCTCATATCTCATTCATTGCAACCCCGATGTCACATTGGGCATTGTATTGGTACTAAGGCGTTAATTGATACCAGGCTGTAGGTTTCGTTTAAGTAATTACTTTAGCTAAAATATTACTGTGCAAGTGACAGGGACATACACACTGGATGATAGGCGATACAGTTGTATTCAGGACCTAGGCTGAAAAGAGCATTGTGAGGACCGATTTTGTGTTAAATACATGCATACATTATATACAGAATATATCTTAGGGCCCATCTCATCTTTTTTCCGAGCCCGTAGCTTTTTTCTTCTAAACCTGATGAGCAAACTTAAATTAAAACCATTAATATGAAAAAAAAAAGAAACAAAAGGAAAAAGGGAAAGAAAAATTTTGAAAACAGAAATACGTTAATATATTTTATTACTATATTTTAAAATATCAAACTCACTTATAACTTCATTAGGTACGAGATTTAGTATACTAATAAAATATCAAACTCACTTATAACTTCATTAGGTACGAGATTTAGTATACTAAAAATTGTAAATAATATTCAAAATCCACTATCTTCTCTCAAAATTGCTAGTTCCTAGCCGACCTCTCTCAAAATCAGTATCAATGTAGGGGCATGCGGGGCAATTACTCCGGGCCCCCCCGGCTTGAGGGGGCCCCCTAAGGACAGATATAAATTTATGTTTTTCATTAAAAGAGTATCAAATAATAAAAAATGGCCAAAAGTGACCAATTTTTTTTTTTTTTTTTTTTTTTTTTTTTTTTTTTTTTTTTTTTTTTTAAAGGGGCTCTGTTTTCTTATCTCCTCTGTTTCCGTGCCCCTTAAGGGTGTATTTCGATCCAAACTGCTTATTTTCCAATTTATTTTTGAATTTATTTTTGCTCTCAAACAAGTTTCATGCTTCTACTTTTAAAAATGTGTCTGAAATTGTATCGGAAAATTTCGAGCTGTTGAAGGTGAAAAATCGTTTTTTCGGATACACCCTTAAGGACTCACATTTATCCTTATATTCCTGTAACTGAAAAAAAACTTGTGTTCTGTAGTTTCTTAAAGTTACTTTCTTCTGCTATTACATATATAGATGTGAAAAGTACTTGGTATGAAATTTATGAACGCATACAATAGGTATGAATTTATATTTTAGTCACTACAGTAAAATTTATGAAAAATTTTAAAACAGAAGCCGCCCCCCCCTAATAATGTTTGCCCAAGGGCCCCCGACTGTCAAAGTCGGGCCCTGTGTATACCTGTAAAAGAGGACATACTCCCTATTAACCCATTTCTTTTGTGTATTCTGCAACCGCTGTTTCAGACTTTCAGATCCCCCATGTGTGTAATGCACGAACATGTGTGACTATTATAACTGTTGAATGTTTATTTTATTTGTATTATATCAACCTAAGGCTCACACAAAATTTTATTAAAATCTGTCCAGTAGTCCAGTAGTTCAGGAGATCGTTGATCAAACAGGAAAATTCTCTTAAATTCTTACACCAGTGTATTTCTGGGCGAGGATTTTCTCTTTACCCCAACAAATGATGATACATTCATTTTTTTTTTTTTTTTTTTTTTTTTTTTTTTTTTTTTTAAATTACTAAATATCTTATTCTGCGTATTTTCAATTCTTTTGTTTTTAGTATTATGAGAAGTCATCCAAGTTCGCCTCCTGGTCGGATGAAAAAATCATTTCGGGCAATAAAGGGGGGGGGGGTGCTTTACTGGCCATGACGCTCCGTGCAATATTTTTTACTATACCACTAGAAATGCTTATATATATATATATATATATATATATATATATATATATTAAGGGTGTATTTTGTTGACAAATTGTCTTACTTAGAAAGTACAGAAGGTGCCGTGATTGGCAATTCTTTGATAAATGCAGAAAATATTGCAAAAAAAGCAATCAAAAACGGCAATTTGAACCGATTTTTCCGAAGCGGGACATTTGTGGACAAAAAAAGGGTCATATTTAGAAAATAATTGTTTATAAATCAAATTCTAATGATTCGAGCGTAAAATGACACTATACAGCACCTTATACGTCTCTTCAGAAATGCTCTCAGCAGGTTTCATGTTTCTACTTTTAAAAATGTGTCTGAAATTATATCGGGAAATTTCGAGCTGTTGAGGGTGGAAAAGCGTTTTTTCGAATACATCCTTAAAGGATGTTTAGCAAAGAATTTTCCTTTGCTGCGCATTCCCCCTTCCGTTTGTTTTTATTGTCCTGGAAACCTGACTTCGTATGGTCCATGGGAAGATGAAAATAAAGAAAGGAAACACAACACTGCACAGGGGGGGGGGGGAAGTGGAGCCTTTATGGAGTTTTTTTTATCTAATAGAAAAGTCGGGCGGAGTAGTCATTTGGTATTTATTCGTACACGACACAGTTCAAAGTTCAAAAAATAGACTAACCTTGAAATAAAATACGGTGGTGATTTTCCTATACAAAAAGAGAGACATGATAAAAGGCATGATACATTTGGAATAGGAGGAGAAAATAGCCTAAAAAACAGCTTTGTTTTTCTTATTCATTTGCAGTTTTGTTTTGTAGATGATTTTCTTTTTCGAATTTTTTTATCTATTTGCAAATTTTAATGCATTTTTGTTCAGGTTTCTTTTTAAATTTTCCGACTGCGCAAAACATAAAAAAAATATCGTACATATATGCATTCATCATACCAAACAAATCTTAATTTGGCGCCCCCTTCACCTTCTGTTCTGGTGGCGCCCGGGGCACGTGCCCCCTCTGCCCCCCCCTAGTTTCGGCCCTGCATTTACTATGACTTCATTTATAATTAGGTTTATAGTAATAATAATTATTTATTTAATTCTCTTTGCGCCATGTGCGATTCTTTTATTTTAAAAATTTCACTCTTTAAACTTGCAATAAAAGTTACCTTTCTGAAAGAAACATGAGCAATAAAGCGCAGAAATATTTAGAAAGTTGTAATAAAAGTTAAATCTTATTGTAATACAATGTTTTCTAAACATCTTCTCCAAAAATTCATCCTTAGCTTATCGTCGTATGAATTGAATAGTACACTAAACAACAAAAGTAGTTATGTTTCAGAGAATTAAATATTCGCTAGACTCCAGTTAATTTGTTTGGAGAGTTGGTATTCATGTTATTAACGTAAAAGGTAATTTTTTCAAAAAATTGAAAAAAAAAATCGGCCTCAAAAGTAATTAGGGAAAAAATGTCCAAATTAACTCTGATTACGTACAATACCTTTGACAAGATTGACAGCTTTTGGACGGGCATTATATGAGAGTCATTTTCTTGCGCAGCTCCACACATGAAATGCATGTAGGAAGCTCCACATTCGTACAACCATACATGTTATTTAGAATCCGTGCGAGGGATGATGATTCAAGTTAACGAATCCCTTTCATCAGCTGAACTGATCACTCACTGTCTTCTACTGCCACACCCCTGAATTTTCGTTTCCACATTCCTATACGAAATCTGCTTTATTAAGTTCCATCTACCTTCTTTTACATTTCTAACATATAGTTTTGAAACATCCCATATACGCTATATGGCCAAAGATGACCGGCCACTTGCGATTTTAGACATTTTGTTAAATATCTAGAAAAATACATGAGGAATTATCCCGAAACTCTAGGTATGTAAGCATAATAGTATAGGTCATACATTGCCATGAAGATTTTTTCTCGAAACTCCATAGAGATAGAGGACCGTCAACAAACTGAAAAAGAACGAATACCTTTTGGATAACCTTGTCAAAACTAATGTAGCAAAAGCGTTTAAACTGTAGATTAGGATTAAGTGGCTTATTGTAATAAACGGTGTGCATTTTTTATGCGGATAACATATATATAAGAAAGTATTCCATTACATTACGGTTGTTTAATTAAAAAATCGTCTGCTTTTTATCCCAGTGCTTTTCCCTCTGCGTAGGGATAATATGTGTTTTTCCCTCTGCGCAGGGATATTATTGTTCTTTTATGTTTACTTTATGTTGAGTCTGTGAATTTCGACGATATGTGCATTGTGTTCCCTCAGCGGATTTTATTTGTGAAATGTGTTATTAAATTGTGTGAAAAGTGATTATACAGTCTACTGCTTTCTTCAAATATATCGACACAACATTTTGGTCGCAATCGAGTTCGGAGTCTTGCGAAATTTAAGTAAAAAGTTAATAGAATAATTCGTGAGTGAAATTCATTCTAAAGTAAAATGAGCTAATTGGAATTGTGCCAAATAGAATAACGCAAGAAAAAAATGGATAAGAAAATATTGACTGATAAAAAAGTTTTAAAATCTTCAATTACAAGAGTGAAAAATAAATTATTCAAAACTGATTTGAGTGTGTGCGATTTAGAACAAATTCAGTTATTTAAAAAAGAAATTCAAAAATTAGATGAAGAGTTAAAGAATTTATTTAAATCTATTTTTTATGCATGTGAAGAAAAAGACATTGATTTATTTATAGAAGAGAAGGATGAACAACAAGACATCTTAGATGAATTAACTGTAAAAATTGAACAAGCAATTAATGCTAGAAAAATAAATACGGACAATCCAAAAAAGGAGGTGAGTGAAATGAAATTACCTAAACTTTACCATCTTTCAGTGGAAATATTCATGAATGGTTAAGCTTCAAAGATTTGTTTACAGCAAGTATACACGAAAATGCTAATTTATCGCCTGCTCAGAAACTGCAATATTTAAAATTATCGTGTCATGGAGACGCGTTAAAAATTATAAAATCAATACCTATTGAAGATTCGAAATACAATGTAGCATGGCAATTATTAACGGAACGGTTTTCAAATAAAAGAGAATTAATATATTCTCACATTAGAAGATTATTAAATTTTCCATTCGTGCAAGGCGATTCACCGGCAGCAATACTTAATTTAGTGGATATGACGAATGAATGTGTTCGATCTTTCGAAATCTTGGATCAGAAGGTAAGTGGCTTTTCAGAAACTTTGTTGATTTATTTACTTTTGCAAAAACTTGACTCTAATATTAAACTGTGGTGGGAACGGCAGTTAAAAAATGACGAACTTCCAACGTTAGATCAATTAATAAATTTTCTGAAAGATTATGCTCGTTCATTACAATCTGCTAAAGGAAATAGTGTTTATAAGAAAAACAATTATCCTAAATTAACTGCGATGACTGCTTCTGTTAATAATATTGAGTGTAAATATTGTTCTTCACCTAGTCATAAAATACCTAAATGTAGTGAGTTTCTAAAATTATCTGTTCATGAAAGAGTGCAATTTGTAAAAAAATAAAAATCTTTGTTTTGCATGTTTATCTGCTGACCATAAATTAACTAATTGTCAGTCAAAAAGAGTTTGTTCAAAATGTAATTTGAAGAGTCATAATAGCTTATTACACTATGAAAGACGAGAAACTAACTATCCAGATATAAAAAACCAAGTAACGCCTCAGTCCTCATATCATACTAGTGAGACTGCTCTTGAAACATCTAATAATACAAATTTGTCCATAAATTCATGTCTTGGGGAAATAAATTCAAAATCATTTGGCATACTTGCAACTGCGCTAATTAATGTGAAAGATAATTATGGAGGCAATAAATTATTGAGATGTATAATAGATGTCGGAAGTACTAACAATTTTATAAGTGAGCGTGCAATACAATTATTAGGTATAAAAAGAAATTTTGCTAATTTACAGATTAAATGCTTGGGAATGGGATACTCCGAAGAGACACGTGGTGTTGTAAGATTGGAATTTTCTCCACATTTTGATAAACAAAACACACGATTAGGTACTTTTTATATTTTGAAAAAGATAACGAGTAATCAACCAGTTGTATCATATGATATTAATGCATTCAGTCATTTAAAGAACATAACACTAGCTGACCCAAAGTGGAATGAACCGGTACCAATAGACTTATTATTTGGCGTGTCATTATCATTATCTATAACCTCCTGACTGCCGCCGGCTGATTTTTTCACACACTAAGCTGCAGGTTTCACTGCAACATAAGCAATATTTAAATTAGTATAATTCCACAAATAAAACCCAGTTCTGAAAAATTAAGTTAGGATTGATGCTATCAAAGAATATACACCGATACGAATAACATATTTTGCATCAGGTTGGAAAAAACATCTTTTTTATATTTTTAACAAATTACAGAGAAAACAACATTACAATATTACGCTTTGGCTGGGCAGTCAGGGGGTTAATTAGAGGAGAAAAAATATTTGGAAAACCAGGACTTCCTTTTGCAGTAAATTCAGATTATGGGTGGTTAATAACAGGAGATAGTGATACATTTTCAGAAAATAAACCAAATATTATAGTTAATTTTGCAAATGTTGAAACAGATTATGTAAAAAGATTCTGAGAGTTAGAAAATATCCCCTCAAAAGAAATATACACAAATGAAAAAAAATATTCTGAGGAGATTTTTGATACAACTCATTCACGCGATACTAATGGAAGATATATTGTGCGTTTGCCATTTAAAAAGCAATGTAAAGAATTAGGGGAATCAAAATCGTTAGCTATGAAAAGATTTCTAAATTTAGAAAAACGATTTAATAGAGAGCCCGATTTGTATGAAAATTATTGCATATTTATGAATGAATATCTTGAAATGGGACACATGGAGAAAATACCAAAGAGTGAAATTCAAAAACCCGTTTATGAAATTTACTATCTGCCACATCATCCAGTAATCAAGGAATCTAGTACAACAACCCGTCTTAGAGTTGTGTTTGACGGTAGCGCAAAAACTGCAAATAATGTTTCTCTTAATGAAAATTTAATTGTAGGACCTAGGGTTCAACAAGAGTTATTTTTTATTTTGTTAAGATTCCGCACACACGCTATAGCTAGTAATGCTGACATTGCAAAAATGTTTCGTCAAATTAAAATATTTCCTGAAGATCAAAATTTTCAAAGAATTCTCTGGAAGGATAAATTTTCCGACGATATAAGTGATTATCGTCTTACTACAGTTACATACGGACTAACGTCTAGCCCATATTTAGCTACTAAAGTTCTACAGAAATTAGCGTTGGATGAAAAATTAAATTTTCCATTAGCGTCAAATGTTGTATTACGTGATTTTTACGTAGACGACTTACTTACAGGTGCATCATCTCCCGAAGAAGCTATAAAATTAATATCAGAGTTACAAGAATTAATGAAAAGAGGCGGATTTGAGTTACGCAAGTGGGCCTCGAATGACATTAGTGTACTAAAAAACATTCCTGAAAATTTAATTCAGTCTAAATCAGATTTATCAATTGAAAACGATAACTCAATAAAGGTGTTAGGATTAAAATGGGACTCGAATCGCGATGTCTTTAAAATTAGTGTCACCATAGGACCAACATTAAAAGAAGTCACAAAGAGATCCATATTGTCAGATATAGCAACATTTTTCGATCCACTTGGTTGGATCTCCCCCTTTATAATTTCTGCAAAAATTCTACTTCAGGAATTATGGCGAAGTAATCTGGCATGGGACGATCCTGTTCCACTTCTGATTAAAAATAGGTGGATAAAAATTCGGGAAGAACTCGCATGTTTAACATCAATTACTGTGCCGCTTTTAGCAATTATTCCTTCAGCTAACACATTTGAAATTCATTCATTTAGTGACGCTTCCTTAGTGGCATATGGTGCAGTTGTTTCTTAAGATCCTTATCAAATGATTCGACTGTATCAGTTAGAATATTAGCAGCAAAAACAATAGTTGCACCTTTAAAAACAATAACTTTACCTAAATTAGAATTGAGTGCCGCCCTGCTGTCAGCCCGTTTGGTAAAAAGTGTTCTAGATTCATTGTGTTTGAACATCTCTAAAATTAATTGTTGGACGGATTCAACAATAGTTCTTTCTTGGCTATCAACCGAATCAAGAAGATGGCAAACTTTTGTTGCAAATCGTGTTTCTGAAATACAGCAACTTGTTCCATTTGAGTGCTGGCATCATATAAAGGGAAAGGAGAATCCAGCAGATTGTGCATCAAGAGGTCTATCACCCTCAGAATTATCATTGCATGATCTGTGGTGGAATGGCCCCAGTTGGCTCAGTGATCCATCTTTCACTTCTCCAAAATCACAATTAGGGAGTGTTTTGTGTGACGAAGCTTTATTAGAACAAAGGAAAAATTATTTTTGTGCTACAGCCCAATCAAGTGTGGAAATGCCTATTCTCTCAAATATATCATCATTTACTAAGCTAAAACGTATTATTGCTTGGTGTTTGAGATTTCTTACGAATTCTCGTTTACCTGTTTCAAAAAGAAACTTCGGCTTTCTTACACATTCAGAAATTCAGAGTGCCTTAAAGGTGATAATTAAACAAGTGCAAGAGTCATCATTTCCTGATGACATTAAATGTATGACTTCTGGTAAGTGTTTACCTCGCAATAGCAAACTGATTAATCTTTCTCCATTCCTTGATAAAGAAGGAATACTCAGAGTTGGAGGACGTCTTCGTCATTCAAATCTCACACAAGAACAAATCCATCCAATATTGTTACCAAAAAATCATCCAGTGACAGTGTTGATTATGAGATATTTTCACTTATCTCATTTTCATGCTGCTCCTCAGCTATTATTGTGTGTTATCAGACAGAAATTTTGGATTTTAAGTGGACGAAGTGCTGTAAGAAAGTTCGTAAGGAATTGTGTAATCTGTGCTCGTGTTTCTGCTTCTACAGCTAAACAAATCATGGCTGATTTACCTACAACTAGAGTGCAACCTACCCGTCCGTTTCTTATTACAGGAATTGACTATGCAGGACCTATATTGTGCAAATTTAAAAAAGGTAGAGGTTCAAAATCTTTTAAGTGTTATATTTCATTATTTATATGTTTTTCTTCTCATGCAATTCACATTGAATTAGTGACTGATTTATCTACTCAGGCTTTTTTAGCTTGTCTGAAGCGGTTTATATCCAGACGAGGAAAACCAAAAGAAATTGTAAGTGATTGTGCCAAAAATTTTGTCGGTGCGAGCAAGGAGTTGAAAGAATTGTATAAATTTGTGGCTTCTTCTCAGCATAATGAAGAAGTGACAAAATACTTAAGTTCGGAAGAAATAAATTGGCATTTCAATCCAACTTCAGCCCCTCACTTTGGAGGACTTTGGGAGGCTGGTATTAAGTCGATGAAATTTCATTTAAAAAGAACCGTTGGCAATTCAGTTTTAACATTTGAAGAACTTTCAACTCTTTTAGCTTTAATCGAAGCATGTTTAAATTCTAGACCCCTTTGTCCTTTAAGTTCTGATCCTAATGATTTACAGGCCTTAACCCCTGGTCATTTTTTAATTGGTGCTCCTCTTACTTCAGTACCAGAAGTAGATATTTCAGAGGTACCTGCATCAAGATTGACCAGGTGGCAATTAGTGCAGAAAATACAACAACACTTTTGGAAAAGATGGAGCAATGAGTACCTTTCGACCCTACAACGGAGAGTAAAATGGTTTAAAGAAGAGCCTAATATTAAAATAGGTGATTTAGTTATAATAAAAAATGAAGGTCTCTCCCCTTTACAATGGAAATTAGCTAGAGTGATCAAAACTCACCCTGGATCTGATAAAAAGGTTCGTGTAGTTACCCTGAAAACTGAAAATAGTAAATTAAAAAGGCCAATAGCTAAATTGTGCAAATTACCTTTAGATTAAATTTTTGAAACCTTTTCGGCTTTCAAGGCCGGGAGTATGTTTAATTAAAAAATCGTCAGCTTTTTATCCCAGTGCTTTTCCCTCTGCGTAGGGATAATGTGTTTTCCCCTCTGCGCAGGGATATTATTGTTCTTTTATGTTTACTTTATGTTGAGTCTGTGAATCTCGACGATATGTGCATTGTGTTCCCTCAGCGGATTTTATTAGTGAAATGTGTTATTAAATTGTGTGAAAAGTGATTATACAGTCTACTGCTTTCTTCAAATATATCGACACAACAACGGTTAACAGAAAAAAATAGTTTAAATTAGTAAAATTCAATGATATTACTCTCTTTCAAATGTAATAGAATTGACATGAATCTATGAAGTATACACTAAAATATACATCGTGTATAATCTGTGATAGGAAAAAATATTTTTTTTTATTAATTTACAGGGCCATACATAGGTATTCCACTATATTACGGTATGCGGGGAAACATTGTTTGGGGCATGTTTTTATTACATCAAAATATTTCACATTTTATGAAATAAATATACGATGCTAAGGTTTACTACAAATTATTTCCTGTATAATAAAAAACAGATAGTATTTACAGGAAAATACAAAAGATTTCGACCACAACAGTGTATTTGAATTACTGTGTACTATAACAGCAAGATCTGAATATTTTTATAACTTCTTTATGGTACGAATGCACCACATTTGCTACGCTTCACGTTCAATTTAAAAAATGTTTTTTCAGTTGTTGCTACAAGTGCTTTTTTTTGTTGTTTCGAAGCTTGCGAAATACCTTACTTTATTCCGCAGTGCGCAAATAAATTTTATCATTTATTATGCTTCTTAGACTTTGTGTGTGTATAATATTCTGTAATTTTATCAAGAAAAATTATTTCTTCAACTAATGCCCAGTGTTGCCGACAGGGCCATCGCTAAGACTTTTTATTGGTGGGGGAGAAGACCTTAAATTGCCAAGTCAAATTTTCATATTTGCCAACTCGTTTTATAATTTTGCCGAGTTAACGCTCTTAGAAAGTGTAATATAGTTCTTATTTGTAAAAATTTTAATAATATTCGTAATTAGAGTTGTAACTTTTGCAAATTCTATCAAAAAAAGGAAATTTATTGCAGTTTTTATTAAAATTTTAATTAAATTTGCCATAAAGGTTTTAAATTTGCCAAGTGTAACAACATTTGCGAATGTTTTGGGGGGGAGGCTCCCCCCTGCCCCCCCCCCTCTTAGCGAAGCCCCTGGTTGCCGATTGGGAACAACCTATCTTTTAGCCGTAAACCATACTTAAACCAAAATTTGAGTTTTTTGTAATATTTTTCTATGATTTATTTAAGAAATAAGAGATGAAAAATATTTTTTAATTGATTTTTTTATTCAGGTTTTTAAGTACTAATATTAACATCATATAAGTCTAATCCCTAAAATCCTTTCCTAAAATGCAAGACGGAATATCTAATCTAATTTCTGTAGATAATTAAAAATAAATGTTTCTTTTGGTATAGCGCAAATCATTAGCTTTAATCCAAATAGGATGACCAATTACGAGAAATTCAAATGAGCTCATTTCCATAAAATGTTGCAATTAGAAAAGGCGCTGCTGTTCAGCAAATATACCCTGATTTACGTTAGATCTATTTTGTATGTAAATTATAGTCTTAATGAATGTTTACTCCTTGCACTAAAGCATATCGCAAAATTTTTCCTTTCTTAACACTTTGTATAATTATGTTATTGTAATTATGATTTATATATGTGACAATGAATGAACACATTGATGTCTAAACAATATTCCTTACTGAGATCCCCCCCTTTTCATTATTATTTTATCTATCACTACAGATCACGAAGTATAAATCTCGGTCGACGAATTGGGTATTTAATCCCTTTTTTAGGTGCGCTCGCAATTATGTTAATACGTGTAGCACCTTTTAATCGTCGTTCAGTCCGTCCTACTGTCCATCCGTCCGGATGTAACAATTGAAAAACTATCGAACTGAATCGTTTGAAATTTAAAATATGTAACTGTTGCATAACTGTGTCGAGTGATTTTAAATTTTATGAAAATAGGATGTATAGTTTAATTACAGGGACAATCAAAAGTATTCCGTTATGTTAAGCGCCAATGGGAAATTTTTTTTTCAAGTGCATTTTAAGGATGTTACTCTTTCGAACATGATAAAATTGATGTGAATCTATGAAGTATGTACTAAAATATACTTTATGTACAAATGTTATGCAAAGAATATTGGTGTTTTATTGGCAATATTTCCAATGAAACCTTAATGTTGGTATATTGGCTGCAAATATTGGCTAAATAAGGGTAAAATGTAAACACCCCGATAATTGGAGCAATATTTCATGCCAGTATTGCGCCAATGTGCCAATATTGTTCCAATATTGTTTGGCTACTGGGGATATATATATATATATTAACGTACTTTTGTTAATAAACAAAACGGTATATCAACAATAAAGCAACACTGTACAAATACCAAACCATATGTGATAATGCATAATTTAAAATTTAAAAGTGTATATGTCTCTATTTAGATTATGTTCACATAATTTAATGAGATACTAATTTTTCTTTTCTCATTTAGGTAAGCGGAATTTTCTTTATACTATATTATTCAAGACATCGGTAAGCATTATAAATTTTATCTATTTTCCAAATTTACAACTTAAGATAATTTACATTTTAAACAGTAATTGTAAAAGTATAATTAATGTACTGAAACGGAATAAAAATATGTAACTTTTATAGTTGAAACAATAATTATTCTTTCATTCGCATATTTATGTGCTGTTTTCCTAATTCCCAATAGAAAATAATTTATTTGCTATTTTTTAAATACTTATATACTAAACATTTTCCTATGAATGCTGTAAGCTGTTTTTGTGACAGTTTAATCTAAAGATGAATATGGCTCAAAAAACTTGTAGGATACTGTTTCACTGTTAAACTTTTTGTACAAGACATGTACATAACTTATATACAACCTTTCTAAATAAATTGACATTTTTTTTGTAATAAACAAAATATTTAGAAAAATATTTAACCATTCAAATTAATTATTAATGTCATTATTGCAAAATCAAAATACTAATTATTTAAGTGGAAAATTTAAGATACTGAATAATTCAGAGTAATGTTAACCCTTAAATATTGTTAGCTGTCTAACAGGCCGCTTCTTTATTTTCCTATTTTCACAGTTTTACTTATGATTTACAGTGTAACTGTAGATACTGGTGCAATTATGTTTCGTTTGAAGCATTAGTACTTTTCCTAGACACTTTTGAATAAATAAATCTTAATTATAATAGCTCTGTACACAAAAATTAATGTAAAAATTATATCTTAATTTTATTTAAAATAATCATTACATTAATAATTTTTATCATGTTTAAAATAAGCTGTTTCGCAGTAATGAGGGTGGTGTGTAAGCATGTAAATAAGCAGAGAATGTATCTAAGTATCCTAAGTGCAAAGTATTCTTCAAAAGAATTTAAAAATATGAATAGCATATAGTAGTAAGTACATTATTAAGTGCATTATGTAATAACAGTTAAATATAGTAATTAAATTTAACAGGGATGGGATTTTGTTAAGCATTGACCAATGATAGCTATATTTATGTACAAAGGCTGCTTTAGAGGTTATTTTTGAAGGAAAACAGACCCGAATTATCGTTTTCGCACCTGAAGGTCACCTAAGGT
Organism: Maratus speculifer; assembly: GCA_964019185.1. Lineage (NCBI taxonomy): Eukaryota > Metazoa > Arthropoda > Arachnida > Araneae > Salticidae > Maratus > Maratus speculifer. The sequence continues at coordinate 205,617,897 of OZ025302.1, read as the reverse complement.
GAACCTTAAAAATATTGCACTGTCCACACCATGCAGAGTGTGATGGTTTAAAAATCGCAAACATGGAGATTCTAGGTTTTTGGCTTGATTTATAAATCATTGCGCTGATTGGGCTCAGTAAAATTTAATAAAAATACATATTCTTTATGTTAATTATAGCTACTCTGTCATATACATTAAACCTGTCAATAAAGCATCGATATTGTTTATTAGCGCTGATTATTTACGCAGTTGATATAAGACGCGAGAGGATTTTCTAAGGGTACCAAACCCGTACTTATGAAAGGTTACTTCAGGTTGCTCGTTACTCAGTCTTTGAATTTCTGTCGGCAATGTTAAGTCTAGGGGCATTTATTCATTCTTTTATTTAAAATATCTCTTCAGGGTATTGATATTTTTTAATTCCTGTTTTCTATGTACTCCTCTTAAAGAACGTTTGGCACAGATATCATATACGCACCATATCGGGGCGATTTTTTTCCGAGGCCAATTTGGCAAAAGCTTTGTTTTTAAACACAGTTACATACATATATATTTATTTTCTATTTAAAAAAAAGGAAATAAATAATAATAAAAAAAATTAACAGCTATAGAACAAAACAATCTATATCATTTAAGAAATGAAAAGAAAAGGAAATAAACAGTTTATAAATGAAAAATAGCCAGGTTACCATATGAGGAATAATATCGCCATTTTGTAGCAATAGCGCTTATCTGGAACGTATATGCCATCTGTGCCGAATGTTTCTCCTGTTTTTCTTCGTTGTCAAAATATTTCAAGAATCGATGCTTGTAATTTAATATTTCATGTGTTGAAAGTTGACTAACTGAGATTAAGATTTAACACTTCATATAAAGTTAAACATAGAATTTAGAAATGTTTTGAGATCTAATAAAAAATGGTATCGTTTGAGAAGAGTACACAGAAAGAAAGTTAATTTCCTAAGAAAATATTTAAAATTTTAAAAATAAATCGAATGTCCATTGATTTAAAAATTGAGAAAATTTGGAAACTGAGTGACTAGCAGTCTTAACCCTTTGGCCCCACAATAGTCACTGAAAAAGATCCGGGTGACAATGTAAAGTCTATGGAAGCGATCTTTTCAAATATCTCGCTCCAATTTAAATATTTTTACAGGATTTTTTACGGAAAGGCTGAGGACGATCTACAACCGGCCTAGTTTTTACTTTTTCCATTTTGCTTAGATTTTTTTTTTTTTTTTTTTTTTTTTTTTATTACGATAGTTTTAATTTCAGAACCGGTTCAAACCGGTTTTGAAATTTAAAGTAATTGAAAAAAATATGAAACCAGAATACAAAAAGTAAAAACGAGGCCGGTTGTGGATCGACCTCAGCTATCCTATGAAAAAAAAATCATCTAAAAATATTAAAATTTGAGCGCGATATTTGAAAAGATCGCTTCCATAGACTTTACATTATCATCCGGTTCTTTTTCTGTGACTAGTGTTGCACCTTAAACGGAAACATACTTTCTGTGAGATGGTTGCCTCTACTCGTTGGCGTATCCCGGGATGAGTTCCAAATATTCTAGATAACAGTGTAGCATTTAAAAGTTTTCTTCACCTTAATAAGTTGTGGAAAAGTCTCCGATTAGGTAAGGCTAACAGAACTTTACAAAATTAGTGGTGTCCAAAGCATTTGGACCCCGTATTTGTCTACGTCGCAAATGTTGGCTCAACCATCTCGCAGACTATACAAATTCGGTTACGGGATAAAATTCAGTGAAAACTCCTGAAAATTCTAAAAGATTAGGCCGACTAACTTCTAACCCAATATTTTGTTGTCTACTAGCTCTGACAACATAACTTCCCTGCCACTTTTAGAACTATTTCAATATGGCAGATTTTTTGAGCTTTTGACCAACTGCTAACAAAAACATTATAATAAAATAACACACACAACGAACTATGTTGGTTTAATTAACCTCCTCAATCCTCATGGGCTACAGAAACTAGTTTAAAATATTCATGGAACATCTCCAGAGATGATGAAGTCTATATATTGATGATTATGATATGACCAATTAAAGATAGAAAACCAGCTATTTTAAATGCACAAATAATGTATGAAAAGGTAGCAATCAGCTGTTTCGAATCTATTATCGAGATTCTTCAACAGTGCAAAACTCAGCGAGCGAGAAAAAGCAAAACTGAGAGTTAGTTAGCGGAGTTTTGCTTTTTCTAGCTCGGTGAGTTTAGCACTGATGAAGAATTTCAATAGTAGATTCGAAACAGCTGTTTGCTACCTTTTTCATACATTATTTGTGCATTTATAATCGTTGGATTTCTATCTTCAAACATTTTTGCACAACGGTTTTATTTGCTATTTTAATGATATGACCGAATTTATTAAAAATGTCTAGAAGTAATTTTAACATATCTGGAAGGTTTTAATTTAAAGGGTGCTTGTTCTTTAGTGTCTCCTACAAGCGACATCAAGACTAAAAAGATTAAAGTAGTATTTTTTTATTTAACTTTAAACTCTCTGTATGTTAATTTCAGCTTTATATATATGGATAAGAAAAAATCTGCTTTTTTCATGCATAATTAACTACTGCTCAGGAATTTATTACCGAATAAATAATCCGGCAGAAATCTTTAACTGCGTTTGTACAATGAAAAAGATATTCGTTCAACAATTCATTCGTCTCCAACCGGGTACATACTTAAACTTTGCTAATTACTGCCATACGCAGAATCTTTTTGTTAAGAGAATTTAAATCTCCCCGAGGTTAACTATTTTTATTGAGTTTATGATTTTGGTAGCTATGCATTCTAATTTGTGTAATTAAAATACGCAGTCGATTGAATAGGATTTAATGACGAATCGGTTATGCTAAAATAAGTTTAATTTAATAAGCAAAAAATATTTAATTTGATCGAGGATCTGTAGAAAAATAATTAATGTTAAAAAAATACTTTTTTGAGTCAGAAACTTTAGTTTTACAGATTGTAATTTTGAAAAATTAAATCGCGTTTCTTTTGTGTTCTATGCTGATTACTAATTTTGATATATTTTCTAGTTGAAAACTTCATAAATTATCAGAAAATAATCAGAAGTTGCATCATTTAGTTTATTTGAATCTCGTTCTCCCTAAAGTACAAAAATTAATTTTCCGTTACTTAACCCGGAACTGATATTAATGGTCTCCAGATCGCTGTGTTTTTCAATTTTACAGTTTAATTTGTAATTTTGAGTTTAAATATATTTACTAGAGATATTTTGTTTCTTTAGGAGTCCTATTACTATCACTGGAGACATTTGAATATCTGAATTTTAAATATAACAGTGCTGTATTAAAATTTAGAACAAATATCGTATTTTTAGAGTTAATGTAGTACTTTAATAAATTGGTAACGAACACAAAATCACTTCTATTAAATAATAAAATAACACACATATTGAAATATGTCGTTTTTATAAAGGAAGTAGATTTTTTTTTTATTTAACTTTAAACCCAATATATTTCAATTTCAGCTTTATATTCATGGGGGAAAATCTTCTTGTTACATGCATAATTAACCCTTAACTGCTGTGACAAAAATTATCATATAACTACTGTGAGCGGTCTGTCAGACCGCTTAATTTAAAGATGAATAAATGTTACATTAACTCTCAGAATACTATTTAATTATTAAATTTTATATACCAGATTATTATAAATATAATTCAGCTATTCAAAAGTTTCTAGAAATAGCAATAAGGCGCCAAACGAAACAAAATTTGACCAGTATCTGTAGTTAAACTAAAAATTACGAGTTAAACTGTAAAAATTGAAAAACGCATCGGTCTCTGAGACCACTAACAGTAGTTATGGGTAATTACTTGCTCAAGATATCATTACAGAATATATAAACCGACAGAAATCTTTAACTCCGTTTATATAATGAAAAATAATATTCATTCAACAATGCATGAGTTGCATTAATGTAGCATTTTAATCAATTTCTAACGAACACAATATAATAAAATAACACACACACCGAACTATGTCATTTTAATTAAAGTAACATTTTTTTTCATTTAACTTTAAACCCGATAAATTTCAATTTCAGCTATACATAGTGAAAAAAATCAGCTTCTTACATGCATAATTAAATACTGCTCAAGAATTCATTACCAAATATATAAACCGATAGAAATCTTCAACTGCGTTTATACAGTGGAAAAGATATTCGTTCAACAATGCATACGCCTCCAGCCAGCTACATAATTAAACTTTACTAATTATTGTGATACCCGGTATCTTTTTGTTAAGGGAACTTAAATCTCCACGAGGTTAGCTATTTTTATCGAGTTTCTTTATGATTTCGGTAGTTATATATTCTAATTTTGAGTAATTAAAATACAAAGTCAATTGAATAGGTTTTAATGAGGAATCGGTTAAGTTAAAGTAAGTTTAATTTAATGAGCAAAAAATACTTAATTTGATCGCGGATCGGTAGAAAAATAATTAATGTTAAAAAACACTTTTTTGAGTCAAATTTTAGCTTTACAGATTGTAATTTTGAAAAATTAAATCGCGTTTCTTTTGTAATATGCTGATTACTCATTTTGATATTTTTTCTAGTTGAGAACTTCATTATCTGAATATAATCAGAAGTTTCATCATTTAGTTCATTTGAATTTAGTTTTCACTAAAGTACAGAAATTAATTTTCCGTTATTTAACCCTGAACTAATATTAATGGTCTCCAGACTGCTATGTTATTCAATTTCACAGTTTAATTTGTAATTTTGAGTTTAAATATATTTACTAGCGATATTTTGTTTCTTTAGGGGTCCTATTACTATCACTAGAGACATTTGCCTATCCTGAATTTTAATTATAACAGTGCTGTATTAAAATTTAGAACAAAAATGGTATTTTTAGAGTTAATGTAGCATATTAATCAATTGGTAACGGACACATAATCATTTCTATTAAATAATAAAATATACACACACCAAACTATGTCGTTTTAATTAAAGTAGCGTATTTTTTATTTAACTTTAAACCCGAAATATTTCAGCTTTATATTCATAAAAAACAAAAGAATCTCCTTCTTGCATGCATAATTAACTACTTGCTCAAGATATCATTACTGAATATATAAACCGACATAAATCTTTAACTGCGTTTATACAATGAAAAAGATATTCGTTCAACAATGCATACGTATCATTAATGTAGCATTTTAATCAATTGCTAACGATTACAAAAAAATAAAATAACACACTCACCGAACTATGACTTTTTAATTAAAGTAAAATATTTTTTAAATTTAACTTAAAACCCGATGTATTTTAATTTCAGCTTTATACAGTTGGCAAAAAAAGTATTTGTACACTTCATTTTTTTAAATTATAATGAAATTAAACAAACGATTTAAGCAAAAAATACTGTAATACATTAATTTAATGCATTATATTATTATAGAAGCAAAAACAAAATTAAACGAATCGATTTTTTACATTATAATAAACAAATATACAAAAATATAATGCAAAAAAAGTATTTGTACACTATATTAATGTAATATAATTAATGAAAAATTAGTAAAATGATGCAAATTAATATTTTGTGTGAATTTATTTAGTGTTTTTGACTACTTCTAGATGGTGTGACATAGATTCCACCAACTTTTTTGTAGCGGTCTGGTTAATATTATTCCATGACACAATAAGAGCTTCTTTAAAACTGTTTTTTACTGATACATATTTTTTTCTCGGATTTTTGCATCCAATAGCATCCACAAATTTTCTATTGGATTCAAGTCTAGAGATTTTAGAGAAATTACCAGTCGTCTTCGAGTATTGTAGTAACCATGAGCTGGTGATCACAGCAGTATGCTTTGGTCGTTATCCTGCAGAAAGTTAAAAGCTTCTTCTATGCATAATTTCTTAGCACGGTTTAATAAATTATGCCGCGACACATCAATGTATGTTAAACCTGTCCTTCCATTGTCAATAAATTTTAAATGTCCTGCTCCATTAGAAGCTATACACCCCAAAACTATAATATTTCCCCCAACATGCTTGATAGTTTGAAGTATACGTTTTGGATCTAGAACAGTTTTATTTTTACGCCAATTTTTTCGAATGCTTGGTGGTAAGAAAATTCCGAATTTTCCCTCATCAGAAAAAATTACTGTTTTCCAAAAATCCAATGATTTACTTCTGTATGCGAAAGCGAATACTATGCGTTTTCGCCTATTTGTTTCGCTGATGAATGGATTTTTCCTTGAGGTTCTTCCTTTTAAATATGCATTTAGAAGAATATTTTTTATTGTTTGAGGTATTACTCTGATGCGAGAAGATGTCGCAAGGTCTCCAGCAAATTTTTGAACCGAACGCACAGGAATTTTTAAAGCTTTTTTAACAACACTCCCTTTTTCCCTCATTGTTAGTTTGCTGAGAAGTCCTGGTTTTCATTGAATTTCGATGCTTTTAATTTATTCATAGTGTCCCACTATATATCCAATAGTTGTAAATGGTAATTTAATAGCTTTTACAAATTCTTGTTGCGAATTTAAATTTTTATTATGCTCAATCATAGGATTTCATCTATCTAGAGGTGCCTTTCTAGTTTTAAGTTCTATACTTAATTACTTCAAGAGCAAATTATATTAAATGTCAGAAAAATATAATATGAAGTTAAAAATTATTAACAGCTTCTGTAAAAGTAGTCCTTTGAACCATAAACACTATAAAACACAGTATATATCAGGATGGAGAAATGTACAAATACTTTTTTTGCAAGAAATTTTTAAACTTTTCCTATTAGAAAATTATTTTACATCTTTATCGAAATTTTCTGTTATGTAATTTAAAATGCACGGTAAACAGACTGTATTAAAACTATTTTTGACAAAATATCTGCTTTTATTTAGTTAAAAATTAAAAATTTTAGAGTGTACAAATACTTTTTTTGCCAACTGTATATTTGGATAAGAAAAAATCTACTTTTTACATGCATAATTAATTACTGCTCATGAATTCATTACCAGTAAATAAACCGACAGAAATCTTTAACTGCGTTTCTACAATGGAAAAGATATTCGTTCAACGATGCATTCGCTTCCAACCAGCTACGTAATTAAACTTAACTAATTATTGTCATACCCGGAATTTTCGTGTTAAGGGAACTTAAATATCTATGAAATTAACTATTTTTATCGAGTTTCTATTATGATTTCGGTAGTTATATTTTCTAATTTGAGTAATTAAAATACAAAAACGATCGAATAGGTTTTAATTAGAAATCGAAGTTAAAGCAAGTTTAATATAATGAGCAAAAAATACTTAATTTGATCGCGGATCGGTAGAACATAATTAATGTTTAAAAAATACTTTTTTGAGTCAGAAACATTAGTTGTACTTTTCAAAAATTAAATCGCATTTCTTTTGTGTAATATGCTGATTACTAATTTTGATATTTTTTCCAGTTGAGAACTTCACTAATTATCTGAAAATAATCAGAAGTTTCATCATTTAGTTTATTCAAATTTAGTTCTCGCCAAAGAGCCCACCGAATTATGTTGTTTTAATTAAAGTAGCATATTTTATTTTTTTTTAATTTAAACCCGATATGTTTAAATTTCAGCTTTATATTCATAAAGAACAACAACAACAAAAAAAATCTACTTCTTACATGCTTAATTAACTACTTACTCAAGATATCATGATATCATTTTTAAGATATCATTACTGAATATATAAACCGACAAAAATCTTTAACTGTCTTTATACAATGAAAAAGATATTCGTACAGTAATGCATACGTAGCATTAATGTAGCATTTTAATCAATTGCTAACGAACACAAAAATAACACACACACCGAACTATGTCATTTTAATTAAAGTAGTATATTTTTTTATTTAACTTTAAATTCGATATATTTCAATTCCAGCTTTAACTTTATTGATAAACAAAATCTGCTTCGTACATGCATAATTAACTACTGCTCAAGATATCATTACTGAATATATAAACCAACAGAAATCTTTAACTGCGTTTATACAGTGGAAAAGATAATCGTTCAACAATGAATACGCCTCCAACCAACTAGATAATTAAACTTTACTAATTATTGTCATACCTGGAGTCTTTTTGTGAAGGGAACTTGAATCTGCATGAGGTTAACTATTTTTATTGAGTTTCTTTGTGATTTCGGTAGTTATATATTCTAATTTGTATAATTAAAATACAAAGTCGATTGACTAGGTTTTAATGAGGAATCGGTTAAATTCAAGTAAGTTTAATTTAATGAGCAAAAAATACTTAATTTGGCCACCAACTGATAGAAAAATAATTAATGTTAAAAAATACTTTTTAGGATAAGAAACTTTAGTTTTATTGATTGTAATTTTGAAAAATTAAATTGCGTTTCTTTTGTGTAATATGCTGATTACTAATTTTAATATTTTTGTAGTTGAGAAGTTCATTAATTATCTGAAAATATCAGTAGTTTCATCATTTAGTTTATTCAAATTTAGTTGCTCCTAAATACAAAAATCAATTTTCCGTTATTTAACCCGGAACTGATATTAATGATCTAACAGACCGCTACGTTTTACAATTTCATACTTTACTTTGTAATTTTGAGTTCGAGTTTAATTATAACAGTGCTGTATTAAAATTTAGAACAAAAATCGTATTTTTAGAGTTAATGTAGCATTTTAATTAATTGGTAACGAGCACAACATCACTTCTATTAAGTAATAAAATAACATACACACCGAACTATGTCAAATAAAGTAGCATTTTTTTATTTAACTTTAAACCCGATTTATTTCAATTTCAGCTTTATATTCATGGGGGAAAAAATCTGCTTCTTGCATGCATAATTAACTACTTGCACAAGATATCATTACTGAATATATAAACCGACTGACACCTTTAATTGTGTTTATACAATGAAAAATATATTCGTTCAACAATGCATACGTAGCATTAATGTAGCATTTTAGCCAATTGCTAACGAACATAAAATAATAAAATAACACACACACCGAACTATGTCATTTTATTTAAAGTAGCATTTTTTTTCTGTTTAACTTTAAATCAATATATTTCAATTCCAGCTTTATATTTATAATGAACCAAAAAAAAGAAAAAAATCTGCTTCTTACATGTATAATTAACTACTGCTGAATAACTCATTACCAAATATATATACCGACAGAAATGTTTAACTGCGTTTATACAGTGGAAAAGATATTCGTTCAACAATGCATGCATCTCCAACCAGCTTCATGATTAAACTTTACTAATTACTGTTATACGCAGAATCTTTTTGTTAAAAGAACTTAAATCTCATTGAAGTTGACTATTTTTATTGAGTTTCTTTATGATTTTGCTAGTTATGTATTAATTTTCGTAATTAAAATACGAAGTCGATTGAAGATGTTTTAATCACTAATCGCTTATGCTAAAAAAAGTTTAATTTAATGAGCAAAAAATATTTAATTTGATCGCGGATCGGTAGAAAAATAATTAATATTAAAAAAATACTTTTTGAGTAAGAAAGATTAGTTTTACATATTGTAATTTTGAAAAAATAAATCGTGTTTTTTTGTAATATGCTAATTTATAATTTTGATATTTTTCCTAGTTGAGAACTTCATTAATTATCTGAAAATAATCAAAAGTTTCATCTTTAACTGAGAAAGAAGAAATTAGAAATCTTTAGAAATCTTTAACTGTGTTTATACAGTGGGAATGATATTCATTCAACAATGCATACGCCTCCATCCAGCTACATAATTAAACTTTACTAATTATTTTCATACCCGTTATCTTTTTGTTAAGGGAACTTAAATGTCCATGAGGTTAACTATTTTAATCGAGTTTCTATTATGATTTCGGTAGTTATATTTTCTAATTTGAGTAATTAAAATACAAAGTATATTGAATAGGTTTTAATAAGGAATCGTTTAAGAAAGTAAGTTTAATTTAATGAGCAAAAAGTACTTAATTTGATCACTGATTGGTCGAAAATAATTAATGTTAAAAAATGCTTTTTAGGATAAGAAACTTTAGTTTTATAGATTGTAATTTTGAAAAATTAAATTGTTTCTTTTGTATAATATGCTGATTACTAATTTTAATATTTTTTCTAGTTGAGAAGTTCATCAATTATCTGAAAATATCAGAAGTTTCATCATTTAGTTTATCCAAATTTAGTTTTTCTTAAAGTATTAAAGTTTAATTTTTATTACTTTACCCTGGATTTATATTAGTGGTCTCACAGATCACTGTATTTTCAATTTTCAGTTTAACTATAATTACTAAAGATATTTTGTTTCGTTTGGAGTCCTATTGAGACCAGAGACTTTTGAATAGCTGAATTTTAATTATAACATAAATTTATAACACAACATTTATAACATAATTTATAACATAATAATTATAACATAAAATTTGAACAAAAATCGTATTTTTAGAGTTAATGTAGCATTTTTTTATGTTGAGATTTAACTTAATGATTAAACCCCTCACTGCAGTTATTCGACGATTTTTGTCACGCCAGCTAAGAGTTAAGCTGCTGTGAGTGGTCTCACAGACCTACAGTTTCTTTATTTTCTTATTCTTAAAACTTAATATGTTAAAAAACTTTCCCTAAAATCGCATTAATTTGTTTTCTTTCATTTGTTCCTAATACCTTTTATTTACGTTTTTAAAATATTATTAAAATATAAGAGCCTTTGCAACTGGCGACTCCAACAGCGTCCACGACACTTCGTTGTTTGCCTGGATTCAAGTTTGCCTATAATACGCCATGCCATGGATTCTGGTAAGTCATGTAGAGACAATTTCAAGTCAGCCTTTCTAAAAAAAAAAACTGAGCAATCGAATTTCACAATTAAGGCCCCACAATAGTCAGTGAAAAAGACCCGGATGATAATCTAAAATCTATGGGAGCGTTCTTTTCAAATATCTCGCTTAAATTTTAATATTTTTACATGATTGTTTTGCACAAGATAGTTGAGGATAATCCACAAACGGCCTAGTTTTTTATTTTTTCAGTTTTGGTTTCATATTTAAAAAAAAATTACTTTAACTTTCAAAACCGGTTTAAACCGATTCTGAAATTGAAACTATCATAATATAAAAAATATATATATAAGCAAAATCGAAAAAGTAAAAACTAGGCCGGTTGTAGATCGTCTTCAGCTATCCTATGCAAAAAAAGTCATGTGAAAATATTAAAATTTGAGCGATATATTTGAAAAGAATGCGCCTATAGACTTTACATTATCATCCGGGTCTTTTTCAGTGACTATTGTGGGGCCTTAAAGGCAGTACAACAGACATTTCTGCAACAACCCGATTTCTGCCTTTATCTTCTTCTTTTTTTGACGTCATGAATTTTCATTTGTATATAAAATTTTCTTCTTTTGTTTCTTGCTAGGCTTTAAATTATGGATAGTTTATTTTAAGTTACTTATCGGTGTATGTTTTTACGTTATTTCGCTAAAACAATGTGCTCCCCTAATTCTTTTGAGCAGTGTATTTCACTTTTTTATGAGCGTGATAACTTCCATAATTCTGCACAAACCTCTCCAAACTGATACATAAAATCAACAGGTTGAATACATCGGTCAAATTCGTTAAGGGCCAAATCGGACGAAAGAGGTAGAAAAAGAAAATGTTTATGTGAAATTAGAAAATAAATTATGCGGTCTTGATTATACATTAGGGTGGAGCGAAAAAATTTTTTTTCTGAAAATCAAAAACGGGTAGGTGCCAAAAGTTGCCTTTATATTAGTACATCAACTGCGTGAAATTTTACCGCTGAAAAAAAATGGCTTGAGTCTGCGCTTTTGCTCCAAAAATCAGAATTTTGGGTAAAATTTGTCATTTTTTGACATTTTTTCAAAAAAATTAAAAAATTCCTACAGAGCTGGTTAGTATTTAAAAGTGTTGCTTAGACCTTTATATTTATCTGCTTAACATATTTAAACTATAAAACAATATGTTTATTCCCTATAGCTGAAGCAAAACAGGCAACTTTTAGTAAGAAAACAGCATTACCATTCTATTGGGTCATACAACGAATTGTTGTTTTTAATACAGATCTTGTTTTCAAAACTACCTTGGACATGCGTCGTGGAGGTGGCTATATTTCCTATACCACCCAGCCCAACTATTCGATCATCTTAGTACAGTGTTTTATTTATACATTGATTTGTGATTTTCTTCATAAAAATTTGGCATGTTTTCAATGCTTCCACCTTGTTCATCTGTTCTTTACATCCACATGCTGCTGTAACTATCTTCAGGTATATTTTTACAGTTTACACAAAAAAATGACAAACAGAGTAATGCACGGTAATCTATTAAAGGGATATATTCGGCCATCTATTATATTTATCAAACTTACACTCAGTTGATGAATAGTGATTGGAAGTTCTATTACCACAACATTTTTTCAGTCAATTGTATTTTTTTTACGTAATGATTTGCTTCAAAGATGATTTCAGATATTTCAACTACAAGTATGCCATCATTTATTCTACTTTTGCATTTTTCTTATGTTGAGAAGCGAGCTGTTTAATATGATGGTGATCGTCAGGGAGAATTGCAATGAAAATTTGTCCTACACGTGCAGAGCAACCGCTGTTGTAAATAACTTTTTTGCATTAGTTTTATGCCGTTTTCTACGTGTTTTCGTATCTAGGTAATTTCCTATTAACTTTTAGGTCCTCTTTTTATGAGTGTACAACATTTGATGGTGAAATGTCCTGGGCATAAACATATAATGCATAGTACTTTATGAGGCAATGTACGGATTCTAATCGACTATAAGTGCTCATTTAAAATTAGGAGAATTTTATTTGTCACTGTGAACCATTTTGCATGTGGTAAGCTTAGAATTGTGTATAATATTGAATCATTTGCTACTTCAACTCCAGTGAATTTCCTCTGCGCCAATTATTAGAGAAGTCGATATAAAACGTTCTAAGCTACATGGATTCACTGGATCAAATATTCAACTGGAAAAACTTTGTCTTCGTACTATTCACTTCCTATTGCAATTTTTTTTATAAAATAGAGAATAATTTTGAAAAATTATTTTTTCTGGAATTGAGAAAAAGATACTCAGAACAGACTAGAAATTTCTGTCAGAGATTGCAAAGCTAATTCATAAGGAAAGCTATTTCTCAGAAAGAATGAGGAATAGGAGTTTAGAAAACATCTTACATAAAAGACAGCTCATGAAGTTAATAAAATTTTCCGCCTTATATAAGCACAGATTGGCAATCAGCATCTATATGTTCACTCACAAAATGTATAATCCAAGTTTATACCGCGGGATGTTTTATACCAAATGTACTACACACCTAAATAATAGATCTAAAATCTTATTAGAAATTACTAGACTATGGAACAACACAGGAAACGACATAAAGCATACTAAAACTTCTTTAGAAATATTGTTGTTTTACACGCAAATTTTGTTTGCCATCCTCTGTGACGATCGTCATAATATTAAGCAGCCAGCTTCTCAAAATATATTCAATGTAATAAGTACAGTAAATAATGACATACTAAAAATTGAATTCATACAATCAATTTTTAGGAAAATGATTATATATAAAATGTAATTGATTGAAAAAATGCTGTGGTAACAGAACTTCCAATCATAATGTATTAATTGCATGAAAATTTAATGAAGATAATAGACTGCTGAATAGGTTCAATTAAGAACATACCCAATACATTACTCAATTTCTCTTCTGTTATATATGGTATAAAAATATACGTGCAGCAGGTCACACCAGAAATCCAAATCATCCAAAGTCAGTGAATACAAAGAAGAGATAAATTACTTTGATATATAGAAAACTTATACTCGTCTTCGGGAAAAAAATGGATGATTGGGTGGCTGAGACGGGTGGGATAATGCAACCACCTCTATGAGTTATATACACAGTAGTTTTGAAAGCAGCTAGATAATAAATGCATTCAAAAGAACATTTCATCGTATGCTCCAATAGAGAGGTTAACGCTGATTTTTCACAAAAAGTTGTCAGATTTGCTCCAATTATACAGACTACAGATATTGTTTTATAGTTTAAATATGTTAAGCAGATAAATATAAAGGTCTAAGCAAGACTTTTAAATAGTAACCAGCTCTGTAGGAATTTTTTAATTTTTTTGAAAAAATGTCAAAAATGACAAATTTTACTCAAAATTTCGATTTTTGGAGCAAAAGCGCAGACTCAAGCCATTTTTTTTCAGCGGTAAAATTTCACGCAGTTAATGTACTAGTATAAAGGCAACTTTTGGCACCTACCCGTTTTTGATTTTCAAAAAAAAATTTTTTTCGCTCCACCCTATTATACATGCTGAATCGGTTCAATTTAAAGTACTTTTTATTTCCAGGAAAGAGCTAAAATTATAACAAATACAGATAACAGTACAACAAATTTTTGATATCATTAAATATGAGTTCAAGGGGCGAAATAGAGTTTTAAGAAGAAAAAAATCATAACTTCGTGAATTCACTCTATATAAAATTCACCTAAATTTATTATAAATTTTCTTAATCTTATCTACAACTTTTAAACTGACAAGTGATAGGTCCAGTTCTTACTGAAAAAAGATGAGAAAAAAGCACATAAAAAGGGGAGGGGAGGGTGTAAAAAACATTCATATCTTTGTCAATTCACAAGATATCAAATCCACTTAAATTTATTATAAATTTGCTTAATATTATCTACAAATTTTTTATATTGACAAATTTTGATAAAACCAAATCTTATAGAAAAATATAATTATCGTTAAGGCACGGCTTTGATAAAAGTAGCTCTTACAAAAAATGAAATTAAAAACATATTGAAATCAGCTGGATATAATTGTTAAACTGGGTTTATCTGTAATTATGATTTAGGTTTTTTTGGTGAAATTAATACGTAATCCAGAAATCTACCTGCTGCTGTAGGCCGTGCCGGTAGGAATTTTTTAAAAATAATTTCACAAAATTTTACAATATTTCTTTTATTTACAAATTTTGATCACTCTGCAGTTTAATGTCAAACCAATATAGCTTATGTTGTGTAACATGCCAATATTTCGTGTACTATTAACTTGTAAAAAAAACCCCTAATAAAATATTAGACGGCAAAATACGCCGCCCCCCCCTACCTAAAAAATTAGTTTAAATTTGTAACGAATTCATTTCAATTGTAGACCTTAATTTCATTTTTAGCACTTTAAACAAAGTTGAAAAGTGCTTAAGCAGTCTGATTGTCTGCCCGTCTGTCCACGCTCTGATTCCTGTATTTTCATGTAATTGATAAGTCTTATTTAGGGTTACAAAAGAATGCAAGGTATTATTGCATGTGAAGAATGTAAGATTAATGGTTCATTTACAGCGACACTCAAAAGAATTCGATTACATTATGGTAAATGCAGAAAAATCCTTTGGAAAGTATTTTAATGACATTAAGCTATTTCAAATGTATTGAAATTGATATAAGTCACTGAATTTCACTACGATCACGTTAAAACCCAGCATTCATAGCATTTTAAAATTAATTTACTGGAATACACAAAAGGAATTGGTTACAGTACTATTTTTGCATAATAATTGTTGGAGAGTATGTTTAAAAATTTGGTAAGCGATTTTAAATTTAGTTTTTACATATTACTCTTTATATATGAATTGTATATCTCATATTCAGGACTGCACATAAGTATTCGCATACCATTCTCTTTATTAGAGGAAATCGCTATAAGGGAATTTTTAACTGAAATATTATGTATGCCTTAAATGAACTAAATTTTGGAATGAATTTCTTAATAGATACAAATTTCTATATCATATACAGCGCTGCTAAAAATTTCGGATAACTTTCTGATTGTAGATGAGAACAGCTGAAATTCAATTCTGAATTACGTTTTAGGGTAACATCCCCAGTAATTGACATGCACCAATGATTGGCAAATCCTACAAACATGTCCAAAAGTAAGATTTATATCCAGTCTTTTAAAAATGAAAGACCATATACCAGTTATATGCTCATTTATTTTAAATATTATAACTTCGATTTATGCTACTAGATGACAATAGTGCCTATGAAAAAGAAATAATTATAGTTTGTAACAAATTAGCCATTTTGTTCCAAATTCTTCTTCTCTGGCTTAAGAAAGGCATGCTTTTCAATTCATTATCTGATTTCTAATATATTTTAAATTTTAATTGACAATAGTTTTGTTTGGTTGAAAAGGGTTACTTTAATTGTGTAAAAGTATTTTTTATACAAGTATTTGGATTTCTGAATTAATGATAGATGCCAATTAATGGTTCTTCAATTTTGATACTTCCAAGTAATTGGCACCTATTCCAATTACAAGGGAATCGCATGATTTGATATTAAACCACTTATTTTGGCACTGCACTAAGCTAGTTATAGACTAATTTTGTTTATTAGTTGTTTTTATTTGAAAATATGAAATGTTATCAGTAATTGGAATCCATTAAAACTTTATATGACAATTACTGGGGGCAGCATGACAATTACTGGGTATTAACATAAATATATTGTATTGTTTTAAAGTGTTCACATTTCAGACTAATATGCTGATTTCTTTTTTTCAAAAACCTGAAATATGGCATCTTCATCTACAGTAAATTCATTGAAAGCGATTAAACCCAATGCAAAATATAAAGTTTTTTTTAATATAAACATGTGCCAATTACTGGATCCCAAGGTGTCATGCATTGGTGCTCTAGGTTCCAATTACTGGTGACTACAGCAACTTTTTATATATTTATTTTTATAAAAATACTTTTTAAAAATTTTTGCTTTTAGTGGGCAAAATACATGCACAGATATGCATTCTTTTATTTAAAAATATTTGCAAGTAAATATTTTATTTCTTGGCAATGAAAATTGAAGTAAGTTTAAAGACAAATTCTTAATGTGCAAATTACTGGGGATGTTACCCTACATTTTAATATGGTAAAATGAGACGTAATATTTGAATTTTTTAAACGATGTAGTATTTTACATATTTTGTCTGAATGTGTTGGAAAGTGCCTCATAATCTATGCTTGACCCATTATTTTTACTTTCTTGTTATAATTAGCAAGAATTCCAATTTATATGTTTTTAATTAACGAATGGCTACAAAGTCATTATCGATCAGATCAACCTACAGAAAATTTAACTATGTTTATTCTTTGAAAAATATCTTAGTTCAGCAGTACATTGCCTCCAATCATATATGTAATCGTTAATTGCTGCCATATGCAAAAGCTTTTGTAAAAAGAAAAAAAATTAAATCTGCATGAGGTTAACCACTTTTATCATCTTTCTATAACGCTTTCAAGTAGTTTTATTCTAATTTTAATAATTAAAGTATGAAGTCCATCGGATTAGTTTTAATGAGAAATCCGTTATGCTAAGTTAGGTTCGTTTAATTTAACAAGCAAAAAATACTTAATTTATCGTCGACTGCAAGAAAAATATTTGATATTCAAAAATAGTTTTTTAAATTGGGAAGTATTTAATGTATGTAGAACATTGATTTGTGCAAAATAAATTACGTTTCTTTTCAGAATATCTTGATTATTCATTAATTTTTTATTAAATATTTTTTATCGCTTATAAGTTATTTAATTGTCTGGGTGGGAGGGGGGGGACGATGAATTTTATTTAAGTTATTAGTTTTGAATACCAGCCTTTAAAATCGCGGGATAGCATGTTTCAGATTGACTATTTCCATTTTATAGTCGTACCAATAATTTCAAAACAATGTTTTTTGTTATTATTCTAGAATTGTATGGCAATTTTTGTAAGTGGTGCATGAAATTATGGCCATTTTCCCCATTCGCACTTGAAAATCAGAATTATAAATAGTAACGACTACTTTTTTATCTTCACTTACAAGGAAACCTCTCACATAGCATTGAGTTTTGGTGTGTTTTAAAGCCCTATATTCTGAAGTTTGAGAAGCGAAAAAGAAATTTCTGTTTATATTTCTGGACTATTAACATACATTTTTTCCTTTTTAAGAAAAGTATTTAAAAATTTAAATTAATTAATAATAAATATAAAATGTCGAAAAAAGTTTTAAAATTTCTTCCAATACCTACGAATTTGGTTTTGAAAAATTACGACATTCTACGTACATTTTTGATGGGGGAAAAAGTTGTCGTATTTTCAAAAGTAGAGTTTTCAGGCAACCCTAGTAAAATGCCGTAGCTTCAAAATAGAGCAAACGGAAAATTACTTAGTGCCATATTTTTCGACTTAACTCCCTTTTGGCGTGAAACAAACAAATAAAAATCCAATAATAATAATTTAAAAAAATTATTAAAAAAATAGATAAAATATGATTTTAACAACGATTTTTTTTTTCGATTCTCTATTTTTTATGCATAGGGCTGCAAAATGCACCAGATCTCGATACTAGGTGCGAGCAACACCAAAAGTGAGTTCCCTTGTTATAAATTCGTTGACAATTGCTTATCCGATATAAGTTTGGTTCAATTAACTCGGATAATAAAGACTATTGTGCATAAATATTTAGTTAATAATTAAAAAATAAATTGGAACCTTTTATTATGCTAACTAATATTTATTTATTAATGTCAACCTAGGTAATCTACATGTATTATAAGATATTATAAGACACAAAATACGGAATTTAATTCGCCGCTATTCATTATTCTAAATTTGTTATATATTTAATGTTTACTTAGCTTTATGCAATAATTAAATACTAATTATTTATAAGCGTTATCTAATTCTGATTCTCTTATGTAATGTATGTTATTTTGTTAGAATTACTTACAGAGGAATTTCAGGAATTCAATTGGTATTAGCTACCGACATAAGATTCTTATTGTGTAAGCACAGAAAAAAATCTACATAGTTAATATAAATTAAAACAACTCATTACATTTGTTAGTATTACTTAATTTTTTCAGAGGAGAATGAATACACTGTTTTTATAAGATATAAGCATTAATATTGTCTGCTGTAATTTAAATAGAATGGTTTGAATCTTTTTTTTTTATGTGCGTTCGCTATGTAAATGCGTAGCACCTGTAGTCGTCGTTTAGTCCGTCTGTTCGATTATAACAACGCAAAAACTACCGACTCAATAGCTTAAAATTTAAATTGTATAATTTTTACTTTTTTGTCAAGTCATTTCAATTTTTATGAAAAACGGATGTATCATTCAATTACAGGAACAATCAAAAGTATTCATTTACATTACAGTCAATGGCAAAAACAATTTCAAGTGCATTTTAATGATGTTACACTCTTTCAGACGTAATAAAATTGGTATGCATCTATGAAATACATGCTAAAATATACATTAAGTGGTGAAAGAATATTTTTTATTAATATATGGGGCCACACATAAGTATTACATTACATTACATTATGATATAGGACAAAGCATTGTTTGGGGACGTGTCTTAATTATATTAAACTATTTCACATTTTATGAAATTGATATATGTTGTTATGATTTACTACAAATCACTTCCTGTATAATAGAAAGAATACGGTATTTACAGGAGCACACAAAAGACTTTGAAAACTTATACAGAATCTGGAGTACATTACACAACTTTTCTGTACCTGAATCCAGATAAATCGGCCATGCTTCGAGGGATCGTATACAAAGGGCTTAAAGTATTAGAAGAATTTATTTTACGTATCTCTGCACTAGTATCTACTCATCTACACTAGTATCTGCATGTATCTACATTAGCGTGTGTCTAGTAGCATCGTATATATATTACGATAGTGTTAATTTTTATTAATTGGGTCATTCAATGGTAATTTACGTTACATTTAGAACGATTTACTGCAGTAATTTTAGTAATATATCACTAAAAAGTATTCAAATGTAAAATTAAAATGACAATGAGACATATCTAAGTGTCAATTTGGATGAAAATTACCTAAAAAATGATAATGAAAACTGCTCTTTATATGATAACTTACATTCCTTTTTCAATAACTTACATTCCTTTTTCCCTTTTCTTTTTGTCTTACATTTCAGAGTAATGTGATTATTTTACTATTAGCATATTAAATATAACTTATAGAACAGGGATAGTACATGGATATTTAAATTTCGTAATTTCGTTATCGATAAAAAAGCAATCTGTCTAAATTAAGGAGAGATAGATCCCCCATTTCCTACATATTATATTTAACCAATGAACTTTTAAATCTAATCAAGGTAGCATCTTATTTAAATAAACAGATATACCAAATTTGAAGCAAATCTCTTAATTCTGCATAAAAAAACCATTTATATAAATTATGGATTGTAGACTCCCGTTATTCTCTTTATACTTAATCAATGAATCTCCAAAGCTAACCAGGGAAGCGCCTTATCAGAATGAATCTACATACGAAATCTGAGTTATGTACATGCATTAAATATCGAGTTGCATAAATTCATATGTATATATTTATGTGCGTAAGTACACACATAACATGCAGGTACATTAACTCTCAGGCATTGATAGTTTGTGAGCTAAAGATTTATTAGTCAAAGCGAAATTTATTAGTCAGGTGTTCTCACTGTCAATAATACATCAGAATTTCTCACGGGTGTTTTTGTTTCATAATATATATAGAACTTGGGTGACATCTTTCCCTGAGCACCTGAGATGTCTCGCATCACACCGGTGTTGAAACATTACTCTAACTGATAGGGGAGACTGGGGTGCAATGCACCACGGGGTACAGTGGTCCACCCCTGTTTTTCATTTTATTTCTGTTTTTGAATGCTTCATATTTTGGTACATACATGGCAGCCCTGCAGTAGTGAATAAACATTTAAAACCATGAGCATAGCAGCAATTTTAGTCATTTTATTCTTGATAGTTGATTTGAGGCAGATAAAAGTAAATATTTTCAGTGAAACATATGCTATTTTTTACGTTAAAGATTTGTAATTTGGATAACATTGTTCAGCACAATAAAAAGGTAAGAGACTATATTATTATTTTTATTGTAAGTAAAATAAATGAATATAAAACTTCTTTTTTTATAATTTTTTTCTCAGTCATATGGGGTACAATGAACCAGAAGAAACTGGGGTACAATGGACCATGATCCATTGTACTCCAGTCCTGTATTCTGTGTTTTTTAAAATTAAAAATTATATTCGAAATTAAGAATTAATAAATTATTTTATTTTTTGTATGTAAATAAACTAATGATTCATGTTCTGTAGTGCATTTTTGAAATATTATCTATACTATATAATATGTTTTCAAATTTCAAAATTGACTCAAATTAAACACCAAAAGCCAATAAGCAAAATATTGTATTCATTTTTTGGGGCCTTATTTGCTTTTTATCAACATTCATTTAATTCTAAATTTTTGCACTTTTGCCAACATGCATCCACATTAAATTAGATTTAAATGAAATAGCATAATGAGAAAAAAAGAAAAAATATATCTACCTATTAATTTGTATCCGAATACTATAAAATTAGTATTAAGTGAGGTAGAATTAATTGAAAGGGGGGGGGGAATTGCAATATCTAAACATTTTTACAGAGGATGTAAAGTAGACATGAAAATTATTATTTTATCAGGCACCTATTAATTTAGGTGTACCAGCATTAGTCAATCAGCTTATGTGACTGATCAAACTGTACCGGATGCAGACCAACCAAGCACCTAAGCAAAAGCATTGCTGATCAACAACTAAGCATAAATCACATTCAATGGTTGACAATGATCAGCTAAAAATATCATCTTTTGAATTACGTCCTTTACTAAAAGCTTGTTTGCAAAAGCAACAAATAAACAAAAGAAATGTGCATGGCAGAAAACACCATTGAAAAAGTTTATTGAAGATGAGGCGAAGAAAAAAGATGATAGAAAATTAATTTTAAAAATGTCGCTTTAGTTAGAGCTTAAAAGAATTTATAAAAAATGTTGGCTTCTGCCACAGCGAACTATAACACTGAATACCCGCAATATATTTCAAAAGAAAAATGTATCAGAAAGTTTCAGTGATTCTGAGAATATTTCTATTAAATAGTGATATAGAACGCAGTGATAAAATTTCACAGAATGATGTTAATTTTAATAGTGAAATAAAAGTTATTTACATTTTGGTTAAAATTTTGACCAAAAAACATACATTCATTTTGTTGATTTAGCATTAGGAAAAAAATGATGATTCTGTTTTTGTGAGATTCATGTGCTGAAAATCAAACCAAAATGTATTTATGTTTGCCAATAATGTTTATGAATCTCTTGTAAATGTTTACGATATTGTAATGGTTCTTTCAGATTCTAATGTTTCACTAGAAAGCTGTCTTTGCTGGTGTATCTTATGATGTATCGAAGAATACTTTAAACATCATTTTATAAGTTTATATTAGTTTAATGAAAAGTTAGATATAAGATAAAATACATGATCGTAGCCAATATGCAACGATACAGCTTACAGTAACAACATCGTTCAGAATACAGTTATTAGGTTACAGTTAAAATATAAAATGAGGCATCACCTGTTATTAAGTAACAGTGACTTCTGACATCCCCCCCTTAAGTTAATTAAATTTTTTTACACAGTTAAAAGAGTACATTTCATTACAATACAAATAAATATGCAATTACAGTAATCAAGTTTCATTATTAATTATTCAATTGTAATACCTTATATAGTTAAGTAATCATTTAAATACTGAGGTCTTTTAATAGTTCTCAGAGGTCTAGCTCTAATATTTTGGGAATTTTGATTTGTATTATTAGTTAATGTTAAATTCGTATTATCTGTATTTTCTTTTGGACTTTCTACATCAAAATCATAGTTTTGAGATATTTTCACAGAACTTTTTGTTTGTCTAAGATGTTTTCTATTTCTAATCAATGATTCCCCTTTGCTATTTTTAATAATATATGCTCTAGGATTTTTATGTTTTGAGATTACTTTGGCTGGTTCCCAAGTTTTCGTTACAAAATTAAATGTTAATATGTCTTCCCCTGGCATTAATGGCTTAAGATTAGAAGATCCTCTATCATAATAAAACTTTTGCTTTTCTTGCCTAATTTTGAATTTTTGTTTTAAATTTGAAAATATTTCAGGGTTTAACAATTTTGATGTAATAGGTAATTTCGTTCTTAATCTGCGACTAAAAAGTAACTGTGCTGGTGATAAATTCAAGCCAGCAATAGGAGTGTTTCTATATTCCATTAACCCGGTTATCCAATCTTTATTACCCTCAAAAGCTTTTCGAAAAATTGTTTTTATAATTCCTACTGCTCTCTCAGCTAAACCACTACTTTGTGGAAATCTAGGACTAACAAATTCAGGTTCAAAATCCCAGTCTTTACCAAATACTCTATATTCCTAGCTATTAAAGGGTGAATTATCACTTATTACCTCAGATGGAATCACATATCTAGAAAAACAGACTTTAAGCTTTTGTTTAATTTCAGAAATTGTTTTAGTTTTTAATTTTTCAACTTCTATCCACTTTGAGTAATAGTCTATAATTATCAAATAATTCGAATTTCTGAATTCCATAATATCTATCCCAATTTTCTCAAATGGTCGCATTGGAATGCTATGTGATAAAAGAGGTTCTTTAACATTAGCTCTTTTAAATTTATCACAAATTTCACATTTATTCACGATGGATTCAATATTTTCAGCCATTCTGGGCCAATACATTATTTCCCGTGCCCTTGCTTTACATTTTTCTACCCCAAAGTGTCCTTCATGAATTAATTGTAACATATTTGTCCTCAAACTATGGGGAACAACTATCTTTTCATTTAGAAATAACAACCCATCAGTACTATGAAGATCATTTTTAATTTTATAATATGGTTTCACATTACTTTCTACATTTTTGTAAGATTTAGGCCATCCCTCCTTAATATATTTTAAGATAGTTTTCAATTCTGAATCTGATTCAGTTTCTTTCTTAAACTGAGCAATTCTGTTTTCACTCATTGGTAAATATTTTGAAATAGTATGTACAATATTTAACATTTCAGGGTCATCTTCAATAGTTTCATTGGTAGGGAATGCACGTGATAAAGTATCAGCTAGAAACATTTCTTTACCTGGTACATAGTTTACTTCAAAATCATATTTGAGTAATTTTAAAAGCATTCTTTGCATTCTAGAAGATATTTTATGCATTGGTTTCTTAACAATTGACATTAAGGGCTTGTGGTCACTTTGAACTATTACTTTCCTACCATAAACAAAATTGTGATATTTTTCGAATGAAAAAACCACCGCTAGCAATTCTTTTTCTATTTGTGCATAATTTTTTTCACTATTAGTTAAACTACGTGACACAAAAGATACAGGTTGGCTTTTCTGGATTAAACATGATCCAAGACCATCTTTTGAACTGTCACACTGTATTATTATTTCATCTTTTGAACTGAAAACTTTCAAAACTGGGGCCCTAGTTAACATTTCTTTAATTTTAGTAAACGATTCTTCCTGTTCTTTTCCCCAATTAAATTCTACATTTTCATGAATTGTTTCTCTTAATGGTGCAGTGACTTTTGATACATTAGGTATAAACTTTGATAGAAAATTTATCATTCCTAATAGTCTCCTAACTTCAGTTTTTGATTTTGGCGTTGGCATATCTACAATTCCTTTGATATGATTTGGATCAGCTTTAATACCTGATTCCGATATGATCTGACCTACATATTTTACCTCTGGTACTCTATATTGCAATTTATCAGGATTAAATTTAATATTTAATGATCTCGCTCTTTCAAGAACTTTCAACATAATTAAGTCATGTGTGGCCTCATCATTTCCTGCAATAATTATGTCATCAAAATAAACCTCAACACCTTCAATATCTCCAAAAAGCTTTTGATTTCTCTTTTGAAATATCTCAGGTGCTGATGAAATTCCGAATGGCATTTTATTAAATTTGTATCTACCAAATGGTGTATTAAATGTACAAATTTCGCTACTAATTTCATCTAAAGGAACATGCCAAAACCCATCTTTTAAATCTACGACTGAAAATATTTTTTTACCTTCTAGCCTACTTATGTCCTCTGCCGAAGGAATTTGGTAATGCTCCCTTTTTATAACTTTATTTAGATCCCTAGGATCCAAACACAATCTGAGACTCCCATTCGGTTTTTCGACTATTACCAAACTCTGCACCCAATCTGTCGGTTTGTTTACCTTAGATACAATCCCATCTTTTTCTAATTTATCTAATGTATCTTTTAATTTTGGCTGTAATGCCAGAGGAACACGTCTAGGAGGGTGAATAACAGGTATATAGCATTATCTTTTAAAGTAATATGGTATGGCTCGTCTGGAAATTCTCCAGTACCAGTGAAAACATCTTTATACAGAGATATCAATTTATTTTTAGAAGTAATTTCTACCTTATCTATTCTTTGAATTAGTTTTAACAATATACAAGCATTTAACCCTAAAATAGGCTTAGATTCAACATCAACAATTATGAAATTTAACTTAATGTCTTTACACTGCTCTGTTGAGCATGATATACTTACCTCACCTTCTGGTTTTAATTTATGATTACCAAATGATATTAATACAATATTTGTGGGATTTAAATTAGACACAAGATTAGACTTTAAATTATTAAATAAACACAATGGTAATATGTTAGCTTCAGCACCGGTGTCCAGTTTGAAATTTATCAGTTTGTCATTAACTTAAATGTCTTTACACCACACAGTCTCATTTGTACTATAAGCAACGGAATGAATGTAAAGGCTCGATAATTCTTGCACACACTCTGAAGTACCCTGTATTTCACTTACTTCTCGAGATTTTTTTAATTTGGTTAGCCTTCGTAAATTACACATAGCAGCGAAGTGATGCTTTCCTTTGCATAGGTTACACAATTTATTAAATGCAGGGCATTCTTTTCTTTTGTGTGATTTTCCACACTTTCCACAATTATAAACACTTGTTTTGGAATGTTGGGCTGAAGCACTACTTGCACTAGACCGATAATTTTTTTTAACACGCACTGCATCAATATCAGAATTTATTTGAGGATCCTGGATCGTTTTTATCTGTTCCCGGCTGGCTTCAGAAGCTCGAACAAACTCGACAGCTTTCGCGAGGGATAACTGAGACTCTCGTAGAAGTCTTTCTTGAAGGGATTTATCCTTTAGTCCCAGCACAATTCTGTCACGGATCAGCGACTCCTCCTGCTCTCCGAATTCGCACGATGAAGCCAAAGTTTTCAGCTGCGTCAGATATACGTCTACTGCTTGCCCCTCTGACTGCACGCAAGTAAAAAAATTGTATCTTTCAAATACGATGTTCTTTCGAGGAACGCAATGATTTTCAAATTTTAGCACTACTTCGTCAAATTTATTCTTGTCGTCTTCTTTTTCAAATTTGAAGGTATTAAAAATTGAAACGCCTTCATCTCCCAGCAGATTTAGTAGAATAGCTATTTTTGTACCGTCCGGTTTTTCAGCTTTCTCTGTGGCTATCATGAAATTTGTGAACTTTTGATACCACTTTGACCAGTTTTCTGCTACGTTACCTGATGTAAAGTTCATTTCTCCAGGAGATTTGAAGACTTCCATGCCGATTTTAATTTTTTAGGAAACACAAACAGTTTCAAGTGGCGAACACGTAGTTCCGTCGATGAACACGCTAGTTCCGTCGATTGCGCTATCTTTAAACATCGGCGCGTTTAATCACTCGTGACACCATGTCTTTGCTGGTGTATCTTATGATGTATCGAAGAATACTTTAAACATCATTTTATAAGTTTATATTAGTTTAATGAAAAGTTAGATATAAGATAAAATACATGATCGTAGCCAATATGCAATGACACAGCTTACAGTAACAACATCGTTCAGAATACAGTTATTAGGTTACAGTTAAAATATAAAATGAGGCATCACCTGTTATTAAGTAACAGTTACTTCTGACAAAAGCAGCAAGCTTTCAGTGTGTGCTTTCAGCAGCAGGCTTGATGTATCATTTGCTAACTTTACTAATATTTAATCTTGCATTATATCTATGAATTTAAGACATGAATAAACAAATAATGATACATTCTATGCTTGTTATTATTAAAAAAATGTACTATACTTATATATTTTTTCAGAATTGCATGTGGTCCATAGAGCTCCATGCTGTGGTTTGGTTTATTTTGTGTCGGCGGATTATCTACTCTAGGGATATAGGCCCAGGGGGAGGAGTGCACTTCGTGGGGGGTCTTTCTAAGGGAACCTAACCCGTATTTATGCAAGTTTCGAAGAAAATCACGGAAACTCCAAACGGTTAGGCCGACGGCCGCGATTGGATTCGAACCCAGCACCCGCCATCTACCAGTTGAGATATCAGAACCTCTCGGCCACTGTTGGGGCGCCCCATGCTGTGGGTCATTGAACCCCGGCCATGGGGTACAATGGTCCATTTTATCACTTGCTATTTAAAAATATACATTAAAAAAAATATACATAATTGTTATTTTTGAGTCGATGTAATCTAAACTATAATGTATGAATAACATGCATGCATGTGAGTTTTTATGAAAAAATAATATTTTAAGAGTAAACAGTGAAAATTGACAAAAGTGGTCCATTGTACCCCGGTCTCCCCTACTCACCAAGAAACACTGAATCTTCTATGATAAATGAAATTAGATAAGTTAAATTTAAATGCTGTGATAATTATAGCAGTTTTAAGCAGTAATTAATTGAATTGTGTAGTTATATATTTTTAAGCTTTTTGTTTCTTTCACTTGTTTTATAATTAACCCGTAATACCACATTTATTATAAATCTGCAAAGTTCGATTGTTTTTTACAGCTGTAATTGCACAAAAGCACCTTTCGGCTACTACTTTCAATAGTTTGATTTTTTTTTCTTTTCTGTAGTCGAGTAAATTAACAAATAAAAATAAATAAATGTGCACATGACAGTTTGTTACTCATTTTTCAAAAGCAACTTTAAACTATAGTAGTGAATAAATGATCATAAAAAAGCCTTTAAATGTAATCTATATTTATATTACTACAATGATTTACATGAGTGTATTATTAAAATTACATTACTGTAGGATTTTAGTACAAAAATGATTTATAATACTATAAATTAACTTTACCTTCTTTATCCCTTAACATATTCCTATTGTTCCAGTAAAATCTACTGTCACTGATTACTTGTTTGTATGTTAGAATTCAAAATTAAATATTTAAATATAAATACATAATAAATATTTAAATATGAAGAATAAATATTTTGTGATATGCGTTCATGGATATTTACCTTTTCAGATTAAGTGTTGAAGTAAAACAGTCTTTCCTAGTATTCATGTTCTTAAGTTTTATGTCTCTGTTTATTTCAAATTTTAAATATCTTAAAAGAGTTTTACTTAATAGCTAAACCGAAATTATTCATAAAACTAAAATTGCGTCTTGTTATAATTATTTACAGAAAAATTCGTGAAAAGCAGTTAGCATTTGTTAAACAATTTAAGAGTTAATGGTAAACATACAAAAACTTTCTTAAATACAATAATTTAAAACCGCGCTATTTCGCTTTATTTTTGTTGTCTAGCATTACATTGTTGAATCAAGTATATTTAAATTGGATTTAAAAATTAAAACCTGAATATTGCACACTGTTGTTTTTTAATATTTAATATGGATTTTTCCTTGCTGTGTTCAGGTGCATTCGTAATTATGTAAATACGTAGAACCTATAGTTGTCACTCAATCCGCCCGTCTATGATTCCATTTGTCCGCATTTAACAGAGCAAAAAATTTCCAACCGAATCATTTGGAATATAAAATATATAATTGTTGCATGATTTTGTCGAGTCATTTCAAATTTTATGAAAATCAGATGCATAGTTTAATTACAGAGACAATCAAAATTATCCCATTACATTACGGACAATGGAAAATATAATTTCAAGTGCATTTTAACACTCTCGTGCATTGAAACCTCGTATGAGGTTGTCAAATAAAAAACATTAAAAAGTTATTTAAACCTAATTGTTTAGATTTTGAATTGCATAGTAGTTAAGTATGTGACCCAAGTAATACTTTGAAAAGAATGAAGAGATGGCGGTACATGCATTTCATTTATTTTGTACAGGTTTTAATCTCCATTTTTGTCAAAAGTCAAGTATGCTAAAAGAACAGATTTAAAAAGTGTATTACATCACACAAAAGGGCATAACATGTAAGTAAAAATATATTTCATGGTTCTCACATCATTTTAATTACAATAAGAAAACAAATTGAGATTTAAATATGTTTTGGCGGGATTGAAGGGAATTTTACTTTGAAACCTCAAATGAGACTTCCATGTAGTTGTAGTATTTACAGCTATCTCTGCATGCAAACCTCATTTGGGGCTGTACATTCAAACTTCAAAAGTAGAAAACTATAAAAAAGGCAATGCTATTAATTTTTAAGGTGAGAACTATTAGTTTTATATATTAGGTTTATATATTATTTTTATATGGTATATATTAGTTTTTGTGTATGTTATAAGTAACACGGAAATTTATTTTATTGGAACTATTCGAGCTAACAGAATGAAGAGAGCAGAAAAAAAAGTTAGAAAATGCCAAATCTCTTATGAAAGATGGAAGGGGATCAGTTTTTGTAACTATCTCTGAAGACAACATAATAGTGACTCGATGGGTTGATAAAGGTATTGTACGCGTATTGTCATCTTTTGCTGGAGTTTAACAAACAGATAAAGCAAAATGTTTTAATTCTGCAACTAAGTGCATTCTAGAAACAGATAGACCACACTCAGTGCAAACATATAACATGCATATGGGAAGTGTGGACTTGATGGATTCACTTGTGGCACTTTATCTTTACTGTCAAAGAAATGTGTTGATATATGCGCATTTTTTTAAAATCTTTTAAATGTTGCTGCTGTAAATGCCTGGCTTCTTTGGAGAAAAGATGGAAGATCTGCTAATAATTTATTAGAGTTCAAAAGTAGCATTGCTAGCAATCTATTACATACAGGAACCTCAATTTTGAACTTGAAAAAAAAGGGTCGACCGTCGGCTAAAGCATCTTTTTCTTTGGTCTGTCCAGCAAAGAAAAGAGAAGTGTCTTTAGTTTTCTAAAGAACAAAGATATGATAATGGTAAAAAATTACCCCAAAAAAGTCTAATGGTAAATTTGCACTGAAGTGCAAAAACGAAAGCTATTTGAGTAAAACAAGATATTTTAATGGTCTCTGTCAAGTACATTTAAATCCAGAATATTTGGAACATTTTCATGAAAATTTTTTTTCCCAGAAGAAAAAATGTGCATATTGTAAAGTATGTAATATTACACCACTATTAATAGTTAAAAATAACTAAAGAACTTTTCGCTCACAAATATTTTGAAATAGATAAGAAAATTAAGAAGAAACTATTTAGCTTTTAAAAATTATCAAGGAAGTTTTATGTGTCAATTGTAAAAAATGTAACATTTCTGCATACAAGCCTCATATGAGGTTGTACACAAAATTTCCCTAAAATCTAAAAATCATGTTTCATGTTAATATTCTCATCTAATCCAAGATAATTTGTCAGCGAAAATTTTTTTTGTCAATTGCAAAATAATTCATGCTCGAGAGAGTTGATGGTATTACAATCTTTCAAACATGATAAAAATGGTATGCATCTGTGAAGCATACACTAAAATATAAATTTTGTATAATCTGTGGTGCAAATAATGTTTATTATTAATTTACAGGGCTGCACAAAAATATTACATTCATAATGGTATAGGGCAAACATTGTTTGGGGCGCGTTTTAAAAATGTATTAAACTATTTCACATTTTGGAACACAGGTCGCCAAAGTCCCGAATTTTCAAATGCACAATTTCTTTCGAATTTCTTTTAGTACCAGGCTATTGGTTAGTTTGTATCAAGTTGAGCTTAATTCAATCAATTAAAATAATAAAACGTTATATAAATCATTAAAAAATCAAAGCGAATCACAAGACCCGTTTTCGAATAAAACAGTCCTTCATCAGTTAATGTAAACACGTATCATTAAGGGGACAGGGTTATGATGAAGAATCAAATATTGAAAATTAAAAATACTCAACAAGAATTTCTTCTAAATTACATTGTTACTTTTTTGTGCTCTATTAAATCCTAAAATTATTTTCCCATTCAATATAACCCCGTTTTTATGTCACAAAAATGCTTTCTTTTTAAATAAAAGTAAATATTGCTTGCTATGATTGTCAGTTATTAATAATTATTTTACAAAAATGCTTTCTTTTTAAAATAAAAGTATATATTGCTTGCTACAACTGTCAATTATTTAGGGCATGCTCTAAAATTTTACTGTAAAATTTGCCTTATTTATTAGGAGCATTTTCTCGATTTAATAAGTACAAATTTCTGTTTTTAAAAACCGGTGATAAAACATTAAAAATTTCGTAAAAGGCTCCCGTCGCGAAGGGGTTAATGACCTGAAATTTAACATAAATTAACTGCACACACACAAAAATATAGAGAGAGTTTCTGGTAGAAAAAATTTATTTAAAAGTAAAGTCGGGATCTTAGAAGTTGACCCTATATATATATATATATATATATATATATATATATATATAAGAAAGTCTGGATTTCGTATTAATCACCTCACAAAAAAATCTACCGAACCAAAAATCTTGCAAATTGGAGTAAAAATACTTCTTATAACGACGAGTGCCTTTAAAAAAGGATTTTAGAAAATTCCACCCATAAGGGGAGTAAAGAAAAAAAAAAGCTTTAAAAAAATTCCTTAAAAATCGGAATTTACAGATATTTTTCAACTGATAACATTTTTTGATGTTTTTTTTTCATGCTGAATCGAATGGTACTAAGCAAATTCTTTTAAATCCAGTAGTTCGTGAGATACTTCAAATTTTCCTAATTTGACGATGTCTTCGGCGCAAAAACCTGAAATTTTCAATCTATATATGTAAAAGAAAGTCTGGATTTCGAATTAATCAACGCACAAAAAATTAATATAAGATTTTGTTCGATTCAAAGTTACTTTAGAAAAACTGACCAGCGTAGCGGGCGAAGGTTGCAAGTATATATATACATACAACATAAATTATTTCCTTACCTACATTAATGTTTGAATATTATTTTTATTTCTATCTTCAATAAACAGTCAAGTGAATAAGACTTTAAATCAAGAATTTTATTAAACATCATGTTTATAAATGTTCGAAATCTTTTTTAGTTAAACAAGTAGTTATACCTTAATTTATGTTAACTACTTGTTAGAATTACTTATAGAAGAATTCTTGGAATACTATTAGCATTAGTTAAAGACCTTAAAATATTTTTTTGCAAGCTTACATAAATGTGCCCACTTATTGCAATTAAATGCAGCGCTCGTTGATTTTATTCATTTTAGCTCAACTACTCTTATAATAAATCTATTTCAGCTGCATTAAATACATACATACAATGCATGTAAATAGGGTATGTTCTGAAAATTTTTCAATTTTTCAAAAATTTATAATATTTTAGAGTTACGAGGTGTGTTGAAAAGTTACTGGTTTTGATTACTTATAGTTGAAATAGAAAAACAAAATTAGACTCATTTGAAGGTTTAAAGTCTTATTATGTAACTCTGATAATATCAGGTGTTTCTGATAGTTAGATTTTTTTTTCCTGATTTGAATGAAAGCTGCGATGGCAGAGGCACAAGAAGATTTCACATCTTTGGAGTTATCGGCGTCATGAATGTTTTTTTCCTACAGGATAAGTCAGCAAAGCAGAACTTTTTTTGGCTAAGTTAATGACTGAGGAAGAAACTTGGTTCCTTGGAGTTATCGGCGTCATGAATGTTTTGTTATTACACGATAAGTCAGCAAAGCAGGACTTTTTTGGCTAAGTTAGTGACTGAGGAAGAAACATGGCTCTTTATCGGGCGTCATGAATATTTTGTTATTACAGGATAGGTCAGCAAAGCAAGACTTTTTTTGGCTAAGTTAGTGACTGAGGAAGAAACTTGGCTTTGCATCTATGATCGGAAAATATGGAACAGTCTAAAGAATGGTATCAAAACGGTCTCCGGGGCAGAAAAAAATTTTGCGAGAAAATCGGCTCAAATGATCATGGTGACAGTCTTCTGGGACAAATGACGTCATTCTATCAGTGGTCTACTTATCTCAGGGATTTAACATAACAAGGCAATATTATGCTAGCCTATTGATTCATTTGATAGAGTTAATCAAGTATAAACGCCAAAGTTGACCAAAAGGATCTACCTCTTGCATGGCAATGCACCTCCACACACGTCCAATATTAAGACTGCCAAATTGAAGACACGGGCTTCCATTTATTCAATAAACCCTCACATTTACCAGACCTAGCCCTATCACATTATTTTCTGTCTTCAAACTTGAAGAAACGTCTAAGATAATATACATCTAAGATAATTAAAGATAATCCTTTTGAGGACACTAATGATGTCAAAGAAGCTGGTGAGAGCTGGTTTTAGGAACCAAGCACAGACATTTGCGACATTTGCGTGCAATTTTCCACTTCTTTCTCATGCAGCATCGTCTTGAATATATTCTGAAATATATAATATATTCTAAAATATATAATATATTCTAAAAAAAAAATTTTTTATCTCAAATATGTTCAAACTAAAATTTAAAAAAAAAAAAGTTAAAAGAAATGCTTTTCTTCAGCTCCAAAAGATTTGTTTCCGTATTAGTATAGATTTATTTTTGTGTAGTTAACAATATAAATTTTATGGCATGATAACATTATTGTACAGAAAAAGATATTTCCATTCGTTTTCAAATAAAGTGTTTCCTAGATCAATATTATAAAACATTTTAATGTACAAAGTGTTCTTTCGTTTCTATCTGTAAGAACAAATAAAAGTGAAACATAGTATTAATTTTGTAGTAGAATTACTCTAGTGGTAACGAATGTTTATTTTATTAACAGTCTAATAAAAAGAAAAATAGTACTAATTACGGTATCGTAATATAAATGTAAATTTATGCAAAGATCTTTTTAGGTGCGTTGTTAATATGTAGCAATTATAGTTGTCATTCCATCCGTCCGTCAGTATTTTCGCATATAACAGAGCAAAAACTACTTAACCGTATCATTTGAAATTTAAAATATATAATTATTACATAAATTTTTCGAGTCATTTCAAATTTTATGAAAAGCGAATTTATAGTTCGTTTATAGGAACAGTCAAAATATTCTGTTACATTATGGTAAATGGTAAAAAATAATTTCAAGTGCATTTTAATGATGTTACATTCTTTCGAACACAATACAATTCATATACATCTATGAAATATATACTAAAATATATATTCTGTACAATGTGTGTTGCAAAGAAATTTTTTTATTAATATACAGGTCATACATAGTCTCTAATAGGGGGAAACATTGTTTGGAGTGTGTTTTAATTATGGTAAACTGTTTCAAATTTCACAAAACTGATATACATTGCTGGTTTAATAAAAGTTAATTTCCATATAATAGAAAGCATTTAGTATTTACAGGAGCACACAAAAGATTTCGGACACTGTATTGTATCCGAAGTACTGTATATTATTAAAAAAACAGTTATAATACAAATTCATCGTATTTTCTACGTCAGACGTACAATTTTTTATTTCTTTGTCATGCAGTTTAGTTCTGAATATATTCTGAAATACATGATACATTCTAAAATAAGTAATTGCTCAAATAAGTTCAAAGTAAAATTCAAATAAAAGTTAGAATAAATGCTTTTCTTCAGCTTTGAAAAGATTTGTCTCCGTATTAGTATAGATTTATTTTTCTGTAGTTAACAATATAAATTTTATAGCGTGATAAAATTATTGTACAGAAAAAGACATTTCCATTCGTTTTCAAATAAAACATTCCCTAGATCAATATTTATAAAACATTTTATTGTACAATGTGTTCTTTCGTTTCTATCTGTAAGAGCAAATAAAAGTCAAACATAGTATTAATTTTGTGGTAGAATTACTTTAGTGGTAACGAATGTTTATTTTATTAACAGTCTCATAAAAAGGGAAAATACTATTAAGTACGGTATCGTAATATAAATGTAAATTTATATAAAGCTCATTTTAGGTGTTTTCGTAATTGTTAATACGTAGCATCTATAGTGATCTTTCAATCCGTCAGTCTGTCCGCATATAACAACGCTAAAACAATCAGAACGAATCATTTGACATATAAAACGTATAATTATTATATAAATTTGTCCAGTCATTTCAAATTTTATGAAAATTGGATATATAGTTTGATTTCAAGGACAATCAAAAGTATTCCGTTACATTACGGTCATGGGAAAAATAGTTTCATGTGCATTTTAATGATGTTACTCTTTCGAACATAACACAATTCATATGTGTCTATGAAATATATACTAAAATATACATCAATACAAAGTGTGATGCAAAAGAATATTTTTTATTAATATAAAGGACCACACAAAAGTATTCTATTATATAATAGCATAGGAGGGAGCATTGTTTGGGATGCGTATTAATCATATTAAACTATTTTAAATTTTATGAAATTGATATACATTGCTGAGATTTAATACAAGTTAAATTCTATATAATAGAAAGCATTTAGCATTTGCAGGGACACTCAAAAGAATTCCGCTACTGTATTATATCTGAAGTACTGTATATTTTAAAAGCTTCATTATAATACCAACGCATCTCATTTGCTACGTCTGACGTGGCATTTTTGACTTATTTGTTATGCAGCATCGTTCTGAGCATATTCCGAAATATATAAACATCAGTAGTTATTTTTTTTCTTTTAGCAATATCATAAATATTGTGTGCTAAGGTAATTGCTGCGTTGCGCATAACTTAAGTGCACTGACATCTTTATTTCTACTATGTAGTTTTCTGATATTGCTTAACAGGATATTCCATTAAGAGTAGCAATATATCGTCTAATCATACATATATATTGAGATTTAATGTACTATTTATGATAAATATTAGTGTTTAATGTTGTAATAAATATTTTAAATGTTAATTTCAATATCTTGATTTTTCCCCCATGTTCAATGTGGTACATTTCTGTTTAATTCAATGGTTCATCTATTGTAATACAATTAATGGTTATATATGTATATACATATGTGTGTGTGCGTAATGCATTCTACAATAATAAATTATTGCACAAATGTGTCAAAGTAAAATTCAAAGAAAAGTTAAAATAAATGTATTTCTTCGTCTTTAAAAAGATTAATGGGTATTAGTATAGATTTATTTTTATAGTGTTAACAATATAAATTTTATGGCGTGTTAACATTATTGTACAGACAAAGACATTGCCATTCGTTATAAAATAAAGCATTTCCTAGATCAATGTTTATAAAGCAATATGTGGTGCAATATTTTCTTTCTCTTCTATCTGTAAGAACAAATAAAAGTGAAACATAGTATTAATTTTGTGGTAGACTAATTCTATAAGAGAAGAATGTTTATTTTATTAAGTCTTATAATAATGAAACTACTACTGAATACGATAACGTAATATAAATGTCAATTTACATAAAGCTCTTTTTAGGTGCAATCCTAATTATGCCTATAGTGGTCATTCAATCTGTTCGTCTATCCGCAACTTAACAACGCAAAATCTGCCCAACTGAATCGCTTGAAATGAAGAATATATAATTATAAAATATAATTTAAATTTAAATTTGTCATGTCATTTCCAATTTTATGAAATCGGCTGTATTGTTTAATTATAGGGACAATCAAAAGTATTCCGTTACATTATGGTCAATTGAAAAAAATAGTGTTAAGTGCGTTTTAATGATGTTACTCTTTCGATTATAATAAAATTCATATGCATCTATGAAATATATACTAAAATATATATTCTGTACAATCTGTGGTGCAAAGAATATTTGTTATTGATTTACAGGGCTACACAAATGTATTCTATTCCTTAATGTTATAAGGGGAAATATTGTTTGGAGTACGTTTTAATTATAATAAAATATTTTTATGAAATTGATATACGTTAATATTTACTACAAATTAATTCCTTTATAATAGAAAGCATTCAATATTTACAGGGACACACAAACTATTTCTAATACTGTATTATATTCGAAGTACCGTATATTTTAAAAACTTCGTTATAATACGCACCGTATTTTTTACGTCTGACGTGCAATTTCCGGCTTGTTACTGTAGTAATATCTATCAATCTGTACTAATAGGTCGGGAGGCGGCACTAGAGACAATAACATTTCCAAGTTTACGGCTGAAATCCCACAATTAATTAAAACTAGATTCGCATGTTAAGATTCAATCGGTTTCCTTGTCAAATCTTGGTGGAAAACACCTGAAAAGCAGAGTTTTGCTATTGACTCGTAAGTTTACAATTTTGTTTTCCTGCACCTAAAGATATGAAAACATGGAGGACCTGGAACAGGAAAACATAAAGGCAAACCAACAAGTCAACCCCACTAAGTTATGACTTGGCAGACCTATTGCCTTTAAATATGCTAATCTATTTATCCTTCCAAACTCGATGAGGTAATTTTCTGTGCTGGCACCTCCCTGCCTTTTTATTTCTCTATTATATATTAATCGCATATATCTTTAAAGTTGAAAAGCTTTTGTAATTTGTATCGCAATTAATTAAATTTTATAATGATTAAGCACACAGAGCATTTCATTCTGTCTAACAATGATTCGTTAACCGATGCATTAAATAAAAATTATTGCTGCTTTTTTTTTCCATTGCAACTTTATAAATTGTATATTTTGTAATAAAAAAAATCTATCAAAATATCTCGTAATAAAAATATATTTAAAAAATTCCTTTGCTTACTTTCGATAGTCTTTTTAAAATATTACAAACTTATGAATATTGCGTTTAATTTTTATTTTTGTATAAATTAAAATGTTTATGCACTTATCAGAAACTGACAGAAAGAAATGTCATTTTGACTACGGTCTAAAACCATTTAATTTATTGAAAATATTTGTGATTACCTAAAAATATTTCCTTCAAAAAAAAAAAATATATATATATATATAGATTTTTCTCAGTCAAAATTACGAAACACACCCACCCTTTTTTAGAGCAAAAACTGTCTTTCTTTAAAGCGGTTTTTTACTGTAAAAAATAAAAAAATTTTCAGTGAAAATTTGATTTTTTTTTTTTTTAAGTTTCATATTCGATTCAAATTATTTTTAAACAATTGTTTGTTTTAGTTTAAAAAGGATCTTCAAACCATTGTTTTCTGACATTTTGTTATTTTTCTCCCACAAAGAAATCTTTTAAAACACTAAGTAAATTTTGACCTAGACAAATTCTTATGGCAGTTATTTACTTAACATTGCATCGAAGAAAATCCACAGTAAATAAATATAGTAATTTCTGATTAAATTCTGTTTTCTGTTGCGATATTAAAAGAAAAAATACTATGTACTTCGAATAAAAATAAATGAAAGGAACACATTTGCCTATTATTTTTATGAGCAAATAAAGACTTTCTACAATTATCATTAATGTCCCATTTTTCTTATTTATTAACATTGTAATTAAACAAAAGAACATCTTCGCTTCAATTTAATGCTTATTTAGATAGTCATTATGCACGCGGGGGAAAAACATATAATTTATATAAAGAGGCAAAAATAAATCTTTTAAAAATGTGTTTGTTAAAGTAATTACACGAAACATGAGCAAAAATTAGCTTTTTTTGTCTATGCGTGCATGAAAGAGAGGTTATTGTATTATTTTTAATTAGCTTTCGTTGAAACATTACTGACGTAATGTTCTGAGTGGGTTAAATAATTTCCAGAAATCTTCGATATTTAACCTTACTGAAGTCGTAAAATTTATCCATTTATTACTTAAATTCCGGAATTTTACTTTCGAAATCGAAGAAGGTATATATATATATATATATATATATAGGTCGTTTACAAACTTAACATGCTGGTCTGTCATATCATTATGAACAATATTAAATAGGAAACTAAGGGTCCCAAACGTCTTCCAAACGAGATATGCGCCATTAAAGTTTAGGGTCCAAAAATTCTAATGATTATAAAAAACACAAAAATTAGTCGATTCGTTTGTGGTTTTCACTAAAACTATTCTTTATGTCAGTATTTTCTTGAAAATAAATTATAAAGATAAATTTCAAAAAATGTCGATAGAGGGCGCTTTAGACTTTGGAGTAACGATAAACTAGTTTTTACCATTATTTTTTGCATCTCATTAAATTTTTTTAGAAGCTTAGACATAAATTTTGAGCTCAAAATCTAAATCGTTGGAAGTGGTTAAGTAGCGCAAACTGAATTGCGAGGGGAGGTTCAAATTTCAAATGATTATAAAAAACGGAAAAATTGGTCAATTGATTTGCGATTTTCACTAAAATGATTCTTTATGCCAGTATTATCTTGAAAATAATTTATAAAGATAAAATTCAAAAAATGCCGATAGAGGGCGCTTTAGACTTTGGAGTAACGTACAACTATTTTTTTCCGTTATTTTTTGCATCTCATATATTTTTTTTAGAAGCTTAGACATAAACTTAAATTTTGAGATGAAAATCTGAATCATTGGGAGTGGTAAAGTAGCGCAAACTGAACTGTGTTCAATGGGGGTGGGGAGGTTCAAATTTCAAATGATTATAAAAAACGGAAAAATTGGTCGGTTTTCGCTAAAATTATTCTTTATGTAAATATTTCCTTGAAAATAAATTTTAAAGATAAATTAAAAAAAATTCGTTAGAGGGCGCCTTAAACTTTAGAATAACCAACAATTATTTTTAATCTTTTTTTTTAAATTTAATTAAATGCTTGCAAAATTTTAGACTTAAATTTTGTGCTCAAAATCTAAATCGATAGGAGGGGTTAGGTAGCGCAAACTGAACTGTGTTCATGAGTTGAAATGTTACCTTCCCCACCCCTCGAACGCATTTCAATTTTTGGCCGCTTAATTACTCACAACGATGCAGATTTTGAGTACAAAACTTAAGTTTGAACTTTTACAAGCATTTTATTAGATACAAAAAATGACGGTTAAAAATAGGTGTTGGTTACTATAAAGTTTAAGGCGCCCTCTGACGGAATTTTTTGAAAGATATCTGTAAAATTTATTTTCAAGAAAATATTGATGTAAAGAATAGTTTTAGCGAAAACCGACCAATTTTTCCGTTTTTTATAATCATTTGAAATTTGAACTTCCCCACCCCCATTGAACACAGTTCAGTTTGCGCTACTTTACCACTCCCAACGATTCAGATTTTCATCTCAAAATTTAAGTTTATGTCTAAGCTTCTAAAAAAAAATTATGAGATGCAAAAAATAACGGAAAAAAATAGTTGTACGTTACTCCAAAGTCTAAAGCGCCTTCTATCGGCATTTTTTGAATTTTATCTTTATAAATTATTTTCAAGATAATACTGACATAAAGAATAATTTTAGTGAAAATCGCAAATCAATTGACCAATTTTTCCGTTTTTTATAATCATTTGAAATTTGAACCTCCCCCCCCGCAATTCAGTTTGCGCTACTTAACCACTTCCAACGATTTAGATTGTGAGCTCAAAATTTAAGTTTACGTCTAAGCTTCTAAAAAAATTTAATAAGATGCAAAAAATACTGGTAAAAACTAGTTTATCGTTACTCCAAAGTCTAAAGCGCCCTCTATCGACATTTTTTGAAATTTATCTTTATAATTTATTTTCAAGAAAATACTGACGTAAAGAATAGTTTTAGTGAAAACCGCAAACGAATCGACCAATTTTTCTGTTTTTTATAATCATTTGAATTTTTGGACCCTAAACTTTAATGGCGCATATCTACTTTGGAAGACGTTTGGGACCCTTAGTTTCCTATTTAATATTGTTCATCATGATATGACAGACCAGCATGTTAAGTTTGTAAACGACCTTTTGGGACACCCTGTGTGTATATATATATACACTATCTACCAAAAAGTATTTGTACACTTTCAGTTTTTGACATTTTGTCAAATATTTAAAAATATACTGGTCGGATTCTTTTGGAACTTCAGAAATATAAAGATTATGTTTCACTTTATATTTATTTACATTCATTTGTTAAGCGGGTAATTAGGGGGCCGACAAAAAAACAAAGAATAATAGAAATATTTGGGATCGCCCTGTACATGAAAATGCACGAAACGACTTATCGCTTTAGAATACAAATATATGAATACAGTAGAATATGTACACTAATTTTTGTGAGAATAGCATGTATAATTATGGCGATAGAGCGATTTTTTTGAAAAATTCAAAAAATTCTGGTATGTTTTTTGTTTATATCATGCTGGGTTTTTGACCAAATTTAACGCAAATTTCAGAAAAATTGGCAAAATGCAATAGAAAAAATGTAGCGCAATTGGAATATAAATATATTAAATATTTTATGAAATATGAGTCGTTTTATGAAATATTTTTTATCTGCGCATGCGCGAACGATAAAAACAATTCTTTTACATCATTTAATAGTCAATTCTATGGAGTAACTTATAAAAAAATCCAATGAAATATCGTGAAAATTCAAAAAGATATTATTATTATAAATAAGCTG
Source organism: Maratus speculifer (assembly GCA_964019185.1). Classification (NCBI taxonomy): domain Eukaryota; kingdom Metazoa; phylum Arthropoda; class Arachnida; order Araneae; family Salticidae; genus Maratus; species Maratus speculifer. Next base: position 205,576,293 of record OZ025302.1, on the reverse strand, counting down.
TTTTTACATTGCTCTCTAAAAACGGCTGAATGATAAGGGATTCTCCACAAATTGACATTTTTTATTGACTGACTTTTAGGAAAAAATTAGTATTTAATGTATACAATATCTAATACAATATTTCTGTTAATAAGTATCTTGACATCTGTGATGGAAAAGAATAAAAGCCCTTTTCCTTTTCTATCACAGGTGTCAAGATACTTATTAGCAGCAATATTGTATTCATTAAATAGTACTAATTTTTTCCTAAAAGTCAGTTAATAAAAAATGTCAATTTGTGGAGAATCCCTTATCATTCAGCCGTTTTTAGAGAGCAATGTAAAAACAGCTTACTTATAATAATGATATCTTTTTGAATTTTCACGATATTTCATTGGATTTTTTTTATAAGTTACTCCATAGAATTGACTATTAAATGATGTAAAAGAATTGTTTTTATCGTTCGCGCATGCGCAGATAAAAATTATTTCATAAAACTACTCATATTTCATAAAATATTTAATATATTTATATTCCAATTGCGCTACATTTTTTCTACTGCATTTTGCCAATTTTTCTGAAATTTGCGTTAAATTTGATCAAAAACCCAGCATGATATAAACAAAAAACATACCAGAATTTTTTGAATTTTTCAAAAAAATCGCTCTATCGCCATAAATATACATGCTATTCTCACAAAAATTAGTGTACATATTCTACTATATTCATATATTTGTATTCTAAAGCGATAAGTCGTTTCGTGCATTTTCATGTACAGGGCGATCCCAAATATTTCTATTATTCTTTGTTTTTTTGCCAGACCCCTAATTACCCGCTTAACAAATGAATGTAAATAAATATAAAGTGAAACATAATCTTTATATTTCTGAAGTTCCAGAAGAATCCGGCCAGTATATTTTTAAATATTTGACAAAATGTGAAAAACTGAAAGTGTACAAATACTTTTTGGTAGATAGTGTATAATATATATATATATATATGCACACACACACACATATAATATATATATAAAGTTCACAGGAAAAAACTGTAATTTTGTGGCCGGTGGAAAACTGTTTAAGTTACAGAAAATATCTGTAGTTTTCTATTAAAAGTTTTTCCTAAAAAAAAAAAATTAGATTTTTTTCTATTAAAATTAATTACAAATTACACCCTTTTATAGGAAAATCTGTATTTCTTTAAAACAGTTTTTTCTGTACAAAATACATTTTTTTTTCTACGAAAATTACAATTTTTTTTTCTTTACAGTGTGACGTATCTGTTTCATTACCCACAGTCAAATTATTTTTAAACAATTGTTTGTTTTAGTTTAAAAAGGATCTTCAAACCATTGTTTTCTGACATTTTGTTGTTTTTTTTCCCACAAAGAAATCTTTTAAAACACTAAGTAAATTTTGACCTAGACAAATTATTATGGCAGTTATTTACTTAACATTATATCGAAGAAAATCCACAGTAAATAAATATAGTAATTTCTGATTAAATTCTGTTTTCTGTTGCGATATTAAAAGAAAAAATACTATGTATTTCGATGAAAGATTAATGAAGAGAACATATTTGCCTATTATTTTTATGAGCAAATAAAGACTTTCTACAATTATCGTTAATGTCCCCTTTTTCTTACTTATTAACATTGTAATTAAACAAAAAGAACATCTTCGCATTCAATTTGATGCTTATTTAGGTAGTCGTTATGCAAGAGGAGAAAAATACTTAATTTGTATAAAGAAGCAAAAATAAATCTTTTAAAAATTTGTTTTTTAAAGTAATTACATGAAACATGAATAAAAATTATCTTTATTTGTGTATGCATGCATGAAAGAGAGGTTATTTAAGCATTTTTAAGTAATTAGGTTTTGTGGAAATGTTACTGAAGTAATATTTTGAGAGGATTAAAAAAAATTCCAGAAATCTTCGATATTTAACCTTACTGAAGTCGTAAAATTCCTTCATTTATTGAGTAAATTCGGAATTTAATTTTTGAAATCTAAAAAAAAAGGCAACTGTACGGTTTTTGTAGTCAAGATTGCTTCCAAGTTGGCTCGAAAATGGAACTTTAATTATACATTTTTACATTAGAAGCATAGTTCTCCTGCAAAAACAATGACTCAACTAAATATTATACTGCAGTTCATGTGATAGGCTTTGAAGAAAGGTACTTACGTATTTTAAACTGTAACATAAGCCTATCGCACTTAACTCTGCATTTAGATAAAAAACCGTGCCTAAAAGCTTACAGCTCTTAAGATTGTTAGTCAGTCAACTTACCCGACCTCAATCCTATAGAGCATGCCTGGGACGGCAATTGCAATTCAGATCCTCCCTCCGTGAACCATCCAGGAACTGAAAACAGCGTTGCTGTATGAGTGGTACCAATTGCCACAGGCAATGATAAACTCCCTTATTTCCAGTTGCGAGGCCTGTGTAGCTGCAAGGCTGCGGGCAAACAGCACTACTTTCATTTACACTAAAAAACAATAAATCTATCTTTGTTTCCGAACGGAACAAAGGTTGCTAGTTTTCGAACTAGTTTTAGTCTTGCTAGTTTTTTGGGGGGGGTAAGAATCGTATCGAATTGATAAAGGAAGGGAAAGTTTATCTCCCCCATCTTCAGTCGTAAAGCTGTCAACTGATTTCGAGTTCGATTTCTCTCTTAAAGTTCAGATTCAGTGCACTAAAAAAGAAATTTATACATCAAAGCGCCGACACGAAAGATAAAAAATAACGAAGCCTGATCACAAGATGTTAGTGCTATGTGCCCGGTCCTTAAGAGGGGACCATACCCGCTATTAAACCATTTCTTTTGTTTATTCTGCAACCGTCTTTTTTAGACCTTCAGACTCTCATGAATGTTATGCATAAATATGTCTCTGTTATAATTGTTAAATGTTTATTTTGTTTGTATTATATGAACCTATGTTCACACGAAATTTTATTAAAATCTGTCCTGTAGTTCTAGAGATCAAAGATCAAATATGAAAATTCTTTTAATTTCTTACACTAGCATATTTACCATAATGTCTCGATTATTGTTTATCTTCGACAATAAACGCCCCACCCCCTAAACCAATATTAAAATGCATTACTATATATTTCAACTTCTGATTTTTTCAATTCAATGCATTTGACGTCATTTCAGAAAAAAGTATGCCAGAAGTCCAATTTAGTTTAGCCAGTAAATGACACTTCGGTTTAGAATATCATCATATGAGATTTCGGAAACTTTCTAAACCTGCTGCGTCAAAACAAACAGCAGATCAAAATCCCATCATTGAATTTAACTTACGAACACCTGAAAACAAGTCAAACGTGATTCACATTAAGCACAGCTTCTGCACTTCCACAAGGAGTGGTCGAACAAAAGATAATATTACCCACGTGCCAGTGGTCAACTTTATTCAACAATCCATTCTCTTAATAAGATGAAAAGAACAGATTACTTTCACCTACCGGATCGTTATTAAATTCTCGCTTTACAAGGTTACTATGCAAGAGAAGAATACCAGTTGTACTGATTGCATCAGTGAACAAAAACTCACTTAGACATCTACGAGAGATGTTGAGAATGCTAATGGTTTTTCAACAAAGGAATCCACATCGCAAGTGAATGCTGTTTGTTTAATAGAGTAATTGTTAATACAGTGGTTTATGAAACAATTCTGTATTAGAAGAGCTAAACAAACTGTTGTGAAATCAGAACAGCAGTTTCGTAACGTGGGAAAACTTGGTACTGTAGATCACGAAAGTAGTAATTACTATGGTTTGTAATATATCATTAATTTCAAGGTAAATCACTTTTTTAGTGTTTTGTTAATTCATTTAAAATGAACGTTAGTATTTTTTTACCAACCTGACCAATAAAATTATTGAATGAAAATAAATAAGAAGTAATTAAATTTGTTTTTTCATTATCTTAATTATTTATTATTACAGAAATATCATTGAACTTCACACGTAGCACATAATTGCCCCAATTTTTATTGAAATAATATATTGCTTATTGTTTTTGCAAATAAAGAAATACAGTTAAATTTTTTAAAATACAATTCATGCAATTTGAACTTTTATAATTAAATAATTTGACTTTTGTTCTTAGTACTATCTTTTGAAGTAAGTTCGTGATATTCATATCGGTTACTTTTAAAAACTTTTCTGAAAGTTTCGGTTACATCTTTGTATTGTTAATTTCTTTCACATTGACTTAAATTAAGCTTAAAAATTTATTGGAAAAGTGCAATGACTGTTTGAAATGGAAATTAATTTTGAAAGAGGAAAGTTTTAGATATTTATAAAAATCGACATTTTGTAATTTTTAATAGTGCATGGCTTCAGGATTATTCAAACGATATGTATATGTATTTTTATTCCTTCTCTTCAAGAATAATAGAAAACTATCCAATACTAAAACTGGTAGAATTTTTTAAAATTGAGTAAAGTAATGTATACGATAGGTATAGTAATATTAACACACTTACCTGTATTCGCTTACTCGAATTAGAAAGTATATTATATGAATAACATGAGTTAAGTTTCTTCTCCCTTTAAGGATTGTTATCTTTAAACTAAAACTTTAAATCAGAAAGTTAAGAACAAATATTCCTAGACTTTCATGCAGTCTGTTAAAGTTTCAAGTACAGCTTTATATAGTAAATAAGTCGGAAATTGCACGTCAAATGTAACACATGGGGTGCGTTCGTACTATAACGAAGCTTCAAAAATATTCAGATCATGGTGTAATACTATACTGTGCTTCGGATACAGTATTGTATCCGAATTCTTTTGTGTATCCCTCTAAATACTGTCTACTTTCTATTACAAAATAAGTAAATTATAGTAAACCTCAGCAACGTATATCGATTTCATAAAATATGAAATAGTTCCGCTCGACATTTTACTAGTCATATTAAGGGTACTGTCAACAAATAGCGTGGTAGACATTATGCTGCTTGTTGTTTGAAAAAAAAAACTGAAACTACACTGTTAAAAAAATGTGTGTATAAAACTACTGGCCACAAAGTTGCCAGATATTTAACGCTCCGTTAGTAGATTTTCCATTTTGGGAAAAAAAAGGGAAGACTCCGTTTGAAGAAGCGGTAACTTTCCCTTACAAGGTTCGATTTTTAATGATTATAATTTAATTTCAACTTTTAAAATTAACGAATGGATCAATCTTCAAAGAATTCAAACTTTCCAAGTGATTTTAAACTGCTGTATCATTTAATCAAATTTAAGTATAATTTACTTCAAGTCGTCTTGAGGGTCGAACTCGAAACCTTTTGACAGCGGAATTAGTCCTTACTGACTGAGCCAAAGATGCTGATACTATTTTACACAAAGTATGTCTTTTATGAGTTAATGGGAAATTCTGTTGTGCTTTTTAAAGATATCCTTTCAAATATATTCGTTAGAATATTCGTAAATGGTTTATTTTATTTTATTTTAGACCGATGCATAATACTTATTTTTTTAAATAATTTAATTTTTTAACTAGTTTAAATAAAAAAAATCACTGTTTAAAATCACCGTTTTTTTTTAAATAAGTGAATGAAATTTTTGTGAAAATTAAATGAAATTTTTTTATTTTTTACAAAATAATGTTATAGAAATGAAATGAAATGAATTTGAAATGTTGCACACTATTTTTTTTTATTGGAGGGGGGAGGGTTAATTAGTTAAAAGATTTTTTTAATGAGAAATATGAAAAAAAATTTTCATTATTTTATTCATTTTGTGTAATATGTTTTTATAAAGTTAATATATTTTTATAGCGTATTTACAAATGAAATAATAATGGTAATAGAATTATAGCTATAACTCCTTTGAAGTAACGCTGCACAATTTACTTTTAACATTACCAAGCTTCTGTCATCAAGTGAAGGAAACAATTGCAAAATGATTGTCGATGATAATTATCACTAACTCTGAGATGGATTTGTCCCCTTCTAAATTATTCTGAATTTAAAAAAAGAAAAAAATCTTTTATTTTTAATAAAATTGTAAAAAAAGTGTGTATTTTGAACTGCAAGTTTTAATAAAGATAAAAATGTTTTTAAATAAAGACATGGAAATAAACACAGGAATTTGATATTAGATAAGAGAAATGTCTGAAAAATGATGATCGAGAAAGTTATAGAATGCATTTAACCAAGTACTAATGTAAATTTATAAGACAGTTTTGCTTTTTTTCGATGTCTTAACAGAAATTTTTATCGCTGCATAAAATTGGTATTATAAATTTGCTAGACAGTTGGCAAGAAATATGATAATTTTTAATTTCGATGACTTAAAACAGTGCAGTTGCAATACAGCAGAACGATAAAAGACTCGCGAAAGGACCAGGATTCTTTTGGGATTCTTCGTGAATTGGGACATCTGGCAACACTATAGTTGAGTCACAAAGGGTTAAATACCTTTCATTTTCGTGTTGACCATTGACGAGTAATAAAAAACCTACTTAGACGGGTAAGGATAATAATATGTACATATTTTTTTAGTTTATTGATTTAATTTTATTTTAAAATAAACAAACTTTAATACTAAAAAATTTAAATTTTTAGCACAGAATAATCATCAATCATCTCACGTACTGCAAACAAAAACCCACATCCCCTTCTCCCAAACACCCATTGAAATGAAAAAGCATAATTTTTTCTACATAATGAAATATCTAAAAATGTTTAACTTTCTTAATTTATTCAAAATGAACTTTCCTCTTCGAGTAACACTTCCCTTAAAATGCTTAAAATATCTTCCACTTATGAAAACACGCAAAGCCGATTTTTATTCATGTTTTAAGGTAATACTTTTATAAACATGTCTTTGAAAGATTAATTTCTATTTTTTTGAAAAGTGTGTTTCTATTTTACTCAACTTCATGAATATATAAATATGCATTAACAAGAAAGTGAAGGTGTTCTTTTTTTTTGAATGGTAATTTAAATTGATAAATATGTAAAAACTTTCACAAGATGATCGTGGCTATTATATCCTTTCTATTTGTTCGTAAATATTTTATTTTTATTTTTTTTTGTTTAATTTTATGTAAAATATTTCTGGAATATAACTTTATGTGAAATGACACGCTTGTCCAATACCATATTAAGGCTACAGTGGACTTTCAAAACCGCAAAAAATCATCAAATTGTCGAATTTTAATTTTTAGTATAATAACATTATATGAACTCCCTGCTATTGAACACAAAAAGAATTTTTCAATTTCGACTATTTTTACTGGAGTTAGAAGCATTTTTGTCCAATCAGCTGATTGTGCCACGCCCCTTTGTTTACTTTTTTGCCGATTCACATCCGTAAAATTTAGCTTAGTTTTTAGCTTTACCATACAAAATGTTATTATTTTGCACTGAAATTATTAATCTTGTGATTTCGCAAAATAATACTTTAACTGTAACTTTTAACTGTTTCTTTAAGCGTTTGTTTACAATGTATTTAGAGGAATTGTTTTGTCCCCAACCTTTTTAGCGTAAATTAAAAAATATTAATATATTTAAAATATTAAAAATATTTAATATATTTAACAAAAATTTGTACAATAAGAGGTATTTATACCATGAATATTTCTAGTAAAATTTGAAAAAATTTCATTAGAAAATACAAAATGTTACTTTTGAAAAGATTTTTTAAAATTCAGATACTTTACGTCCTTTGCATGAATTACTGTCGAAGCCACATATTTTATCTGAATTTACCATAAAAACATAAAACACTTACATATAAGATAGAAATGATATTATATCCTTTAATAGCTGAAACTTTGTCAGTAGGAAAATATTAAGCAATTATAACCACTGTAGTTACTAAAATCTGTTTTTCTCAGAATGAATATTTTTGTCGTTTTCATGATTTCAAAATGTTCCATGCGAAATTCTTTATGCCCAATTTTTCTAATTTTTAGTTTAAAATGCTCTTTTATGCATGTGTTAACAACAAATGTTACAAAAAATAATTTTTTTTAGACGCATGTAAATTTTTTAGATTTCAGTTATGAAATTTTTAATGATTTTTTAACGGAAAATACAAAAGAATTAAGTTAAAATCATTTTTTTAATGTTTTACAAGTAATATGCTAAAAATGCTTAGTAATATTTGTTAACACATACATAGAGAGCATTTTAAACAAAAAATCAGAAAAATTGAGCATAAAGAATTTCGCATGGAGAATTTTGAAATATTGCCATTTTTGTTAATTAAAAAAAAGAAAAATCTGTATCTCAAAAACTATTGAATATATTTAAAAAAATTGTGAAATAAGAAATACATATATTATGATTATTTCCAGAATTTTTTTAAAAAATTCATTGAAAATTAATAAATAGTTTTGAGAGTCCACTGTAGCCTTAATTTAATGTTTTCCTCCTTTTGTTCCAGAATATGATTAATTCAACTCAGTTTATAGTTCACGACAATAATAGTTGAGGAAGAGCAAAATTTAAAGATTTACACTAATTTTCATAATTGTTACACAATTTCAAGATTAATGTAAAAAATATGCGATCAAAAAGTACACAATATGAGAATGTACTTTTCTCAATATGCTTTAACATTTTTTAAAAGCCATTTAAGGCCGCCTTACTCATTTGAGTACAGTAATGTTTTTACGCATATTATAAAAACAGTTCAAACTAAAGTCTTTCTAAGATTTCTTAATTTTCAAATTTTCGATGATTTTCGATTTTTTATGTATTATTTAATAACCTAGAAAGAGAAACTTTTGTTTTCTTTAGTAAATAAGTGATATTCATGTTTAATATTCTATTTAAATATTATACATATATTTCTATCGGTGTAACAAGTTCCATATATGTTAAGAAGTCGAGGATTATGTTTTCCTTTCTTTTTCAGGTGCGTTCGTAATTATGTAAATACGTAGCACCTATAGTGGTCGCTCAGTCCGTCTGTCTGTCCGCATATAACAACGCAAAAACTACCCAACCGAATCACTTGAAATTTAAAATACTCGACAAAATTATGTAATAATTATGTCATTTAAAATTTTATGAAAATAGGATGCATAGATCAATTACAGGGGCAATCAAAAGTATTCCATTACATTACGGTCAATGGGGAAAAAAGTTTCAAATGCATTTTAATCGTTTGAAATTTAAAATACATTATTATTACATAATTTTGTCGAATTATTTCAAATTTTTTGATAATCGGGTGCATAGATCAATTACAGAGATAATCAAAAATATTCCGTTACATTACGGTCAATGGAGAAAAATGTTTAAAATGGATTTTAATGGTGTTACACTCATTCGAACTTAATAAAATTAATATGCAACTATAAAGTACATATAATATACATTTTACATAATTTGTGGTGCAAAGAAAATTTTTTATTGATTTACAAGGCCACACAAAAGTATTCCATTACATTATGGTGAGAGAGAACACAGGGAGAACATTGTTTGATGAGTGTTTTAATTGTAATTCACTATTTACAATTTTATGAGATTGATATGAGAGTAATATTTTTAAAACTTCGTTATCGTACGAACGCACCTCATTTGCTACGCTTCACGTGCAATTTCCAACTTGTTTTCATTTAAGGTAGATTTTTTTGTTGATAGTTTTTTACTGGACGCTGACTTGTTATTAAAGTATGCTGCCCCGGATATGATTTTAATTATTTTTAAATATACGTAACAATAAAGAACTAAACTTTAAGAAAATTTTCGTGAACCGGTAGTGCAAAGTTTATATTTTTAAGAAAATAGTTTTCCCTTGAAATAAATTTTGCTGAAGGTTTGGGAAGTTTGACAGTCGAATCTCGTTGCAAAAAATTCGTTCTAATAGTCAATAGTTCAAGCTATCAATGATTTCTTTCCTCAATCGAACCGAAGATTTTTTTTTAATTGGAGGATAACAAATCTACAAAAAATTAAAGTTTTGGTTATTTTGGTTAAATATCTAGAGACGTATCAATTTAACCAACAGTTATTTACGGACAATCTCATATCGAAATTTCTCCAGCTTATGAAAGTTTGAAAGCGCTTGGGTGTTGAATTTTAACATCTTCGACAAGTAAAACCTTTTCATGTATTCTTTAGCACCTTCTTTGTAAAATGAATAATGATTTTAAATATTTTATGTAAAGGTTTTGATTTCCTTATATCCACATTTTAATACAGCCAAAATGATTATAAAGTAGTAAAAGGTATTACAAATATATTACTAACAATACGTCCGTGGATGCTTTATAAAACACACACATTTTCTCTTTAACCCTTTCGGGTCCGAATTTTTTTTTTCAATTTTTAGATAAAATTACTTTTGAGTTAATAATATTAACACTAACTATCCAAATAAATAAGTGTTTAACGAATATTTTATAGTCTGAAAGATAAAGAATGTTGCTGTTTTGCATACTATTCAAGTAATATTCATATGAAAATAGGCTGAGGAAGAATTTTTGGAAATGTTTAGAAAATATTGTACTACAGCAAAGTTTAATTTATATTACAAATTTATAATACTTTTTAAGTTTTATTACACATGATTCTTTCTGGAAAGTAACTTCAATTTTAAATTTAAAATTTGAAATATATGTTTAAAATTAAAAAAATCACAAATGGCGCAAAGAGAATCAAGCAAATAATAATTATCATTATTACTAAATGCCTAAACATAAGTCATATATAAAATGCATAGGCATATAGTAACATTGCTACATTTAAATAGAAGCAAAAGTATTTCTTAATGCAAAATATTTCTTAATTAAAAGACATGTACTACAGTAGAACCCCGATAATTCGGATTAACTGGGACCAGACCCAATCCGGATTATCCGGAGAATAAGAAAAAATGGAATAAAATAAAACATACTTACAGAAATCACCTTTATATTAAACTTTTTGAATAATTACAGACAGTAAAAATGTTTACTTTGCATAATTCTTCCGAAAAGATTTCAGAAAAAGTTTTTTTTAATTCAGAATATGATGATGAAACAAATTAATGTTATGGAAATTAGCCAATAGCTTCTCAAATTTGAAAAAAAATGACCAAATCAATCCGGATTCTCCGGAGATCCGGATTAACGGGGTCCGAATTTACGGGGTTCTACTGTATAAATAGTAAACCAGACCCGAAAGGATTAAACAGAAAATAAAAGCCATACTAGATTGTGCACTTTAATTCCTTAAAGAAAACTCTGCAAGAAACAATATACTTGAATACATCATTGCCTTTTTAGCTTCTAAACAGTTTTCGACATAGCTAAAATCCTCCAAGCGTGGCGCGGTAGATAATTCTCCATGTAAAATGCAAGTTACAAACTGATTGCTTTTAAAGTACAAGGGTATCTTTCAAGCAGTTTGTTTCTTATTCAACGCTTGAGTGATAATCGTTCGAGAATAAATGATACAGCAATTGTTGATTCAGTTCACTGCTGCTAATTCGCATAAGAAGAACGTTTTCTTTATAATATTAAGGCACTTATAATCCTTTATAGCTATTTGAAAATGCTTCTGTATTACTTAATAACCTAGGCAGAGAAACGTTTTTCTTTTTTATTGTGATAAACATGTTTAAAAAGCTATTTAAAATCTATTTGTATCAGTGTAACATGTTCCATATTTATTAAGAAGTCCAGGATTATTTTTCTTTTAATTCTATTTAAGGTAGATTGGTTCATTGATAGTTTTATTGGCCACTAAGTTGTTATTGAAACATGCAGCCCCAAGTATGATTTCAATTTCAGATTTTTTACCTTTTGATAATTGATTCATATGTATTTATTCTTAGTGTTAAAGTCGGTAATCATTTTCATATTTTACCATCACTTCAGAAGTTTTTGAGAATCGTAAACTTCAAAATTGTGAAAAATTGAAAAAATAGCAAAAATCTGATGTTGTAAAATTAGTGTTGACTCTAGAAAAAAAGGGCGCCGGGCAGAAATTTTTCAAAAAATGTTTTCATTATTGTAAAACAAGTTAGAAATTGAACGTTAAGCGTAGCAAATGAGATGCGTTCGTACGATAACGAAGTTTAAAAAATATGATTCTCATATATCAATCTCATAAAATTGTAAATAGTGAAGTGCAATTAAAACGTTCATCAAACAATGTTCTCCCTATGCCATTATGTAATGGAATACTTTTGTGTGGCCTTGTAAATCAATAACAAATGTTCTTTGCACCACAAATTATGTAAAATGTATATTATAATATGTACTTTATAGTTGCATATAAATTTCATTAAGTTCGAATGAGTGTAACACCATTAAAATGCATTTGAAACATTTTCCCCTGTTGACCGTAATGTAACGGAATACCTTAGATTGTCCCTGTAATTGATCTATGCATCCGATTTTCATAAAATCTGAAATAACTCGACAAAATTATGTAATAATTATGTATTTTAAATTTCAAACGTATAAAATACATTTGAAGCTTTTCCCCCATTGACCATAATGTTATTGAATTCTTTTGATTGCCCCTGTAATTGATCTATGCACCCGATTATCAAAAAATTTGAAATAACTCGGCGATGTATATATATTACATAATTATGTATTTTATAACAATAACATACATACAAGTTGTAACATAGTTATGTATTTTAAATTTCAAACGATTAAAGTGCATTTGAAACTTTTTTCCCCATTGACCGTAATGTAATGGAATAATTTTGATTGTCCCTGTAATTGATCTATCCATCTGATTTTCATAAAATTTGAAATGACTCGACAAAATTGTGTAATAATTATGTATTTTAAATTTCAAACGATTCGGTTGGGTAGTTTTTGCGTTGTTATATAGGCGGACAGACAGACGGACGGACGGACGGACGGACAGACGAACAGACTGAACGACCACTATAGGTGCTACGTATTTACATAATTACGAACGCGCCTAAAAAGGAAACATTTTTTTCAAAAAGGGAGCACCTGTACCTTGTTCAACAAAAATATTTTGAGCAAGCCTGTTTAGAGCCCCTAGAATTTATCTTATCATTTTGAAGTGTATGATTCTACTAATATTATACATTTTTCGAATCCCTTTGAACATTTTGATTTAGGCCATTATTAAGGGAACACTAACATACGTTGTTTTCTCATGCACTACCACCTTGTATAGCCAAAGCATTGACATGAATTGACAAAGAATTGACCTTGTATAACATTGACAGATTTATATAGGTTATAATATTGGCATTTTTATAAAATGATAAAAATTCAGAATTCATATTCAGAAGGAATGTTTGCCTATGTGTATTGCTTAAAACTGAAAATGCCCTTGTATTAGGAATTTCCTTACCACGTTTATAAACAACGGATATAAATACAGGGATTTAAAAGAGTAACCGTTTGTTTTTTGTATTATCCACATCTATGTGATGTGTTTATCTTCACACATTACTTATTTAATTAATTTTATGTCTATAATATATCTTATGTCTTATAATAAAACTGAAAATGCCCTTGTATTAGGAATTTCCTTACCACGTTTATAAACAACGGATATAAATACAGGGATTTAAAAGAGTAACCGTTTGTTTTTTGTATTATCCACATCTATGTGATGTGTTTATCTTCACACATTACTTATTTAATTAATTTTATGTCTATAATATATCTTATGTCTTATGAATTATGTCTATAATAATTATGTCTATACTTATTTAATTAATTATATGTCTATAATTAATGTGCGGGTATCGTTTTTTTTTTCTATTTCTAAATACGATTGTAACATTTTCCAACAAAACTTAAATATGTTTATGTATTCGATTTGTTTGTTCGTCTGGCTGCGCTTTAACTACCGTAAATATATTCTAATTTTCATAAAATTAGTAAACCATCTTTATAGGGTCCCCTAGGCCTGTCTGGTATTGTACAGGAAGTACGTCGGATAAATAGTTCATTTACATGACACTTAAAAGAATTCGATTACATTATGGTCTATGGAGGAAAAATCGTTTGCAGGGTATTTTAATGATATTATGTTATTGAAAATGTATTAAAGCAGATATAAATCACTGAATTCGTACTACGATTACATTGAAACAGAACATTTGTAATATTTTAATCCATTTGCAAGAAAGAACAAAATATCATTTACGCAATTCTTTGTGTAGTAATATCTTGAAATGCGTTTTTAATTTCGGTATGCGCTTCTAAATTTAACTGTTTTTTTAGGTGTGTTCGTAATTATATAAATACGTATCAACTGTAATTGTCGCTTGATCCGTCTGTCTGTCAGTCCATCTCTCTGTCTGCATATAATAGCGCAAAGCCTATCCAACCGAATTATTTGAAATTTTAAATACATATTTTTTCAGAATTTTAGTGGGTCAATTCAAGTCTTTACTAAAATCGAAATAATAGTTCAAATACAGAAACAGTCAATATTATACCGCTACATTATTGTCGATTTGATAAAATAACTTCAAATGATTTTTAATGATCTTACACCAATTGAAACACAATGAAATTTATATGCATTTATGAAGGGCACTAAAATATATATTTTGTAGTATATGCCACACAAAGGACAGTTATTATTCATTTACAAGTTATCACAAAAGAATTTTGTTACATAATGGCACAGGGGTGGGGCATTATTTGGGGCATATTTTAATAATGTTAAATTTTTTGACATATAATTGATATGCGTTGCTTAGGATTACTACAAGTTACTTCCTGTGTAATAGAAAATGCTTTTCCTTATTGTCAAATTTTATATAATAATTTAACTTATTAATCGGTGCAGCTTTGGTTACATTGTTCTTAATGTGTTGGAAAGTGCTTCATAATCTATGCTCGATGCTAGATTTTTACTTTCTTCTTTAAACATAAATTCATTTGAAAATCATAGCAATTTTCAATCCAATTCTACAGAAATGATTTGAGTAAATTATCTGCTTCTTTATCAATGAAGTAAAACAAATCGATACTTAAGAATTCTCATCAATAACATCAACAACTTTGTGAAGGATATTAAAAAAAACTTCGTTCAACGTGTTCTTGTTTGTATTCAAAATTATAACGAACATTTTCAAAATTTATTGTAAGGAATGATTATGTAAAGCAATTGAGTTAAATTATGTTTTTCAAAAATAAAATTGTCACAAGATTGAGTAACATTGTGCGTCTCCATTTCTGTTTTAGCTTGTAAATAAAGTTGTAACAGTCCAACATTGTTTCAAATTGTCTCCCACATTTAATCTTTTCAGGCAAAAGGCATTTCCGCTCCAAAGATGTTCAAAAAAATAATAAACACCACAATTTACGAGCTGCTTTATTTTAAAAATATACACAAGCTCTTTATGTTTACTTATGAAATCAAAATTGTACTAAAAATTACTGGTGTCATTTGGCAGTTTGGACATTAAAATTAACCATTTGCAGACTGCAAGTGACAATCCTGAAAAGATTAAACAAGGTTCAAACAATTATACTTCGATATTAGAAAAGTACCTATATCTGTCAGATTAAGTGGTCAGATTTAATGGTTGTCCAAATATCATGTTATCAATTTTTTCGTAATTTTCTCAACCCCTCCCTTCTTTCGATATCATATTATCATTCCTTGAACCCCCCTCCCCCGATAATGATATCGTTATCAAAGTGTATTTTTTTCCCTTTAATATTTATTTCTTTTGCTTGGAGTGATATATGAAACTGCTTATTTATTTTTTGCATGCTTTATTGATTCAAGAAAGGAGAAGTCAATGAAATATTACTTTATATAAAACAACATTTAAAAGAAATGATTACTATTAAAAAGTATTTTATAACATATTTTTGTTACACAATGCATTCAACGGCAATAGTGTTGCGCTTGCCCTGAACGGAAGAGGGGTGGAACATAAAGAACAATTCTTAACAAAACGAATGGACAACATTCTTTCGGTTTCATTTATAGTAAACACAAGCTTCATTTCAAATATACTTCACATATGGTTTCTCGATCGTGATTTATATGTATACACATATAAAAAAGATTGGAATATCAAACGTTTGGGTATTCTAAATTTTCGAATGAAATAATTTTATAATATTTATTGAATAAGTGATTTTAATAACTTTGGTTTTCATAAAAATAGAAAACAAACTAAAAAACATAATGTATTATTTTGATCGAAAGACCATTTTACAAATTCAAAGTGAAAATTTTGATTGGATCAAATATTATATCGATAACAAAAGACAACCACCCCTTCCCCCCTAGTGATATCTTACGATATCATGTGCCAGAACCCCCTTCCCCCTAAAATGATAACATTTTATATGCACAGCCCCTAATAAGAAAAAACTACGGGTACTCTTTTAAATTGATCACCCTGTATATATAAAAAACTAAAGAATGATGAAACCTGGTCTCAATTGCTTCTTTTTATAGAAATACCAGTAAAACGTCACCTAACGGTAAATCTGGCGTGTTTATTAAAATAACACAGGCATTCCTTTTCACCAAAAACATCCTTCAAAATCAGGTTCTTAGATTCAAAAAACCTTGATTAATGTTTGAATTTCTACGTGAAAAGTTGCTTAAATAGACCCATCCATCTGGTCGTTGTTAGATAAACTGGTCGATGAAAAGAGCAACCAGGTTTGGAAATGGAGCAGGTTGCTCAAGGACAGATAAAAACTGGGAACTGACGCTATGTAAATTGAATGTGCATTTTTCTAGAGAAATTGTCTAAAAAAGAAATCGTTTTTATATAGAGTTAGGCAATTATAGAAGGGTAAAGAATTTTAACCCAGTGAATGAAATATTAATAAGAAGTACTATGAACTATTTCATTCAAGTGTCTGAATTCTGTTATTAAATATAGAACATTTTATTAAAATAAGAATGTTTAAAATCTAATAACATTTGTACTATGATGTGCATAATATATGATTGAATAAAAAAAAGGATTATTCTGACAATTTGACTCGCATACTATTACCATCTCTAATTTAAATATTTTGAAACAAGCCCAAAGAAACAGTTATTTAACACTTTCAGAGACAAATTTCCTCTATTCGTAAAATGCTGAAGTGAGAATGAATGACACCAGAATTTAAACACAAATTTAACCCACTGTAAGAAAAAACTTTGTTCGCCTATTTAATAAAAGGGAAAATTTTTCTTCCAATATCCTATTGCCAATGAGGCATTTAGAAAATAAAATTAAATGGTCCAAAAATAAACCATCACCCATGAGGGGGTTAAATTCCAGACAGAGGCAGACACACACACACACACACTCACAGCGAGAGAGAGAGGAGGGGGGGGAGTGGCTCATTGATACAATTTTTCTCTGCTTTGGGCAACGTTTTTGATATATTTATAAATAAAAGTGGATAATATCGTGGCAAATCAAATTCTAAGAAAACATTTAAATAATGGAAATTAAACAGGTTTTGCACATTTATGAAGAATATATTTTTCTCTAGTAATCTTACAGATTGAATAATTTATATCTAAACACAACCACATAACCCCCCCCCCTACCTGTTTCTTGAGTAGCGTTAAAAAGAAGTATGTGAGTATATTTAAAAAATAAAAAAAGTATTGAACTGTTAGAACCTTAGACAATTATTTTCACCAATACTCATTTTAGCCTATTCCTTAACACCCTGAGGTTAAAATAAAAGTTTGGTGCCGAAGTTCGTACACATTATTTTACATTAAATTTTGATAAATATTTACTTTCTTATTTTCTACACGAAAATGTGTTTAAAATAATTCTAACAAACATAATCCTTATCACAATCGAGATAACAGCTAACTTTTGGCATTTTATGCTAGTTATTCATACACGATATTGACTTTAGGAGCACAATTATATTGTTTGTGTTTATGTTACATTTATTATATGCATTTATGATATAAAATTATAGTTTTTTATTGCCCACCAGTAATACCAAAAATCTTATTTACTTGAAAAATAGCAATACTGAGTTGAAAAGTGATACATTTTTATTGGCCTCGTGGCAGAAGTTAAATCATATCAAATCGCTAAAGATTGCTATTTTTAATCAGCCTTTTTGATTATTTTCATTTCAATGGTTTAAGAGCCATTTTTTATAAAATCAAACAAAAAAGTGATCTTTCGATAGTTGTATTTTTTAATTGGCTGTATATTTTTTTTATGTTGAAGTAAATATTTAATGTGCAATTTTGAAGCCTGAAAAAATTTCCTCTTCCCTATGGAAAATGTCCAGGATTAAGGCTGTGAGACCATTTTTCACGAAAATAGAAATGCTAGTATATTTGGAGTGCTATATCTCTGGCAAGCAACAACACCAAAATTCTTTTGGCCTAAACTATTAGTATAACACTTCGTGTTTATTAAAATTTGTATTCATGAGGTATTGCTACTTTACATTTTTATGTTGCCACTAAGAACAATCAAGTTGACGTTTTTGTCCATTTTCCGCACTTACTATCTTATTTAAGCAATAATATTCCAAACTTTTTCTTATAGAATATGAAAGTATACTACTAGGACAAGCTAAATAATATAACACTGCATCGAGATATTTTTGCTGTTAGCAGATATAACCTGTTAAATATTCAAAATTTTCAAAATCTGCAACATTTAAATTAGTGTTATCTAAAAAAAAGCGACACTGTAGAATAAAACAAAATATATCATGTAGTAGTTAAACATATGTACAAAAACATGGAAAAGGAAAAGAAGTGTCTTAAGATATTTTTTAAGGAAAAAAATGACAAATGTAAAAAAAGCAATATCAATGATCACATTTCTTTTATCAGAAAAGGAAATATCCATTTCTCATTCGGAAAGGGAAAGAAAAAAGGGATATTCCATTTTCTCATAGAGAAAAACATAGAAAGAGGAAAGAGAAACAGGATTTTTCTATTTCTGATAGGGAAGAAATATGATTATTGAAACTGCTTGTTTGAAAATTTTGTCATTTTTTTTAAATATCAAGAGACCCCACTTCTTTTTCTTTTCCATGTTTTTTTTTACATACTCTTACTACTGCATGATATATTTTTTTTTATTCAACTCTGGCGCTTTTTTGAGCTAGCAATAATTCAAATGTTGCAGATTCGAAATTTTTGAATATTTAACAGATTATAACTGCTAACAGCAACAATATCTAGGTAGAATATAATAGTATTTAACTTGTCCTTGTAGTGCACGTTCATATTCTATAAGAAAAAGTTTGGGGTTCTATTGCTTAAATAAGATAAGTGAGGAAAACGGTCAAAAAGTTATTTTGATTGTATTTTGTAGAAACATAACAATGTAAAATAATAATGCCTCATGGAAACAACTAAATTTTAATAAGCAGGTAGTGTTATACTAATAGTTTATGCCAAAAGAGCTTTAGGATGTTGTTGCTTGCCTGAGATAAAGCTCTTCAAACATATTAGCATTTCTTTTTTCGTGAAAACTGGCATTCACAGCCTTCAACTTTAATATTTTCTAAAGGGAAGAGACATAAAAATAAAAACATCAAGCAAATCAAAAAATACAACCATCGCACTTTGTCTGATTTTTAAAATAATGGCTTTTAAGCATGTAGTTTGGTTTTAATGTCTTAATTTTTTTAATTTTATTTATTATTATTATTATTATTAGTACTAATATTTTTGATTGGTGAATGTTTTAATTGCGTTATGGATAATAATCTGAAAATAGATTCTGAGCTGTTTTTCGAACAAAATGGATTGGTAATTTTTTCCCTGTTCGGTGGAATAAAAATTTAAAATTATAATCGGAATTTTTAAAAAAATGTACTTAAAATTAACCGTCTTGTTTCAAAATGACGCCAGAGTTACGCATGAGTGAGTTTATCCTTTATAATTTAGCTTGATATCACATCAACTTTTTTAACCTATAACTATGCTCCTAATAAAAGTAATCTTTGAAACTTTTATCGTTTCTCTGTTTAATAATACACTTATGTTGTTATTATTTTATTTCATGAGTAAGGAAATAATAAAGAGAAAGTTGAAAAAATTGTTTATATTTGCATATTAAAGTTCATTCGTTTATGCTTGCTTGACGACCTTTCATCCTACCGTGTGATTAGTAAACACAAAGTATATAAAAACAATCTAGGTCTTTTAATCATGACACATTTCTCTTTCCCGTTCCGTGTAATTTATGACAGCTGCTGCATTTTATTTGGATATTTTATTTTTCCTTTTTTTCATCAATTGTCACGGATATCAGATGATTCATAATTAATTATTAAGGGAATGCTGTTGTTTATGAGATATGTAATAATTTTTTGAACTAAAGTTTCAATATTTATAGTAAAAGTTACAAAAATAATACAAATAATTCATATACTCCACAACCGTATGAATTAATAATACGAATGCAAACAACCATGTCTTCTCACCTGGAGTTATACCTTAAGAAATCGATATGTTCTTCACATCGGTCGAATAAATAGCATCCTAAGCCATGATTTCACAATTAAAATGTTTCACCAGATATTAGCTGTTACCAAAAAATTTCACACATATGTAATATCTGCTAACAATAACAAAAATCATACTTATTGGAAAAATAGCAATATTGAGTCGAAAAAAAGGAAATTTACACAAAACCATACATATTTTCGTATTGGAATCGTGCAAGGAGTTAACAGCTTAATGAAATCGCCAATGATTACTATTTACAATCAGCCTTTTTACATTTGTTCATTTTAGTGGTTTAAGTGTAAAGTTCGATTCCATATCTTAAATTTGAGTTTTTATTTACATTATATTGTTTTGTTTGTTGATTCCTAGCAGTTTTATATGAGTTAGGAAATGTAAGTTGGAAACAAATGCTAAGTTATATTTTTTAATTTAAGTTCAAACGGAATTATGTTTCATAATTGTGTGCATACAATAGAGATAAAGCTAAAAAATATCATGCTTGAAAATTATTTTAAAAACAATAAAAATTGAGTAAATAACAATGCGGTTTTCAAACGAATTGTGGCGCAGTTTTTAAACAAAATACATTGGTAAGTAATCTTTTTTTCCTCCTTAGCGAAGTAAAAATTGAATATGCGCGATATAAAGAAGTTGAAAAAATTGCGCTGAAAATTATTTTTAATTATCTAATGTTATCACTGTCAAAATGACGTAAATGTTACTTATGGACACGGTTGAAATCACATCAACTTTGTAGACCTATAGCTATGCTCGTAGTAAATGTAATTTTTGAAACTTTCGTTGTTTCTCTCTTTAATAATACGCAAATGTTATTATTTTATTCATAAGTAAAAAACACAGAGAAAGTTGAAAAATTGTTTACATTTGCATATTCAAAAACATTCATTTTATGCTTGCTTGACGACCTTTCATCCTACCATGCGATTAGTAAAGACAAAGCATATAAAAACTATCTAGGTCTTTTTATCACCATGCATTTTTCCCCGTAACCATGTAATTTTTGACAGCTGTTGCATTTTATTTGGATATTTTATTTTTCCTTCATTCACCAGTTGTCCCCGATATCAGATGATTCATAAATAATTATTAAGAAAATTTTGTTGTTTATGCGAGATATGTAATGATTTTTTGTACTGTAGATTCAATATTTATAATAAAAGTAACAAATAATATGAAATATAATACATGTACGTCACGACCATATGAATTAATAATACGACTGCAAACAACCAAAATGTCTTCTCACCCGGAGTTATACATTAAGACATCGATATGTTCTTCACATCAACTATCCAAAGTCACGATTTCACAATTAAAATGTTTCACCTGATATTAGCAGTTACCAAAAAATTTCCCACATATGTAATATCTGCTTAAAAATACCAAAAATCATGCTTATTTAAAACACAGCAATATTGCGTTGGAAAAAAAATGAAATTTATTCAGAACCATACATATTTTCGTATTGGATTCGCGCAAGGAGTTAAGAGCTTAATAAAATCGCCAATGACTGCCGTTAACAATCGGCCTTTTTAGATTTGTTCATTTCAGTGGTTTAAGTGTCCAGTTCGATTCCATATCTTAAATTTGCTTTTTTATTTATATTTTATTGTTTTCTTTATTGCTTCATAGAATTTTAATTGAGTTATGGAATATAAGTTGGAAACAAATGCTGAATTATATTTATTAATTAAAGTACAAACGGGGTTATCTTTCATAATCGTCTGTATGCGATAAAGATAAATATGAAGAAAATCATGCTTGAAATTTACTTCGAAAGCAATAAAAATTGAGTAAATAACGATGCAGTTTTCAAATTGTGATACCGTTTTTAAATAAAATGCATTGGTACGTAATATTTTTTTATCTCTTCGGCGGAGTAAAAACTGAATATACATGGATACATGGAATTATAATTGAGATAGTGTTCTTGAACTTCCATGAAATATACATGGAAGTTTAAAAAATTGCACTGAAATTTTAATCGTCTAATGTTAGCACTATCAAAATGACATTAATGTTAGGCATGGACACGGTTGAAACCACCACATGAACGTTGTAAATCTATAACTATGCTCGTAGTAAAAGTAATTTTCGAAGCTTTTATTGTTTCTCTCTTTAATAACACACAATTGTTATTATTTTATTCATAATTTAAAAAAGAGAGAGAAGCTGAAAAAATTGTTTACATTTGCATATTCAAAAACATTAATTTAATTTTCTTGATGTCCTTTCATCCTACCGTGTGATTAGTAAAGACAATGTACATAAAAACTATCTAGGTCTTTTCATCATGATACATTTCTTTTTCCCGTTCCATGTAATTTATGACAGCTGTTGCATTTCATTTGGATGTTTTATTTTACCTTTTTTTCATCAGTTGTCACGGATATCAGATGATTCATAAATAATTATTAAGAAAATGTTGTTTATGAGATGTGTAATGGTTTTTTCTCCGGAAAGTTTTAACATTTATGTTTTCTTAAAATAAAAGTTACAGAAAATATGGTAAATAATACATGTACGTTTTCATATGCATGACTTTGAAATATTTTTTTTTCCTTTTATAGTATTTTTTAACACTTTCTAACAAAGTTGAAAAAAGTGTTTATGCATTCGGTTTGCCTGGCCGTCTGGCCGTCTGTCTGCGCTCTAACTCCCGTAATACTTGAATTGCTCTGAAATTTTTATATGTTTTTGATGTTTACCCTAGCAAGAACCCTATTGAAAATGAAGTTTCTACTATGATTAGTGTATTTACAGGGATAGTCAAAAGTTTTCCGATACATAACGGCCAATGGGGAAAAAATCGTTTCAAATGAATTTTAAAGGTGTTACACCCTGTTGAACTTATTCAAATTTACATGGATTCGGAAAGTGCACTAAAATACGCATTCTGTAAAATATGCTGCCAAAATAATAATTATTCATTTACAGGGCCACTCAAAAGAATTCCATTATACAATAATAAAAGAGGGAATAGTTTCCGACATATTTAAATAATGTTAAACGGTTTCAAGTATCACAAAATTCATATACGCCGTTGAGACTTAATATTTAACGCATAATATGAAGTGCATAGCTTTTACAGGGACACATAAAATATTTCAAACCTTATATTTTTATCTGAAATATTGTGTATTATCGATGATAGCTGATGGATGGTTGAAATGCTTTTTTCAATTATGATATGAGCTTTTAAGTTTTACAAAATTTCTGCAAATTATATGGTGTATATAAATGTTATAGTTGATATACAGGGTTACACAAAAGAGCTCATAAAGGTTACTGAATATGACAGTAATTAACTTAAAGGTGGTAGTTATGCATTTTTACGTTGAACTGCTTTCAGTTTACTTAGAAATTTTTGTAGAATATAGATAAAATGATATACAGTGTCACGCAAAGAATTAGCAACATGATCATCCATATGTGATAATAATATGGATTATCACATAATCCATATTATTATCACATGTATGGATTATGTGATAATAATATGGATAATATTATCATCACATATATGTGATTTTATATATATATATATATATATATATATATATATATATATATATATATATATTACAAATTTTAAAATTTTATGGAATATATATATATGTAATGGCATATATATATACATGTGTGATTATATATGTGGTTATTTTTATATGTAATATAAAAATATATGTGATATATTTTTATACATTATATTTATTTATATATTTTTATTAAGGGGGGTATATCGCATATACCCCCCCCCCCCTTTATATATATGATAAAAATTTTCTAGAAATGGGATTTAAGTAGCTTTAAGAATGTGTTTGTTTGAACTAAATTTTAACTTAATATTGGCGTGTAGTAAAGATACTGGATAAATTAGAGGGCTGAACAAAAGTATTGAAGTATTTTTCATATGTTAGAATAAAGTGCTGCAAGAGAAATTTCAGCCAGTTAGGCATTTTCTTGCTAAACTAAATTTCCGCATTATATTGTATATATATATCAACCGACGGATCAAATACAGGGCTGTTCAAAAGTATTTCAATACATTTGGCTATTTCAATACATTTTTGGACAGTAGCATCTTATTTCGCTAAATAACAAAATTTTGTTAAAGATTTCAGTAAGCGTTGGAAAGTGTTTCATAATCTTTGCTTAATGCATGATTTTTCTTACTTGTTTTTACATATAATTGATCTAAAACTTAAAATAAAAGAATCTGAAAGAACACATTTGTTTCTTACTTTTTAAATACGTGTGCTAGGAAAAGTAGTGTAATCATGATTGCAGTGTGTAAACTAGTTGTTGGTGGGCCACCATAATACTTACCCATAATTAGGGATTACAATCCCGAGACTAATTTCCGGTCCCGGGATTTCGGGATTGTTTAGATTCAATCCCGGGATCCCGGAATAATCCCGGGATTATGAAAATTAAAATTTCTCTAATATTACCAATTCTCCAAATAGCTAAATTTCACAATATTGTAAAAAAATAATTAAAGCAAAAATACAGCCTAACTTAAGAAATTATACTAAGTTCAAAATTTATTAATTAATAATAATAAAGTATTGGATAAATTTACAACAATTGGAAATTAAAACAAATATGATATTGATGCTTGACAATGTAACAACAACAACAAAAAAGTATGTTTTATCTTCCATATAAGTTTTTTCATTTGGTGTTGAAAACGTCTTTGAATGGGTAAATATTTACAATATGGAAAGATAATTAATAAATTAATATCACTAATTAAATTTTGAATTATTCACATTATCAAATAACTAAAGATTAAAATATAGGATATCGAAAACACAAGATTTTCCTCTACATATTGCTTTTTTTTTCTTGAAATAAAAATACTTAACACATACTCACATATAACAATAAAAATTTAAATAAATGTATTATTTAAATTTCTAATTAATGACAGTTGTTAAAATTTGAAAACATTGCATAACATAAAAATTTATTGCATACCAAGATAAAAAAGAACATTAGTTTGAATAGCTCAGTGTCTCTTAAGGGTGTTCTTAACTGCTCCACTCAACAAGTACAAAACGTTTTGACACATTTACAAATTCATTTTTTAACAGAAGGATATATAATTGAAATACCTGACTATGGAATCGAACTTATTTTTCCATTTTATGATAGTTAAATTACCTATCGAGTTATAGGCTATTTCGATCTTCCGATCACCCGTTTTTCTCCTGCTTTTCGACCGGTTTTTCTGCTTTCGTCAGGAAATTTGCTCAAAAGTGTCAACTTTAAAGGCTTGTTATGAAAAATCTATTGTGTTTTTTAAAAAACAGAAAATTGAGTGCAATTAGACAGTTTCTAAATAACATCATCTGCTATTTTCATGCATTTTCGAACAAAAATAAATTAAAGCATGTGTCACAAAATTGCCCTTTTTGATTTAAGAACACCTTTAACTAATCGGTTTTCCTTTGAAAATATGATCTAAGTAATATCAAAGCAACTAAAGTATCACCTCCAAGTCGACTTCTAATTTTGTTTGCAATAAATCCTGCTGCCGAAGCTGCTCGATCTGCTTCGACACTCGCAGGAGGAATTGTCAGCAATTATTGATAAACTAATTTTAAATGATGACCGCGTACTCCTCAATTTTCAAAAAGAGACATCACATTTCTAATTTCTATTGATAAATCATTTTGTTTTTGTGTTTCAGGTTAGACAGTTTGCATGCTTTTTTCTATTTCTTGTTGTAATTTTTCCTTGAATGTTCGGTTATACGTTTGACGTTTCACTGTGGGCTCAACTATGCGTTATTTCTGTATCTTCAGACTTGCTATTGTCAACACTGTTATTCACCCTTTCAATTATTGCTTTTACTTGCTTCTTAACAGCAGTTTTGTTAAGAATAGAAAACATACAGCTAGTTTGCATTCAGGTCATCTCGTTTAGGATTATGCAAATAATTTAAAACACCCGATAATTCCATACGTCGTCGTTCTCTAATGTATAGTTTTAACACGTCTGTCATTTTATAAGCAAATTTTGATTTTTTTCTCCGACAATTCGTTTAAAAGAATTTTTAAGGTTGCGCCTGTGGCTAACAAATTAGAATCCCTGCAACAGATTGCTTCTACTGTGATTTGTATCAGTTTGAGGATTTCAACAATTTCGTTTATAAGTAGAAAATCGGAATCGTCAATTCAGATCTCATGCTCTAAATTGATTAAAGCTTTCTGTATGCAATTTTTCAAGAAATGAAATTGTTCAAGTATAGTTACCAGCTATTCTATTTAATCTATCTATCTAAAAGAAGAGAAAGTTTTTTCTTTTTTTCAAATTTAACATACTTTTGAAGAACTTCATTCCTTGTTGCAGATCGTTTAAAATAAATTACAAATTTTCGAACTTTTTTAATAAGTTCATCGATATATTCATCAGAGTATGAAAAGCCGTTTTCATCTTCAAAAATTAAAATAAACTCCGATTCTAATCTTTCGGAAGATTCAATATCTTCATCCTTTATCATCTTCTTCTAGGGCTAAATTTTCACTTCCGCAGCATGATTCAGCTATTGTTTTACTGGAGGATGTTTCTGGTTCTGTATTTCGTTGATTACAATATAAATCATCACAAACTGCTAAAAGAATGCCATGAAAGAAACAAAGCTGTTCATCAGCTTCAATTTCTTTTGCGACTTTCAGCATTACATTTTGTTCATCAGTTACGATTTCAACAACGTCTTTTTTCATTGAAATATCATACTGTTTCAGGCGCAGAGTTAGCATTTCGATACACTTTTTTTCAATGAAAGATGTATGTATAGGCACAAGCCCTAAATTAAAGAATTTGTTTAAATTTATATTTCTTGAAGGGACATTAATATTTATCAATCGCATGTTTGCAGTAGATGTCCATTCGTCAAAATCAAAGTAATTTTTTCCCCCGAAGTTTTAAAAGTTTGTATTTCTCATGTAATTAACATCTTTATTATGAAACTATAGTTCACTACACGTTTTCAAACTGATATTGCAGATTTTGGCAAATCATTATAGCATTTAGCTACCAGTAAATTTCTTAAATTAATTGAAGCGATGAAAACGTTAAATGAAAAACCATCTTTAGCAGTCATTCTCGATAGAATCACATCCAGTGATTTCTTATCACTAATAAAATAGTCCTCTATTTTCAACTTTTTATATGTAATAAATTCTGCAATCCCTTAGTCGATCCACCTAATGTTTTAAGCACTGTGCTACACCTTTTACATTTAGCGCTTTTTCCATCTTTTGGCGTTAAATAGTAGTACCATATTGAAGATATATCATTGTCTTTCCGATGAGCCACGGAATCCTTTTCAGTCGACATCTTTAAAACAAAGTAAGTCTGAATTCACGAAAAGCAAAGAAGTTAGCCCATAATGGCTATCATACACAAATGCGACACTTATCAGTAAAAGCTAATTCAAAAAATGATCTACGAAGTGAAGATAATTTCGACAAACGCAGTAAAATCGAAAAGTAAAAGCTAATTCAAAAAATGATCTACGAAGTGAAGATAATTTCGACAAACGTTCGTAAAATCGAAATAAACAAATGATTTAATTTTTCCTGTCTAAAAGCTGCATGTGTTACATTTGTTTGCAAGTCAAAAGATTTTTACTGTAAAAGATTTACTCGCTTAGAAATATATGTAAAAACTATTTGAGGTATATATTCATTTTCAATCATGTATAAACTTCATGAAAATTGATTTTTTTCCAACCAAAAGCGAAAGTTTATAAATATCTTTTTTAAATTAAACTGAATATTATTTCACTAAAAAAACAGACAATCGCGTAAATCCCGGGATTTTTTTCTGACAAATCCCGGGATTTTCGGGATTAAAAATACACCGGGATCCCGGAATCCCGGGATGCGGGATCCCGGGATTGTAATCCCTACCCATAATAGATGTGCATAGTATAAAATATGAAAAT
This sequence comes from Maratus speculifer, assembly GCA_964019185.1. Taxonomy (NCBI): domain Eukaryota; kingdom Metazoa; phylum Arthropoda; class Arachnida; order Araneae; family Salticidae; genus Maratus; species Maratus speculifer. The sequence continues at coordinate 205,547,946 of OZ025302.1, read as the reverse complement.
AAAACCTGAGTAAATTATTTATAAAACGCATTTAAATTCCAAAATAAAATTTTAACGTATATTTAAATATTTTTTATACATAGAAATGCATTACTTAATTATTTAATGAAATACTGATGAACCAATTTCGATAAATTACATAAAATGCAAAACTATTCAAATAGTACTGAATTGCGTAAAAGAAATATCCTTATAACTCCAAAAATAATAATAATATTAACTAACAGGTTACTGCGTCTGATTAAGTGCATCTTATCCAATTAAAATATATCTTTGAATTAAAATTTGAATGAAATGAAAGGCCATGAAAAATCGAAGAGTGAGAAAAATAGGATTGCAAATATCTCGGTAACTAATTATACTATCGACATTGTTCTTTATAAAAAAAAAATTGCGTTATTTTATTGCCTTTTACATCCAATCCTTAAAAGAAAAAAAAACGAGAATTTTATACATCTTTCATCGGAACGAATACTTCGAGAGTCCAAAAAAGATAGTTCCGGATATTCGAGGTTACTTACATTAAATATACTTTTACACAATATTACAAACTAAACATCCACCAAATTTCAAGTTTCTATCTCAATTTGTTCGGGGGATTTTATTTATAGACAGACAGATAGACGGACGGCAATTTTTCTTTTTCTAAAAATATTTTTTTTTTTTTGGAATCTCCAGTTTCTGAAGCATGTAAATCCGTATTTTTTTTCTTTCAAAACGATTACGAAACTAACCCTATCCTACGAATGATGTGTAAGTAAAAAATTGGCAGTTTTTCAAACATTTAAAAAAAAGTCCCTTTTGAAGTAGTCGGTACTTAATGCTAGATTGAGCACCTAATTTAATTAAGTTTTACCTTAAATTTAATAGAAACAGTTTCTGAAAAAATAAAGTGATCCCGAAATTTAATGATTTCTTATAATAAGAAATTATTTGTCTCATTATATAATTCTAGAAATATTTCAAAGATTATTTTCAAATCGTTAAAATTAATAAAGAAAAAAATAGACGCAGACATCTTATTTTGTTTGTAGTTACAGTTACATCTCTCCTTTTTTTATTAAAAAAAATGTCAAATGCAAAATTACATTTTCTTTTTGATTTTTGTTAATTAAATCTAGCTGGAATAGCTAATTATGATTGTCTGAATTTTTTTTTATATTTTTAATGCTATTTAATATGGATGATTTTGGAAAAAAAATGAAAATTTCTCCTTTTTTTATTAAGGAGAAAATAGAAGGAAAAAATTATCTCATTAGATGTATCAAAGGATTTCTTAGAAGATTTAATTTTGAATAGCAACAAGAAAAAAAAAATGAAAAAATGTTTAGTCTCATATGATAAGTCTGATATTATTGTTTTTATTTTTCAATTTCTATCGTTGAAAATAGTCTACCAAATCTCTAATTTTATTATTTTAGTTGATTTATTGTTATTAAAGGTGGCCATGACAATCAATTAGGAACGTCTTCTTTTTTCATACCGCAAAATCTAGTAAAGTTAAAAAAATAATGAAAGAAAGAAATTTGCATGTAATAAGAATATAAGAAGGTTTGATTCAGTAGAAATGTATATATTTTTATATTTTAAGTAACATTTAATTTTTTTTATCCCTATATTGAAATGAAAAGAAAATTGCTCAGTTAAACTGACATCATTCTACAGGGTATTTGCACTCATTGAATATTATATTCGTATTTAAAAAGAATAGTGTCTTTTAGAAAAATAAAGAAATCGACAAAAAACCCATTTAGCTAAAATAAAGGTTTTTTAGCTTCCCCATTCCTCCCTTTATACTTATTCAATGAGCCTCCACATCTAATCAATGAAGCAGATTTTCAGAATAAACCAGTATACCAAATTTGAAGCAAATCGGATAATTCTCCCTGAAAAATAAATTTCACAAATTTAAGGGTATTATCTCCCCGTCCCCTCTTTATACTTAGCAAATAATTAATAAATTAAATAAGGCAACACTTAATCGTACTAAACCGATATATCGGATTTGATAACTGTGCATGAAGATAAAATTCTAAATTGAAAAGCGGAAAATAACTCCCCGTGCCCTTTTTATACTTAACCAATGAACCTCCAAAATTAAGCCACGGAGCGCTTTACCAGAATCAAGCTATTTACCAAATTTGAAACACATCTGATATTTCTATTAAGTGTTACGTACAGATATTTACATACAGATTTAATTTACGCACAGAACCTGCTGGCACATTAGCTTTTAGGCTTTGATAATTCTCGAGCTAAAAACTCTATAAACATTAGTAATGTGAATACATTTTTAATCAAAATATATCAAGCAATACTTTTTTATACATTAATAAGAAGTTTGAAAATTTTTAATCAAATATTTCTGTTTAAGTCATTAAAATTTTAATATAGTTTCACAACTACAAGTTTTATCACCTTTATTGTTTTATTTATTAAAATTAGTTGTGCTACTTGAGTATTTTTCCTCATCCAGTGCTTAATTTCTAACCAAAAAAAAGTACCGGAGCTCTATTATTTTGCCGAAATAACAACCGCAGTGTAATCCCCCTCCAGCAAAGTCCCATCCAGTTAATATTTTTCTTTCACATATAATTTTCAAATTTTTAAAGAAATTTCGTCTTTAGTAATATGAATTTTTTTAAATAATTTTTTACTGTATCTTTATGCATTTATAGAATTCAATAAATGTACGAAACAAAAATATTAATTTCACAAGAAAAATATTCACAAGAAAAATATGAAATTCACTAGATTTATTTGGTATTGCTCGCATCTAACATTAAGACTTGGATTTTTAAATCCTATATTAGGAAGTTTGAAAATCGAAAAAAAAAAAAAAAAATTCTGTTAAAGTCATATCTTTTGATTTTGCAGTAGCCGATTATCTACTCGAGTGATATACTTTTTTTTTCTTTCCAAAATCTGATTTTTCAAGCTCCAAAATTCAAAATTTTCATACTCCATAATTGGATTTTTCCTACTCCAAAAGTGGAATTTTTCTTCTCCAAAACTAATCTTTTCTGCTTCAAAACTTCTCCAGAATGAATTTTATGCGCCTGCAGCTCCATTATGTCACGTAATGCCATTAATGACGGACCTATATATTTCAATCAACTATGACAATATGTGGTATTTCCGAAAAGTATTTTTCGGTTACATTTCTTCATGTATTTCGTCACTTTTAAGAATCATTTGAATGATTTTCTTCTTTTTAAGAAATTGCGCACGGAAATTATCAGCAATGAATTATTAGCCATTTTCCTTACCAGTTTTATCTTAATAAAAGAAAAGAAAGAGAAAAAACTACAAAAACTCATTTTTAGATGCATTCGTAATTATGTAAATACGTAGCACCTATAGTTGTCGTTCAGTGTGTCCGTCCGTCCGTCCGTCCGTCTGTCTGTCTGTCTGTCCGTGTATAACATCGCAAAAACTACCCAACCGAACTGTTTGAAATTTAAAATATATAATTATTATATAATTTTGTGAAGTCATTTCAAATTTTATGAAAGTCGGATGCATAGATCAATTACAGGGACAATCCAATGTATTCCGTTACATTACGGTCAATGGGGGAAAAAGTTACAAATGCATTTTAATCGTTTGAAATTTAAAATATATAATTATTACATAATTTTGTCGAGTAATTTCAAATTTTATGAAAATCGGGTGCATAGATCAATTACAGGGACAATCAAAATTATTACGGTCAATGGTGAAAAAACTTTCAAATGCATTTTGATGGTGTTACACACATTCGAACACAATAAAATTGTTATGCATCAATGAAGTACATATTATAATATACATTTTGGAAAATCTGTGGTGCAAAAAACATTTGTTTTTGATTTACAAGGCCACACCAAAGTATTCCATTACATACATAATGGTATAAAGAGAACATTTTTTGTTGCGTGTTTTAATTATAATTATCTGAATATAGTTAAAACTTCGTTATCGTACGAACGCACCTCATTTGCTACGCTTCACGTGCAATTTTCAACTTGTTCCTCATTGTTTTTAATTAGTTATTTTTTTAATTCTACCTTGCAACACATTCTAAAAACAAAGATCTTTGACATGCAATTTGCCAAAATTTGCAAAAAAAAAAAAAAAAAAAAATACTACATTTTAAAAAAAAATAATGGTTCGAGAAGAATAGAAAAATAGTCGCTTGTCACAGTTCTGTTTGCCTGATTTATCTCGGGATAATAATTATTTGTATTACATTCGAACCCGAGTAACTTGGGACAATAAAGGAAGCGGTTAAACTTCCAACATCGCACGATTTTAATCTCCTGGTTTTTCATTAAGAAGTACTTTTTATCCTATATAGCTTTGCGATGTCAGTACTTATTAACACAGAAATTGCTTCTTTTTAATATATTAGCATAATTGTAGCAAAAAAAAAAAAAAAAAAAAAAATCAGAACTTTTTTTTTTTTTTTTTAATCTGAACGGGAATGAGTTTTTACTTTTGAATAAATTAAATAAAAAGACAATAAGAAAATGTTTTTATTTACATATTGTTTAGTGAATAAGAAATTTTCATTAGGCTTCAATTCCTTTCAATTTTATTGTTTCCAATCACAGTAACAATCAGATTTTACGTGCTTTTATGGATTTTTCTTCTATTTCTACATAGTCAACTGCTGTGTTTAATTTGGGATTTAATTATCTCCTTCGTTATTTAAATGTCGCAAATTGTAAATAATATTTTAACAAAAATGCTTTTTCGTGTGCAATAAAATACTAGATAGTACCCGTTGAGATTTGACGGTAAATAAACTTAAATGTTTCTTTCGAAATATCCTTAAATTAGTAGCTTTTAAATTAATTATTGAAATCACGACAAATTTCTATTTCTTAAATGATTCTCATTTTTTAAGGTTTTAGATGTTGCTGACAGTCTAACCTATTCAATGAATTAAAGAATTTTAAGTTTATAATTTATATCCAAACATGCTTGCTTTTTATCAGAAAAATATTTACAAATACTGGATAAAAACCTATTTTTGCTTGTTGCAGTCTCTTTTTTTTTTAAGGAAAAAAATTAACAATTTTTATTTATTATTTTTTAACATCACGTTCTTTAAAAATTCAGTTATTCTTATTTTTACTGCATTTAATAAAGTTAAATGCCATTCTATAAAATATAGACTTAAACTTACAGTACTTAACTTTTATGATTCTTTGCACTTTCCCTATTAACGTAAGCGAAAAAAAAAAAAAACATTTAGAATGTGAGGAGAAATTCAAAATAAAGACCAACACTGAAAACCTGTTTACATTTACATTTTTTGTTTATTATTCAGGTGATTCGAGATTATTCAATCATTTTTATTTTGAAAGTACTTTCTTTATTCAAGTTTCTTATTCATCAAAAATAAAAACCAGTGTTTTAAATACTTTCATCGGGATATTTATTTTTTTTCCAATAATTTGTAATTATAGTCAGCTACCATATCCAATGTTAAGTATTCATTTCCTCTTTTGTCATTTGAGTACAAGGCTTTTCAAAAAGATAAGGAGGAAGTTTTTATGATATGAAGACTGATTATTTTAACTACTAATTACTTCTTACTCTCTCTCAGCATATTAAGGTGTATTTCGATTCGAACTGCTTATTTTCCGATTTATTTTTAAATTCATTTTTGCTCTCATATTCATCAAACTGGTAAATTGTCTTATTTAGAAAGTACACAAGGTGCCGTGACTGTCGATTCTTTGATAAATTCAAAAAATACTGCAAAAAAAGCAATCAAAATTGGAATTTTGAACAGATTTTTTCTGAAGCGGGAGATTTGGGAACGAAAAAAAGGGTCATACTGAGAAGATAATTGTTCATAAATCGAATTCTAATTAATTGAGCATAAAATGATATCACACGGCACCTTGTACGTCTCTTCAAAAATCCCCTCAGCAAGTTTTATGTTTCTACTTTTAAAAATGTGTCTGAAATTGTATCGGAAAATTTCGAGCTGTTGAAGGTGGAAAAGCGTTTTTTCGAATACAGCCTTAAGTACAGTCAATCAGGTAACTTTGCTCCACCCTTACGAATCTTTGATCCATTCTTCCATTGTGAAATCTCGACGAATTATTTCCAATGAACTTCAAAACTCACACTAGTGCTGCTATCTATATTTTGAGACCAAAACTTTGGCATTAACTCAAGTGATGTAGCAGATTAAATCAATTTTCTCTCTTGGTCAGAAGTTATCTTGATTGACTGCAGAATTTATTTCATATAGTAACTCAGACGCAGCATTTAATAATATTTAAAATACTATCAATCGAATCTATCAAGATAAACATTTCCAAAACTTATCATTAACTTTCTGCATTCCCATTTTTAACATAAAACTGAATTTATTTAGATCATAAAAACATTTCAAAACCAGAATAACTTTGGAAACGTATTTCTTTTTACCAAGTGATTCGATATAATTTAGAAATTCTTATTTGGAATGTGTTTATTACAGTTAAATGCCACTATCTAAAATATCGACTTCATACTTACAGTATTTAACTTTCATGACTCTTTCACTTCCTCTATTAACCTAAAGCGAAAAAAAAAAAAAAAAAAAAAAAAAACATTTAGAATGTGAAAAGAAATTCAAAATAAAGAGCATCAACTGGAAACCTTTTTGTTCCTTTTTGCTGGATTTTTTTGTTCAGGTGATTCGAGATTATTCAATCATTCTCATTTTGAGCGTGCTTATTTTTATTCCTTTTTCTTATTCATAAAAAATATTAAAATAAAAACAAAAATAAAGACAATGTTTTTTAAGTACTTTAATCCGGATTTATATAAATGTTGCGGCCAAAACCCGAAATTGGCCTATTCTAGAACTGGCCGGCCAATTCCCGAATTGGCCAGCAACGTTAAAAAATTACTCGCCATTTCTAGAATTGGCCGGCCAATTCGCTAACTGTCCAGATGCAATTGGCAATTCGCGAACTGGCCAGATGCGATTGGTCAATTCGCGAAATACATATAGGCACTCGGCTTAATCCTTTCTAACACAGTTGAAAGTGTCTATAAATTCAAATAGTCTAGCCGTCAGCCTGTCCGTGCTCTAACTCGAGTAAAGGTTCCGGTTAACTTGTAATTGTCATCTTGTTTGGTTTATCAATTAATTTCGATATTGAAAGGGAATTGTGTACTATTTTCGGTTAATTTAGTTGGGTACACAAAAATATTTCGTTTCAATATAGTCAATGGGAATCTTTTTTACTGTGCATTTTAATGTTACATTATCTTAATTACAAAAAAATTGGTACCTATGCATCATAGTTCGGGTGTTGGCCAAGGCTTCCCGGCCAGTTCGCGAATTGGCCGGTCAAAACCCGAAATACGCTATTCATTTCATGTATTTCGGGTTTTGGCCAAGAAGCTTGGCCAGTTCGGGTATTGGCCGGCCAGTTCTAGAATTGGCCAGGCTCCGGGTATCGGCCGCAACATGTATATATTTTGCAATAGTTTGGGAAAAAATCACTTCTCCAGTGCGGCATTAACTATCAACATATCTTCACGTAAGCGGCAGCAAACGTGTTAACTGAGTTTCCAAAATTTCTAAGAATGTCCAAAAGAGAGTGCGACCCAGAAAGTTATGAATTTTCATAAGTACTTACTTTTCATAATTACTTACTTAAATTTTCTTGAGGATTTGTAGATTATTCCCTTGTTTAAAGACCTTACATTTGCGCAAGCATTAATTTAGGTTAATGGTTATTAAATTGATATTTTAAGGGGGGTTGTAATTTTATATAGTAGTTATGTAAAAATCCATATATTTGAATCTTAATTACTAACCGCCTAAACGATCAATTTCAGAAAAGATGTTTTTTCAGTCATGTACAATGTCATTTTGTTTGTAAAAAAACAATGAATAAGTATTTTAATATTATTTTAGCTTCGAAACTGAAGATGTTAAATATAATTATCTTAAATATCGACTTTACACAACAATTCTTAACTTTTATAGCTCTTTTTCCACTTTCCCCATTAACCAAAAAGCGTAAGAGATTTAGTATGTGAGAAGAAATTAAAAATAAACAACAACCGTAGAAACCTGTTTGTTTTCAGTTTTTTGTTCAGGTAATTCAAGATTTTTCAATCATTTTTATTTTGAGCGTGTTTTTTTTCTTTTATTCCAGTTTCTTATTCATAAAAAAATAAATAAAAATCAGTGGTTAAATACTTTCAACCGGATATTTACTTTTCCCAATAGTTCGTAATTAAAGCCAGCTGCCGTATCTAATGTTAAGTTTTTATTTCCCCTTTCGTCGTTTGACTGGAAAGAATTTCAAAAAGATACGGAAGAAAGTTTTACGTAATGCAGATTGAATATTTTAAATGTTTAGGAATTTTTTTTTAAAGTTGTTGTACACATGAAAAAGTTATTTTTAGCACTTTCTAACATAGTTGGAAAGCAATGTTTATTTCAGACACTTTTCTCCGGAAGGGATTTTTATGTCTCCGGGAGTGGGGGGGGGGGGAATTATAGGATTCCGAGAGAAAAATTGTACTTTTAAACTACAGAAAACACGAAATTTCAAATTTTCCGGGGGGACATCTCATTGCTCCGGCGGGGGGGATGTCTCAATACTGTTGGAAAGTGTTTAAGAATTAACTTTGTAAGTCTACCCATATTCTAACTTGCATATATACACTCTGATTGCTATGCAATGATGCATGTTAATGAGGTTTACTTTTGCATATTCGATATTAACAGTGAAGTGCGTAGTGTTTATCATTCAGTTACAAGACAACTCAAAAGATTTCTGTTACATATCTTTGGATATGTCCCCCCGGATCATTGTGTATGGGGGAAAAATCGTTTGCAATGTTTTATTTTGATGTTGCAATATTTCAAACATATTTAAATTTATATACATCACTGGCCGCACAACAATAACCTTACATTATATTATAGTATGCAAAATATAAAGTATTAACAACATCCAGTGTTTATTTAGAGGACATACAAAAGAATTGGTTTACAGTGTCATCTAAAAACAATTGCTTGAAGTGCATCTTAAGTTGTGATAAGAGTTTTTAAATTCAGATAATTTCCCCCCTTTTTTTAATATGTGCTAAATTCTATAAATGATATAGACCATAGATTCTCAAACTATGTACCAGTAACTGAACTACTTTATTTAAATTCAGATTTCTTGATAGGCATCACTTTTATGAAATAACTTTTGTGTGTAAATTAGTGTATAATTTTGTGTATAATTTAGTGTAAATTTCACCTTACTTAATGCAATATCAATTAAAGTGATAGGAAAAGAGATTTTACCATTTCAAAAAAGTGGTGTCTATCAAGAAATCTGAATTTTTAAAAAAAAGTACCGCGCGTATTGTTACCCGAAATCATAGGTTGAGAACTTCTGATATGGACGAAAGATCTCGATTACCAATTCCCGTTTATTGACTGAAATTGCTAACTGGAAATTCACAACTGTGCCATGAGTTCCCACGTTTAGAAAATTGTAATCTGAGCATATTTTAACTGTCATTTTGTTAAAATACTATTTTTATAATTTCCAGGTCATATTAAGAAAAAATGCAGACACTAAAGTCACATTAACTCAATAGGGATATTTATAAAATTAAAGACATTTATTACTATCTTAACTATTCGTCATCTGAGAATAATAAGGTTCTATCTGTGTTTTTGAAAAAAATGACTTATCGATATAGAAATGCTCTGTTTATATCTGAGGGCATTTTTGGATTAAAATAATGTCATAATATAATTGTAATGTCATATATAAATTATACATAACATCATTTTAATGCAGAAAAGCTTTCCTATACAAATAGAGCTTTTCTATATCAATAAGTTATTTATTTTCAAAAACACAGATAGAACCTTATTATTCTCAGGTGACGTATTGTAGTCAGCATTTGTAAAATATAAAAATTGATCCCCTCTCAATTTTAAACAAGTCAGAAATTGCATATCAAACGTAGCAAATGAAGTGTGTTCGTACTATAATGAAGTTTTATAAATATTCATATCTTGGTGTAATAGTATATAGTATTTCGGATACAGTATATCTGAAAACTCTTGTGCGTCCCTGTAAATACTCTCTTATTTCTATTATACAGGAAGTAACTTCTAGTAAACGTCAGTAACATATATCACTTTCATGAAATGTTAAATAATTTACTGTAATTAAAACGCGTCCCAAATTATCCAAACTATGCTTACCCCTATGCCATTATGTAGTGGATTTTGTATGACCCTGTAAATTAATAACAAATATTATTTTGACCACAAATTGCATAGAATACATATTTTAGTATATACTTCGTAGATGCATATAAATTTAATTATGTTCGAAATGATGTAACTTCATCATTAAAATGCACTTGAAACTATTTTTTCCCATCGACCGTAATGGAACGGAATACTTTTGATGACCCCTGTAACTGAATTATTCATCTGATTTTCATATAATTTGAAATGATTCGGTAAAATTATCTGTAACAAATATATATTTTAAATTTCAAACGATTCACTTGTGAAGTTTCTCCGTTGTTAAATGCGGACAGACAGACGAACGGGCGGACTGAACGACGACTATAGTTGCTACGTATTTATATAATTAAAAATCGCATAAAAACGGGAAAAATCTGTTGTTATTTTCTTGTTAGTCAATTCAAGGTTATTCAGTCATTCTTACTGAGCGTGATTTTTTATCATGTTTAATTATTTATTAAAAAGATACCAATATTACTATATTATTTTATGTAGATAGATATTTCTTTTTCCAATAATATGCAATTAAAATCAAAAGTCGGATATAATTTTCCGCTTTCATTTTCCCTTTCGTCATTTAAATGTAAAGAATTCGAACACGGAAGAACTTTTGAGGAAATGTAGAATGAAGTCTTCTGATGAGTTTTTTTTTAAATTATTAGTCATGTAGAGGAGATATTTTGAAATATTTAATGATGCTCTTAAAAATATGGTAGATTTCCTCGTCTAGTTTATGCACAGTTAAAAAAAAAATTAAAGTTAGTACCTTAAAAAAACTGTCGTTAGAGTGAGATGAAATGGGATAGAATTTTGTTACAAATTAATCGTTTTTAGCCGTTTCTCTATTAAAAGCATTCCTTCAGCTAGGCTGCCATAGACAAAACTTTTTAATCGTAACTGGTGCTGGTACCACTTTTTAAAAACAGTAATCTTTAACTCGCACTTTAACAGCATTTGCAAAAGAAATATTTTCAAAATTTTATATTAGAAAAATACTCTGAAGAAATGAATATAAAAAATAGTCTATGATAGCTCTGATGCTGGGAGAAATTCTGAGATCAAAGTGATCAGAATTGTCATTCTCTTATAGTCCAAGAGCCGACAGCACAAAAACCTAAGATTTCTAGCAGAAAGAAAAGCAACCTCCTTTTTTATGGGAGAGTAGTGATAGGGGAATTGAATGATCCATGTCTGCCGGATGTAAAGTGGTACATAAACCAAAAATTTGTAACACTTGTGATTTTATTGTAATATCATTATATTTGTCCTACAACCATTTCATATTTTTGATTGTAGGACAAACACAATTGTAAACCTATGATTAAATCATTGGAGGTATTGAGTTTTGACTAATGCACCACTTCACTTCCGGCTGATATGGATCATTAGATTCCACTATTACTACTCTTCCGTAATAAAAGAGGTTTATTTTCTTTGTGCTTGATACTTTAGGTTTTTGGGCTGCCGGCTCTTCTCGACTATTAGAAGGGAAAAATAGTCATAAAAAGCCATTTCACGAAAAACGGCCAAAATGTCCAGCACATGACACCTACATAATTACCTATATCTATTAACTTATAAGATGTTAAAATATAAACTATGCAATTAAAAATAACAAAAAACACTAACTTTTGATATTAGCATAATTTTTTTCATTTGAGGATACAATAGCATTGTTTAAACAGCAGTAATATATAGAACGATGACACCAAACGTGTTATGTAACGACTTTTTTTAAAAAGGTTAAAAATCTTGACATTTTAAACCTTAGGCCTAAATAATCTGACCGTATTTAAGAGATTTAAAAATCTTGACATTTTAAACCTTAGACCTAAATAATCTCACCGTATTTAAGAAATTTAAAAATCGCCATTTTTTAAATCCTAGATCTAAATAATCTACCTGTTTAAGGCCCTTCCATGTGAATTTTATAAAATGTCCTGCATGTGACACCTATATAAATATATATATTTACTAACTTATATCCTGTTAAATTATAAAATACGAGTGTACATTAAAAATAACAAAAATTTGGTTTTTAATATTAGCAAAGTTGTTTTAATTTTAGGATATACTATTGTTAAACAGCAGTAATATGAAAAAAACCACGTAACATGAAATGGCGCTTATAACATTGGCATAAATCACCTAGCTCGGAATACAGTGTGTCCTTAAAGTCATGGGCATCACCAGTGGCCGAGAAGTTCTGTACTCGAAGCTGGTAGACGGGAGGTGCTAGGTTCAAACCTAATCGCGCACGTCGGCCTAATGTTTCGGAGTTTTCGGTGTTTTCTTCTAAATTTGATTTCCTCGCGTAAATACGGGTTAGGCTCCCTCACAAAGATTCCCACGGAGGGCTCCCCCCCCCCTTCAGGACCCATATCCTTTCGTATTGATAATTGGTCTTCACACACACCACCAATCAACTAGCCGTAAAGTCATGTGCAGTTTTAACCGGTCACAGAAAATGAACGAAACAAGATGGAAATGTGAAATCTTCAGCAAGTAAAAGAAACTCTCTGAGTTTCTGACCTGTACAGTGTTGTTCGATTCAGCCTCCATTTGAAACAGAAAATAGCAAACTTTATTCACTCTGTTGCACCAGACATCCTTAATTGTGTGCGAGAAAAATTTAAATATCTTTTAGATGTGTGTAGAGAAACAAACAAACAAAAAAAAAGCAAAGACTGCATCGAATTGCACTGAAGAGACATGAAATTTGGTGAGCTTTTCTTTTATTTGATGAAGATTTAACATTTCTATTTTGTGTTTTCGATTTCCCGAGATCAGTCAAAAGTGTACCTATAACATTACAGAAACACTGTATACTGGTATTGAACTAGTGTAGACAGTAATAGGTCGATAGCATTTCAAAGTAATAACATAATGGTAATGTTAGATTAAAATGCAATTATTCTACATTAATGTATTCTTTTTTTTCTTTCAGGTGAGTGAAACTAGTTTCGCAATATGAAAGAAATTTGATGAATGATAATTATGTGAGTATAATGCCTATATGCGAGTTTATAGTGCAGCATTTCTTTTTAAATCACTTTAAATCAACTAACTATTTTTCTTAAAAGCAAATTTATTGCAGAATCAATATGCAACCGCAGAAATTTGTAACCATCTGAAAACTCTGCAATCATACCTTTTTATAGTTTTATGATTATTACATAGATTAATTTTTATTGTAAACTATAAATATGACTATTCTACATTTTTTGATCACCTGTAATTTTGACTATCATAAAAAAACAATTATAGGATTAAGTAGAATATAAATGAAAAATCTGAGTAGAAGATGTTATGTAACATAAATTAAAATCCGAGAAAACTGAAATGAAAGTTTTTTGTAGCAATTTTCTTATTTAATTCCTTCTTAATAGCATACGTTTAATGTTGAAATATGATTACAAAACTATCCTAAACAAGAATATTAACATTTAGTAATTAAATACTGGAAAATATTTTAAATATTTTGGTTATTAAATGTAGAAATGTTAAATATTAAACTATACCATATCTTCAACACTAAAGAGAATTTTAGCGTTTTAGATTTGCCTTTTGATACAATACCTCATAATACTTTCATTAATAAAATAAAACAATTTTTGAAAAAATTTCAACTTGCTCTTCCTCTAAGTTTTTCAATTTATAGGTATAGAAGAAACAAGAAATGTAAATATTAAGTTTAATATAAACAGTTTTGTAATTTTATCGCACACGAAATAGGAATTAGTATTAATATTTATTACTAATAAAAATAATTACCTTTTAATGACATTTTGGGCAGAGTAACTTTTAAGTACAGTGACAGATATAAAAATTCGGAATATACCTGAAGTTTTCATAGAAATGTTGGGTGGATACAGTTGATTCTCGATTAATCGGAATGGTCGGGAAATATCTCCTTCCGCATATGTGAATATTTCGGATAATCCATTTTGGGAAAGGATAGGTAACGTCAAATTGTTATACAATAAAACATTAATAATTTTATTAATTAAAAAAGAAAGAATGACACATAAATTTAAATATTATTTAAATTGACATCTAGTACAATCGTTAAAAAAATGTAGTTACCTCACTCTTTTGTGAAAAATGAAATGATAGAAGTGGATTTATGTTTTTCATTTGCTCTTTGACAAATTTCACTGCACAATTTTTCCAATCATTTTCTCAGCAGGTATGCTTTCATCTTGTTCAGGACCCGACTAAGGCTGGGGGGGGGGGGGTCGCGGAGAAAGCATCATTCTGGGGGGGGGGAAATTTGTGAACTTTTTCATTGATTTTTTTAATAATATGGAAGTGATTAGCCTATACATCATACGTATTGTATGTTGTATGAATTTCGTACTTGGTTACAGTCCACATTTGTATACAGATTATCACAAATTGATAGACACAACCTTAAGAAAAAGTACTAATAGAATAATTGTAGAAAAAAAAATGATAGATTTCTTGACAGGAGTATCTCTTAGGAAACTTTTACTTTGCTTATCTACATACATTATAAGATGTCTAAATGAAAATGCCCAAAATCGATCGTATTTGCCCAAAATTAGTTTTAACTTGCCAAGTTAAGAGAGAAACGTCAATAAAGAATATCTTTTGAAAATAATAGAATTCTAAGTTATCATAAAACTGTAATCATTAGTTTTCTAAGGATGCGGTTCATTTTTGGAATAAATTGATTCGATATTGGAAGCAAAGGGGGGGGAATGAGGTCCACACTACCATCCTAAATGTTTTAAAACAAATGATTTATGGTCACATTTGGCTAATTTTAATCATTGGCATCTTTTAAAGAAAATCCTTATTATTCTTATGGGGGGGGGGGAGTTTCAAAAGGGGGCTCGAGGCAGTTGCACCGTATACCCTTGCGTAACTCGGCTCCTGATCTTGTTCAAAATATTTAAGTAACCTCTCACTGTTTACTAATTCATCACATTGACTTAATTTATGATGAGTTTTTCCATCAGTTTCGGGACATTATTTGAAATTCCTTGTTTCTTCTGAACCGTAAGTAACACCCGGTACAAATCATCTTCACATAAAACTTCGTAACATTCCAATTTTGAATCTTGGTTTTGTTCGTAATTTCAACTTCTTCTTCGTACACATATTTAGAACATTTTCTCTACAAATTAGTTATTATATTTATTTTCTAAAATTGCCTTCCATGATTTTATTAACCGTTGTTCTCTCTATATTTTTCCATGCAGCATTCAGGTAATAAATTACATTCAAAACTCAGATTTTTTTCGGGTAATGCGTAACCCGGATAATCAGATTCCGGTTGATCGATAGCCTATATAGAGTTCTATATGGAAGTTTACTATTCTACTTTATTGTCAATTATATATTTCAGTCAAAATAGTTATATGAATATTAAAGTTTCAATTAGTTAATTCTATATTTTAATGCCTAATATTATTTTCTTATGTTAAAATACATCCACAATTTCGCTTCATATTCAAAGAATACTATATTGAATGATGAATAATTCATGAACTATCAAAATATTTTATTATTTCGATTATCTTTGAGCATTGAAAATTTTAACATGTAAGGAAAAAAAATACTGGTGAAGGTTTTATTATTTCATTCAAATTTAAACAAAGAATAGATTGTCGATAAAATTTTCCAACGAACAAAAACTTTTAAGAAATGCTTCTTCAATATTTGCTTTGTTCAAAAATTAATAATTCATGAAAAGATTTTTTATATATTTACTTAATCGAGATTTCTTGCTTTATATTAAACTGATTTTGTTCTACTTGTATTTTATTCGATATTAGAGAATATGAACATTTCATATACATTACGAAATCTCTTACTAAAAAAAGTACAACATTTTATAATTTGAATTTAAATTTGAATTTAAATTTGAAATAAATAGTTAAACAAATTGCTTACAAATGAAGTATACGTTCAAGATATATTTCTTTTACACCATTATCAATATTTTGGAGGGCTCTTAAACCAGTAATTTTGCTACAATCTGACGCGCAGTGGATGTAAGTGCAAAAATAATTTAAATTTTTTTGATCAAAATTAAACATAAATAAAATAAAATAAAATTTCATTTTAGAATGTTTAAAAAAGTACATTAAACAGAAGAGGTATTAAGTTGTCTACATTAAAAATTTTATGAATTTTAAAAAGATTATTAATATTTTACAGGGACTGAGGAAAAAAAGCTAAATGTGACATGTTGCTAAATCACACTGCCAGGTAAAATGCAAGTGTCCTGAGACCCCTTAAATATTTAAAAAGTAGGCTCTAATAACATTTTCAGGTGTCGCAATTTACGCGGAATGTCACCATAGTCACGGTCCATATAGTCTGATACATAGGCTCGTCCACGGAATCATTGCGCGGGACTCAAAAAGACCCGATTTTTTATGATGGACAAGTTTTTTGGATCGACTGGGATTAAAAACCCATGGAAACAATTTTTTTCTGTAATAATTTTTTTTCTTATTTCCGAAAGAACTACTCAAAAGAATTTGAGAGCGAGAGGAGGATAATTTCTTAAAAATTCTCTTTTATAGATTTTACAGTAAAGTCTTAGAAAACAGAACCCTCATTATAATGAAATCCTGTGTCACATATACAAATTTCGTCTAATTTCTTTCTTAATATATTTGTTTATTTACTTCATAATTTAATCTACTGATTTTTAATGCTTTTATTTTAACCAAAGTGTGTGAGTCGCACTTCTTCTTACCCTCTATCACCCTCTTGTCACAAAGTGTCACTATTTCACGAATCTCTTCGTTCACTCAAAGGGTGATATCATTTGTGGACGGCCCCTTATACATACATGCATAATAAAAAACATAAAAGAAAATTTTATCTTCCTTGTTTTTATTTTATTTTATTTTTTGATATGTGTATCCTTGTGTCTTTTTTGAAGTATTAAAAAAGTTGTAATGATTTACAGTTATAAATTTTTAATGGTTCAAGCAGTATGAAAATCTTTCATTTCCTCTAGTCTACAAAAAACCTCTGGATAACGGGAAGCAGTTTTCAATTTTAAAAATATCAACTCATTTTCACAGTATATTTCTTCAAAATATGCATTTTCAATTAGAATGAAAATTAATCCCAAAAACGCATCTCTTAACCTTAATGCCACAAACATTATCAAAAGAAATAATTCATTTGCCCTATGTTTAATAATATTTTATTTTTAAAAACTTTGAAGCCATCTTTAATTTATTTCCGCTTTTTTCCATGCGGCTTTAGTATTATTCAATAAAGATATCTCTTCTTCTCTCCTCGTATGAAAGAGAAAAAAACCTTCAAGAAAAAAAATTATTTTAAAGTTGAAGGAATTCAAATACGTCGTTCTCTCATAATCCTTTTATAATTTAAGTTGGTTATGTCGTTTTCGTTCCTATTTAATGAGATTTACGGTTGATGGAATTTTTTTTCACAAATAAAAGCGCAGATTTGATTATTATTATTTTCTTTTTGCAGTAAAGGGTGCAATTATTTGCCACGCTTTATCTCATGTATATATTTATTTATTAATGTACAAAAAGAAAACATGTGTATATAAAAAAGACGATCCTTTATATAAAGTTATTTTATTTTTTTTCTTGAGTATGGGGACGGAAAAATATAAGAAATAACCTTTTAGACCGTGAGGCAGTGTTTCATAATCTGTGCTTAATACATAATTTTTCATTTTTGTACTTAATAGGATTAGATTTTAATTAAAGAAAAATTTAGTTTAAATACTGTTTTTTTCTTTTTTTTCTTTGCTTTTAAACAGAAAAAAAAGTTTAATCAGAATTTTCTGCCTGGAATTCTTGTAATTATTTCGCTTGCTGTAATCATTTTTCTGCTTAATGGAGCTAGGTCTGTTAATCATGCAGTTTATAAAATATTTAGTTTATAGAACCTTAAATAATTGAAAGCTAAATTAAATTTAGTTAATCGTGAAAAGAATTTCTTGGTTATCTATTTTTTTAATTATTTGTATTTTCTTAAATTTACTTTTCTCAGTTGGATATCTTTTTTTTTAATCCCGTATAATTTCTTTTTTTAATGTTGAAAAATATTAAAAAGTTTGTACATTAATTTTAATTTTATTACATTTTTTTAAAATTTGAAAAAGCTTAAAGCGTTGGTATAGTTCACAAAACGTTTGGAAAGGTATCGTAGCATTTTACTTAATGTTCATTGAAGAATTGTTACATTTGCCTTTTACTAATGAACACGTTGCTCAAGCTACGGTAGTCAATTCTGTGACGATGGACATGCTATACTGGGGGACAAAGAGACATTCCGAACTAACAAGGAAGGTCTCCATACGGGCATACTCCGAAATATCTGAAAAAATTACAGAACATTCTTCTCATGAGGATATATACGTTTACAAAAAAATTTGGCGGAACCTCCATCCCTGTCCGTAAAAAATTAATGAAAACTTCATTATTTGACGATTTATCATTGGTTGGCGATGAAAAGCAATTTCAAAAAATTGTTTATTTTAAGCCAAATGCATTTTAAAGGAAGAAAGTTTAATGTTCAACGTGTTTAGATAAATTAAATATCTTTGGTTTTGTCAGCTTTAGTTTGCTTTACGTATAATTTCATTGTATTGATATTTATATGTTTTTACATTCAAATTTAACCATCAAAATTTGAGATTTAACTCTAAATTCAAATTTAGATTAATTAAAATTATTTCAAGTTAAAATTCCAGTTGAGCATTGTCAATTCGATTTTGTTGCTATGGAAACATCTGGCTTTTATTTTTGAATACACCTAAATGTATGAAAATAATTTTACTGGATAAGAATTTTTTTCTTCTTTTGAAAATATTTTTTCCAGTGTTAGATAACTACAGCAACAAATAATATATATATATGTTAAACTCTCTCATTGTTTATGTTTAAATTCATTAAATACCATTTACACGAATTCAAAAAATACAAAAATTTTCAGTTGCATTAAAATTGTTTGCTTTTGGTGGGGAAAAGTGTTGCTCGCCAAATTGTGTGGCACTTTCGTCTTTTCACGCCAAATATTCGAAAGTATTTTTATTTTCCATGTTTTCTACTGCAATTCCGGCGCTAATTTTTGCTGATCCTTTATTACATACATGATTAGTTTAATTAGTATTTTTTTTTCAAAAAAAATCTGAGTATGCCCAGTATGGAGACCTTCCTTGGAAGTAAGATCCAAAACTAACATTAAGTTTTGTGGGATGAAAATACTGGTTGGACTAAACTATCACTCGAAATCCCAAGTAAAGAACTGGATGTCAGAGAAAATCCGCTCAGAGGAATCTCTCATTTTTAAAAAATAAAATGATGATTGCATGGTGAACAATGTGTGGTTACATGGTGATCATCGATGGTTACCTGGTGAATAACGGTGGTACATGGTGAATAACGGTGGTTACATGGTGAATAACGGTGGTTACATGGTGAACAATGACGGTTACATGGTGAATAACGGTGGTTACATGTGAACAATGATGGTTATATGGTGAATAACGATAGTTACATGATGAACACCGATGGTTACATGACTAAATGCCATAAAGTTGATAATGTTACCAAAAGTTGATAATTACCAAAATGTTGATAATGTTATATTTGCATAGCCCCTTGTTTACAAATAAATTTTCTTCTGAATATTCATGTCATTCAATTATTTCAGCATTTTACGAATACAAGCCCCAGAAAAGGGTCAAATGTAGATTCCTATTTATAATTAAAAGCTATTTCCACTCAATTCTTCAGTTAAAAAGTAACAAATTTAAATTTTATGTACATGGCTTTGTTTTCTCGTTTCCTATGAAGTAAAAGTTTTAATGAGACATCTCATTAACCTCTAAATTAAAATCTGAATTGTCTGAACATTTTCATAATCCAGCACTTAAAAGATTTCAGCCGAGTTTTTCTTTTTTTTTCTCGTTCTACGCGGAAACTTTAATGTCTTTACAGCTTTCGTAAAAAGGAAAAAAATGTTTTTTAGGAAAAGTTAATAATGAAAAAAAATTAAAATACAATTAAACCTTTTTGCTTGACATGCATTTTTTTAGGTTTCTTTTCATGCTTTAACATTTTTAAATATTGAAGATACTGTTTTAATTTTTAATTATTCTCATTTAGAAAATTCAGTCTTTTTCAGAGTTCAGTATTTTTCTCTTTTCAAATAAAATATTCACAGTTCAACAACGTGTTTAGTTTGTAATCAACATAAGAATGGATAATTACATAAATTACCATTATTCGCAGTTTAAAAAAATAGATATTTCTTGTAATCACAAAATATTTTTGTTAAAATACCAATTATCTCTGTAAATGTAGCATGTATTTAACTGTAAAAAAGACAAATAGTTTGGTAAAAAATAATAACTGTAAAACTGTTAGAATTTATGCATGTAACACATTCTAGTTTGCAGCTAAATTCTATAAAACATTTAAGATTTTTTTTCTTTTATTCATATTGAATTACAACAAAATAAATTTTGCATATTCCAATGAGATAGAAATATTTGAAAGTATAAAGACTGTTTTTTTTTTGGGGGGGGGTGGTGGTGGTGGTAAGAATGCTATTTATTCAGCTGCCGAATTTCCTTTGGTATTGTTAGGTCTATGGGCGGTTGATGCATTATTATATTCAAAATATCTCCTCGAGGAATTAATATTTTTAACTTATTTTTTCAGAATTTTCTTTTTAAATTGTCATATTTTTCTCAGTAGTCAAAATATTTCTAAAATTTATGTTCAATTTAATATTTTATGTTTTAAAAATTGATGAACTGCTCGTAAAATTTTAATACTTCTTATAAAATTATGCATAGATTTTTAAAATATTTTTAAAACTAAGAAAATAAGACATATCTTTTAAGAAGAGAACAGTGAAAAAAGAAATTAATATTAAATTCCCCACAAGATATTTTGAATATTAAAAAAGTACATCAAACGTCCATACACTTAACATTAGTAACGGAAATTCAGCCGCTGAGTGATTATGTGAGCACACTTAACACTAGAACCGCCATTAGGGGTCAAAATGACCCCTGCGGATTTGATAGCAGTCGATTCGAACCAGAATTTTCTTCATAAGATATGTTCAATATAAGCAGCAAAAAAATAGATTAATTAAATAAGTTAAATAGTTTAAAATTAAAATTCTGGTGCGAAACACTTTTTATAAAACTTTAGTAAAATACCCGGCTGTTTTAGTGTTAATGTGGAAAATGTATTATCTAGCTGTCAGTAATTTCACATATGTATGCTGAGAAATACGAATTTTGTACAAATAATTAGTCGTATGACGTGGCAGTTTAACAGTTTTAGGTAGTAGATTAATGATGTACAGATGTTATGGAACTGTTTGTAAACTATTTGATCTATGTCATAGAATTGTTTGTCAACTCTTTGATCGATGTTATAAATTTGTTGGTAAATTGCTTGAATTTATTAGGCATTTGAATTTTTTAATATTTGTTTTAAAAAACCTAAACTGTATATTAACCTTTTCGGGTCTGGTGTACTATTAATAGCACATATCATTTAATCTATTATTATTTTGTCTTAACAATTATTTTGTTATTATCTACATATAGAAATCATAGTATATATCTATACCTTTCATATTATGACTTCAACTGTGTTTTGACATTTAGGAATAATAATAATAATGGTTTACTTAATTATCTTTGTACCGTTGGTGATTCCTTTATTTTAAACATATATTTCACTCTTTAAAACATAGATTACTTTTATGAACGAATCCGATTCATGCGTGATAAAACGCAAAAAATATTATAACAGAAGTAATTTATTCCATTTTTCAATATTGGGTGAAAAATGTCCGGGCCAGGATTCGAACCAGGGATGTATTGGCTGAAGCCGCCAATGCTCTACCAACTGAGCTATCCCGGACACGAACATTGGAGGACTATTTCACCCAATTAACCTCAACGATCACTTTTATCTGGTCTGATACTCTGGATCAGTTCAACAGAATAAATCGAAGGTCAGTATATGGAACTGCAGAAAATCGCTGCATAATGAAATTACATTAGATTAATTTCAAACACGATTATTCAATCGGTAAGTCAATTATAACAGAAGTAATTTATTCCATTTTTTCAATATTAATATTGAAATATTAATATTGAAAATAATAAGAAAATATTCAATATTAATATTGAAAAATGGAATAAATTACTTCTGTTATAATTGATTTACCGATTGAATAATCGTGTTTGAAATTAATCTAATGCAAAAAATATTAGAAAGTTGCAACATTTGTTAATTCCTACTGTAATACGATATTTTCCAAACGTCTCCAAACACACTTCTTAACGTACACACACTTCTTCTTTCACATAAATATGAATTGAGTAATACAGAAAGTAAGTACAATCGTTGCATTTCATACAATTAGATAATCTTTAATCCTTTAACGGACAAAGCATTTTCATTGCTAAGATGTTGAAGTAAATGAATGACACCGGTAATAGTAAACAAATACATTTGTAAATAAGAAAAAGTGATTTTTCACATACACAATAAAATGATTTTTTTTAAATTAAAATCCCAGTGTCGTTGTTACATATCGAATTAAAATTTTGGAATTTCGTAGAGAAACCAATGAACGTTAAAGGGTTAAACATCAGAAAGTCTATTTGCATAGTTACAATCAGCATTATTAAAGTGATTTTTGTTCTTAAAATGTAAAAAAAATTCCGAAAGGGTTATAATAATAAAGAAATAATTGTCTAAAATGACATTTCTCATATTTATCGAAAAGAAAACTATCACAAATAGAATTCTGTTCTTAAAAAAATTAAACTACATACCTTTCAAAATAGAAATATCTGAAACAGCATCTTTTATATCTCAAAATAACGAAATTATGTTTTGTTTTTAATGTAAGAAATATACTTTCTAACTGTCACTTCTCGTAAACACATAGTTGTTCAGGGATTACGCATTTTATAACATAATTCGACGCTTGATATGGCAATCTGTCTGGATTACGTAAAGTGACATTTATATCATGGCATGCTTTTATCGAATTATATGAAATGTTTGATCGATTAGGTTTATATCGATAATATTTATTTATATAATGTTTTTGTGATACTAACCGTTCAGTTAAATAACTAAATTATCGTAAAAAATATTTAATGTCTGGTTTATTTTCATTTAGACAGGAAAGAAAGATCTATTGTTCATACATATTTTTAATTCACAGGCTATAAAAACGTGAGAGATAATGTGTCCGCAGTTCTGTATGTACGTATGTACACTATTTGGCCAAAGATGACCGGCTACTTGCGATTTTAGACATTTTGTTAAATATCTACAAAAGTGCATGAGGAATTATCCTGAAACTCTAAGTGTGTAAATATAATAATGCAGGTCATACATTGCCGTGACTATTTTTTCCTGAAACTCTACAGGGGACCGTCAACCTATTGAAAAAGAACGAATGACTTTTGGATGTAGCAAAAGAGCTATAGCTGTAGATCATCATTAAGTGGCTTATTGTAATATAATGTTTTCATTTTTATGTGGATAGCATGTATACTCATAGAGAAATTAAGGTTTTTACAAAAACAGTTCCAAAATTTTCCAAGTTTTTTGCTTATAATTTGCGGAGTTCTTAACATAAAATAATGTTGTTTTCTGCAAATATGACAAACAACATTGCACTCTATATGACTGTCATCGGAATTGAAAAATAACAAAAAATGTATGAAAAATGAGCAGGTTTACTAAATAAATTTTCATTGCGCATGCGTCAATGATATCAAAATTGTATTTGCGTATTATGTTAGCTAAATGTATTCAGCAACGTCTGTAAATTTTTCTAAAACATAGCTTAAAAATTCTGAAAGTGATCGTCTATAGAATCAGCTCAAAATTCGCTATTCCCAAAGTGAGGCAAAAAGATGAGAGGTTGTATCCATTGATTATGGGCAATATAGAATTCACAATATAGCACGTACTACTATATTTGAATAAAACCAATTATTTTCAAATTTAACGTCTATTATCTTTGAACTCAATTTACTCCACATCAAATTTCTGTCATTTGTATACCTTGGTTTCTGAGATCCTCATACAGCCTTTATAGAACACTATTCTTATTTTGTCAAACAGTTACTTTAAATTGGTTATTTAGTTTACTAAATCAGTTATTTAAATGTACTCGTATTTTTAAGAGTCATGTTTTTTACTCGTAAGTAATATACATATTCGATTTAAAAAAATAAATATAAAATAAAAAGGTAAACTTTAAAAAAAATAGGAAGCATGTTTTTTTTAAATATTAAACAGGCATACTCAGATTGTAACATTTTCAAAAAAATTAGCATGCATTACAACCGTGAATCTTTGCAAAGATATTGAGTATGTTTTGTAGAATATAAAAATAAAGAACATCGTTATAAATATCATATGTTCGGCAAAGAACTATATAAACATTGTATTTTGCGTATATAAAATGAATGCAATTCAAGAAATATGATTTTTTGTATTCTCATATGCATATGAGATTATGCATATGCATGCATTTTATTGAATAATAAACAAAGACTTTTATCAAAATCCTCATTTTTATTCATAAATATTTAAGATGAGCACGCAGCTGCATAAAGCATCAACGTAAACGGCGGTACAGTTTTCTTTTGGCATTTCGTTAAACAAATACTTTTAGTTTTTTTAACTTCTAAAGAATTCAATATTATGAATTTTTAAAAGAATTTCTTTCAAATTAGAAATATGAATAAAACGCCGTTCAAAGCAAACAAAAAATAAATCTTAACTACACTCATCTAAATCTCATTCAAAAATTTAAAAATATATTTCACAAAGTTTTTCAGAAATTTTGAATAATTATGGTAATTTCTACGAAAAATAAAATAAAAATGTAAATCCATTCTTTTGTCTTTATTTTACCATAGACTAGTGATGCACAACCTTTTTGCCAGAAAATCGTTTGCCACCAGAATATTTGAAAAGTGTCGTTTGTTTTATTACATGGGTCATTTTCAAAAAACTTGTACATTCTATGTCCCCCAACTTTAAGAATTTTTAATAACTAAAATAAAGTTTTAAAAATAAAATTTAAGCATTTACATTACTTGTCTGACTGTTTAGAGTAAATGTGGGCTAAATATTATCAGAAATTAAAAGTAATATTAGTGTAGTTATGGTTTCAATGTGTCAGCTATAGCTAAAATGCTATGTCCCCTCTTCCCTTTTTACTTTTTCAACTGCTATAAAATTATAAATCAATTGTCGAAAGTGCTAATTTTTTCAGTTGTGACAATTGTTGTATGTCTTATCTGTAGCATAGACCATATAATATATTTTTTAAAACTTGTTTTTTTATTAAAATGGAACAATTTATTGTTGTCCCCAGATTTTTTCCCCTCTGTTACTTCCACTCTGTTACCATATTTATTGTAATAAATTATTACTACTAAGTGTTCAACACAAGGTTTTGCAGTTCTTCGAACAGTCTATTTTTAGATGAGGCCATCATTTTTTAAATTATTAAGTTATTTTCACTGTGGTGTTGAACTAAAGCATTTACAAGATAAGGATGTTTTTTTCAGTTTCCCCTCTGTTACCAGCTTATTTATGTGAAATTTATTTTTTTTATACTTTTATAAAATTTTAACCATAAGATCAAATGGTGCTTCTTAAATAAATAGGCTTAGTTTTTCTTGTTTTTAATTCACTTTGTGCTGATAAAATTATTTGCAGTTTTTCCCCCTCTGTTACCATGCTTAGGGTAACAGAGTGGAACAGAGTAAGAAACTACTAAAAAAACAAGTTTATTTAAACATTGTTCTTGAAGGCTGCACATTCTCGTTTCATGTTCTTAGAACAGAATTAAAAATATGTATTTTTCTTTTGAAATATAAAATAGTAGTTTTTGTGGTGAGCTAGTTGCCATAAACATTAGGCTTTAATTTTCTCAAACAAAATGCTTCTTTAATTATAGTCATTTATATTTATGAATCAATACTACTTATTTATGAAAAAATAATGCAGCGTGAAATACCACTATTTTCGAATATTAATTTTTGTGAAAGCCTTTAATTCTTGCTTGGTCAGTTTCAAATTTTAGGATATTTTATAACACATGATAAAAATGTATTAAAGAAGAAAATATCATTATTTAAGTAGGAAAGAACTTATAAAAAAGATACACCGCGTCAAATACTACTATTTTCAAATAGCAATTTCTGTAAAAATCGTTATTTCTTGGGTTAAAAAGTCATCCAATCGGCACGCGAATTTGTTAAAATTTGAAAATCTAAGGCGTGCTGTTAGAAATTGAAACACAGATTATAACATATGATAAAAATTTATAAAAACAATGCCACATGAAATATCAGTTTTTTCGAATAGTAGTTTTTTGCAAATGTCTTAAATTCTGCCTTGATCTGTTTGAAACATTGAAACTTCATGATAGCTTATAACACATAATAAAAAGTTATATTAAAAAAATTGCCTGGTCTAATCCCACTATTTTTTAATAGTATTTTTTGCAAAAATCTTAAATTCTTGCTTTAAAGCACCACTACCTCGACAAATATATGTTTTTTTTAACTAAGCAGTGCGTTTGTCATAGCACATGATATAAATTTACAAAAGAGAATGCCCCGCCAAATACCACTATTTTCCAATAGTAATTTTTGTAAAAATCTTTAAATTCTTGCTGGATATGTTTGAAACATTAAGATCGGATACACTACATGATATAAACTTATAAAAAAAATATGTCACATCAAATATCGCCCCACTATCAATCAGCATTCCCTTCGGTTACTTTTTTTCCACTCTGTTACTGTCAATTTAAGCTGGTTTATTTCACTAAAAATTTTATCAATCATAATTTTGAATAACTAATTGTGTAACTTTAACTAATATTTTATTTATGTAATATTTTTTTAATAATTTAACTGAAAAAATGTGAATGGACATTTAATTAAAACTTATGATTTTTCCAAAAAAGTAACAGAGAGGAAATCTTTTGTATTTTACAAAAATAAAAATAATCATAACAAAACAACAGTTAGAATTTTCTGAAAGTAGCAATCATGTAATTAAAGGAAATGTGATATTTACTGTTTTAGGTGTTTTATTTTTTTAAATAAAAATTTTTGACTGTTGGTAACAGAGGGGAAAATTTTACTGTTGCAAGTTCATACTTTATTTTTTATTTGACGTTCCAAATCAAAAAGTGAACTGCTGTTTTCAGTTTTATATATAAGAAATGTTTTAGTATCGTCTAATATTTTTATAAGTTGCATTTAAAAAAAAATTTTCATTTGTGAAAAATTTCCCAAATGTACAAGTTTTTTGAAAATGATCCACATAGCAAAGTTTCTGTCATTATTATAAGGAAAATTATTCTGCATAAAATTAGTGGTATCAGTTTGGCCCGCGGGCCACAGGTTGTGCACCCCTACCATAGACTATTTTAAAAATGGCATAAACCATTTTTATGCTAGAATGATAAATTTTCTTTTTTGAAACCGTTTTGTTTCATGCCGTTACTATGCCAACAAAAGAGCAGGTAATTCTTTCGGAGCTAACTTCTACTTTAAAGCCTCGCATGAGTTGGTAAATTGTCCGACAGATATCGGAAAATACTTTCTAAAGTGTTATATCTGCATTCCACATTCTTTTAAGTTGTAATGCTTGATCGAATGACGTCAAGATATTATATAGAAGAATGAAAAGCCAGTGGATGGGTCCTTTATTTTATATATAAAATTTCGAAATGACATAACCCCTTTCACAAGATTTTTAAAAGGCATAATATGTGTTATATCAAAGGTTTTACTTAGCGATATTCCTTTAAATTATTTTATGTTTTTGGCATATTCAATATTTTCCTGTTTCTTAATAACATCTATTATTTATTCCTATTTTTAAACTTCGCTTTAATTTTAAAACGTGTACATTAATAATTATCGTATTCAAAAGCTTAATGTAAAGTTTGTGGTGTTTTTATAAATTTTATCAGCTATCTCTTTTACAATATTCTGGGAGAATCTGTCTTTTTTTCAAATGTTTTAAAAAAGCCATTATTTAAAATTATTTCTAATATTTATTTGAAAATCACTATACAAAATTGCATTTTGCCTACATAAACTGAATATTGCTCAAGAAATGTGAGGTTCTCAATTCTCATATGCATGTTATTATTTTATGAAAAATGAACAAAAAAATTTTAGCAAAATCCTTATTTTTGTTCATAATGGTGAACAATTAGCACTCTGATCATAAGGATGATCGTAAAGAACGGTAGATAATTTTCTTTTGGTATTTCATTAAACAATTCCTTTTAGTTTTTTCCTTAGTTTGTATATTATACAACTGAAAGCTTTTCAAGAATTCACATTTATGAATTTCTTAAATTTTCATTGAAATTAAAAATCAGATTAAAATGCTGTTCAAAGCAAAGAAAAAAATGAATCTTAACTATACTCAACTAAATCTCATTCAAAGATTTAAAAATATGTTTTGCGAAGTTTTTCAGAAATTTTGTATAATTATGGTAATTCCCATCGAAAAATAAAATAAAAATGTAAATCCATTCTTTTGTCCCGATTTCATCATAGTCTTTTTTAAAAATGGCATGAACTATTTTTAAGCTAGAATGATAAACTTTCTTTTTTGAAATCGCTTTGTTTCATGCCGTTACTATGCGAACAAAAGAGCAGGTAATTCTTTTGGAACTAATTTCTACTTTTAAGACTCGCATGAGTTGGTAAATTGTCCGACAGATATCGGAAAATACTTTCTAAAATGTTATATCTATGTTTGAATTTTTTTTAAGTTGAAGTGCTTCATCGAATGACGTCAGGATATTATAGATAGAAGAATAAAAGGCCAGTGGATGGGTCCTTTATTTTAATTATAAAATTTCGAAGTGACGTATAACCTTTCAGAAGAGTTTTAAGATGCATATATGAGTTTTACATAAAAGTGTTTTAAATCGCGATATTCCTTTAAATTATTCAATTTTTTCGGCATATTCATAATTTTCCTGTTTCTTAATAATATCTATTTAATCCTAATTTTAATTTCGCTTTAATTTTAAAGATGTACATTAATAATTATCGTATTCAAAACCTTAAAGTAAGGTTTGTTGTAACTTTATAAATTTTATCAGCTATTTATTTTACAATATTGAGGGAGAAGCTGGGTTTTTTTTCAAATGTTTTAAAAATCCATTCTTTAAAGTTATTTCTAATTTTTATTTTAAAAATCACGATACAAAATTACATTTTGCGTATATAAACTGAATACTGCTCAAAAAATGTGAGTTTCTCAATTCTCATATGCATGTTATTATTTTAATGAAAAATGAACGAAAAGACTGTTAGCAAAATCCTTATTTTTGTTTATAATTGTGAACCATTAGCACGCTGCTGTTTTTAGCATCATTATAAACAATGGTACATAACTTTCTTTTGGCATTTCATTAAACAATTCCTTTTCGTTTTTTCATTAGTTTGTATATTATACAACTGAAAATTTTTAAATAATTCATATTTGGTGAATTCCATGAAAATGCGACATGGACATCATTTTTTAAATTTGAACTAAATTAGTATTTTTTTGTTCCAATTGATAGAAAATAAGTCAAATTTTATGAAAATAACAAGATATAATAAAATAATTGTAAAAATAAATTTTTATAGTTAATTATTATCAAGACTAACTTTGAAATCAAAAATCTGCTATTTTTATCTCTAGTTTAATGTCCTTTGAAGCATTTAAATATTACATAGATTTTTGAAACAAATATATCTTTTAAAAAATTGGCTAACAGTTTGTTTAAAAACACCAAAATTTTCACCTGAAACATTTTAATTATTTTGCTATTGCCCCCAAACTTTATATTAGTCTTCATGTCATGTCTGTCACAGAAAATGTCGAATTTTTTATTTTCAAAAAAATCTACTTGATAAAAATTTTAAACACTTTATTTTCTCTTTTTATATGTCAAAAGGAACAGTTCATAAAAAAATTGAAAGATAAATTTAAAATTTGAGTGAAATATAAAGCATTACATTTTGTCATGTCTGTCACATTTGTCATGTCTGTCACGCTAGTCATGTCTGTCACAATTAGTTTTTCAAGCAACTTTACCTTAATCTCTTTCCTGGAAAGTTATTTTTGTAATTTTTAGGTGCGTTCGTAATTATGTAAAAACGTAGCACCTATTGTTGCCGCTCAGTCCGTCCGTCTGTCTGTCCGTCCGTCTTCTATCTGTCCGTCCGCATATAACAACGCAAAATCTATCCAACCTAATCGTTTGAAATTTAAAATATAAAATTATTACATAATTTTGTCGAGTCATTTCAAATTTTATGAAAATCAGATGGATAGATCAATTACAGGGACAATCAAAAGGATTCCGTTACATTACGTCAATGGGGAAAAAAAAGTTTCAAATGCATTTTAATCGTTTGAAATTTAAAACGTTTAATTATTACATAATTTTGTCGAGTCATTTCAAATGTTATGAAAATCGGATGCATAGACCAGTTACAGGGACAATCAAAAGTATTCCGTTACATTACGATCAATGGGAAAAAATGTTTCAAATGCATTTTAATGGTGTTACACTCATTTGAACATAATATAATTGAGATGAATCTATGATGTATGTACTAAAATCTACATTGTACAATCTGGGATGCAGAGAATATTTATTATTAAATTACAGGGCCACACAAATGTATTTCACTAAATAATTTATACAGGGAAACATTGTTTGGGGCGTGTTTTAATTATATTAACCTATTTTTCATTTTATGAATAAGATATACGTTAATGAAGTATAATAAAAATTACTCCCTGCATATTTACAGGAACACAAAGATTTCGACCACTATACTGTATCCAAAGTACGCTCTACTATATCAGCAAAATCTGAATATTTTAAAACTTATAGTACAAACGCACCTCATTTGCTACGCTTCAAGTGCAATTTCCAACTTGTTTAACTTAATATTGATGCCAATAATATTTCTTTACAACTCAACTCAGCAAAATGCTTAAATTTAGAATACATGTCATAGTTACCAGATAATTATGTTGATACCAATTTCTTTGTTTCAGATATATTATCTGTCACAATTATTTTTTCAAACAGTTTTGCTTTAATCTTGTGATTTGAAAGTTGTTATTATTTAACTTGGAATTGATGGCTATGGTATTTCTTCATGTGAAACGTACACAATCTAAAGTTTTCTACTTTTTAAAAGAAAATCTGCCAATTAGAAAATTTCTGGTACAAACTCATTTCAGTGAAAACTTCCAAAAAATTTTATAAATTTTAATTTTAATTTTTTTAAAAATTTTTTTAACATAATATACCAATGTTATATCATATTCTAATCTCCAAGTTGTGATAAAAGTAAAGAAAGTAATATTTAAGAAAAAAATACTTAAATTCATAGAAAATTCTACACGTGTCATGTCTGTCACAAAACTTTGTCATGTCTGTCACGCTGATAAATATTTTTTTATATTTTTCTATTTGCAAATTTTTCAATATTTTTCTTTCTGCTTCACATATCCAAGTCTTATTTTGTTTCCTAAAAAATTCTGGTCTTGGTATACATACCAATTAAGAGCAAATGATGATAACATGTGTCTAGTCAAAATCTATGTCTAAATTTTGTCATGTCTGTCACGGCAGGTTTTAACCCCCAATTAAATTAAGTTTTTCCTTGAATTAAAAGTTTAGTGTTTTTTATAGCATAAGGCCTGTATTTACATCACCCCATGCAATTTTTTAACTATCAATTAATATTTAGTACTTAAAGATGAACAAAAAAGTTCTCTCAGTCATGTCTGTCACAAAATGGAATTCACCATTTATGAATTTCTTAAATTTTCACTCAAATTAAAAATCCGATTAAGATGCTGTTCAAAGCAAAGAAAAAATAAATTTTAAATACACTCAACTAAATCTCATTCAAAACTTTAAAAATCTATTTCGCAAAGTTTTTCAAAATTTTGAATAATTATGGTAATTCCTATCAAAAAATAAAATAAAAATGTAAATCCATTCTTTTGTCCCGATTACAGCGTAGTCTATTTTAAAAATGGCATAAACCATTTTTAAGCTAGAATGATAAATTTTCTTTTTTGAAATCGCTTTGTTTCATGCCGTTACCATGCCAACAAAAGAGCAGGTAATTCTTTTGGAGTTAACTTCTACTTTAAAGACTCGCATGAGTTGGTAAATTGT
Source organism: Maratus speculifer (assembly GCA_964019185.1). NCBI lineage: Eukaryota > Metazoa > Arthropoda > Arachnida > Araneae > Salticidae > Maratus > Maratus speculifer. The sequence goes on along the minus strand of OZ025302.1, from coordinate 205,515,377 downwards.
CCGACAGATATCGAAAAATACTTTTTAAAATATTATATCTGCGTTCGGACATTTCTTTGAAGTGCTTCATCGAATAACGTCAGGATATCATAGATAGAAGAATGAAAGGCCAGTGTATAGGTCCGTTATTTTAAATATAAAATTTCGAAATGACGTATAACCTTTCAGAAGAGTTTTAAGATAAATGTATAGGTGTTAGATCAAAAATTTTACTTCGCGATATTCCTTTAAATTATTCTAAAATTCTGGCATATTCACTATTTTCATATTGTTTAATGCTATCTATTATTAATTCCTGTTTAATTTCACTTCAATTTAAAACGTGTATGTTATCTTTTCTATCACCGTGTTGAAGATCTGTAACATACACAAAAGTCAAAAGTACTTACTCAGTAAATTTTAAAATACGATATTATTTGTTGTTCTTATTTTTCAAGACTTTAGTTAATACAAAGTGATCACTGGATTTTTCAACAGACGATGATATTGGGTTAATTTCTCATACCAATACACTTTTCACCGACACGTTCGTTTGGCCAGCTACTTCGACATTTGTTTTCTTCCGTGAGTTTTAAAAAGCCAATGCACTGAACTCGGAAGGTATACTGTGTTTTTGTTCAAGTGCTCAAGAGAATGTTATCTGAAGTCTATTAAATATCGTAGTTTTCTAAATTGTCACTGAAGATCTTATGGTTAGTCATAGTCTCATGAAAGACTCATGGCTTCACGGAATTTTCATTACAATGCTTAAATTTTTAAGCCTATTGAATAAAATCCTTCAAAATGACTTCTTTTTAGGTACTTTCGTAATTATGTAAATACGTAGCACCTATAGTTGTCGTTCAGTCCGTCAATCTGTAACGCATGTAATAACGCAAAAACTACCCAACCGAATCGTTTGAAATTTAAAATATATAATTATTACATAATTTTGTCGTGTCATTTCAAATTTTATGAAAATCGGATGCATAAATCAATTACAGGTACAATCAAAAGTATTCCGTTACATTACAGTTTATGGGGAAATACGTTTCAAAAGCATTTTAATGGTGTTATACTCATTCCAACATAATAGAATAGATGAACCTATGAAGTATATATATTACAAATTTTAAAACTTTTTTCGCTAAAATTAACCTTTATACTATATTAATTTCCTTTTAACAATATTCCGTAGTTAGTTCAACATATTAAATTAAAATCCTATTACTAGATCTAATATATTAATCTTTATAGAAACGATATAAATTCTTAATACACCTTAAAAACATTTATTCCAATATGCGTAAATTTAAAATGATGGCTCTAAATTAAAAATATTCTTAATTAAACTTTAGTTCTTAATATTCCATATAAAACACATTTTTTCTATGTTTTATCAACCCTTTATAAGAAAATCTTATTTAATTTATTCCAAAATCATACCTTTCAAAAAATATCATTATTTATTTATTTATTTATTTTCCCTCCTTCAACATTTGATATTTGTGCATATAATACAATAAATTCATTTTTTTTCCTTTTCTCTTAAAATTAATCGTCTGTAAAAATATCGTCTGCCTAATATATTCGAAATTTTGAGTTTGATTCTAAATTAGTTAAATAACTTTTTTTTTAAAAAAATAAAATTTATCGTCTGAATGAAATAAAAATCTCGACGCTGGACATGAATTATGTTTAGATGTAGGTTAGAGAGTAGAGAATTTTCTAGAAGTTTGTTTTTAGATTTAAGAAGGAAGCTTGGAGGTGATGAGAGAGATTCTTTGTTTTTTCTTCGATGAGTACGTTAAGGACAGCTTGCTGAAGTAATGATGGAATATTCTTTTTGATGTTTCGGTTCAAGACGGCTTGCAAAGGGAAAATGTTCCTCTCTATATGACAATAGTTTAATAAACTAACTTGCAGCAGTCATTGTGAAATTTAAGGAATCTTCTACATTTATTTATTTGTTGTTTTTTCCCTCGCTTGCCAAGGCTGTTTGTTTTTTAAAAAAGAGAACCAGTGAAGATAATTCGAGTTTCTCCTTAAATCGTCATATATATATATATAATATTAAAATACACATTTTGTATAATCTGTGATGCAAAGAATATATATTATTAAATTACAGGAAAATTAATGAAAAAATGACAAAGTATTCCACTACATAATTCTATACAGGAAAACATAGTTTGGTGCGCGTGTTAATTATATTAAACTATTTCACATTTTATGAATATGATATACGTTGTTGAGGTGTAATAAAAGTTACTTACTGTATATTTACAGGAACACAAATAAAATTTTGACCACTATACTTTATACGATGTACAATATACTATAACAGCAAGATCTGAATATTTTTAAAACTTCGTTATCATACGAACGTATCTAATTTGCTATGATTCACATGCAATTTCCAATTTGTTTCTTTTGGGGAAGAAAGCTTTGGATTCTTGAAATCATTGTTTTGTTCATACTTACGTCACGGCCATATAAATTAATAACACGACTGCAAACAGCAACCATGTTTTCTCACTTTGAGCTATAATTTAAGACATCGAAGTATTCTTCACATCGGTCAAATAAATTAGCATCCTAAGCCACGATTTCACAAATAAAATGTTCAACCTGATGTTATCTGTTACCAACAAACTTCTCACTTATATATAGAATTCTAACATTGATTGAAATGGAATTTTATTAGATTCATGCGCACTTATTTAAAAAACATGTTCTGAATACGTGGTTAAAATTTAAAATCTGTCCGATGAAAATTGTAAAAGCTATAACTCAAGCCATCGTCATATACATCTCGCAAATAACTTTACTATATGCTTCATAAGCTTGTCACAATCAAAATATGTTGATCATATCAAAGATTCGTATAAAAAATGTTCAAACCAAGTTTCATTCCGATGCATTGTTTTTTCAATAAAATAAAACAAATTAAATAAACACTAAATAAAAGAATTCGTAATTTTTCAGCCGTCATAAATATCAAAAATAGCTTTAAAAATAATTTGTTCTGTTGTCATGCACATATCGGGATTTACCCGACCCGGAAAAGACAACTCTGATAAAAATTAAGCATAACTCAACAAGAATTTTGTCAAGCCGAAACTCGATCGGAACCAAATACATAATAAATTAGCATCTTAAGCCACGATTTCACAACTAGAATGTTCAACCTGATATTAGCCGTTACCAACAAACTTCTCACATATGTATATCAATCTAATACGTTTATGGGCATATGTGTAATGCAGCCATTGCTCCTAATATTATTATCCTAATGTTGGTAGAAGCGAATGAATGGAAATTATTGTATTAGTTTCATGTGTACTTATTTAAAAAACATGTTCTGAAATATGTGGTTAAAATTTAAAATCTATCCGATTGAAATTGTAAAAAAACTATAACTCAAGCCATCTTCATTTACATCTCACAAATGACTTGAATGTAAGCTCCATAAGAATGTCGCAATAAAAAATATGTTGGTGATATCAAAGTGAATCCTAAGTGAAGAGTGACTTTAAGATTTCCCCAGGAAATCCTAAGTGAAAAAAAGATAACCCATATTTAAGTACGATTATGGAAAATACTCTCCTGGTATCTTTCCAATATCAATTTTATCATTTTTGTGTAAAAATGAACACATATACACTTGTTAAAATTCAATTATGTAGATTTTTCATTCGAAAAATATGCTGAACTTTTACAAAAATTAAATCAATCCAATCCAAAAAAGTTAAAACTTAAGGTCAAATCGTTCCGGCATTTAAGTCAACTTAACTCGCTACGAAAAGGGGGGAAAGCGCCAACCTACTTGATTCGAAATTCTGGGGGTCGGATCGATTGGGATAGGACTAAAATCCGCTAATCCTATAATCCTAAATTTCCAATCGAATACCACACTCTGGTTAGATCCCCCCCCCCCCAAAAAAAAATAAATAAATAAATAAAACTTTAAAAAATGTAAGAGAAATGTGTACGTGGTGTTATGCTGCACTTACTTCAAGTATTTAAACATTTTTGAAGATTGAATTCAAACTATTCATCTAAAGAATTTCGGCTAATTAACTCTGTTTTCATTTCGGTCAAAACATTCTTCGAATTATTATTTCTGAGCTATTTATTACTTTTTTCAATCGAATAAATATGCAATAATTAAAATTCACTGGAATGGAATGCGATAATATATGAAATCTATAGTAACGGAATGGACTTTTCTACTGAAAGGCGAAAACCTTAATTATTGGTATTTTCATAAATGCCTTTGTGTTTATTATTTATGAAATATTTTTCATACTTTAGATATTATTAAAAGTATTCACAAAAGTAATCTCATTGCTTATAGAACTATTTAAGTTTCTTAAATTAAAATCCTACACTTTTGATTGAAAAAGACCTGGATGATAATGTAAAGTCTATGGGGACGTTCTTTTAAAATATCTCGCTCAAATTTTAATATTTTGACATGATTTTTTTGCATAGGATAGCAGAGGACGATCCACAACCGGCCTAGTTTTTACATTTTTGATTTTGGTTACATTCTTTTTATATTAGGATAGTTTGTTTCATAACCTGTTCAAACCGGTTCTAAAAGTTAAAGTATTTTTAAAAAAATCTGACACCCATAGACTTTACATTATCATCCGGGACTTTTTCAGTCAGTAGTGTGGCGTCTTAAACCTAAATCGTTGTTTTATGTAAACCTTTTTTAAAATTCATCAGTAATTTCTTTCAATATATTAAATATTCCTACAATACGCATAGATTTCTTGAGTAGATTTTCTGAATTTTTAAGCTTTAAAACTATATTTTGCAGTAAAATATACAGGGTGCAATATGTTATCTATCACCTGCCTTTAATTTCTCAAACATTAGTCGTAGATATATAGTTCCAATCAAAAAACGTTTCAAATGAAATAAATATTTACGTTGTGGCATTGTTCAAAGTTAGTTTTCGCAATTTTTTATAAAATTAATTTTACCAAAAGGTTTGATTTCTGTACTACAAAAATATACAGAGTTATTAAATTTCAAAGTTTGAGATTTTTGTACATGATTTTGTCTTCATTGAGGGATTAGTTAAAAAATGAATTAAAGTAATTGGAGACCGAAATCAGGATTCAATTTCCTTTTTACAGCGGAAGCACCTTTTGCCGGTATCACAAAACTGGAGTATCACCAAAGAGAGTTCTTCCATCTATTATTTTCGCTAATTTTCAGGGGTCATATACAAAGCGAAGAATGAAATGTTGAAATTATACTAAAAAATAAATATCGATTTATTATATCAGAAAACGGTCTGTATATGAATACAGGAAAGGCCGGAATATAGAAAAACTATTGCTTAAAGTGTTCTCCAATCGTGACAATGCACAATTGAATGTGTGAGAGTGCTGAGACATTATACATTGGAGCATACTAGGTGTAACTGTGTGAGAAGCAATAACGATACGCTACTTCACATTAACCAGAGAAATAGTTTAAATCATAGAAAACTGTGCCTTATAAAGTATCCCCAGCGGTCCCCAGGATGAAATCTATTTTATCCACTCCCACAGTATATAAAACCTATAAACTAACAACAAATTATAAGAAAGTAACGTGTTTTATGCTCCTTCTTTCTCTGTTTTTGTTTCAAAATGAACTTGGCCTCCTATGGTTGTGAATCTCTGATATGATCTCGTGATTTTTGTTTACCATTTCTATTAAAAAAATATTTTGCTGAATTTGTATCAATATGGCTTGCCCAACTCGCTATTTGAGTGATGCAGCATATGTATGAGAATAAAAATTTATTATATGATCTTTTAATGCATTTATATTACTTTTGAAATGTAAACTTAGTTTCTCTTTTGTCAAAGCTTTCGCAATAAAACTCCTTTAACTATTATCAATAAAAACTCTTCGAATACAAATCATTTATTGCTCTACATAATATGCTTACGAGGAACTGAAGCATGATGCTATTCAGATAGCACTAAACATCCTATAGAAAATAGATATCGCAGTACAATCACGTAATTGAAATAAGATTTTCGCTAAAAGAATCCGTTTATAGCCGAAATATAGTTCTTATTCTCGACATATAGTTCGAAAATCTCATATGTGTCGAGTTATGGAATTTTATCGAATTTAAAATTCTTCTTTATCCTTTTAGATAGACGTGAGTCTGGTATTTAATGTAAAAAAGTATATAGGCCAAGCTATTTTCTTATCTTATTTAATAAAATATACCGTTCATCTTGTAATTTTAGACAATATGAACATAAATGGAAAGGTTAATGGAGTATTTTTCAAATAAATAAACGAAATATATGGACTATAGTCGTATTTTACTCTACTATTATCATCGATTGTGACAATAGTTGATTAAATTGCATTGCATTTTTTTACAAAAGAATGAACATACGTATAAAATTTTGGATTTTTCTCACCTCCGAATTTAATTCTGCCATTCAAATACTAATTTCTTGAAAAATGTACAAAATGTGATTCACGTGACTATTATGTAAATAACTACAGATATTAATTTATAAGCTGTTAAAATATAAACTATGTATTTAAAATATCAAACCATAGATTATTTCAGATTAACATAGGGGTCATTCCATGTTAACTGACGTTACATTTAGAATAATTTATTGCAGCAATTTTAGTAATATAACACTAAAAATATTCAAATGCAAAAGTAATATGATTTGTCCATGAAACCTATCTCGGGGTCAATTTGGATGAAAACCACCTAAAAAATGATAATGACATTCCTTTTTCAGTAATCGCAGTTACCATAGTAAGTTAAATTTAAGAAATAACATTAAAATTAGGTATTTTCATCTAAATTGGGCTTTGAATGTCTTTAATTTGCAAACCGTGTCAAATTTACATTTTGAATAATTTTTTGTGAATGTTATATCAATGAAATTACTGAAAATAGTTCAAAATGTGACGTAAGTTACCATGGAATTTAGTAAGTTATCACGTTGTTTTAATTTAAGGATACAAGAGCATTGTAAAACACTAGTAATGTGTAGAAAAAGCTATTCCACACATAGTATAGAATGACGTATTAAATGGCTTACAAATCTTCCCATTTTAAACTCTAGGCTTAATTTGCCCGTATTCAGGGCCATTCCTTGACAAATTTAAAAAATGTCCTGTACTGACACTTGCATAAATATCTGTATTCGTTAATTTATAAGTTATTAGAGTACAAATTATGAATTAAAGATAACAAACCCTAGATTTTCGTATTAGCATAGTTGTTTTAAACTGAGAATGCCAGAGTACTGTTAAAACAGTAGTAACATTTAGAAAAAGCTGCTCCACACACGGTATGGTATGACCTATTAATTGGTTTATCTGCCCGTTTTCAGGGCCATGTCTTGACAAACTGACAAAATGTCCAGCAAGGGACACTTGCATAAATAGCTATATTTAATTATTTGTAAGTTATTAAAATATGCATTATAAATAACTAGGGTTGGGTTTTTTTACATGACAAGCGTCAAAAACTGGTTTAAACCGTCAAAAACATGTAATGTGCTTTAAAACATTTTAAGAAAAAGATGCGAACATTGGATAAGTTTTTATTTAACATTAATTACTGTAATTTAATAATTACAAAAAAAAATTAAACTATTTTAAGTGCAATAAAACATTTTTATTTTTTAGAATGTTCAAACAGAAAAAAATGATTTTGTACAGTTAATAATCAGGATCAATTTTATCCCGCAGCATTCTATTGCACATAACCAATTTAGCACATTTATTTACATCCAAAACTGATTTCTGAGTTTAGAGTGTATGAGGCCAACGTTAGGAAATACTCCCTCAATTGATGCTGAGGTAGCAGGGCTTGATAGCAGAAGCATTGCTAGTTGAGCAAGTTTGGAGGCAGACCAAATTTTCGAATTTATGACACATTTTTTCCCCCGGAAATGATAATATACAATGCAGTAATAGTGAATTTTTTACATTACATCTAATGTTGTATATGTGTGACAGATATTTAATGTGAAATTCTACAGATCAGTGTAGTATTTGAGGTTTTTGACATGACGATTTAAACCATGGTTTAAAACGGATAAAACAGCAAACTGTCAAAAACTTGTCAACCCAGCAAATAACAAATACTAGATTTTCGTATTAGCATAATTGTTTTAATTTTAAGATACAGGAGCATTGTTAAAGCAGTAGTGATTGTAGAATAAGCTCTTCCACACGCGTTATGAAACGACCTATTGATTGATTTAAAAATCTTCATATTTTAAGCTTTAGACGTAAGTAATCTGTCCGTTTTCAGGGCCATTTCTTGAGAAACTGATAAAATGTCCAGCCCGTGACACTTACATAAATAACTATATCTGTCAATTTTTAAGTTGTTAAAATATAAATTTTGCATTAAAAATTACAAAAGCTATAATTTCGTATTAGCATAATTGTTTTAATCTGAGGATACAATATCATTGTTGGAACAGGTGGGTTTGGAACCCTACCAGTGGCCGAGAAGTAATGACTTCTCAACTGGTAGACGGCAGGTGTTTGGTTCGAACCCAATCGCGACCGTCGGCCAAACTGTTCAGAGTTTTCGTGGTTTTCTTCGAACCTTGCATGAATACGGGTTAGGTTCCCTTAGAAAAACCCCCAAGAAGGGCACTCCTCTCCCTGTACCTATATCCCTCGAGTAGATAATCGGCCGGCACAAAATAAACCAAACCAAACCATTGATGAAACAGTAGCAATCTGTAGAAACAGCTGCCCCTCACATAGTATAGTATGACCCATCTATGGATTCAAAAATTTTTACATTTTTTTAAATGATAATTTTCCTTGTCTTCAGGGTCCTCCATAAAATAGTGAAATTTTCCTGCGCTTAACACTCTCATTAATATGTATGTATATTAACGTATTAATGGTTGTTCAATTATAAGCTATTCATTAAAAATAACAAATAATTCTAGATTTTCATGATACATAGTTGTTTTGTTTTGAGAACGAAATAACTTTATTAAAAAACAATATATATAAAAGCTGTCCCACACGTAACATTATGAGTACTATATGAAACAAATAATCAGGTCAAACTGTATTCGAGAGACAAAAACAATCGAGTTCAAGCATATAATAAAACAAAATGAAAAATTAAAAGTTTATAAATGAGCAATAAATTAATATCATGTCATTCCATGCACAAACACATACGAACATTTCTGATTTTTTTTTCTTTAAATGAAAAACTCAATCTTTTTAAACGAAATTAATCGTATTAATTAATTTTTGGAATTTTGGAGAAACGTGGTTTTTGTTGGTAATCCTTCAATTGCGATATTTAATTATTATAAATCTACTTTAATTTGTATGTTTTTAATATTTACTTTTTTTTGTTAGTATCGAGAAATTAATTTAAATTTCGTCATTAATAATCAGATAGGCTTAATAAAAAATAAATTAAATGCATGTTTACAAAGAATTTTTTTAAAGTAAAAGATTGGGTTAATTAATGTTTTAAAAATTCCATACATTCCATCCAAAAAAATAATTTAATTCCTAATGAGATATTTGATCGATGCATATTTAAAATTTAATCAGCGAATAATTTACAAATTTGGTTGATAATTATTTTTTTTTACAATTTTCTCATTATAGCTCAAAGCTAAATTCAAAATATTCCCTTTATGATCTAATTAATTTTGTTTTCTTTCAAAGAAACATGAATTTATAATGAATGTTTTTTTTAACTTATTGCAAAATACACACACTGGAAGAATATTTTATTACTTGAAAGAATGATGTTCTAATATTATTTCAATTGATTTTTGTGCAACTTTGTAACAAAGAAGAAAAAGTGATGCTGGAAGATAAATGAAAAGAAAAAATGTTTTATAGTTGGTTTAAGATTTAGCTAGCAAGATTGATCCTCCTGTTTTATGGATGAGAGTTTATAAGAACATGACAGTTTTTCTGCATCCTGAAGATGAACAAAATTTGAAATGACAAAGAAAAATAATGCTTAGACATAAGAGCCACACTACTCATTGAAAAAGACCCGGATGATAATGTAAAGTCCATGGGGGTGTTCTTTTCAAATATCTCGCTGAAATTTTAATATTTTGATGTGATTTATTTTGCATAGGATAGCTGAGAACAATCCAAAACCGGTCTAGTTTTTACTTTTTTGATTTTGGTTATATTCGTTTTATATTAGGATAGTTTGTTTTCATAACCGGTTCAAACTGGTTCTCAAAGTATTTTTTTTAATCTGACACCAAAATCGAAAAAGTAAAATCTAGGCCGGTTGTGAATCGTCCTCAGCTATTCTATGCAACAAAATCAAGTCAAAATATTAAAATTTGAGCGAGATATTTGAAAAAAACGCCTCCATAGACTTTACATTATCATCCGGGTGTTTTTCAGTGAGTAGTATGGCGTCTTAAGGAATTGTTAACGTTCCTAGAAATGTTAATTGAATGCAAAGAGTTAGAAAGTCAGAAAATGTTGATGCATGTGCAACTTTCCAGGCGTGCTCATGAGCTTAACCCTTTTGTACGAGTAGTTCAAAAACTTTGATTTGAAAAATGTTGACTTAAATATTCGAATACATATTTTTAAGCATGTAAAAAATAATTACAAAATTTAGAACGTAAAACAAAAATAATTATTGACTAAAAGATAATTTTATCGCATCTACAATAGGCGAAATACAACTCATTAATATTACCCAATTTATAACTCAAAATTTTAAATAATACTGAAGTACTTTTTAAAAAGTCTATTTTCAGATTTGTCCAGCTTTTTTAATTTGATAAAATTTACTAAATTAATTTTTGCAATATCGATCTGAATATTCTCAAATGATAAAAACAAAATTTGGTATGTAAAATTAATTCAATGTTATAGTATGTTGAGAATTCCAATGAACAATTTGTATTAATTGGTGTGTTGGAAAATAGGAACAGGAAAAATAATCGTGTTTTAAAACTTACTGTATAAGTACTCTTGACTTTTCTGTATGTTGTAGATCTACAACACGTTGATACAAAGGGTTAATATCATGTCATTCCCTGAACACACACATAGAAACATTTCAGATTCCATTTATATAAATGAAAATAGCGAGTCTTCTTTAACTATATATTTGTCGTATTAATTCATTTTTGGTATTTTAGAAAAACGTTGTTTTTGTTGGTAATCCCTCAATTGCCATTATCAATTGTAATAAAATTACTTTAATTTGTATGTTTTTAAAATTTTATTTTCTTTTCTTAGTATCGAAAAATTAATTTAAATTTCGTCATTTTTAATTGGATATTCTTAATAAAAACAAATTAAATCATATTTCCAAAGAATTTTATTTAAAAAAAAAGATAGGTTTCATTAAAAATTTAAAAAAATCCATACTTCCAATCCAAAAAATTAATTTAATTCCTAATGAGGTATTTGATCGATGCATATTTAAAATTTAATCAGTGAAGAATTTACTGATTTGGTTAATGAATATTTTTTTACAATTTCTCATTATAGCTCAGAGCTAAATTCAATATGTTCCCTTTATAATCTAATTAATTTTGTGTTCTTTCAATGAAACATGGATTTATAATGAAACACTTGAAGAATATTTTATTTTTTTGAAAGATAATATTTTAATATTATTTCAATTGAGATTTTTGTGCAACTTTGTAATAAAGAAGAAAAGGCGTTCCTGGAAAATAAATCAAAAGAAAAAATGTTTTATAGTTGATTTCAGTTTCAGCAAGCAAGATTGATCGTGCTGTTTTATGGATGAGAGTTTATAAGAACATGACAGTTTATCTGTATCCTGTAGATGAACAAAATTCGAATTGACAAAGAAAAACGTTTTTTGGAATTAAGGAATTATTAAGGTTGTTCTCGACTGATCCACTCAACAAACGCAAAACGTTTTGACACATTTACAAATTCATTTTTTAACAGAAAGATATAAAATTGGAAGGCCTGACTATGGAAGCGATTTCTAATCGAACATAGCTTTCCATTTTATGATAATGAAATTTACCTATCCTATTCTAAGCTATTTCGATCACTTGATCACCCGTTTTTCTCTTGCTTTTCGACCGTTTTTTCTGCTTTCGTCCGGAAATGTGTTCAAAATCGTCAAATTTGAAGTCTTGTTATGAAAGATCTATTCTGTTTGTAAAAAAAACAGAAAACTGACTGAAATTAGACAGTTTCTGAATAACAACAACTGCTAGTTTCATGCATTTCCGAACAAAAATAAATTACAACTTATGTCACAAAGTTTCCCTTTTTGAATTAAGAATACCCTTAACATTCCAAGAAATGTTAATTGAATGCAAAGAGTTAGAAAGTCAGAAAATATTGATGTATGTACAATTTTTCAGACGTGCTCATGAGATTAATCCTTTGTAGTTCAAAAACTTTGATTTGACAGATATTGACTTAAATGTTAGAATACATAATTTTAAGCAGGTAAAAAATAATTACAAAATTTAGAACGTAAAACTAAAATAATTATCGATTAAAAGATAATTTTATCGCATCTACAATAGGCGAAATAGAATTCATAAATATTGCCCAATTTATAATTCAATAAGTAATACAGAAGTATTTTTAAAAAAGTCTACTTTCAGACTTGTCCAGATTCTTTAATTTGACAAAATTTACTAAGTTTTGTCTTTTGCGCCTGACGAAGAAAGACTAAGTTCTTTCGAAAGGCCTTGCGCAATTTAATTTATTTTATGGTGTTTTAAAGTTTTTTTTCACTTCACTTATTATCTGAAAAATTTACTAAATTAATTTTTGCAATATCCATCTGAAGATTCTCACACGATAAGTAAAAAACTTTGGTAGGGTAACATCCCCAGTAATTGGCACATTAAGGATTTGCCTTTAAACTTACTTCTATTTTCATTACCAAGAAATAAAATATTTACTTGCAAATATTTTTAAATCAAAGAGTGCATACCTGTGCATCTATTTTGCCCGCTAAAAGCAAAAATATTTGAAAAAGTATTCTTATAAAAATATTTTTATAAAAAATTGCTGTAATCACCAGTAATTGGCACTCAGACTTTGACACAATTAAAGTAACCCTTTTCAATTAAACAAAACTGTTGTCAATTAAAATTTAAAATATACTATAAATCAGATAATAATAAATTGAAAAGCATGTCTTTCTTAAGTCAGAGAAGAAGCATTTGCAACAAAAATGGCTAATTTGATACAAACCATAATTGTTTCTCTTTTCTAGGTACTATTGTCATCTATTATCTTAAATCAAAGTTATCATGTGAAAGTAAATGAGCATATAACTGGTATATGGTCTTCAATTTTTAAAAGACTGAATATAAATCTTATTTTAGGACATTTTTGTAGGATTTGCCAATCACTGGTGCCTGCCAATTACTGGGGATGTTACCCTATATAAAATTAACTCAATATGATAGTTTGTTGGGAATTCCAATGAACAATTTGTATTAACTGGTGTGTTGGAAAATAGGAACAGGAAAAAGTTCGTGTTTTAAAACTTACTGTGTAAGCACTATTGACTTTTGTGTATGTTTTAGATCTGCAACAGGATGCTACAAAGGGTTAATATCATGTCATTCCATGAACACACACATACGAACATTTCTGATTCCTTTTATATAAATTAAAATCTCGAGTCCTTTTTAATCATATTTGTCGTGTTAATTCACTTTCGGTATTTTAAAAAAAGTTGTTTTTGTTGGTAATACCTCAATTTCCATTATCAATTGTAATAAAATTACTTTACTTTGTATGTTTTTAAAATTTTATTTTCTAGTATCACAAAATTAATTTAAATTTCATCATTTTTAATCAGATATTCTTAATAAAAACAAATTAATTGCATATTTACAAGGAATTTTATTATTAAAGGAAAAGATTGGTTTAATTAAAAATTTAAAAAATCCGTACATTCCATCCAAAAAATTAATTTAATTCCTAATGAGATATTTGATCTATGCCTATTTAAAATTTAATCAGTGAAGAATTTACTGATTTGGTTAATGAATATTTTTTACAAGTTTCTCATTATAGCTAAAAGCTAAAATAAAAATATTCCCTTTATAGTCTAATTAATTTTGTTTTCTTTCAGTGAAACTTAAAAATGAATGTTTTTTAAAAAACTTATTGTAAATCTGCAAGGAAATTTTATTTTGGTGAAAGAAGATGTTTTAATATTATTTCGATTTATTCTTGTGCAACTTTGTGATAAAAAAGAAAAAACTATGCTAGAAAATAAATCACAAGAAAAAACTGTTTTATACTTGATTTAAAATTCATCTAGCAACATTGATCGTCCTGCTTTATGGATGAAATTTTATAAGAACATGACAGTTTATCTACATCTTGAAGAATAACAAAATTCGAATTGATAAAGAAAAATAATGCTTGGAATTAAGAAATTGTTAACATTCCAAGAAATGTTATTTGAATGCAAATAGTTAAAAAGTCAGAAAATATGGATGTATGCATCATTCTTCAAGTGTGCTTGTGAGCTTAAGTTAGGAAAATCACAAAAAAGGGGCTGAATCAAGAGCAGGGAAAAAAATAAACTGTTAACCAAAGAATAATGAAAAAGCATTTTCCATTATTAAAAAAAAGACATATATCATCGTTGGAAGGCCGGCGCAACCATTTGGCAAACACGACAAACTTTGTTTTACATATTATAAAATACGCAAACTGTATAACGAAATATTATTCTGGTAAATAAAGGTTTTCTAATACTACTTCAATTGACTGCTATGCAACTTTTTGAATGAGATATATAACATGCCAGTAAAGGGAAGAATGGAAAAAGTGCAATTCCTCCTTGTGCAAATATGTTTAAAGGTTAATATATTAATTATAACATTAAAAAAATATTCAATTACTGCAAAATGCAAATAAATTGAAGTGATGACTTTTTAATGTCTTCTGTGACTGATAATCCTGAATTTTCCTTCCAGTCATGAACATATTAGAATTTGATATTGTGCACAGCCATTGACATCCAACAATCTTTTTGAGGTTTTTAAGTCTGCTACATTCTATATGCAGCCGATACTAGATTATTTTATGCTATATCAAATATTTTATAGCTGTAATGTTACCTGCCTATTAAGGAGAAATGTAGGACACATTTTAAAACTTAGTTTCTTTAATTATAAAATTGTTTATACAAATTTTGTTTTTATATATTGTTGAAGGAGATTAGAAAATGTTTCATTTTGTATTCGATATATTGATTTTTTTTTTAAATTTTTGTGTCAAACAAAATTGACTTGAATATTTTTTCTAAAAAATTGTTGCATTCCTTCCCAGTCTGTCTATTTCCCCTATATTTAAATAAAAATTATGCGCAATTAAAATATAAAGATTACATTAATTTAAAATACACATCTTTCACGCATTTAATTTAAAATATAGAAATAATCGAAATAAGAATAAAAAGAAATAATATTCTAAACCAAATCATTTTATTTCAGAATAAAAAAAATTACACAACCAAAAATAAATAAATGTTGCTATTGCCGATATTTCTGTTCGGCTAACATAAAAGTACTGTGAATTTTTCTCTTTTTAAGTAACTTTGAAACAGGATTGAGAAAAAAATCTATCTCAACAGTAAACGTTTGTTGCATAAACTGGAGTACCACATCTACAATTGATTCTCAAGAGCAGCAAAAACAAAAAGGCACCTCTTAACTTTTTATGCTGTGATGGTATTTTCTAGTATCATTAAAGGAAACTTAGTTTGCGCATAACGAGTTAATTACAAGATTAGTTCAATCATAAGAAACCGAATTTTTCGAACAAGATCTGCCTACGGGAAAGCAGATTTTATTTTAATGAAAATCATAAAATCAATAGTAATTAAACTGATTTTTATAACATAAAATCTATATTAATTAAAATGGCATTGCTTGAAAGTTACGTTTGTGTCATAATATATACTGAAATGTATGTTATTTATTCATTTACCTTTACAAAAGCAACTAAAGAGCTAAGATGATGTGTACAAGACAAATGAGTCAATGTTACAAGAGTAATGTGTGACAAGATAAAATTAGTTTCATCGTAAATACGTTTCAAAACTTTCATTACTGCTGTGATCTATCTATGACAATAGGGATGATATAAGAGGTGATTAAATAAAAAGGTGCGAAACGGCGTAAAAACGAACCGGTTGAAACTTAAATATGCAGCTTTGGGATTATGTAGTCAGACACCGAGAGATGCGATTAAAATATCCGGCGTGGTTGTGCGCACGCGTGGCTGCCCGCGCATGAAAGAGGAGGAGAAGCAAGCAGTTATGTGTTCCGTTCAAATGACGCGGCAGTGCGTGTAAGGGCATCATGCCTTTCCCATCACAAAATTAGACAATTGAGGAGCAGCGAGGTGTTCTCAGATTCCATGCTGCACCATGCTTTAATGTGACACCTCGCTGCCCCTCAGTCATCTATTTTCTCAATATTAGTATATTTATAAGGAATAAATTATAAGAATATAGTTTAATAAAATCATTTATAAAATTATAGTAATATAAAAGTTTGCTTAGTAAAAACAATTTTATTTCTAGTTATCTTTAGCCACTCGCTCCTCCCCTCTCTATCACCACCATAATGCACATCCAAGATAAATATATGCATGTGTGCTATTTTACTCAAAAATATTTGAGCCACTCAATATCTTTGAAAAGTTGGCATTACTGGTAGTATCTATAAGTGTATATATATGTATATATAGGGTAAAATTTATTAAAAAAAAATTTACAGCTTCTTTGCTTTCGGATTAAAGTTATAATCCCAGTCTCTTTTAAGATCAAAATACATTATCTTATTCTTACGCTTTGCTTCTTTTAATCAGCGTTAAAATTTATTTAATTTAACAGTTCTTTAAGCATTCATCCAAAAAAGAATTATTTCAGCTAGAGGAATTTTATTTTTCTGCAAACGAAATAATGCTAATGGTTGAATGATCTGAGAACCCAAAGGGAAAAATTTTCTTAATAACATTTTTTTATTTGTATAATTTTTTTAAAAAAATCTTTAAATGAAGAGAATACGTTCAAAAATGTGTTCTTCTTCAAATCTGCAACAATGATTATTTTATAACTAAAAAATATATTCTTTTTTAATTTTGTTGAACTAATTTTAATTTTGTGTATCTATAAATTTACACTTTATTTTATCTTTAAGAAGGTCAGAGACAGAAAAATCTTCGAATTTTCCAAAAACATTTACTGCATTAAATTTTTCTCTATTTTTTATGCTTATATTGACTTTTAAATCATGGATCTATCTTAATTAACAGAGGAAATATTATTTTTTTTTTAGTTTTGGTTTGTTTTTAAAATGTAGCTTTGAAGTAATGAATATCATGGAAATGACTTTTTGTAACAATCAGTTTTTCTTCGTGATGCGTTTTTTTACAATTTCTGACTTTTAAATTTTTGTAACTCAATAACCGTTAAAGTTAAATGCTTCAAACATAAAACAAGTCTTTTTTTATTATTTTACTTTAATTTGGATTTAGCAAATTTGAGCAAAATATTTACATTTGAAAATATGATTTTTTTATTTAAAAAAAAAAAAGTAACGTCATTTTTTTTTCAAATTTTTACTTTGAATAGTTTTAATTTTTTTTTAAATAATATTTTTAAAAATTGCCAAATTAAAATTAAGACATTTCTGTTTATTTAAATGTAAACTAAAATTTTACAAAAAAATATTTTAAGTTATAAAGATTTTAAATTACCCACTGTTTTAAATAAATTTTAAGTTTTAAAATAAAAAAAGTATGAGAAGTTTTATCATGTGATTTTGTTTACAAATAATATGGTTAATCATTACAAAAAAATTCAAAAATTTTTAACTCAATAAATAAAAATTATTTTTAAATGTGTTCCGGGCACCTTTAAAGAAATATTCGAATAGTTGAATGGTATGTAAACTCAAAAGAGAAAGTCACCTGAATATCATCGTCTTTTTATTTGTATAATCACCCTTTAAATAAACAGAGTATATACAAAAGAGCATTTTTCAAATTGATGAGTATGATTATTAAAAAAATAACAAACTATCAAATATATTCTTTTACATTTTTTCAATTTTTCTCTTATATAACTATTCAGACTACGCAATATATTTTATGGAAATCTTTTTTTAATTTTATTTTTTTAAATAGTGGATTTCCCAAGAAAAAATTAAATTTTTATCTCGAAAAAGTAAATGCTCTTGCTAAATATAATACCGAAAAAAGAAAAAATATTTCGTACTATCTACATAAAGCATCACCATTGGCCGAGATGTTCTGCTCCGGAAACTGGTTCAGGTACTAAGTTCGGTTTCAGGCACTAAGTTCGAACTCAACCCGTTGGCCTAATCGTTCGGACTTTTCTGTGTTTTTCTTCCAATCTTGGATTTCCATGCATAAATACGAGTTAGGTTCCCTTAATAAGACCCCGAGGGGGTGGGCTCTTATCCCCGGTACTAGATCCTTCGTTCAGATAATCGGCCGTCATAAATCACACACACCCTTGTCTTTATAATTATATAGGAAAAGTGTTTACAAAATTAGAAAGGAACTGTCTCTGTTGTTTTTGAACAGTCATAGTCACCGATTTTAAAAATGACTTTTTAAAAAATGAGTTGAAGTTATGTTGTAATTACGTGATACTTATTTATTTTATATATATTTTTTTTTACTTGAATACATCTACTATAATATATATTTTAGAATCATAAAGTAAATACAACTTTAGTTTGAGAAATCTTCTAAAACTGCAACGTGCAAACAATCAAATTTTCAAAATTTAAGACTAAGTAAACTCTATAAAAAAGAAATACATTGCTACAAAATTATGAAATTTATCATTAAAACTACTACACTATGCAGATAAATTGGAAGATTAAAGCTATGTCAAATATGAAAACACACTATACTTCAAATAAAACATAAAGGTTGCGCATGCAGACGGTTGGACGAATGGATTGAATGACACTATAGGTACTATGTATTTACATAATTACGAACGCAATTAAAAAGGCCTAACTTCCAAGCAAATAAATATTTCTGTTTTTTTCGAGCAATTATTTTGACGAATTTGGCAATTGAAATGCATGATTTTTTAAAGGGATGGAGTTAGTATTGGGGGTATTGTACATGCATCTAACATGTTGCCTTGCTTTGTGATCAAACTTCAAAATTTGTACTTCCCTGTAAATCTAGATTGGAGGTATTTATTTCCAGATAATTATTTTAAAATTTAAAACAGAAAACATCTAATCAAATAGTAAATTAATCTTTTCAATCGTCAAAGATCAATTTCTCATAAAAAGTTTAAAAAAAATCTGTATCATATATAACTTTATTTTGTACCCTTGAGGATATTTGTTCAATTTTGTAACTATTCCTTTATAAAGAAATTTCATATTATTCAAACTTCTATAGAAGGCAAATTAAGTAGCAGAAAGTACCTAGTAAATAGAAACATAATTGTATAAAAGGAATTTTCGCAAACAGGAACTCGCATTTCTAAATTCTTATGAAAAATATGAACAGATGAAGAGCTTATGTTTCTCTTTCAAAAAGAACTAGAAGTCATTTTTTTCAGTGTATGTGATAGTTTTTGAGTTAGAAATTTTAAGCCAGTTTGATTCTTTTCGAAATTTATTTTGTTTTATTATTTTATTTGCAATCGGAAAAAGTAAAAATTTTATCATTCAATATCAACTATATATGCACTTTATAGATGCATATCAATTTTTTTATATTCGAAAAAGTGTAACATAATTAAAATAATCTTGAAAATATTTTTTCCCATTGGGCGTTATGTAACTGAATAATTTTGAGTGTCAGCGTAATTAAACTATGCATTCGATTATGAGAAAATTTGAAATGACTCGACAAAATTGTTTAACAATTACATGTGTTAAACTTCAAACAACTTGGTTGGGTAGATTTTTCTCTGTTACATGCTGATCGATAGACAGACAGACTGGCGGATTGAACGACGACAATAGGTGCTACGTATTTACATAATTACGAACACATTAAAAAAGCAAATGAGTACATGTTTTTTTTTTCTTTCAAGCGATTAATTTGACAAATGTGGCGATTGAAATGTTTGATTTTTTTAGGGGGGGGGGAGGAAAACAGTGTACCAGTGGTACTGTTCATGCATCTAACACGTTGCATTGGTTTGTGATCGAACTTCAGAACTTATAAATCTCGCTAATATAACGCCCTGTAACCTCGCTGGGAGATATTTATTTCCAGATGATCATTTTAAAATTAAAAACAGAAAAAGTCAAATGGTAAATTTATTTTTTTCAAACGTCAAAAATCAATTGCATGCTTCGAGAAAAAAGTACAAAATAAAAAATCTCTACTGTGAGTAGCTTTTTTTGTATCCTTGAGGATATTTATTAAAGTTTGTAACTATTCACTGAAAAAAAATAAGTTCTCAAAATTGAGTAAAATGTACTCAATGTTAAGTAATTCACATACTCAAAATGGCTCCGATTTAAAAGTTCTCAAAACTGAGAAATATATGTACTCATTTTTGATTCCATGGTTGTGTTCATATATAAATCACTAATATCTGCCCCCTGAATTTACAAATTAAAGTAAAAATATGCTGGTATTAATTTCCTGATCAAAATTGTGAACAATAAACATTTAATTGATTATTTATTAAGAGAAATAGTAAAATTAAAAGTAAAATACCCAAATCGAACATTTTTATGACAAAAGCATTATTTGAAAGTATACTTTAAATTTATTTTAAAATACTGTGCATAATTTAATATTTATATTAATAAGCATCTTTTACGTCGCCATGAATGAGATAAACAATACTCGGTACAAAATTATCGTTTGTTTGGATTTGATAACATGTGCTGTTTCATAATTGAGAAAGCAATGTGCTCATTTTGTGTTCCAAACACACTCAGTTCAATATGAGTACAGGGTCATTCCATGTCAATTCAACCAATTTTTCCCCCATTTGTAACCCGACCGACAGGGATTTGGATGAAACTTTGTGTGCACACTAATTCTATCATGAAATGATTCCATCAGAAATTTTTCCTTCCCAGACCTCATAGTTTGTGAGATATGGGGGGGTCCAATTCTTGGGTTTTTCTCAAATCGCAAATTTCTGAGTCTGTATTTTGAGATTGCCGTTCCATCTTCAAAAAATTGTTTCTCTGGATCTAAAGCATGAATCATCCTAAAAAATATCACTGTAAGAAGATAAAAAGATGCAGATTTTAATAAAAAATATTTAAAAAATTTACTTGTAATATTTAGGATAAAAAAAGTCAGCCAAAGTTGAGAGTTATGGTTATTTTTCCAAATTTTTGTGACTTCACGAAAAAAGCTGTACACAAAAAGGCAAATTAAATTTCCAATTTCTTTTTGTTTTAAATAAAAGTTTACACTTTGGGCTTTCTATCTATGAAATAAAAATGATGTGTTTCGCATGGCTTATGCAAAAATTTTGGGTACTTTCCAATTAGCCGGATAAGTGCTTTATTTTTATATATTACATATGCACAGAAAAAAGCAAATTAAATTTCCAATTTCTTTTTGTTTTAAATAAAAGTTTACACTTTGGGCTTTCTATCTATGAAATAAAAATGTCTTTCGCATGGCTTATGCAAAAATTTTGGGTACTTTCCAATTAGCCGGATAAGTGCTTTATTTTTATATATTACATATGCACAGAAAAAAGCAAATTAAATTTCCAATTTCTTTTTGTTTTAAATAAAAGTTTACACTTTGGGCTTTCTATCTATGAAATAAAAATGATGTCTTTCGCATGGCTTATGCAAAAATTTTGGGTACTTTCCAATTAGCCGGATAAGTGCTTTATTTTTACATATTACATATGCACAGAAAAAAGCAAATTAAATTTCCAATTTCTTATTGTTTTAAATAAAAGTTTACACTTTGGGCTTTCTATCTCTGAAATAAAAATGATGTCTTTCACATGTCTTATACAAAAATTTTGGGTACTTTCCAATTAGCCGGATGCGTGTTTTATTTTTACATATGTACATATGTGTAGATCTATATAAATACAGATGTATTATACATGTACATATGTATGTATATATACAGTACATTCATATATATATGTATAACACTGGTGCCCGTCTAACCTAAAAGTACCAAATTTTGCCTTGTTTTGAAAATCTGCACCAATTAAGGGGAAAAAAAATCTGACTAAGTTTAGCTGTGGTACTTAAATAATTACCAGAGTTTCTATGAGTTATTGAATTTAATGTTATTTGATACAAAAACAAATTGGAAATTTCATTTGCCTTTTTGTGTAGAGACTTTTTCATAAAGTCACAAAATTTCGGAAAAATAATCATAACTTTCAACTTTGGTTTATTTTTTCGGCCGTATACAAATATCTATTAACGGCTTTAATTGCTTTTTTCACTTGCTTTTTATGCCGCTTAAATGGATCTCCACATTTATATTAATAAAATTCATATTTCATTAAGAGCCAAATTCTGTGATTCTCACATATATTAATTAAACGGTTTTCACTTAATTTTTGTTTTATAAATGCAATAGTCCTAACTAATAAAAGTTCTTTTTCTGAATCACGGAGATTATCAATGTAGTCTATTTCTCTGTTATTTGTATAGCTAGTTTTGTGACCTTCTAAACCAGTTAATATTACAATACTGCAAGCCTGAAGACTAGTAGAAGGTTTAATATCAAGCTTTATATTAAAACAATAAAGCAAAAAAATATTTATACGTACCACAAACTATAAAATATGTAACAATCAGAATATATTTTTAGTAGTACAGTAAAAGTTAGATAATTCTTCTATGAAAAGAAACAACATAATGACAATAATTTGATTAAATTGATTTCAAAACATCTGCTTTCACAAACAAACATTACCCTGATTTATCAGAACGTGCTTATACAAGGCAGGTGCAATTAAATCTTTCAGACTATAGAAACAAATTTAAGTTCTGTTACATTTTTTAAACACAAATAATTAATATATAAGCATTCGAAAGAAAGAATAGAAATGTGAGGAGAAAAAATTATTTATACTGTATATTTATACTGTACATAAAAAAAAAAAAAAAAAAAAAAAAAAAAAAAAAATGTTTTGAGTTTAATTATTGAAAATAAAAGTAAGAGATTCTTTAGATTAGCAAAGAATGCCCATTATTAGATAATTAAATGAAATATATGGACCATTCACTAAATTTAATGGGGAAACATATTAAAGTCAGATTTTTTTTTAATCAGAAAAAAACAAAGCCCAACTTTACTTTGCAAATAAAAAAACATGCATCAAGTAACATTAAATTCAATAACTCATAGAAATTTCAGTAATTATTTAAGTATCATAGCTAAATTTAGTCAGATTTTTTCCCTCTTAATTGGTCCAGATTCTCAAAATAAGGCAAAATTTGGTACTTTTAGGTTAGAAGGGCACCAGTGTTATACATATATATATCAATATACTGTATATATACATATATATGTGCATGTATAATACATCTGTATTTATATAGATCTATACGTATGTACACATGTAAAAATAAAACACGCATCCGGCTAATTGGAAAGTACCCAAAATTTTTGCATAAGACATGCGAAAGACATCATTTTTATTTCACAGATAGAAAGCCCAAAGTGTAAACTTTTATTTAAAACAAAAAGAAATTGGAAATTTCATTTGCCTTTTTGTGTGCATATGTAATATATAAAAATAAAGCATGCATCCGGCTAATTGGAAAGTACCCAAAATTTTTGCATAAGCCATGCGAAAGACATCATTTTTATTTCACAGATAGTAAGCCCAAAGTGTAAACTTTTATTTAAAACAAAAAGAAATTGGAAATTTAATTTGCTTTTTTCTGTGCATATGTAATATATAAAAATAAAGCACTTATCCGGCTAATTGGAAAGTACCCAAAATTTTTGCATAAGCCATGCGAAACACATCATTTTTATTTCATAGATAGAAAGCCCAAAGTGTAAACTTTTATTTAAAACAAAAAGAAATTGGAAATTTAATTTGCCTTTTTGTGTACAGCCTTTTTCGTGAAGTCACAAAAATTTGGAAAAATAACCATAACTCTCAACTTTGGCTGACTTTTTTTATCCTAAATATTACAAGTAAATTTTTTAAATATTTTTTATTAAAATTTGCATCTTTTTATTTTCTTACAGTGATATTTTTAGGATGATTCATGTTTTAGATCCAGAGAAACAATTTTTTGAAGATGGAACGGCAATCTCAAAATACAGACTCAGAAATTTGCGATTTGTGAAAAACCCAAGAATTGGACCCCCCATATCTCACAAACTATGAGATCTGGGAAAGAAAAATTTCTGATGGAATCATTTCATGATAGAATTAGTGTGTACACAAAGTTTCATCAAAATCCCTGTGGGTCGGGTTACAAGGTCTGGTTGAATTGACATGGAATGACCCTACATCGACTTACTCATTTTTGAGTAATTCATTTTTTTCAGTGTTCCTTGATACGGAAGTTTTATGTCATTTAAACTTAAATAGAAAGCAAATCAAGTGGTAGAAAGTATCTAGCAAATAGAAATATTATTGCATAAAAAGTATCCTCGCAAGCAGGAACTCGCATTGCAAAATTCTTATGAAAAGTATGATCAGATGAATTGTTTATTATATTTCTTTTTCTAAAAGATCTAGAAATCAATTTTGTGTGTATAATAGATTTTGAGTTAGAAATTTTAAGCAATTTAGATGCATTTCAAAATTTAGAGCTGTTTTATTATTTTAAATGCATATTATTTTCTAACGGAAAATAAGTTAAAATTTAATCAGCTGATATAAACCAACCAGATTTTGAAATTGAGTATTTTTTTAATGAAGAATTAAAAAAAGATCTATGAAAATACTATAAAAACAACAAATACTGAACATATTTCTAAACAACGTTGTCTTACTTCATTAAACGTAACGCAGGTCGCACACTGAGGCGACAGTGTAATTGTGACATGGAAGAAAAAACAGGTCAAACAAAAGAGACATTCTGTTGTTTTATCGAGCGATTATTTTGACAAATTTGGCAATTGAAATGTTTTTTTTTGGGAGGGGGGGAGAGTAGTGGGGATATTGTACTATCTAAACATGTATCTAAACACGTTGCATAGCTTTGTGATCAAACTTCAGGACTCGCAAATCCCGCTAATGTAACGCCCTGTACATATCGTCGAATAACTTTCGCTTGGAGATATTTATTCCCAGATAATCATTTTTAAATTAAAAACAGAAAAAGTCAAATGAAATAGTAAATTCATTTTTTCATCGTTGAAAATCCATTTCATGCTTCGACCAAAAAAAATCTGTATTATACATAACTTTATTTTGTACCTTGAGGATATTTATTCAATTTTGTAACTATTCCTTGATACCGAAATTTCATGTCATTTAAACTTCTCAAGAAGGCAAATCAAGTGGCAAAAAGTATCTAGTAAATAGATATGTTATAGCATAAAAGGAAACTTCACAAACAGGAACTCGCATTCTTATGAAAAGTATGAAGAGATGAAATGTTTATTGTATTTCTTTTTCTAAAAGATCTAGAAATCAATTTATCAGTGTGTGTGATAGTTTTTGATTTAAAAATTTTAAACAATTTAGATTCATTTCAAAATCAAGAGCTGTTTTATAATTTTAAATGCACATTATTTGCAATCGGGAAATATGTCACAATTTAATCAGTCGATATCGACCAAACGAATTTCGAAATTCAGGAGTATTTTTTGAATGAAAAACTACAAAAAGATCTATAAAAAATATTATAAAAACTACAAATATTGAAAACTGAACATATTAAAGTAATAATTAAAGTAAGCTGAACAACTTTACCTTACTTCTTTTAGCGTAACGCAGGTCGCACATTGAGGCGACAGTAGAATTGCAACGTAGAAGAAAAAACAGGTAAAAACAAACGAGACAGCCTGTTTTTTTATCGAGAGATTATTTTGACGAATTTGGCAATTGGATTTTTTTTGAGGGGGGGGGGGGTCGGGGAGAGTACTGGGGATACTTGTTCATGTATCTAAACACGTTTCATTGCTTTATGATCAAACTTCAGGACTCGCAAATCTCGCTAATGAAACGCCCTGTACATCTCGCTTGGAGATGCTTATTCCCAGATAATCATTTTTAAATTTAAACAGATGAAGAAGTTATTATATTTCTCTTTCTAAAAGATCTAAAAATCCATTTTTCAGTGTGTGTGATAGCTTTTGAGTTAGAAATTTAAAGCCATTTTGATTCTTCCAGAATTTAGAGCTGTTTTATTATTTTATATGCATTTTATTTGCAATCGTAAAATGTGTCAAAGTTTAATCAATTTATATCAACTAATCATATTTCAAAATGGAGTATTTTTTAAACAAAAAACTTAAAACATCTCTAAAAATACTATAAAAACTATAAATGTTGAATATATTTTTAAATAACGTTCTCTTACTTCATGAAACGTAACACAGCTCGCACAATGAGGCTAAGAGAAATGTGACGTCGAAGAAAAAACGGGTCGAAACAAAGGAGACAACCATTTCAATCCGGTTTTTCCCCTGAAATTGTGCAACATGTTGCATGTCTCGCTTCAGTATATGGACTGCCTAAAGAAAGCGTTTTACCACTGTGAAAGCATGGTCAAGACTGAAAGAGGATAGAAGAAAAAAAAAGGGGGAGTAGCCAACAGGAACATGGGGGCATCAACTAAATAGACGGTTTCATAGTAAAACAGAACGAGAAACGGGAATTGAAGGGGGGGGGGGCAGACAGAGAAAGAGTAAAGGTGGTATCTTCTGATTAGTTATTTCTTGCTTACCTATTCAAAGCTCCCCATCCCTCCACAGACATTTCTGTCTATATTTTCTTTCAATATTGCTCCTGCTTTCCAAGAAGTACCACGTCTCCTTTTCCCCTGATAAAGAAAGACCACGCCCTTCAAAAATATTTGGTCATTTCTACTTATTGTGTTTTTTAGACTTTTTCCCGTATTGTGCATTACAATCTTTATCGAATAAAATATAACTTAAACCAGAAAAGTTAAACAAATAATAAATTTTAAAGTGAAAACAGAAATGTTTTTCGAATAAATAAATTTTCATAATGCAATAGCATTATGCAGATGCATGATCAATAACACAATATTATAATGCAGATGTATGATCAATAATACAATATTATAATGCAAATGCATGATCTAAAATAAAAATATTATTATACATATGCAGAATCTATAATGCAATGATTTTAAACGCCATCATTCATGTACTTCACATTGTGAGATTACTCACATTATTTTATTTTTATGCTATTTTTCTTCACTTTTATTTTACTTTGAGAGAGAATTTGATTGTAAATCTGTAGAATTGCTCATTATCTTGGTAATCACTTCAGTGAAACAGATACATGTAAAAGTTTGCATATGAACTTTTTACCGATTATTTACTGCTTTACTGCCGATTATTATTTAACACTTTTTAGCAATTAACGAAATATATTATCTTTGGGTATTTGGATTCGTTACATAAGAAATTTGTTTTTCAATCTCATGCTCTCTTTCTCTCAATGCGATTAACTTTCCGATAGAAATTCCGATTCACTTTTAAACGTAAAAAGTCATCAAATTGGCAGACCTGACTATTGAAGCGATATGGAATCAAAATGAGTTTTCTATTTTTTTGTTACTTCGTAACCCCGTCGACCCACTTCGCCAAATTATACAAATCGCCAAACTCATAGCCAAATTATACATATTGACATAATTTTTATTTTAAATAACCGAAAAACAAATAATTAGTAGAATATTAATAAAAATGCAAATAAAAAGTCCAAATAAAAATCACTTAATGAAAATTTAAGTACGTGTATGCTATTTAATATCATTGAATGTGACATTCACGGTCATACATTATTGGCATTTAATCTTATAATTTGGCGATAGTTTTTTCGTTGACGGGATAACCAAGTAGTCCCACTTTTTTTTAATAAATAAATAATTTATTGGTTTTTATTTAATTTTGGTCATATATTTTTTTCTCCAATCTCTCAAGCTGCCACGTGGAGAATTCTGTTCAAAACGTCAATTTGGACAGCATTTTCTGAAAGATCTTGTGCCTTTAGAAACAAATTGGGGAAAGTTTTTCAATTACATAGTTTCTGAACAGGAACTCCTGTCAATTTCATATGTTTACAATTTCATATGTTATGTTCAACAAAAATTAATTAAAAAATGTGTTAGAAAGTATCCCCTTTGGATTGCCTTTAAGGATAGAAACCCTTCTGATGTTTGTAGACTCTATCTATAAACGTTAAATCAAATTCTTATTTTATATATTAGAAGTGAAATCAATATATATAACATTTCTTAAAAACAAAAACTCCACCTTAAGAAAATGTTGAACGAGAAACAATATGTGAAAGATATAGGTATTTACATCCGGTTTCTGTTGTTAAAAGAAATACAAGAAAAAGCTCTACTCCTCTTTTTCTTTTACGGTATCTAGAAATCAATTTTTGGCATCCGAGTTGAAGTTCTTCAATTGAAAATTTCAAAGTTAAATACTCAATTTATCCTGACAACACAAGTTTGAAATTTCTCTTTCATATTAGTCATATATATTTTTATATAAGTTCTGAATAGAATTTGGTATTGTAAAGTCCTCGAATAGTTGAAAATAGATATGTTTTATATTTCATAAATAATTTTCTTAAATTGAAAATCCGAGGAAGTTAGTTGTGTTGAAGTAATTCAATAGAAAATAATTTTATGTGTATTTTTTTTCATAGAAAAGATAAAAACAGTTTGTTTCAAATCATAAATTTATATTAGGCTGCTTTTTAATTTTTTGTAAAAATAAAAAATTAAGGATAGTCTAAAAAAATCATTTTCAGTGACGCATATCACATTTCTCTTACAGAAAAACTTCGATTATCCATCAGCCATCCGACCATAAAAATAAAAGAATAAACAATAAAAATTTCCTCCCCTCATACAAATTTTGGAGATTAAGGAAGAACATTAAACTTCAGCAGAGAACTTTGTGTAGTATAAATGCTGATTAGAATTGAAAAAGGATTGTCCTTTTACGGCACCTTTAACCAGATGTTTGAACTACGATTTTATTGATATTTATAACAATATGGTACAATGCTTAATTAAATCAGATCTAAATTTTCCATAAGGGTGAAAAAAGTCCCGCGCCAGGATTCGAACCAGGGATGTATTGGTTGAAGCCACCAATGTTCTTCCAATTGAACCATCCCGGACACGAACACTGGCGGACTATTTCACCCAAATAACCTCAACAATCATATAATCTGGTCTGATACTATGGATCAGCTCAACAGAATAAATCAAAGGTCAACATATGGAAACTGCAGAAATCGCTGCATACGAAATTATATTAGATTAATTTATAACATGATTTTAAAATCGGTAAATTAATTGAAATATCGTGTTATAAATTCATCTAATACAATGCTTAATTAAATGTTCATATTGAAAGAACAACTTTAGCTTTGTTTGATATGTTTATAGATTGATTTTTCAGTTTACAATCATTGATTGGAAATCAAAAAATATCAATAGAAATATTTATAATCATTTTAAACATGTAGATTATCAATATGAATAATATCGTAAATCAAAAATAAAGTGAGTAATCTCAGAATGTGAAATACCAGAATGATGGCGTTTAAAATCACTGCATTATAGATTCTGCATATGTATAATAATATTTTATTTTAGATCATACATTTGCACTATAATATTGTATTATAGATCATGCTTCTGCATAATATTATTGCATTATGAAAATTTATTTATTTATTCGAAAAACATTTCTGTTTTCAGTTTGAAATTTATTATTTGTTTAAATTTTCTGGTTTGTCATATTTTATTCGGTATAGATTGTAATGCACAATACGAAAAAAAAAAGACTAAAAAACACAATAAGTAGAAATGACCAATATGTTTTGGAAGGGCGTGGTTTTCTTTTTCGGGAGCAAAGGAGACGTGGTACTTCTTGGAAAGCAGAAGCTACATGGGTTAATGACTGCCTGATAATGGACAGTGAGGTTGCCAAATTGATCAAGTAAAAGATCACCGGTGGAGCTTCTATGCCCTCTTGAACACTATTTTTTTGCTACACATTTCTCGCCCATTGAAAGGAGGGGGATATACACTCTAGTAGATTGTGCTGAATGTGTCTAACCTTAGACTAACAATTATTTGTCCTTCGTTACATATTTACGTGTGTTTTTTAGCAATCTAAAATATATGTCTTCACCTTTAATAAAACATAGTTTATTTATTAAAAAAAATTATAAATATTTTTTTAAAGCTTTACTCAAATTTGATTAGGTGAAATCAATTCTTTTGTGACCTTTTATGATTTTATTGCGATGACATTACCTAATCATCACATTCCACCAATTAAAATTAAAGTTCAATTAATATTCAAATTATTATTATTGTAAGATTATCTTCAGACATTAACAAAGATAATTGTTGAAGAGGAACACATTTCTAATTCAGCACATAAAAGTTTAAATGACAGCTGCCGAAGTAAGATATTTATTTATATTTATTTTTTTTTTCAAAGTTTTGTCTCTTGTTTAGTTTTTCGAAATTATCTCATCTCTCTTCGTTACAAAGCAAAAAAGTTTCTTATATTTCAAAAATATTTTCTTGATCCCAACATTTTGCTTTGGTAACAGCACTCACTCTTTTCTTTTATGATCGTCAAAAAATAAATACGCGAAAAATAAAGCTCTTGAAAGTTTAAAAGCAAATTTTTACTTTTTTTAAATAAGAAAAATATTAACTCCGTGAAAAATATTACAAAAAGAAATAGAAATAAAATTGCTAAAGTTAGAAATGAATGAAATAAATTTTTTCAAGTGTGATTTATTGATTTTGTATTCTCATTTTTGAAAAGTAACATTGCTTTTTTTGTTTTAGTTTGTAACAATATCTTTAACAATATTATATTTCTTATTTTTAGATTGAAAAAAAATATATAACAGCTGTTACTATTGTTTTTTATTTATTTATTTATTTATTTATTGTCTCTTTTTGAGAGGTCACTATTCATTATTTTGAGGAGAATAAAAAATTTTATGACTTTTTTTCCTATACTTGCGTTCCAAAGAAATTACATGACAATCAGTTTCACCAGATTGTTCGTTTATACCCCCCCCCCCCCCAAAAAAAAAAAAATGCTTGTTTATTGTCATTACTTTTTAAAGGTAATAATATTCCCTTTATGACATCCTGAAGATAAGCAAAAACGATTCGAATAATACTAATTAAAAAAGTGGTTACAATCAATTAATATAAGAATTCCATATTGGCAATAAAATCATTTCCCCCTTCTATTGACTGTCTATTAACAAAAGAGAATACGAGAACGAGTCCATAGCTAGTTTATCTCCCGATAAAGTTCCACCGGTTATATCAAAAGAAATTTCTTCTTTAGAATAAAAATTCTGCATAAAAATAGCGTTTAAATAAGGCTCAAATTTCTATTCAAATTTATTGGTGGAAGTTTGCCCCGTTGGTGATAAAATCCTACTTGGGTGCAAAGGAAAAAGAATGATAATAAAAACTGAAAATTTTTGCACTGTAAAAAACATAAATATTTCTTAAACTGGAAAATTACAGTGTAACCACAAACTAATGTGCACAATAACCACTTCCCATTACCGACGATTCCAAAAAGAGTTCTTTAGAAAATTCAGATCCAATAAACCCAGAAATACCGGAAGAAGCCCCCCTTTAGGAGGCAGAAAATTCTAATTATTATAAAAGGGGCTTATAATTGAAACTTTTGTGAAAAAGATAGAAAAATTGGAATTGTGAGAAAGTATATTTGGAATATATGAAATTTTGCAGTATTTTTGCAATTTGCTGAGTAAAATAAGATCAAATGAAATTTTTCCTTTTTGTTTTCGAGTTTTCTTCCGAAGTAGCCAAGTAGATTCTACTAATCAAAGCAATAAAATAATGAAACAAATTTGCATAGAATAATTAAATTAAACATTAAAGAAATATAAATAAAAATTATAAGCCATAATCTCATTGTAAATATGTACTAAATCTCGGTGCATAAAAATCAAGGAAAACATTAAAGGTATCCTTTACACACATCCAGTATCCAGTTAGTATGCAGAACACACACAAAAAAAAACTTTCTTTTAAAGATCTAGTACACACGTAGAAAAGTATAACATTCTGATATAATCATATGTAAGTAGATTTGAACAAAATAAATTTCACAGGATATTTAATTAAAAGATACAAAAACTTAAGGATTTCCTTAAACCATTTTCCTGGGGGAGAAGGCGCTTATAAATGACACTTTTTTTAAAGGTTATTTTAATGGCAATGATTTTTGGAAAACGTTTTCCATGCATTTTAACAATGTAATAATTTTTTCAGATGTGATCAATTCTCAAGAAAGCAATTTCAGCTTCAAAAAACATTTTTTACAGTCATAAATTAACAGTATTAATTTTATTTTTATTATTGCTGTTGGAGAAACGAATTAATTCATTGTAAAGCTGTTTGGAAAATTTTCCGAAAATCAATGGTAGTAATAGAAACTCTTTATAAAATAAGTGTCGAAATCCCCCTTAAATCTTGGAAATGTATTTGAGAAAGTGAGATTCAAAAATTTCCCTGATCCAAAATCTATAACTTACGTTTTTCTATCAATTTATTCTATTGGTGAAACAGCATCGAAGAAAGACTACAATCTGAAAAAAAAAACTAGTTTATCACGTGTTTTTGGCAAATGTAAATCTTGATTTACAATGAATATCAACGAACTTTGTCAGAGGTTTGTGCGATTTTCCGAAATTTGACTTTCTTGATAAGGCGAGTATTGAAACTCACGTTCTCCTTTGTTTTAGGATATTTTTAAATACAAAGATGGTCTTTAGTACCTCCGAAGATGTTATTTTATATTTTCGTTTTTAGTTATTTTCTTACATTAAAAAACATTTGTCTTGTATTACAGTATAAAAGACTCTTTAGTCAAAACTACTGTGCTTCCTTCCAACAGAAAAAGTCATCTGTTAAGTTTGGGATTATTAATTTACTTGAATACAGAAATTTTATTAAACTTCTTAAAAATCATTATATCTAATTTTTTATAACTAAAATTAACCTTTGATTACTATGGCACATATTAAGCAAAAAATAACCTCATGTTAAGTGCCAGTTACCACCTAATTCTGAGCGTTTCAAATACATAATTTTCGTAACGTCTTCATGTATTTATTTAATTTAAAAGGTTTCCAAGGTGTATAGTCCTCATAGACAGATTAAAAAATACATCAATATTCTAAAATACACATACATTACCTTATAAAAATTTTACTAAGGTGTTTAAAAAAAATTATGTATAAAATTGTATTTGCATGTAAACCTAGAGCTTCCAAGAAAACATTTCTTCATCATCAAGGTTACAAACTACACAAATACACAGTGATAAAATCAGTAAAATATAACATTTATTTGTTGGAGAATGGAATAAACGATTAAAAAAAAGAGGAAAGGAAGAGAGAGAGATGCGATAATCGCATCTATTTTTGAACTGTTCCTAAAACTATATCGTAATTTGAGAATATTGCATAGCATCACATACTCCCCCCTCCACTATTTTTCTCTTATTTTAGTAGTTTGTTAAATTCTTCAGAAGCTGAACAATATAGTTAACTAATTTTGTGTTTGCGCCCTGTAATGGTCAAATATTTGCCCGAAAGCTCTCGTTTTATATGAAAATAAAACTTTGTACATAAAGTATATCTTTTAAACAACTTCAGTAAAGTTTTTATGAAATGATATATGATGTTTTAGAAAATTTGTATAATTTTTAGTTATTTGCTTATATTATAAGGAAAATCTGGATTCTACATAGCTGCCAACTTTCAACTAATCTTCCGTAATACCTGGATTAGTTTGATCCAGGTTAACGTCATTTCAAACCAGAAAATATATTTCATGAATCTTTATTTATTTAATTTCAGGATTGTTACTGGAACATACTTAATTTCATTTCTTTGAAAAAATTAACACATGTATTGCGGATAATCGATATCAGGTTGGCACCTATGATTCTATAAATTTTTATCATATCTCAAGTTATAGTCCTCATTTTCGTTCTATTACTTTAATAATTTACTTTGATAAAATGTGATTTTTTTCTTCATAGAAAATATTTCTTTCATATGTCGATCTTTTTGACCTTTATGAAAATTTAATGGTATCTATTTTTTTCTATATCTTAACGCTTAAGTAAACTTGTATTATCTTCATCTTCGCACGCGAATTTATTGCCGTTCCCTCTGAAAACGCCTTCTCTGTCACGCAATCAAGCAACTAAGATCGTTAAATATTTACGAGAAATATTTTTCTGAATTTAGAGAATTACATTAGATCTATTTGAAAATATTGAAATATTCTAACAAATATTCGTGATTATGAGTTTTGTATGTGATGAATTCAGATAATGGTGTTCAATCTATTGGAAATTAATGAAATAGTCTAACAAAAGTCAGCGTTATAAGTTTTGCATGCATGATACATATGAATTTTTTGAAGTCTTTTAAGATTATGAATTTTGCATGCGACGAATTCAAAGAGTAATGTGTTATTTTTCGGAAATTTATTTATTTTTATTTATTTTTATTTTATTTATTTATTTATTTTGGTAAATGTGCAGGATTATGAATTTTGTGAAGAATTGAATAAGTTATTTGTGATGATTTTTAATTTAATAAATTTATTTCTATCGAAAATGCATTATTTTTTTGTTTTGTACATGAATTGTGAAAGATCCGTCTTTGATATGAATTGTTTGAAATATACTTATGTACAAAATTGTATTTTTGTATAAACAGATTGAAATGTTCAAATTTTATTCAAATGTTCTACTGAAAGTTATTTGCTTTTCATCTGGTGAAATGAAAGAGTTGTAAGTGATATAAGTTCAAAAATTACTATAATTTTAAACACGATTGCTTATAAATTTTGCATACAGTGATTGAGTTTTAACAAAAATGTAAAATTGTGAGTTTTGCATGTGATGATTCCTGAAAATTGTCTGCAATCAATGTAAAATTATGAAAGCATACTATCAAAAGTCAGCTCCATTTTTCCAGTGCCCTTACGAATTCCATTGTGTTTTTTCAGACCAATGCCAATGCGGTGAACATAGTACAGCGTCACATCCGCATTTTCACTGCAAACTAACAAGTTAATGGCATCATAAATACATTCAAAACCCTCCTAAATATTGGCTTACTCATATCTTCGCCCGCTCAAGAACCCTCTTAAAACGAAACTCAAAATCATGTATGAACGCTTAAGAGCCCACACTGCTGATTGAAAAAGTCCCGGATGATAATGTAAAGTCTATGGGGCCGTTCTTTTCAAATATCTCGCTCACATTTTAATATTTTTACATATTTTTTTTTGCATAGAATAGCTGAGGACGATCTACAACTGAGCTAGCTTTAATTTTTCAATTTTGGATTCAGATTTTTTATTTTTTTATTTCTTTAACTTTCGAAACCGGTTAGAACAAATTGAAAATATCATATTATAAATAATGTACAACCAAAACCGAAAAAGTAAAAATTAGCCCGGTTGTAGATCGTCTTCAGCTATCCTAAGCAAAAAAAAATATGTAAAAATATTAAAATTTAAGCGAGATATTTGAAAAGAACGCCCCAGTAGACTTAACATTATCATCCAGGTCTTTTTCAGTCAGCAGCGTGCACTCTAACATACCCTTCCAATTTAACCTAGGAAATACGCCTGCATTTGCACTTGTCGTGAGTATACAACTGTCATACAATAACGCATAGGAGTTTCTCCGGGGTCACCAGAAGCCAGCACCTACCCATGCCCAGTGTTCTCGCCTTCGCTCGCCATTGCACCAAATTGCGACTAAATTCTTCATTTGGCGAGTAAACAAGCGATTAGATTCGCCAAATTGCCTAGAGCGCAATTTTTGCGTTTTCTTTCTTTTCTTTTTCGTTTTTATATATATGCATATATATATATATATACTGCTCAAAACAATTAAAGGATATTTGAAGTTTTATATAAAATAAAGATATAAATGAAATTTTTTTTGCCGAAAATAGAAGAAGAGAATCACAAATGCAAATTTTTCTGGATTTCAAACTGTGGAGTATGCAAATTTTGAGTTCGACGTCAAAAACGTCGCTTCAGCGGCAGCAAATGAAATTTGACTTTCAACTGGATAAAAGAGAATGAAGACAATCAGTGCATTCAGTGATTGCTTTGTTTCGATGAGTACGATGTCTCAGCGAAGTCATTTGACAGATTCAGAAACTTGGAGAATTGTTGGTAGGTTAGAAGGGGGCCAAACTCAAGCCTACGTAGCGCAAGCCATTGAAGTGTCACAAAGTGTCATTTCCAGGATCTGGAACCGTTTTTTGGAGAGTGGATGTGCAGGCCGAAGACCAGGGCAAGGTCGTAGACGGACAACAACGCCCAATGAAGATCGGTATTTAGTGTTAACAGCTCGGAGACACCGAAACATGAACGCTACTCTTCTCCAACAACACCTTCGCTCGGCTACAGGCACCACGATTTCAACTCAGACTGTCCGAAACCGGCTCCATGCTGTAGGTCTGTATGCTCGCCGACTGATGATATGTGTTAGATTAATATCAAGGCATCGTCGCGACCGCAGGGACTGGGCAACCGAGCATGTCAACTGGAGGAGAAATGAATGGAGCAATATTCTGTTTTCTGACGAGTCCCGTTTTTATGTGAATCCGGTTAATAGCGTATTTTCATATGGAGGGACCGTGGCAGTAGGAATAATCCTGCGTTCGTGCACGAAAATGTCAGATTTGGCGGTGGAGGAGTGTTGGTGTATGGTGGCATCTCCATTGACGGACGCACTGACCTCTACATCATTCGAGATGGAGCTCTGACTGGTCGCCGATATAGGGATGGGATCCTCACACCTATCGTAGTCCCTTACGGTGCAGTAATCGGAGATAACTTCACTTTAATGGACGATAACTGCAGGCCACATCGTGCAAACCTAGTTTAGGATTTCCTTTTCGAGGAAGGAATCGTTCGAATGGATTGGCCAGCATGTTCTCCAGACATGTATCCAATCGAGCACGTTTGGGACGCTCTAGGAAGACGATTTTCTAACCGCCAACAACCCCCACAAACTCTCCAAGAGCTGGAAAGAGCTCTTCTGGAACAGTGGGGCAGAATACCCCAACTCGTCATTAATAGCCTCATTGAGTCCATGCCTCAAAGGTGTTCAACGTTGTTGGCCACCCGTGGAAACTATACCCCCTACTGAAAATGATTTTCTTTGAAGAAAACACCTTTTCTTATTCTTTTTTTCTCGTATGCACAAATTGTGTTTTTTTCCTTTTGTACACAAATGCGCAATAAAATGCATTTTTTTCTGCCAAACATGTGTAATTTATTCTCATATAACCTACTATGTCTGTCGACCATGTATCAATCGGCTAAAAAGTTTCCCAGATACGAAATCCACCTAAAACTGCAATATCCTTTAATTGTTTTGAGCAGTATATATATATTCAATGTATTTGTACTGGACAGTTGAAATTAGAATAATAACAATCATTGCCGCAGTTATAAAAGCTTATGTTATTTTAGAGCATAAAGAAAAGGGGGGGAGGCTGTACATTAAAGTATTAAAGATACATTTTTGTGTGCTACATGGAGAATCTATTTTGCTAATACTTTTTCAATCGGCGAGTATTTTTTATTTTTAATTAGCCAAATTAGTAACGTTGGTCAAATGTCAGCGAGAACACTGCCCATGCCCCGTTGCTGCCCAGTATCGTGTGGGAAATCTGTTTTCCGGCAGCAAGTTGCAAATTAAAAGTTTAATGAAATTTTTGCAAGGAACATTTAGAAATAATTACTAAGAATATTCTTAGAGAAAAAAATGCTATTACCCATACTTAAATTAGCAAAAAAAAAAAAAAAAAAAAAAAAAAAAAAATCTTTCTTTTAAAATTGTATTTTAGTTTTAATCGGTTAAATATGAAAAACTCTTTTGCAGTCTATTTTCTAAGTATTTTTTTCATTTTATTTTTAATTTCTAATTTCACAAAAAAAGTTAATGGAAATCCTCAGTTTACGAGAAAAAATATTTCTTCGATTTTTTTTTCCTTTCCTATCGCTATTAACAACAAAGCTTTTGGTGGTAGGATTTTTCTATCACTTCATCATCGCTTTCCCCAATCGATAAAATTTCAATAAGTGCACTGATGGCACGTGATTCTGAAGCTTCTGCTGCTGTAATGCATTTTGGATTTCAGAGCGTTTAAAAGAGATGACAAGTGAACATTTTACTGTTTGAAATTTTATGGAGTTAATGTTTTGCTTAAAATTAAATCATTTGCATTGCTGATTTTTTAATGTGTTACTTTTCTGGCAACCTAATCATTGTTTCATATAAAAAAGCAACTTGTTTCAATGTTTGTATTTTATTTTATTTCAAACGAGACATTTATCTATTTTCATAAACGGATAGAAGTAATTTATACATAGAAAACAATAATATTGCATATCTAAGTAAAATGTTTATATAGACATTAAAATGCACCATATACGTTTTCATAAGCTGATATTGTAATTTTCATGAGTTTTACATTATTGGACAACAAATCTCACTATCTGAATCCCGAATTGCTCCAATTTTAAAAGGAAATTCCCTTAATAGGAATATAAGGGTATTTTAATGTATATGTACTTAAATGTATGTATACTTATTCATATATATGTACTTATTAAAATTTTATTGACAGGAAAAAAACTATAAAATACTATGACCATCAAAATTGTTTCAATAAATAGCAATAAAAGTGGAAAAATTATTGATAGAATCCTAATTACTAGAATTTCATATAGAAAATAAAAGTTTAATTAAGGTTATAGTACAAGTCATAGAAATCGCAATGAAACTGAGATAATTTTATAGGAAATGTAACTTAATTAATTAAATTCTGTGTCAGTTTTATGACCTCAAAATTTAATTAAGTTACATTTCCTATAAAATTATCTCAATTTCGATGCCATTTCTATGGCTTGTACTACTATAACCTTAATTAAACGTATTCCTTCGTTATAGGCAATCTCAAATTCAAAGTGTATAAAAACAGATGAAGATTTTCGGAAAACAATTTATTTAACGATTTATATTATTTTATATTATATTATATTTATTAAAATTTTATCGATTGCGAAGATTAAATAAAAAAGATTCAAGAAGTGATTAAAAGAAATCCTAGTGTCAAAAGCATCGTTGTTTAAAACTATAAGTCTGATAAATTATCGTGGAATCTTAATTTTCGTTTTTTGTATTATTATTATTTTTCATGTGATTTGTATTAAGGGTTTTTTTTCCAAAAATAAGCAAAGCACGCAGATTTATCTGAAAAATACATTAGCATTATCTAAATTAATACACATAAAACTTCCTTTGATGACATAAGTGGAAGGGTGTGTGTGTGGGGGGGGGGAGGAGAGAAACACTATTTGTACATTGTTATATTATTGCTTGATATTCGTGGATTGTTTTTTGACATTATTATACCAAGGCTACCTTATCATAATAACAAAGCTTGTCATTCACCAAGTTTCCTTTGACCGCAGTACACGTGGTCAGAAACATGATTTTCCCGTTGGTAGCGCCATCTAATGTGAGAAACTGAAATATTTTCCATTTTTTCCTATGAATTTGTGCATGGATTATTAGCAGTGGTATGCACCAGGTGGCGTTACTTACGAGACAAAGTCATATAATAAGTTGGCAACTATAGGGACAATTTCAACAACGGATTTTCTCCTGAATGCGAGAAAAGTATCTAAAATTAACTCAATCAGATTGTTCTCAGAACGGAATTACAAATACACATAAGAATATTCATAAGAGTTTAAAAACGCACATATTCCAAAATTTTCGTTCTTTTCATTGTTTCTTTCTTGTACCTTTTACAAGAAGAAATAGCATTGGATTAGTGAAAATTTTCGAATTACTTTTTTCGATGGATCTATGCGTTTTACAGGTCAGAGATCTCAAAAAGCATGTTTTTTCAAAATTTCTGCCTGTTTGTCTGTCTGCGTGTGACATAAATTTTCTGGACGCTCAATCTCAAGAACGAATGCACAGAATGTAATAAAAATTTATATTCAGGTTATCTCTGATATTTACTGATGCTGCTTACATTTTAGTGCAAATCGCTCTACAGCTGGTGCTTTTATGCTGCCTTTTAAACGATTTATGCAACAGCTCTATCTCAAGAACCAACGCACTGATTTTTATTAAACTAATTAAGTTAGTCCTTGAGTTGAATGTATGTTGTTTGCATTTTTGTGTAATTAACTCAACAGGTGGCGCTGCTATGCTGTCGTTTTCAGGATTTTGAAATGATTCCATCTCAATAATTAATGCACGGATTATCGTCAAACTACGTATTCAGTCAATACTTCATATGAAGTGATCCTGTTTATATTTTGGTATCAATCGTTCTATAGGACGCGCTTCAATGTAGAATTTTTCCTGGTTCCCCTAATAGCCCTATCTCAAAAACTAACGGACGAATTTTTATCAAATTTCAGATTCAGGTTTACCTTATAAATATTATTGATATTACGTTTTGATGTAAATTACTCAACTGGGGGCGGTTTAAATCTGTATTTTTCCCGATATTCACAATAGTCCTGTTTCAAGAATTGTACCATTAAAATCCATTCCATGAATCCAATTCCAAGAATTATACAATATAATATTTCATACCATTAAAATCCTTAAGATGGGTATAGATTGCCATTTAATTTTGGCATTGCGATAGACATTGTTGAAACTATTAGCATGAATGAGATAGAAGTAAGTTTTGGGGTTGCTACATCTGACAAGTTTCTGACTTTTCTTTTGTTTTAAAAGTACTACAAAATCCTTTTTCTTAACATATTTCCTAACGTATTCGCATTTTTATCTTTTTATTAGACAAAAGAAAGTAATAGAAATTATCATGTTATTAAAACTCCTGAAAGATAAATATGTCTTTGATTATTTCCTCCGTTCCGGTCGCTTTTTTTTTTTTTTTTTTTTTTTTTTTTTTTTTTTTTTTTTTTTTTTAAGCAATTCATCGTCTCTTTTCGTAATCGATAAAATTTCAAAAAATACATTAATGGCACATGGCGCTAAATCTTCCGATGCTATCATGCATTTTGAATTTCAGAGTGCTTAAAGAGATCAGGGATGAAAATTTCCTTGCATGGAATTTTACAGAATTAAAATTGTTTTGCATAGAATTAATTCAATTTTACTAAGGCTTCTTTATAATATATGGACTCATCGAAATTTTATTGATTTTCAATAAGACTATTCTCTGAATAGAATATACAAATACACATAAGAATACTTACAATAGTACAATTTACACGTATTTCAAAATTTTGTTATTTTCCTTTTTTTAAACTTCTCTAATTTTAAGCTCATTAATACGACAAAAACCTCTTTTCCTAACTTACTTCCTAAGTATTCGCATTTTTGCCTTTTTATTTGACAAATAATAATAATAATGGATATCATCAAGTTATTAAACAGAAAATAAAATATATTTTTTCAACTATTTCTTCCGTTTCGGTTCCTATTAACATAAAAAATTTTGATAGGAGTTTTCTTTTTATTGAATTTCATCGATTACGAAAAGCGATGATGGAATCATCGTCGCTTTTCGTAATCGATAAAACTTCAATAAGTGCATTGATGATACATGATGCTAAGCCTTCCGCTGCTATTATGCATTTTGAATTTCAGAGTGCTTAAAGCGATCA
This sequence comes from Maratus speculifer, assembly GCA_964019185.1. Lineage (NCBI taxonomy): Eukaryota > Metazoa > Arthropoda > Arachnida > Araneae > Salticidae > Maratus > Maratus speculifer. The sequence continues at coordinate 205,473,432 of OZ025302.1, read as the reverse complement.
TAGGTGAAGATTTCTTTGCGTGGAATTTATGGAATTAATATTGTTTTTCATAAAATTAAATCTATTTCACCAAGGCTTCTTTATAATATATAAACTCATCGAAATTTTATTGATTGCGATGAAAAAAAGAAGACATAAAATATATTTACCATCAAAAATATTTCTGTTAACAGCGGTAAAAATGGAAAAATCATTGATAGAATCCTAATTATTAGAATTTTATGAAAGACAGAAAATTTTAATTAAGTGTATACACGCTATAAAGACCGCAACGAAACACTTAATTTTGTGGAAAATATGATTTATTTAATTTTACCAGTTAAAAACATTAACATATTAAACTCAAAATGCATAAAGGCAGATAAAGGTTTTCAGAACAAACATATTATTAGATGCTGTCAATACATTTATTAACATTTTTTCGATTGCGAAGATTGATTAAATAAAAAGATTAAACAATGTAATGAAAAAAAAAAAAACTAGTATGAAAAGCATTGTTGTTTAAAAACCTGAACCGGAATTCGGATAGGTTATCGTGGAATCTCCATTTCCATTTTTTTGTTTTTTAATTATTTAACCTTGTGATTTGCATTAAGACTTTTTTTTCAAAATATGCAAAGCACACATATTTATCTGAAAAAATTATTACCTATATATAAAATATTGTATATAAAACTTTCCATGATAATATCGCTGAAATCGGGGGAGGAATAATATTGTTTGTATATTGTTATATTGTTGAATGATGCTTGATATTCATAGATTGTTTTTTGACATTATGAAACTATAAAAAAAATATTTAAAGTTAAATCAATAAGATTATTCTCAGAACAGAATATGCATATACACATAAGAATACTTACAAAAGTATAAAAACGCACAAATTCTAAAATGTTCGTTCGTTTCATTTTTTTAAAACATATTAGTACGACAAAAACTTTTTTTCCAAAAGACTTCCTAAGTATTCGCATTTTTGTCTTTTTATTTGACAAAAGAAATTAATAAAAATCATCAAGTTATGAAAAGAAAAATAAAGGTATCTTCAACCATTTCTTCCGTTTCGGTCCCTATTAATATAAAAATTTTTGATAGTAAAAGTTTTCTTTTTATCACTCCATCGTCGCTTTTCGTTATCGATAAAATTTCAATAAGTGCATTAATGACACATGATGCTAAACTTTCAGCGATGCATTTGAATTTCAAAATGTTTTAAGAGATCAGGACTGAAAATTGTTTGATGTTAGATTTGATTGATGGTAGTTTTATGAATTAATATTGTTTAACATAAAATTAAATCAATTTTATCAAGGATTCTTTATAATATGTGGACTTATTAAAATTTTATTGTTTGAAAAAAAGAAGAAACCATAAAACATATTTACCATCAAAATTATTTCAGTTAACAACGGTAAAAGTGAAAAAATTATTGATGGAATCCTAATCAATGGAATTTTACGAATCACAAAAAAATTTAATTAAGTGTATACACACTATAAAAACCCCATCAAAACACTTAATTTTATAGAAAATATGATTTATTTAATTAAATTCTGTCTCAGAAAATTTTCTTCTGTTAAAGGCAATTTGAAAAATCTGTCAAAAAATATCTTGTTGGAAAACCATCAGCAGAGATGATTCTAGTAGTTCATCGGTAGATTATCATTGTATTTTAGGTCACCTAAAAATATGAAAACATGGAAGATTTTAGTATGAAAACACAATGGAATCAGTCAATCATTAAAATGTGCATGTGTTTTCGTTCAAGATATCTTCTTTGCAGATTAGTTGCAATGTAATATGCTAATCAAGTTTTGTCAAATACAGGAATTTCAACAGTCATATCGATGAGCCGATAATTTGTGCAGTTGTCACTTGGTCTATAAACAGCAAATGCAAATTTTAAGGATACAGAACACCGTATCTTTACCACCAATGCAATAACTGAAATTTTATCGATTCGAAAAATGAAGATGCAGAGATTAAATTTTAAAGTATAAGTAAAAATATTTTATAATTTTAAATATTTTTATTTAAATATATGCATGTCTCTTTTTTGGTACTTAAAGTTGCCGCCGCAATAAAATTGACATAATTTTAAGCAAAATTATTACGAGTTAAGTAAAATTCATCATAACAAAATTTTCAATCTTCACCTCTTTAAGCGTTCGTAAATTCAAAATGCATAAATAACAGTGGAAGTTTCTGATAAAAAAGAAGACAGCATCACCTGCCGTTAGTGCACTTATTGAAATTTTATCGATTGCTGAAAGCGACGATGAAGTGATAAAATTTTTTTAACATCAAAAGCTTTGTTGTCAATAGCAACAAAAACGGGAAAAATGATCGAAAAATATATTTATTTTTGCATTTTTTAAATAACCTAACGATTCTCTCAATTTCATTAATAAAGTAAAAAGGCGAACTAGTTGGAAAAAATAAGTTACGAAAGATATTTTTTGTGTTATACATTGATAGCAAAAGACAAATTTGAAAGAATGTAAATTGTCTATAATGGAGTGTTAGATTTCTAGAGCTAAATTCACTTTGAGTAAATAATTAAAATTCGTATAAAAGAGAAATAAAACGTACTAAAATAACTTGTAAGTGCATATACACTACATGGCCATTAATGATCTGACACTTTAAATTCTAGGAATTTTGTCAAACATTTAAAAATATACTTGTCCGATTTTATTGTATATATAATTTCAGGACTATAAAAATTATGTTTCACCTCATATTTATCAATGTCTATTTGATAAGGAGGACAATCAGGGGCCGACAAAAATCAAAGAAAAATATTTGGTGTTACCCTGTACATTAAAATGCACAAAAGGATCTACCGCTGCACAATACAAATATGGGCATACTATACAACATGTGCACTGAGTTTTAAACGAATAGTACGTACATTTATAGAAATATAGCGATTTCTTTTTTAAATTCAAAAAAACTCTTGCATGTTTTTAGCTTATATCATGCCAAGTTTTCAATCCATATAGAACCATTCTAAAAAGAAATCGACAAAATATAGTAGAAACAATCTAGTACAGTTGGAATATCAATATATAATTTAATAGTCAACTCTGTGAAGCAATTCATAAAACAAAATATAGTCGAATATCGTGAAAATATTGAAAGATATCTTTGTTGGAATGATCCGATTTTTAAGTTGCTCTCCGATAGCAGCTGACTGACAAAGGGTTTTCCGCAAATCAATTTATTTTAAACAAGTTTTAGCAAAATGTTAGTATTTAATGAATATCAAACAGAATATTTAGGACAAATGCTTTGATTTTGATACTTCTTTTTATCGTGAAAAAGATTCGTTCCGGTCGCTATCCAGGAAGAATTAAAATAGCAATCAAAAATGAAAAAAATTAAATTGACAATTTTTGGAAAACACTATCATTCAGCTGTTTTTAGAGAAAACTAAAAATCAGCTCTCTCGTATCGCCGAAATCTTTCTGATTTTTTACGATATATGACTGGATATTTTTATGAGTTTCTGCATAAGAGTTGACTAATAATGTAAAACGATATTTGTTATTGTTCTCGCATGTGCAGATAAAAAATACTTCACGCAAACACTCATATTTCATAAAATATTTAATATATTTATATTCCAAATGCACTACATTGTTTCTATTATATTTTGCCAATTTTTCTAAAACGGGAATTAAATTTGGTTGAAAACCATGCATATTACATACTGAAAACATTTTTTTTCCATAAGAAAATCGCTGTTTCTCCGTGAATATACGTGCTATTCGTAAAAAAAATCAGTGGAGATGTTGTACAGTATCCACATATTTGTATTCTGAAGCGATACGATCATATCGTACATTTTAATGTACAGGGTGATCCCAAATATTATATTTTTTGTTAATTTTTGTCGGCTCCCTAATTGTTCTTTTTAATGAATGGACATTGATAAATATGTGATTAAATATAATCTTTACAACTATGAAATTTAAGAAGAATCCGACAGTTACATTTTCAAATATTTGACAAAATGTCTAAAATGGTCATAAAGGGTACATAATATAAAGTTATTTAAAATGCATTAAAATAATTTAAAATTACATTAAAAATCAAATAAAATTTCCAGAATTTTTTCGGCCAAATATACACGAACATCGTCAGAATTTATTTAAATATTGTAATTTTCCTTCAAAAGAGTTTTTAATGTGCTCTAAAAGTATTTTAACGTATTTAAATGATTTTATGGTATGTATGTGTACCTAAAATCAATTTTAGTACGTTTTATTTGGGCTTCACACGAATTTGAATTATTTTGAAAATTTTCTGCTTGTGAATATGTAAATTTTAAATTCGTGAATAAGTATATATGTAAAGCACCTAAAAATGAATCGTTTAACTATCGATGATAAAATTCCAAAAATCAACAGTTGAATCAGATTTTGAAGCTCAACTATCTCTGAATAAAATATCAACAACAAAGAATTCGTAACTCTGCTCCCACTCTTCATTTTGGGTGCGTTCTTTACAGTGACACATTGTGTATTTAATTAACATATCTAGCATATGATCCATAAAAAGAAAATATTTTCTCATAATACAATAAACATATTAAGTGAAAGTAAATGCGAAAGTACATTAACACGTTAAGTGCCAAGTCGGTCACATCTGATTGACAATGAATTTTTTGTTTAATTAATGACATATTTATGTAATAAATAAAGGTTAAACAAAGTTTAAATAAATTTTCGGTAATTACTTAAAACAATACAATTTGTTTTAATTTTATATCGTATTTTATACTATCAGTCACCTGTGACTGATGTGGTCAAGACGGAAAGATCAGTGTCAGTCACGGGTGACTGGCATGACACTTAACGTATTAATAAATTACGACAAAAATAAATATATTAAGTATTAAAACTTTTCATATACATATTTTTTAAAAATGAAAACATAGTACTTTGAATTGAAAAGTTTGGTTATCTAGTTGTTTTTGTTCTGTCCTTAAGGGGATAGTTCCCCTTCAACCGGTTGAAAATGCCAAAAATTTCTTTCCATACCTTTTCATTAACTAATAATAAAGCAAATTTAATACAATTTTTTGGAATGTCAAGCATATCATTACTTGTTACAATAACAATTGAAGAAAAATATTTAAATTAATTGGGAAACTTATTTTAGTTTTTAGTCATGTGCATGATATCTGATGTTTTAGTTTTTTGAGTTTAAATAGATTGTAATTTAAAGATAACACTTCGCTTTACATAATGTACTAAAAATTTTTAATTACATTTATGATATTTATCTTCAAAATTAATAAAAGTATAAAAATTACAATAATAAAATTTAAAAAAAAGAAAATATGCAAACATTTTGGCATATTTTTTTAAGTAAAATTTTCATTTAAGATAATTGTAAGATTTTAGTTCGTTTTATACAGAAATGCAGCATAATTGCACTCAGAAAACTTCAAACCATGCACCCAATGACTTACAGTTATTAAGAAAACAAAAATAAAACAATAGGTTACTTAATTTTCTTAATTGATTTTAGTATTTTTTATCAATCTGTTTTGTCTATTGTAACAAGTGATGCTATGCGTAATCCAAAACATTTTATTGAATATGCTTTAGTAGTTATATATATATATTTTAAGTATGGAACTTAAATAAGTTATCTAAAATAATAATTGATTTAAGTATTTTTTTATCAATTTGTTTTATGTATTGCAACAAGTAATGCTATACTTAACCCAAAACAATTCACTGAATACGCTTCATTTGTTAGTTTGTGAAAAAGGTATGAAAGTTCAATAAGTTATCTAACATCTTGACGAGTTGAAGGCGAATTGTCTCCGTAACTATTCAATACATTTAAAAGTTTTCGCGAGTTTTTTATTTTTAAATAAAACTCTGAATAAATAAAACAGACGGCATATGTCAGCAACTGAATTCCATTCGTTTTCACTTTCATCCTATCACTATGTCAACTGTGTCAATATATGAAAAGATTCCTATGTTATTTTTCCTGAAATGCAAACTGTATACATTTTCTAGAGCATCGCACTGTTGCAATATAACGGTTTGACAGCAATATTTTTTTTTCTGAGCAAATATCTTGATAACAAAGTAAATTCAATGAAATATTTTGGATTGTTAAATATATTATTACTTGTTACAGTTACAATTGATGAAAAATATTTAAATTAGGAAACTTTTCTTTTATTTTAGTTTTAATCATTACTGAATATTATTATGCATATGACATCTGGTGTTTGTTTTAATTTATTAACTTTAAATAGATTGTAATTTTAAAATATCATTTCGTTTAACATAATGAACTAAAATATTTATCATCTTAATTTATAATATTTATGCTCAGAATTAATAAAAATATAATTAAATTATAAAAATTAAAATTAAAAAAACAAAACCTGAAAAAAATATTCGTTATATGTTACTTAATAAAAATATAATTATTATAATAATTAAAAAAAAAATCTGCAAAAATTCTCGCATAAATTTTTAAATAAAATTTTTATTTAAGATAATTCTAAGATTTTAATTCCTTTTATGCACAGCATTATTGCAATCAGAAAACTTAAAAACATTTGTGCAATGATTTATGGTAATTAAGGAAACAAAAAAAAAAAAACAAAAAAAAAAACAATAGGTTACTTAATTTTCCTAATTGATTTAACACTTTCGGATCTGATTTTTTTTCATTTTCAGAACAAAATTATTATTACTTTAATAATGCTAATCATAGCAATTCAAATAGACTTACTGGTGTTTAAAGATTATCTCATAGTCTGAAATACAACAAATATACTTATTTTGTGCACTATTCAATTCATATTGTTACGAATTTTGTAAATAGTTAGTGTTTGTACTGTAAAATAATGTAAATAATCTTATTAAGCTCCATTTCTTTACTAATATTAGTTTTAGTTACATTCTCTGTTATCAAGCAAACTTGTCTATTATTTTCAGTGAATGTCTATGGCAGCTTTGCGAAATATCAGAGATATTGCCAAGTTGGCGACAAACTTGGCGATTGTTGGCGATGGTAACCCGTCCCTCTCTATGGTAACCCCCCCTCGGTCTACTGATACATTGAATGTTGTTCCGTGGTTTTCCGGATTTTTCTAGAAGGTTGTAGAAATTTCCACCGCATGCGGCGAGGCTATATATAGGAGAGCCGATGCGAGCTATTATTATTATTTTACTAGTCAGGCATTGAGTGAGCTACTAGAGATTGTCTAAGCAAGTTTGCTTGATGCATTGAGTTTTATCTACGTTGTTTTGAATGTGATATAGTGTTGAGACATTGTATAAAGAGTCTCTGCGACCTATACGAGGGCGGTTCAATATGTACCCGTGTTAGAAATGAAGACACCGTTTTTTTTTCAATTTTTTTTTTTCAACATAGTCCCCTTTTAGAAAGACACACTTCTCCCAACGTTCCGGCCATTTTTCTAACCCCTCCAAAAAATAGGATTTGTCGAACTCTGCAAAATACGCCTCTGTCTCGGCGATGACTTCCTCGTTTGAGCTAAATTTTTTTTCCCGCGAGCCATTTCTTCATGTTAGGAAACAAGAAAAAGTCGCAGGGAGCCAGATCGGGTGAATAGGGGGATGCGGCAGCAATTAATAACGCAATTTATGCAGTTTGGCGGCGACAACTCCAGATGAATGTGCTGGTGCGTTATCGTGATCGCGGCACCCATCGGGCCGACAATTTTTTCATCCCCAACTTGTCATGTAAAATATCAATTGCCGTTCCGGTCGACACGCCTACGGCCTCTGCTACTTCGCGCACCTTCGTTCGTCGATCAGCGGGAATCATGTCGTGGACTTTTTCAGTGATTTCCTCGGTAACTACATCCGGTCGCTCCTCATCGAAAACGGAAGTTCGCCCACGTTTAAATTCGTTGAACAAATATCTAACTGTGGTCATAGATGGCGACGTGTCCCTATAAACAGCATCCAACTTTGCTTTTATCTCCTCGCATTTTTTCCCATCCAAAAACAAAAAGTGGATTACCGAACGATATCCATCTTAGCGAAAATCACAAAACACGTCTTACTCGAATGGCTGCCAAATCCAAACTAACCTATCAATCAGCCTGAAATTTTTATAGATGTCGTTTTATAGATGGCAGCACACGATGATAACAGCAACTTCCCTGAGGAACGTCTTTTGTCTTCAAACACGGGTACTTATTGAACCGCCCTCGTATTTGTACTTGTTCGATAGATTTGAACAGTTATTTTGGAATATCTAGTAATATTTGTGAGTTTCGAAGACTCTGTTGTTCTGAAGATCTGTAAATAAATTATTTTCTACTTTTCTAAGAGAAAAGAGTTTGAAGTTGTCTAACCATAAGATCGAAAGAACCCTATATACGCTGTAACAATATTTATGAAAAGTACTTGGGAGTACTAAGGCAGAACGATGTTGGAGTCCAAGCTTGATAATTAATAAGTTTAATTTAGATCTTGATTAAATATGGGATTACATACAGGGGGAGAATAAAAAGCGCGGCTTTTTAGGCGTATCATAACAGTTATATCAGAAACGTCTGTCTCTTGCAACAGTCAGTGCATAACTGCCTCTACACTTACATTTTCTCAGCGCCAATGTGCTGAGTTATTTATTTTTTAATTGGTGATTCTTCAAACATGTCACAGGTTGTGACAGGCTATGTTCGTGGGAAAATGCTGAGTCAGTGAGATTGAAACTAAGAGCAAGCTGTTACGATGTGCTTGCTATATTGACATTTAAATGATAATAGGCTAGGGAAGAATATTTGCAGACGTTTGAAAAATATCATATTACAACAGGGTTCAGATATTTACAACTTTCTACTGTTTTTTGCGTTTCATGACACATGATTCGTTCAGAAAAGTAACCTATAGTTTTAATTTTAAAAGTGAAATATACGTATAAAATAAAAGATTCGCCAACCGTGCAAAGAGAATTAAGGAAACTGATATTATTATTGTTATTACTAAATGTCAAAGCATAAATGAAATCATAATAAGAAAGCAATAGACATATACTATCATTTCTATGCATAGAAAGTGACAAAATAATATTCCATAAAAAGACATGTACTATTAATAGTACACCAGACCCGAAAGAAGTAAGTACTTTTTATCAATCTGTTTTGTATGTTATAACATGTAATGCTATACTTAATCCAAAACATTATACTGAATATTCTTTATTAATTTGTAAAAAAGGTCTGGACGTTCAATAAGTTTTCTAGCATCTTAATCAGTTAAAAGGGAACTGTCTTCTTAACTATTAAATATGTTTCAAAATGATAGAAAGTTTTTTATTTTTAAACATAACTACACCAAACAGCGTATGTCAGCATTTGAATTTCTTCCGTTTACACTTTCATCCTATCACTATGTCAACTGTGTCAATGTTTGAAAAGACTACCGTGTTATTTTTCTGAAGTGTAAATTGGATACATTTTCCAGAGCATCGCACTGTTGCAATATAACAGTTCGAAAGCAATATATATATATATTTTTTTTTTGAGTAAATATATTGATTTCAAAGCAAAATTCACAATTATGTAAAATATTATGTAAGTAGTTTTTTCTGCATAGAAAATCTGTATTTTTTTGTGTGTGTTTTTTTAAATTATTATTTACTATAAAACATCCTGTATTCTTCCGTCGTATTACGTAAAGTTTATCAAAGTTCGTTATACAAACATGAACTAAGAATACGATTTCTGTTGTTCAAAATATTAATCTATGTTATAAAATAAAACATGCTTGTGAGTAATGCTGATGTGATGTAGGTAGTGGTAACACCTGTCAAAATAAGTTTCGCTTTTATCGAAAATTTTTTAACTTCCAAACATAGCACAGTTTTAATTTTTGCACCTTCAAATAGGGAAAATAAAGCAATTTTTGTAGTATCTCAATTTCCTGATTTTTCATCAATTTTAGATTTACTGGTTCCTTTTATAATTTTCAACGTGACTTTTAATAGACATTTTTTTCAAGCATGATTTTTATACACACACGCACACACATATATATATTTCTGCTCCGTGCAGTGAGATAGTAAAAATTAAATACGTTAACTCATAAAGCAAAATAAACAGTCCAGCCTTTCTTCTTGGACATTACATACAGTCAATCAGGCTAACTATGGGCTTAATCAGGGTAACTTTGCCCTACCTTTACGAAACTTTGATCCATTCTGCCATTGTGAACCTTGACGAATTCTTTCTAATGAGCTGTCAAACTCGCACTAGTGCTGCCATCTATATTTTGACACCAAAACTTTGCCGTTAACAGCGATGTATCAGATTTAATCTCATTTCTCTATGGCCCAAAGTTACCCTGATTGACTGTAACGAAAATAAATTTTCACCAACAGAAGTAAATTCCACATATAACAAACATGTAAGCTAACTACCCACCAGTACCAGTAAAAATATAATTACTAACCAGTAAAAATATCCGAATCAAAAAGGTTGCTCTAATAATTTAAATCTTTCTCAATTTCTTCCGCCCCGTCAGTAGTCGCGTGTCGGTCTTTTCGCCGCCCGTATAACTTATCTTCTTCTAACTTATATCACATTACAAATACAGCGGAGATCTACCATGTAACTGACTTTGAAGCTTTCTCGAGCACCTTAGTGAAGTAAGAGGACTCTGTTTTTCTTTCAGGTCGATTTTTAGAAACAAATTTGAAAATGGCAAAAAAGTCTACGTAAAAGTCACTAATGCGAGTTAATTTTTACTTTTTACAATTACTCCAGATCTCATGAATAAAATACATAATTTAAGAAAACTGCAAATTTATATTTTCGTTGTAATGTTATTTTCGTATATTATGTGAAAAATATTTCTTACTTTACATATTTGGTATGCGGGAGGCCAGCGGCGAAAAGACCGAGCGCGACTAATGACGTTATGAAAAAAGTCGCGACTACTCGCGGGCTATAAATCGCAGGTATGCTACCAATATAAAAGTAGTCTTTTTAATAAATTTTCAAAACTTTATTTCAATTTATAATTAATATTTCTTTCTTACGAATGATTTTTGATGCTGTTACTATTTTAATATAAAAAATACATTAAATGTAAAAAAGCTATTTAGAGTTTGCAATTTAAAAAAATAATAATTTCCATCTATATTCTGTTGTCAAGTTGCCGAGATTCATTCTCAATGTATTAATACTACTGTACTATAACCGAATGGGCAATATTTACCATTCTAAAATGATGAACGCAATGGTAGAAAAATATACAGTAATAATAAAAATAAAACACAAATTAAAATAACAGTATCTGTAAAGATTTTGCACTCCTAAGAAAATTTTAAAATAAACGTCTAAGTAAATATTTTAATACATATAAGAAACTTTATAACACCTCTTTCATTTGAAATTAAGCACTTCTCTTCAAGAACTTTGAATGTGTCTTTCATTAAGGATTTTTCCTTTCGTAAGTTTTCACATTTTTTGCGAAATTAAATTTAAAGTAACTATTACAGAAAAGTTTGCATTTTAAAATCAACAACTGGATTTAATCTGCAAGAAATTTCATCTCATAATGTGTGCTGTGACTCTATTTGACAAGCTCTCTATTTCATTTTTCTGGAGTACCAGATGTTGCACTTTTTGAAACTTGAAAAATATCTGAAAAAATGTAAAAGATTATGAGAATGTTGCAAAATGATTCTATAAGATAAAGCAACCTTTCTGTGTAAATATTTGAATTTAAAAGCAAATCAGGCATTTGTTTTTTCCCCCTTGAAATAAATTGAATAAATTCTTTACTTTGAAACAGAAGATAGGTCGCTTTTTACAGAAACTGTTTTCAAAGTTAATAATTTCGCAGAAGCCTTTGTGGTTATTTGTTGAACTTTTCGCTATTCGAGCTCTTGAACACTTTGCAGTACTCGGGGTTGAAATTTTCTACCCTGTAAAAAAAGATGCTGTTTCTTAATTTACAAAAATATAGTATAATCACGAACGAAAATATACAATAATCTCTCCCGAGTCATCCAAGATTCCCCAAAGCGTTCCTTTATTTTTAGAAAAATATATATTAATATGGAAATGCCTATTGTATAATTTCATTAATTTTTGTCTTTTACTAGGTTAATAGTGTCGCAAACCGATAAAGTTTTGAATTTTTTTGTTTACTTTTTTTACAAAAAACCTGAATATTTATCATGTTTTATGGCACAAACCACACTCCGATACGAGTTTTAAAAATTTTTTGGAATTTCAACAGGGATTTTTGCTATTTTTTTTTTTTTTTTTGCTAAGTATTGAACATTTAATTAATTATGTAAATAATAATCGTTTCCTTATATGTATTTCATTGTTGAAAAATTGCGATACAATAAAAAAAAATTACACTGCATACTGCTTGCCTTTCCAGGAATATTGAATCTATTACAAAAAATTTCACTTTTACTAGATATTTAGAGCAAATATTACAGCCAGCATGCATTTTAAAATAAACAACTAAATTTCGTCTGCTCGAACTTTCATCGTATCATCTTGTCTACTGTGTCAATATTTGAAAAGATTTCTGTGTTATTTTTCCTGGAATAGTATATATTTTCCAGTTTTTACTACTGTTTAGAAATACATGAAGAAAAAAGGAAATATTATATGCATGTTACAATATAACGTTTTGAAAAACTCAAAATTTTTCTGAATAAATATTTTTATCTGAGTAAATGCGACATTTTTCTAAAATACTAAAATTTGTATTGACATAGCTTGAAAAAAAATAGTAAATGTCTTTATTTTAATGCATTATTCAGCTATTAATAACGTTTTGCAAATATCTACGAATTATATAAGAGTTTTATATAAGTTGGTTTTACACAGGGAGTCTATTTTCTGAAATATGTTTTGTTAATAAAATATTCATAGATGTAGAAAGAATTCAAATATGGATGCAGATGCTTATGAAATATTAATATGTAAAAGTGCATTCTTTTAAAATACCATTTTTTTGCACAAATCGCTATTCTAACTAAATTTTTTTAAAACTGAAGCATCAAGTACAATACAATGTTGTAAAATTACCATTCTGTACAAGAAACATGGTGTCGCGATTGCTGCTACGACATCGTTAAAGTCGCAGCTAAGTTAAGAACGTAAGATACCACTGCGACGTTCTTGTGATGTCACAGAAAGTAAGCAATGCAACTGCTATATTTGACAAATATTCCAATGTGTTGGAATGCAACAATCTCCAATCTGAAATAAAATATGATCGGTACAGACACACATATTTAATTTACTCAAATAGCATTTAAGTACTGTCATATTCAATTGAAATCATCATTATTATTGGGTAATTCCATGAGCACATGTCGTGTAAGTCACATGCTATACGATTTTCGATACCAGTATTTTAGAACGAAAAATGTGACTGATTTTATGAAAGATATTTCATTAATAATAAGACCATGCAAACCTTTCGAAAATAACGGTGGCCAACAATTTAGCCCTTATTAGAAATGTGACTTACACTACAAATGCTCATGGAAATACCCTATTATTATTGTTGTTGTTGTTGTTTTGTTTTCCAATGTGAAAACATTTTATTCGATTAGAACATTAAAGGTTAGAACAAATTAGTTTAGAACAAAATGGCTGTGGAAGTCTGGTGGTCATAGCACGGAACTCCTGACTGAAAAGTCTCGGGTTCGATGCTCGGCATCACCAAAGACCCACCGAGTGTATGCAGTATAACGCGCTTGTTAAATAAAGTGGTTATGAAAGTCCTGTGATTGAATTTAGCAGTTACTATGGATATAGGTCTCTGCAGAAACCTTTCCCTCCCCTTCCGAGCTATATCGAAATTGAGACGGTGACATGGTTTGCCGCTGCCATCTGTTGGCAGCTTTGCCAAACATTATCCTCAAGAGATGTCTGACTTCCAACCCTCTGGGTGCAGTCTAAATGGAAGCTCCAGAAACCCATCTTGTTCTTCGGGCACACGGCAACAACAGAAAATTAGTTTTTTGAATTTTTTAATTTTCTAAAATTTCAACCATAAAAAAATAAAATAATATAAATAATAACCATTTTTCCTGAGTGATATGTTGATACGCGTATTATGCACTGAAAATATCACATACAAAAAAAAAAAAAAAAAAAAAATTGCAATTAAAGAAATTTTTAAAAAGATGTTCGGCTATTAAGTTATACCGAAATATAGATAATATGAAAGTGTTGCTAATGAATTTAAAAACTTTATTTCCAAGTATAATACATATTTTCTCTATAAAAATGCTGTTCCTTGTCCATAATGGCCAATCTCTCTCTCTCTCTCTCTGTATATATATATATATATATATATATATATATATATATATATATATATATATATATATATATATATTAGTTTTCAATTAAAAAATATTTCATACATATATTCAGTAACTCAGATACTCCGGATTTAACCTAATATACATTTATGTATAGATGTATATGTATAGATGTAGACATTCATTAATATTTATTATTGTTAATGATACTGTAAATTTTCATTTTACGGTGTTTATTTCTGATTACTTTGTATATGTATAGTCATGAATGTGTAATTTCTGGAGGCGCCATAATGTTAAGAAAATATACTGATTTCGTAACAATTTCGAAAAAAATCTATGCAATTTTAGTAAATTTTAAGATCGCAATTTTTTAACGTTACCTTTTTGGCTATTTCAAATTTCGTACTGAACAAATGTCACATAATTAAGCGTCGGATAATCGAATGTGTATTGTGTATCTAAATGTTTGTACATATCTAAGCATACGCTGTATTCCATGTTAAAAAAATCCATTACATAGCAAAAATATTAATGATTAATCGTGCAAATTTTAGGAAGTTTTATTTTTTTTAACCGTCACTTAAATGAATATTTTAAAATTTGCGTTTTTATCGACAGAACTCCAAAATAAGAAGAATTGCATATGAAATGAGACTAGAAAAGAAGCAAGTAAAAATAAAATTACTATTATCTTCTTTAATTTTCTGTTAAGAAAATTTTAAACAACGTAAATATAATATGCTTATAGATTCCTATTGATTAATATGGTTTTTAAAATAACACATATGAACGTAAAAATCAAAAAAGAAATTAGTTTTTAAAAGTTTCCTTCACAATTTCAATTTTATTTTATACTATATATTTTTTACGAATTTAATCAAAAGTAAGTTTTTGAATAAATATTTAATTTAAAATTTAATTCAGTGTCATTGATTGTTTCATTCTTTTCTAAGGAACATACTTCGCACTTCCTTTTTATAGCTTAAAAAACTTAGTTTTTGGTGTTAAAACTTTAGACCTTAGCTAGTCTTATCCTTGCAAAAAATGGCCAACTAAAAAGATAAAATAATAAAGTTTAGATTGCAAAAATATTTTTTTATTTTAAAATCTTGAATGTATCGCACATTATTCTGCCAGTTATATATAAAATATTGATATATATAGCACCGTATCCAAAGGTAAAATGTTTGATACCACTATTTTGGAAAAGGAAATTTTGTTTTATTCAGTCACCAAATTCTGCCCAGAAATAAGGCAAAGATTTCTTATAGAAAATATCAGTGTTCGTAAGCACTATTTTGTATGCTGTAATAAATATGAATTTATATACGTGTGTATCTGTGTGTGTGTAATGGCATAGATATACATTAAGTGCACAAAATACAGTGGAATTTAGTTAAGACGCGTTTCCAGGGGAATGGGACAAAAGTCGGAACAGGTTCCCGTATTAAACGTTATTTGAATGATGTTGTCGGGCTTATTTACATACACATGTATAATTGTCTAAGAACTTTAAGAACCTTCATTTACGTTTTTTGGGTCCATTTTTTTTTCACTTTTCAGAAAAAATTACGTTAATACCATTAAAATAAGATATTCAAACAGATTAATTAGTGTTTAATGAATATTTCATTGTCTGAGATATAACGAATGTTGTTGTTTTGCGTAATATTCAATTTATATTGATATGACAATAGGCTAAAGAAGAATTTTTGCAGATGTTTAGAAACTATAGTATTATACTTAGATTTACCTGATATTATGACTTTCTAATACTTTTTGAGCTTTATTACACATGATTCTTTCATGAAAGATAACTTTTTATTTTAAAGAGCGAAATATACATTTGAAATAAAAAAAAATCTCAAACGGCGCAAAGAGAACTAAGCAAATAATATTAATTATTATTATTACTAAATGCCTAAACATAAATGAAGTCATATAGTAAGTGCATAGACATGTACTAACATTACTACATGCTGATATATCAGAAGTATTTCTTAAAAGAAAATAATATTCCACGAAAGGATATGTACTACTAATAGTACACCATACCCGAAAAGGTTAAGGATTGAAAATGATGTCTTTTAAGTATATTTAGATTAAAATTTTATTGTATTCCACTTTAACTCACAGTTCCCTTTTATGAGACCGACTGAAATTATAATGGGTAATAAATATGTATTCCAACATTACTTTACTACCCATTAATAGATATTAATCAGAAATAAATAAATTAAAATAAAATAAAAATAAAAAATTTTACTGAAAGACTAATTTTTAACAGAAAGAAAAATACATCAAAACTTTCAAGCACAACTCGGTTTTTAAAATCAAATTTTTTACTTATAATAATGAGTACCGTTATAATCTGTTATTTTTAAAAATAAGGAAAATATTATCCTTGTTGATCTTTATATAAAAAAATATTGTTAGCATAGCAAAAAGTAAACAAACCATAGTAAACATGAAAGAATTATCCAAGCGCAACATATTTGTGTAATCTTTACGAATATCATTTTTTGTTGCCTACAGTATGCATTATAAACATAACAGCGACAGTATCGTAATATTAGTAATATATAATATATTCCAGAACGGAAAAGTAAGAATTTATATTAGAAATAAATATTTTGCGTATAAGACGTTGTTGAATTAATAGAAACCTTTAAAATACATTATTTTTTTTCATTTACATGCTTCAATTCTTTTTAATCGAATCATGTTCCGAATGTAAATAGAAAATAAAATTACAAACATAATGAACGTGAAAAACTGGAATAAATAATTATTGAAATTAAATATAACAGGCGCTTTTTTAATTTGGGTATTGTCCGTGGTCTAGCTAAATAATTATCTTGCAAATTCTCTAACCACTCAATCCATCAAAGATTGCTATCTTTTCGCATCCCAAATATAATAAAAACATAAAAACACAATAAAAACATACATGAAGTGAATGAGAGATTGTTAAGAGGCCAGATTAATGAGCAATAGAAGGGTAATTTTGCTAATTTAGCAGGTTTTTGTTTTATTCAACAATCTACTACCATTTTTGATTAGTAAGTTAAGTACTAATTAATTTATTATTAAATAAAATAACTATTAACAATTAGTTTTATTTATTTGAATTGGAAGAATCGAGATGAGAGAAAAAATTCGCATTGTTTTTCTTGAAACGACTAAAAAATTGTCGCATATTAAGCGGGGTCGCATAATAACCGTTCGCGTATTAAATATAATATTTTTGTCTTACTTTTATGGGGTATGTTGAAGGGATCGAAAAAAATCTGCGTATTAAGGGAGATCGCGTATTAACTATGAGAGTTTTAACCGGGTTCGACAGTAATTGGGACAGCCTATTAAACAGCACTAATATTGAAATGGAACTTGTAATTGCATTCAATCATCTTGCTGAGTGTGCAGGTATGCTTTAGGTTGATCCAAAGTTGTAATGTGCTGAAATTAGTTAAGTCGGTTCTCAAATTTTCTTTTCAACAAATGTCAAACTTTCTGACACTCCTTTTTTTAACTTAAAAGCCTAAAATTCGAAAGGGTAATTATTAAAAACATTTGGAATCACATGGCATTTTCTTTTTTGATAAATAAATATGTTATTGAATTATAAGCTATTTTTTTTACATGGCAGAGGGTTTTTCTTTTTTTCCAGCGCTGTCGCAAGTCGCAACTTTTATATTATTTTCTTAAATACCTTTTGGCTTTTATAAAGAAATAAAAACACTATTTAGTTACATAGTTTCTAAATAAAAACAAACACCTGCTCATGTCATGTCTTTCCGAAAAAAAAAAAAAAAAAAAAAAAAAAAAATATGCATAAAGCCAGAAAACATTTATATTTCTCAGATAGTGGAATCGGCCTTATTTTCATCCAAAACCGTGCTGTGTTCGAAGTAGAGATGGAAAATATAGTTATTTTTGGTTAACAGGTTACATCGTTCCACACATTCACAGGTAACAGGTTTCAACAACCTGTTATTTTTGTAACGTATAACTAATCGATGAGACTATGCTGTCAACAGATATTTTAATTAGAGGGCCGTTAATTAATTTATCTTGAATAATTTTGATACATAAGTATAGACGCTGTTTTAATTCAGATAAACCTGCGCCTTTAAAATCAACATAGAGTTAAAATTTTAATTTTTGCAAGACAAAACCTTAGTTAGTTGTGATACTTTACATTTCACGTATTATTATCGTTTTCTTGCACTAAAAATGCATTTTTCCTCGCTGAAAATTTATACGTATCATAACTCAATAAATTTTGCCCGTAGAATTTTTTTTTTTTTTATGCTGATTTACTTGTTAAAACACATAAAAACTTTTTCTAAATAAAAGTTATAGGAAACTTACTGAACACTGTATAAATTATATAGTTTCTTAATAATTTAAAAAATAATTATTTTAATGTAAATTAATATTTATTAGAGGTCTGCACGGGCCCGTGGCCCGTACCCGGCCCGGCCCGCGGGCCGGGCCGGGCCGGCGGAATCGTTTCGAATTTTCTAACGGGCCGGGCCGGGCCGGCAGATTTAGAATAGTTTTTTGAACGGGCCGGGCCGGGCCGACAAACAACATAAACGGGCCGGGCCGGGCCGGCAAAAAAATTGAACGGGCCAGACGGGCCGGGCCGGGCCGATAAAAAAAATTTTCGGGCCTGCCGGCCCGTTCTGAAGATTTAAGCAGAAACGATAAAATATGAGCTGTTTTCAACGAAAATTGTTTTGACGAGAATAAGTATAAATGTGGCCATACTAGTTTGGCAGCATCAATATAAAAATGCTCAGTGTATCGGCATCGGAGAATTACATTATGTGTTGTGAGAAAGTGACCTTTAGTCATAAAGGCACTCTAGTGTTTCTGAGATCGTGACGTCAATAATTTAACATTTTGTAGGCGTAAAAGTGACATCTATCCTCTCTTTTACTTTAACTTTCTAGAGTGTGTGTGCTCTTTCGAATTCCGCAGTTAGCTCGCGGTTATTAGTATTATGTTAATGAGAAGTATCTCAGTTTGTCGCGTATAAAAGCTTGGGTGTGAGTTTGTGGGGTGTGTGTGTTCTGGCCTTAGCCAGCGTCTGTGTGTTCTGGCCTTAGCCAGCGTCTGTGTGTTTCTGGCCTTAGCCAGCGTCTGTGTGTTTCTGGCCTTAGCCAGCAGCCAGCGTCTGTGTGTTCCTGGCAGTAGCCAGTAGCCAGCAGCCTCTGTGTGTATTCCGCCATTGGACAACGAAGTTGATGATTGTTTAGCACAAGGTGCTGACGATTAGAAAATAGCTACGGCCTCCAGTAAAGCGGAAAGAAGTTCAGATAGTGGATTAAAGGTTCGGCCTTGGTAAGAAAGTTTAGTTTTGATTATTTGAGCAAATAAAGAAATATCCACAGCCACGGGCTGTGAAATTAAGATTTGTTTAGTAGATCAGCCAGGAAATAGTGTCAAGTGTTAGACGGTGCCCCGGCTGAGCTAGACCGACGCCTGTGAGTATGATTTAGCTTTTCATAGTGTTCTCAGTGAGTGAAATTATAGGCTGGCTCCACTTTCCTTTAGCCCTTATCATTTTAATAAACTGTGTTGTTTTAACCTAAATTAATGAGTATGTCTGCATATAACGTGACAAATGACACCCAGCATGAGTATACCGTCACAAATGGCGCCCAACGAAATGTCGGACATTTTGAGATTGTGCCACGAGTGTATTTCACCGGTGAGGGTGATATTAGTGAATTTTTAGTGAAATTAGATGATTATATTTTGTTCAATAATATACCTGAGAAAAACAGGTACGTAGTGCTCAAATGCTCGTTAAAGGGCGAAGCACTTTTGTGGTTAGAAAATATAGGAAAGTTTTTAATTACTGATGAAGCGAAAAGATTTGAACAAACGGTGATTGAGTTAAAGAAGGCATTTCCTCCCGTTAAAGATAAAAGTATTTTGAGAAAAGAGTTCTATTGTAATAAGCAGAATATTTATGAGTCGGCGTCAAAATTCTATCTACGTAAGCTTGAACTAAAAAATAAATTAGATTTAGATATCACATTTGAGGAAATGTTGGACATTGTTTTTCCTCTTTTTAATCCAAATATACAGGACTTTATTGAAGTTAGAGCACCGAAGAATTTTGCAGAAATGCACCAGATATTATCAAAGTATGAGTCTCGGCATAGCTCGGATCAACGGGATTTGCGTAACCCTCGGCAGAGACCTGTCACGGATGGTAATTTGAGAAATGAGGGGGAACGTAATTTTGTGAGAGGGGGGCAGCGATTTCCGGATAATAATATGCGTAATAGAAGTGATGGATTTGGTCGTAATATGTCGAATACGAGTAATGGTAATAGGAATGGTGGTGGTGCTAATAATTTTAGAAGTGGTGAGAGAAACATGCATGGAAATAGACAGAATAGTGGTTATGATCGTAGTGGGGGAGTACGGGACAGGAATGTTTCTTCACAAGTAAGGAGATTAACTTCGGATGAGAATTTTGAAGGTAGATTAATGCAAAAGAGATGTGTTCAGAGGTTAGAAAAGTCTTCTGTGAGTTTAAATAAAATCACTATTAATCCGGTTGAGTTACCTGAAGTGTTAATTGTGTTAGATGGTATTGTCGTTAAAAGTGTCTTCGATACAGGGGCAGATAAGTCGTTCATTTCTTTTGATTGTTATCGGAAATATTTTTCGTATAAGAAGTTGAAAAGGTCAAGTCTGGTGGTTCAGTCGGCACAGGGAGTAGCTTGCGATAATAAAGGTTCAGTAGAATTGGAAGTTGAAATTCGTTCGGTTAAGACATGTTGGGAGTTTTGTGTGTTGGATGGATTAACAGTGCATTGTATAGTTGGTGTGGATTATATGAGGGATAGAGGAATTAGTTTGGATTTCTTTAAAAAGTCGTTAATCGTGAATAATGATGAGAATGTGAGTAAGAAAGAGCCTGTTTTAGTGTCAGTTAATTTGGAGGAGTCGGGGTTAAGTGAAATGGAGAGGGTGGAGTTTAATAAGTCTTTAGTCGATTTTGGTAAAGTTTTTTCAGATAAACAGAGTTTAACGAATGAAGTTCATATTGGTTTTGACGCACTAGTTGCTAGTAAACCATTTCGTTATGATTTTATATATAATATTTTTAAATCTTTTTGTGAAAAGTTGGAGACTGAGGTCGGTATGGAACTTACTCAGTCTAATATGGCTGAACGTGTAAATCGTACATTAATTCAAATGATTTCTTCTTATGTTGGTTCTCATCATGCAAATTGGGACCAGTTTCTTCAGCATTTTGCGTACGCACTTCGTACGGCAGTTCACGAGTCAACGGGGAAAACGCCTGCTGAATTGTTTTTGGGTAGAAAAGTTATTACTCCATTCCAAAGGTTAGTTATGGTGTCAGATGCGGAAAGTCAGTACATGTGTCAGGATATTGAGAGGTTGGTTAAGGAAGCTCAGATTCAAATGGGAAAAGCGCAAGAAAAACAAGCTCAGTATTATAATATGCGTAGAAGGGAGTTAGAAGTGAAAGTTGGAGATTTTGTGTTAGTAGAAAAGCATTGGTTAAGTTCAAGTCGTCAAAAGAGAGTAGCTAAGTTTGGTCCGAAGTTTGTAGGTCCGTTCGAGGTTTTGGAAGTTCGAAATAATAATTTGGTTGTTGATGTCAATGGTGAAAGAATGACTGTTAATCTGGATCAGGTTAGAGTGTATAAGTTTAGAGAAAATGGTAGTGAAGGTTCTCATATGTCGAGTGGTGTTTCGCGAAATTCCCGATCCAATGAGTGTCCCGAGTCCAGCACTTCTTCGTCTAATTCTTTTCATCAATATTCAAGAAGAAAATTTGGTCAAACAGCTCCAAAGACTGTTATTGAAAGTCGACAGCCTAACAATCCGAGAGCAAAGTATAATAAAAATAAGAGAACTGTGTCAAATACATCGGACTCAGTGTGTCATAAAAGACAAAAAATTATAAATTGTCCAGTTCCTCCATCTATTAGACAACAACCTCACAAGCATAAATTAACTAATAGTTCACCATCTTCAGTGATTAATCCCCAGAAAAGATTTCGTTTGGACACTCGTAAAACTGTTAAGCGAAGTTTAAATTCTGAATTTTTGCCTAACAAGAAACTACATAGGTCCGGAAAGAAACGTGGCCTAGGATCTTCGGTAACTTCGGGTGCGTCTAGAAAGAGGAGGCAACTCTCAGATTACCGGCAACAACAGTGTGAACCTCGCCATGGAGTGAACCCGGCGAACCGGCCAGAGCAGAGTCGTCGAGTGGAACCTACGAGTATTCCACGGCATCCATTCAGAACCAGGCTGCAGGCACGACAGTCAACTGTGGCGTCACCGTACAGTTCTGATTACGAGAGATCCTTCGTACAAGCCTTCTGGGACAGGAGGAGAAAGCCATCTTGCAGTATGAAGCCTGCCAGCAGCGAATCGTCTCTATGATTGGGTGATAATGTTCTTTATTAAATTTCTATTAGAGTGCATATATGTGGTAGCAATGTGAAGGAATAGAAAGCAGAGAGACTGTTTTATACTTTTGGCCATTTTTGGAATTTTTTGACGGACTCACGTTTAGTGCTTAATTGTGTTCAAAATTTGTTTGCAAAATTGTTAGTTCTATGTATGTTTGAGATTTTGGTCTTAACTGCTTTTAAAAATTCTGGATCTATTGTTAAATTGTTATATTATTTGTTTAAAATGTTATTATATTGTTATATTGTTCATGTGTTATAAAATGTATGTTAATGTATGTTTAAATTTTCAGAAAGTACAGATAGTAATTTGGGTTATTTTGTACACGCGCCGCGGTTCAGACGCGCACGTGTTTTGCGGTCAAGAAGTCCTTGACACGCGTTTCTATCTCTGATACTAACATTTAATGAATTAACTTTCTTCTTATCGTTCGTGTTTTATGAGTTGCGTTTTGTACTTTAGTTGGGAATGGTTTCCGCAAGTAGCGAATTTTAAGCTGCATTTGAATTTGAAATTGTGTTGTATTAAAATTGAATGTTAATGTGATTTTCTTGCAGGGAAGTATACTTTTTGTTATGTATTGATTCTGCTATTTTTCTTTTAGTTAATACAGATGAAGAGATTGATGACGTCATTTTGTAAATTTTTGATATTTTTTGATTATTGCATAAGCACAGCGATATGCCGCTGTACGTATGTGCCCCAATTATTGTTCAAGTGGAGTTAAGTCTGAAGAAGTTTGGGAGTTAGTTCATTGGCTAATGGGGATGTAGGTATTACGTAGTAGCAGAGTTAGTTTAGTATGAAGTAAATGTAATTTTAGATGAAGTCGGAATTTGGATGAGGAAAGTTTTTGCGCATTGGGTTTTTTGGACTTGGTGCGAATTCTAGTATATTAAAAGTTATGGAGAAATTTTTGGGTAAAGTTATAGTTGCATTGCAATATTGAGGAAAATTTCGGAAGGTTAGTGTTTTGAGAAATTTTAGCACTCCCAGTGGAGTGGGTTGTTTTGAGAGAAGAAGTAATTAGTTTTGAAAGTTTTACGAGTTTTTGGAAGTTTTACGGAGGCTATTTGTAAGATAGAAGAATGGTTGGATTGAATATGTGATTATTTGAGGCAAACTGAGTTTTTTTTGGTTGTGATGGGTTAAAGTTAATATTTTAAAAGTTATGTTTCGGCGTTAAATTTTGCCCATCACTGTGTTTTATTACGGCTCTAAATTTATAACAAGAAAAAGTTCTGGGCATGCATTTAGCCCAGCCCTTTTTCTCTGCGGAGTTCGAGGGGGGGTTGTGAGGGAGTGACCTTTAGTCATAAAGGCACTCTAGTGTTTCTGAGATCGTGACGTCAATAATTTAACATTTTGTAGGCGTAAAAGTGACATCTATCCTCTCTTTTACTTTAACTTTCTAGAGTGTGTGTGCTCTTTCGAATTCCGCAGTTAGCTCGCGGTTATTAGTATTATGTTAATGAGAAGTATCTCAGTTTGTCGCGTATAAAAGCTTGGGTGTGAGTTTGTGGGGTGTGTGTGTTCTGGCCTTAGCCAGCGTCTGTGTGTTCTGGCCTTAGCCAGCGTCTGTGTGTTTCTGGCCTTAGCCAGCGTCTGTGTGTTTCTGGCCTTAGCCAGCAGCCAGCGTCTGTGTGTTCCTGGCAGTAGCCAGTAGCCAGCAGCCTCTGTGTGTATTCCGCCATTGGACAACGAAGTTGATGATTGTTTAGCACAAGGTGCTGACGATTAGAAAATAGCTACGGCCTCCAGTAAAGCGGAAAGAAGTTCAGATAGTGGATTAAAGGTTCGGCCTTGGTAAGAAAGTTTAGTTTTGATTATTTGAGCAAATAAAGAAATATCCACAGCCACGGGCTGTGAAATTAAGATTTGTTTAGTAGATCAGCCAGGAAATAGTGTCAAGTGTTAGACGGTGCCCCGGCTGAGCTAGACCGACGCCTGTGAGTATGATTTAGCTTTTCATAGTGTTCTCAGGTAGTGAAATTATAGGCTGGCTCCACTTTCCTTTAGCCCTTATCATTTTAATAAACTGTGTTGTTTTAACCTAAATTAATGAGTATGTCTGCATATAACGTGACAAATGACACCCAGCATGAGTATACCGTCACAGTGTAACCCGTTTTAATATTTTTTTTTACTGACTCATGCCGGTCCGAGATCACGCTTGCATTATTTTTCTACATACAGACTGGCCAGACCGGTACTAGACTTAATTATTGGCAGAAAACATGATTTGTAAAATTATTAACAACGATAAAGAACTTGTGTTAGCTTAGTCTTCGGATATATACTTCTTGATGATTTTTAAATTAATTTCTCAATAATGCGAAAGTTTGACACATTTTCTGTTTAATTTTTAATTGTAAAAGCATAAAAGTGATAAGCCTAACTATTGAAGGGATTTGGAATCGAA
Organism: Maratus speculifer; assembly: GCA_964019185.1. NCBI lineage: Eukaryota > Metazoa > Arthropoda > Arachnida > Araneae > Salticidae > Maratus > Maratus speculifer. The sequence goes on along the minus strand of OZ025302.1, from coordinate 205,448,204 downwards.
TAGCGTTTTTCTTTTTTGGTAAATAAAATACTTGTTGAGATATCATAGTTTCTCAAATGATTGCAGGTTTTTCTCCCTTTTCTTGCTATTGCTTCCGGAAATTCTATTCAAAACGCTAATTATAACAGTATTTTATTGTTTGCAGTATTCTTAAATTGCTTGTATCAAAAAATGGATAACGCCATTCGATTATATAGTTTCTGAATAAAGATATCTGCTAATCGTATGCGTTTCTGAGAAAAAAAATGAATTTAGAAATGTTTCAGAAAAGAGCTTCTTTGAATTTAAGAATGAATTTGGATTTGAAACCTATAATAAAATGATATAGAAATATATTTATAAATCTTCTTTTATGAAACAGCTTCAAAATTAACGATGTTTTTAGCTTTCTTTCTTTTTTCTTTTATTCTAAGCCATATTAATTTTTTAATGAATCTTTATTCAAATGTTGAAAGCCTAAGAATCTAAATAATCATTAATGTTGTTAATGTATATTTGCTGTAAAATATACTGTAAAATCACTCCATAGATATGTATGCAGTATTCTTTAAAGGAATCTTAGTTGTATGATAAAAATCTGATTTTTTTAGAAATCGTAGAAATTGTAACGGGCCAAAACGGGCCGGGCCGGGCCGGGCCTGTTTTCGCTGATTTTTGTACGGGCCGGGCCGGGCCTAAAATATAAAAATTTAAACGGGCCGGGCCTGGAAATTCCGGCCCGTGCAGACCTCTAGCTCGATTACACCGTGATAAACGAAGATTTGAAATAAACGTCAAATACAAAAGTTACGTATTTTTGACATAGTAGAGGTCTGCACGGGCCCGGGCCGGGCCGACAAACAACATAAACGAGCCGGGCCGGGCCGGCAAAAAAACTGAACGGGCCAGACGGGCCGGGCCGAATTTTTTTTTTTCGGGCCTGCCGGCCCGTTTTGAAGATTTAAGCAGAAACGATAAAATATGAGCTATTTTCAACGAAAATGGTTTTAACGAGAAAAAGTATAAATGTGGTCATACTAGTTTGACAATATCAATATAAAAATGTACAGTGTATCGGCATCGGAGAATTACATTATGTGTAACCCGTTTAAATATTTTTTTAGTTGACTCATGCCGGTCCGAGATCACGCTTACATTATTTTTCTACATGTAGACTGGCCGGACCGGCACTAGACTTAATTATTGGCAGAAAACATGATTTGTAAAATTAACAGCGATAAAGAACTTAGCTTAGTCTTTGGATATGTACTTCTTGATGGTTTTTAAATTAATTTCTCAATAGTGCGAAAGTTTGACACATTTTCTGATTAATTTTAAATTGTAAGAGTATAAAAGTGATAAGCCTAACTATTGAAGGGATTTGGAATCGAATAGCGTTTTTCATTTTTGGTAAATAAAATACTTGTATAACCTTGTTGAGATATAATAGTTTCTCAAATGATTGTAGGTTTTTCTCCATTCCCTTGCTATTGCTTCCGGAAATTCTATTCAAAACGCTAATTATGACAGTATTTTATTTGTTTGCAGTATTCATAAATTGCTTGTATCAAAAAATGGATAACGCCATTCGATTATATAGTTTCTGAATAAAGATATCTGCTAATCTTATGCGTTTTTGAGAAAAAAAATGAATTTAGAAATGTATCAGAAAGGAGCTTCTCTGAATTTAAGAATGAATTTGGATTTGAAATCTATAATAAAATGATATAGAAATATATTTATAAATCTTCTTTTTTTAAACAGCTTCAAAATTAACGATGTTTTTAGCTTTCTTTCTTTTTCCTTTTATTCTAAGCCATATTAATTTTTTAATGAATCTTTATTCGAATGTTGAAAGCCGAAGAATCTAAGTAATCATTAACGTTGTTAATGTGTATTTGCTGTAAAATATACTGTAAAATCATTCCATAGATATGTATACAGTATTCTTTAAAAGAATCTTAGTTATATGATAAAAATATGAATTTTTTAGGAATCGTAGAAATTGTAACGGGCCAAAACGGGCCGGGCCGGGCCGGGCCGGGCCGGGCCTGTTTTCTCTGATTTTTGTACGGGCCGGGCCGGGCCTAAAATACAAAAATTTAAACGGGCCGGGCCGGGCCCGGGCCGAACTTTTGAGTTTTGCAACGGGCCGGGCCGAAATCACTTTCCTACGGGCCGGGCCGGGCCGGGCCGGGCCTGGAAATTCCGGCCCGTGCAGACCTCTAATATTTATATGATGCAGAAGAAAGTTTAAAGCATTTTTGCAATTGTTACAATGACTCCAAAACTGACGATTTAGAAATTAACATTTTCTAAACGATCAGAAATATCCTCCATAAAAACAACACCGTTTTAACAATGGGATTTGTTCAAAAAAATAAAATTGATCTTCATTCGCTAGCACTTTGATTTGAAGTTCGAATTTTGACACCCCCGAATCAAGATTTGTCAACGCATATTCAAAGCTTATCCCACAAGAGCACGAAACATTACTTGTATATTTTTAATCAAATGTCATTCATCCTACAAATTTCGTGTGTGCAAGTACGTATTTAAAATTCCTTCCCCAAAACTTGGGACAGGCCAAAAAATGACGTTGGTAGTATAAAATTGGCGCCCTATAAATTTCCGCGTCCGTCAGGACCGCCCCCCTTCGTCCCCCCTCTCATCCCTTTTCGAATGGCTGTGTCCTCACCAGGCTATTTTTCTTCCTTTTTTCAGTAAAATAGAATTACAAAAGTAATGTTTTCCAGTTCGTATTTTCTAACGGCGCAATATTAACAAAATAATAATGATAAAAAAAAACAGTAATAAACATTTTATTAAATAAAAATCATAGCGCCAGAATACCCTCCCCCTTCCCCAAATACCATGAGTACATTTTAGTAATATCCCTTTTAAATATTCAAACTCAAAGATTGCCACCGTTTTACCCATCTAACTACATCAACGAAAGATTATGTCCCGTGCCCGAGCGATAAAACAGCTTTCTATCAACGATTAAATCCGTAAATCTCTTTAATTCCATTTTTCAAACAGAGATTTCTTCCCATTAAAAATATGACCAAAGATGGCCGACATTACCTCTTTGCTTTTTAATAATCTGCAAGTGTCACTCACTAACTTCGCGCACTTTAGAATAAAAACACATTTTTCCCCCCATTTCATTTTCAGTATTCTAACCAGTTTTCATTATTCCAGCTTTTTTTTTCAATAAATGTTGTTCTCGTTATTCTAAAAACTGATTCTATTGATTTAATCTTTGTAACTGTGAGCGTTATAAAAAATTCAAACGATAAAATATATTCTGTGAAGAATCGAAGCCAGATGTTTTTAAATATTCATAGAATAATCAAAAACGAATAGATTTTGATAGATTTTATCACGTGAACTTTTGAGATAGCAAAAGGACAAGGTTTCCTATGATTGGCTTCCTTGATTAGGCCAAAAGGATTTTTAGTGTCTTAGGATCGTAGATCGACAGTAACTCATCAAAAAGAAAGTTTCATTAGGAGTTTTTTTTTTGTGCGTCGGAATTTTTTTTTCTCTCTCTGTCTCAAAAGCGTTTTAATGCAGTTGGGTATTTTTGTTTTCTGCAGTAATAGAAATTCTTTGCCTCAGAATTCAAATAGATTTATAGGTTGGAACTTTTTTTTTTTATAACTGAACTTTTATTAATTTATAAATATGTATTCCTAAAATGATTTTCAGCCTTACTATTTTTTTCTTCTTTTTAAAATGCTTATCATACGCGGAGTTCCAAAATTAACAGGGACTTTTTGGTAATCTGTTATTGAATAATAAATTTTTGATTAATGTTACGAATATTTATCCTGTTATGTTAAATAATGCCCATCTCTAGTTCGAAGTAACTCTTGTTTTTTTATATGAACAGGCGCAGTGGCGCAAATTTATATGGACCCGTGAGGCCTGAGCCCACCCAATAATTTCAAATTCTATCGCCAGTTTAAATTGTTCTATTTCGTTATTTATTTCATTATTATTTTATTATTCGTTTTTCACCCAAGAACAAAATTTATTTTGTCAATGACCGCATGACTTAATTCTCCGACTGACACCCATATATCCAAAATGACTGAAATATAAATGTTTAACTTTTCGATTTGTAGTCATGTTCAAGATATGATTATATTACAATAAATATTTCTCTCTTTATAAGGAAAAACGCATGAGAATATGATTTTTAAAAAGTGCAGACTTTCTTAAAACATGATAGCTTGACTTAAATGTCTCATCTTTCACCAGCTGTCACTCTACAAAGAAAAACGAACTGGTTGTACCACTTTACCAAAATATTTTTGAGCCAACCCAATATTTTCAAAAGTTGGCACCACTGAACAGGCGTATTGCCAGCATTCTCTTAACCCCTTGGGGACGAGCAATGTGGTCACGTGCCGCAAAAGGCTTAAGAATCTTTGTTTATCCCCATCAATAAAATTTTACTGTAAAATTTGCCTCATTTAATCTGAGCATTTTCTTGATTTAATAATTCTGTTTTTAAAAACCGGAGACAAAACCGTAAAATTTTCGTAAAAGGCTCCCGTCGCGAAGGAGATAAGCTTCTGACCAGAGAAAACCTTTTTTATCAGCAAAACCGATTTATTACGTCAGTACGTGTTAAAAGTTTTTACGGACCGGAATTTCTCTGGTCTAGGCCTGACCTGTGGGAAAATCAATAAAATCAGACCCGACTTAATTTCTTCAGCAAAATTTGATTTTTCTTAACATACAACTAATATATTCTTTTGAGGATACTGTGTACATATTTATGGAGAAATTTAATATTACCTATTTTACTATATTTTTTAGATTACTCCATGTAGTTAATCTATAAGCTCTTTGCTGGGCATTCTATATTTTTGTACTGACGGTGTCAATATAGTATCGGCTTGTACAATATATTTATACTTATCCTCTCCTCACTCACGCCATTGAAAACTATTAACATTTTATTCGCTTAGTTTGACCCATTGAAATTTTTATTATTTTGCCGGGCTGGGCACGGGCTTTCGGCCAATATTAGACCTGTTTCGTACGCGTTCAGTGGGAAACGGACGTTGCAGCAACTAATAGTTACAAAGTTAGTACATGCGTATTTGAGCTCTGGTTTCTCATCTGCTCAAAAATCGAGTTTATTAACGGATAAATTTCCCTCACTGGCAAGCGGCTCTGCAGCATGGTCAGTAGCATACGAGATTTGAGATTTTTCTATGTGAGTTTGACCCCGCTCGCACATATTTTTGGAACAAAAATTCATTTCCTTGTTAAAGAAAAATAGTAGATTAGGCATTGAATAAATAATTTTAAATAATAAAATAATCTGGTCTGTTGATGTAAATATTTCTTATTTTATTTCTTATTTTATTTTTTATTACATATTCTATTACATATACATGCAAAGTTTCGTAGTTAAAAAATTACTCATACGCAACAAAATGCACACTTAATATATATATTTTTTTGTTTGTAAATTTCAATCATTGTGCGCGCGGCAGCGCGATACAATAATATGATTGAGCGATGGTGCACACGGATTTTTCAATTTTTCTTTTTGCAATAACTAACTAAATACTTATCCAATTTTGATGATTTTTTTAAAATGTTCGTCTGACCAAGAAGCACAACATAGCACAAAAATTATTTTTTTTTATGGCATACTGTAGGTGTACTGTAGAGTATTCTGAAAATATGACAAAAATTTTGTGTCCCAGCACTTTTCTCGAAAACTACTAAAGATAAAAACTTAATTTTTTTTTTAAACAAAAGACAAACTTTTTATCCCGAGGTAGTAATCGAGAAAACGTTATTTCGCTGGGCGGTTTTTCTGAAATTGCGTATTTTCCAAACTTGGTCATAAATGGGTATATCTAACGTTCTATTGCAGATAGAATGTTGCGGTAAAGTTTATTTTAAAGATTTTGCGATACTAATTAATCCTGCAAAAATTCATAGCTTTACGTTAAACAGTTTTTTTACAAGATGAAATAAAAGAATGGCAGTGATATATCTAAGGTACTTGTGATCATCGGAGAGAAAAACCAGTTACACCATTCGATTAAGCATAAAAAAATACAGAATGCTTTTTTTTCTTTTATTTTTAACTTAATTTTTTAACGAATTATGAATTTTTTTGAAATTTTTGACATGCTGATTTTTGTCATTTTTTAATGAATCATTTACTGAATAATTATGCACGGTGTCTAGCCCTGGTGGCTGTTAAATTTGATTTTTAATTTTAAATTAGGCAATTTTTTGCACCATACCAAATTTATATTTTATCCATTTTTTTCATTTATTTATATTTTGTTTTTAGCACAATGGCATCAATGGCAAAAATGCCTGGCATACCTGTCAAATATTGGGGCCCTGTACTTTAACAAAGTGTATTTACTATAAGTATGTACCGTATTTATTGTAATAGAATGTGCCCTGTAATAGAGCGCGTCTTCTAATAAAGTGTGCACCTTGGTGCTGATTGAAAAAATAAATATACGGAAACGATATAGTAGATAAGTAGAAAACGATTACTTAAATGCATTATCGAGGATTCTCATCGATCAAAATAGTTATTCTATCAAAGCGATGGAGTGGCGATGCAGCAAAAGTTTCAAATTTTGAACAATGTACCACTCCTGTAAACTATAGCGCCAAGGATATGCACACTGTTAAAAATCTGCTGCATTTTGCTGCAACGCACTCCCCTGCTTGTATAGAAAACGGTTACTTGGCCGGGAAATGGCGCTTTCTCATTGGTTGGAATAGAGATATATACAAGTGGTGGAGGACGTTGCAGCAAAATTCAGCAGATTTTTAACAGTGCACTGTTAAAAATTTGACCCATTTGTTGCAGAGTCACTCCACAGCTTTTATAGAATGTCTCTTTATGGCCAATGAGAATGCTCCATAACACAGTAAAGCAATCGTTTCCTATAAAAGCGGTGGAGTACGTTTTTAATAAGTCCGTAATAAATACGGATTAAGAAAACAAAGAAGCATGGTTTTTGTATCAAACTTTACTCTTGCATAAAAAAAGTTCCTGTTTTTGGCAAAAATAATGGATATTTGAATGAAAAATCTACTCTTTGAAAGAATTTATTATTTTATTCACTTTAGTAAAAAACTGATTTTTTTTTTTTTTTTTTGAAAACCACCGTAGAATTTTGGTATAGAAAAACCTGTTTAAATTTTTTTTTTAATTTGTAACACCAGAGTATTAGAGTATGTAGCCTTTTTTAATTTCAATACAAATAAGATTTTGTTTTCTATATATAAAATACAAAACAAGTTGTGCAGTATCCCTATGGAATATGGAAAAATAGAAGGACTAGTGAAAAATGCTCCAAGGAGCAGTGCAAAAGCAGAATATGATTTTAATTGAGCATTAAAAAGTAATGGACAAGTGCTTCTGTTAATTACTGAGCATGAGGACGGATAAGGGATCCCTTCTTGGCTACAACTCACTTCAATGCCAACTTTGAAAAAATCATATTTGCGCTTTTTTCGTGAAAACAAATCAGTCGCAGTTACTATAAAAATGTATAGTGTAAAGACGTAACCATTAAAGATGCAGCTTAATTAGATATAAATGTAAAGGAAGGCGACATAATGCCAGATACCTAGTTCCTGCAGGTATCACATTCATGCACTGCCACCAAGCATACCCTAAGTGTATAGTTGCACAGAAAATTGATTTGTAGTATAGTGCAGAGTGAACAGTACAGATAACATCAGAGATGTAGTACAGGCTATACGCCGCACATCTTCTGGACTTTTTAATAGAACACCATATACCCTCTGTTTTTCAAGAAATCTTATAGTATACACATTCTAGAATATCCCTCTGCTTAGAGCATATATCTTATGTTATTTTTATGACTACACCCCTGGTTAACATCTAAAGCACGGTGGAAAATTCTACTAAAGAACCGCAAATTTCTTTTATATGGAAAAAGCTCAAATATGATTTTTTCAAAGTTGGCATTGAAGTGAGTTGTAGCCAAGAAGGGATCCCTTATCCTTCCTCATGCTCAGTAATTAACAGAAGCACTTGTCCATTACTTTTTAATGCTCAATTAAAATCATATTCTGCTTTTGCACTGCTGCTTGGAGCATTTTTCACTAGTTATTATACATATTTCTTCAGCTTCGGCTTGAAAATGATTGATGAAAATTTTTGTTCCAAAAAATAAAACTGATTGATATTACAGCAATCTTTTGCTCTGTTTTGATTTTCGAACAGACGACAAATTAGAGCTCTAATACGCATGTGCCAACTTTGTAACTCTCCGTTGCTGTAACGACCAGTTTTCGCACACAGCACGTGCGAATCTAAGTTTCAGTGAAGAGTGTTTTTATATTTTGACACTCATTGCATTGTATTTCTGTGAATATACCAAAACCTGAAATATATACAGTATATATATATATGTAAAGAAATAAATAAAATCAGTGTTTGATTAACAAACTTTTATAAATCCTAATTTTCTAAACGTAACTTGTTTTAATATTTAAATTTCACATCTTTCACAGAAATATTGAAAATGGATTTAAAAAGAATACACATATATATATATGAAATGGAAAAAAAGGAAAAACAAATGAAATATAAATTTACTGTAATCTCTTTTGAAAAAAGTGCAATGGAAAAAATACATATAAAAGTAGACAATCTAACTTTTTCCACATTGCTTTTGCATAAATATATATTTTCAAAGGAAAATATATAAAAATTAAAAAACAAAATCCCTTAGAAAAAATTCTTTCTCGCATTCAACGTATTTTTATTTACTTCGTTCTATTTTTTCTTTTATTCTTAGAACGTTTTGCGTAGTCTTTTTGAAAATATTATTTTGAATTCATATTAAACTGACAATTCCCTAGAAATTTATTTCTGTAAAATATTTTTCTAGCGAAATATATATGATCAATCAGTCTAATTAATTATTTTTAAAATATTATTGTAAATGATTGTTTATTTATGTTAATGATCGCAGATATCTCTCCATTGTTAAATAAAAGACAAATGTTGATACATAAAAGATAAAAGTTGTTTTTAGTACTGAATATACGTATTTTCAAACATTTATTATTAATGTTATTGGATTAAATACTCGATGTATTATTTAGACAAATGAAATAGCATTAGAACTGTATAATGATTTCTATAATTTGAAAATTTAATACTATGATAACGTTTAACTTAACCCCTTCATTGGACAATTTTTTCTATTTTTATGAAAAAAATATTTGAAATCTATATATTGGTATAATAATGGGAAAAGTAGCAAAAAAAATATTTTACAAATTGTCAGCTAAAACTAGATATTTTATGACGTATACCATATATGCACAATTATGTTTTCGAAATGTTTTTTTTTTTCTATTTTGCAACTAAATAGGCTTACATTAATTTAAGTTAACACTCTGACACTTTCCTTTTGTTAATATTTTTAATTTTTCAATAAAAATAATAAAAGTAAATTATGCCTTAATAGATTAATCGAAATTTTGCTTTTAAGAGCCCTTATTTTGAAAATCAGACAAAGTGTGATAGTTGTATTTTTTGATTTGCGTAATTTTTTTATATGTTGAAGTAGATCTTATTTAATGAATAGTGTGCAATTTTGAAGCCGCGAAATAATTTCCTCTTTCCTATAGAAAATATCAAAGTTCGAGGCTGTGGATACCATTTTTATGAAAAATGTAATCCTAATATGTTGGAGTGGTATATCTCTTGCAAGCAACAACATCCCAAAATTCTTTTGGTATAAACTTATAGTATAACACTGCCTGCTTATTAAAAGTTTTTTGTTTCCATGGGGTACTGTTATTTTACATTGTTATGTTGCCACAAAGTACAGTCAAAATGACGTTTTGGTCCATTTTCCGCTTTTAATATCTTATTTAAGTTATGATACCCCAAAGTTTTTCTTATAGAATGTGAAAGTGCACTACAATGACAAGCTAAATAATATAGTACTGCACGGAGATATTGTTGCTGTTAGTAGCTATAAACCTGTTAAATATTCAAAATTTCCAAAATCTGCAACATTTAAAGTAGTTTATTTCATAAAAGCGCCGCTGTTGAATGAAAAAAATATGTCACGCAATAGTTGAACATATGTACAAAAACATGGAAAAGAAAAATAAGTGGGGTCTTGTGATAATTTTAGACAAAAAATGACAAAAATTACAAGAAAAGCAATGTCCACAATCACATTTTCAAATGAAAAATGAAAAAATGAAACATCCAAATTGTCTTTCGTCTTTCTATGATTTTTCCCTATGAGTAAATGAAATATCCCCTTTTTGTCGCCTCTTCCGAAAGAGAAACGGGATGTTTCATTTTTTCATAGGGAAAAAATGTGATGATGGACATTGCTTTTCCTATAAATTTTGTCATTGTTTTACAAAAAAATACCACGAGGTCCCACTTCTTTTTCTTTTCCATGTTATTGTACATATGTTCAACTATTGCGTGACATATTTTTTTTCATTCAACGGTGGCGCTTATTTGGAATAAACTACTTTAAATGTTGCAGATTTTGGAAATTTTGAATATTTAACAGGTTATAGCTACTAACAGCAACAATATCTCCATACAGTACTATATTATTTAGCTTGTCCTAGTAGCGCAATTTCATATTCTATAAGAAAATCTTTGGGGTATTATATTTTAAATAAGATATTAAGAGCGGAAAATGGACAAACACATAGGCAAGATAAGTGTTATTCTATTCTTTGGACTGTTTTTGATTAGGGACAGTGATCATATTGGCCGAATTCGTGTCACAAAATGTGATTTATAGTGTTCTTAGATGTGTGGCACACGGTGTAGTAGCGGGATAAAGGGACTCGGCATCCTTCATTCGGCGAAAAATAACAATTTTTAATTTTCAATATCGGAAACTCTATAGTAAACCTCAATAGCATGTAAAAATTTGATGGAAATCAGAGTATATTTACGATAGCTAGAGCACAGCTAAACACACAACCGAATTAAAAAAAATTAACTTTGATTATAAGCGTTTAAAAACTTGAAATATAAATATTAAAAACAAATAAAAATAAAATCCCTATGATTATCCCTTGCTTTAAAGTTGATGTTCGAAATAATTCAGCTTTCAGTTGATCACTATTAAAAAGAGCATGAAATGTAAGTTTAAATAAAAATAAAACTTTTTTGACTGACCCTTGTATTGCAGTTGTTGTTGGAAATCGTTCAGCTTTCCGTTGATAAGTTTTGAAAAACACGTGAAATATCAGTACTAAAAACAAACAAAAATAAAAGTTGTTTGACTGTCCCTGTTTTGCAAATGGTATTTAAAATAGTTCAGATTTCAGTTGATAAGTATTAAATAGCACGTAAAAACAAAACAAAAATAAAAAGTTGTTTGACTGTCCCTTATTTTGCAGTTGATGTTGGAAATAGTTCAAATTTCATTTGATAAATATTGAAGAGAACGTGAAATATAAGTATTAACCCACACCCTGACTTCCAAGCAAAAGGGCAAAATTGTAATGTTGTTTTCTCTGTAAACTATAAAATGTTTAAAAATGATTTTTTTCCAACATGACATACAAATTTCTATTACGTATAGGTACATGAGGATCGATAGTATTAATCCTTATTTGGTTTTAACTAGGTTATACAGGATGATTCAAAAACATTTTGACAAAATGGTATGACAAATCAAGCATACAACAAGAATAAAAAATCGCATAGAAACTTAGGGTCGCAAACTAATTATTGAGTCACAAATATAGGGTGTTTCATTCTAGCTATACCCGGATTGAAACTATCAATTTCGACGAAAATAAAAACATTGTAATGCAAATGCAACGATATGTACCTTATTTTATGTGAAATGTGATAACGCTACGAAAAAATCTGAAAAAAAAACACATTGCTCAACCAATCGATGATACCGTATAAACTGACTATCGCAGTCCAAAATGTGAGGTGTCAAGTGCATATTGCTGGCTCGCATATTGCAAACTTCTACCACTTCTGTTTGGTGTTTATCACATTTAAAAAGAAGGTGAAAATGTCTGTTAAATGACAGTCAGTTTTCTGAAACTTATTCCCGTCAACTTAAATTAGAATGGAGCACCCTGTATTTGTGACTCAATAAGTGGTTTGCGGCCCTACGTTTCTATATGATTTTTTTTTATCCTTGTTGTATGCCTGATTTGTCATATCATTTTGTCAACGTTTTTCTTTTGAGTTAACCTGTATATGTAAAAAAAACTATTAAAAATAAAGCTTGTTTGACTGTCCTTAGTTTTCCAGTTATTGTTTGAAATAGTTCAAGTTTCACTTGATAAGTATAGAAAAACACGTGAAATATCAATATTATAAAAATAATAATAATAAAACCCTTTTCACTGTTCTTATTTTGCAGTTTGTTAAACAATAATTCAGCTTAGGAAACTTGAATATTTATTTACAATAAAACGCTTCTGACATTTCCTCATGCATATGTATTTCCAAAATAAATTATTCAGAAGTTAACAAAAAATTCATCCGCTTATTTAAAGTTTCGATCTGCACCTTTCTAACGGAGAAGTTTTCTTTTATCCTTCATTGTTTTATTTTCGTTAAACATTCTATGTTTTTTCTTTAAAAAATAAAGTTACGTATAATTATTCAAATGTCTGTGCTCCGGAAATTTCATGTCTGTTGTTTATTTTTGTTTGTTGATTAATCATTGCGTCAGAGTTGGAGCCTTGAATATTTATACGCTTAAATATATTTTTTTTTCTGCATACATAAAAAATTATGTTGCCTCGTGATATTTTTTATATAATTATAAAATTCCTTAATATTAAAAAATGTATTATAAATTTTTTTAGTAAATATACAGATATAAAAATTCATCAATAAAACTTTCTTGACGCTATAAAAATTCACTTATGATCGTTAACGGATATTTAAAAAAAAAATGCGTTTTATTGCGCTGGAAACTTTCATATCTCTTTTCGTATTTACTGCATACTGATGAAACTGATGTCAGCGTTGATGCTTTAATGTTTATTAAATTTATTATTTATTTATATATTCTTTATTAAATGTTATTCAAAATATGTTGAGGTGAAATGGGGCACTTTTTAGAAAAATAAACTCTTTGTTTGGCATAAAAATAAAATATTTGATCTAACCTTTTTTTTCTTCCTCTCTGTTTCTCTCCCCTTTTCATATATATAAAATCATTAATTGTAAAACAATATATAACAATAGAACATGAAAAATTTAATCAAAAAAATATTTGCAACATGCAGAACTATCATAAACTCATCAGACCCCATCGCAAGACATAGAATTTAACATATAAAATGATTATTGTACCATTAAACAATTAATATTAGCCGTAAATTATATATTATATCACTATATGAAATGATTGCATGATAATATTGCAACTCATGATGGAATTTCCTATGAAATATAATATAAAAATATCATATATACTATATAAAAATATTTTATTCGCGATATTCTTTTAATTATTTTATTTTACCGGTATATTCAGTATTTCCCTACTTCTTAATATTATCTATTATTTATTCCTATTTAATTTTTTTATTTAAAACACGTATATCAGTAATATCTTATTCAAATATTTTAATTTAAAGCACTGGGTTTCTTCATAAACTTTAAGTTATTAAATCTATGATATTCTGAGTGAAGTTAAGTTTTTATGTTCTAATATTTTCAATAGCCGCTTGTGTTTCAATTTCTTTCTATAAAAAGCTATTGTGTGTGTTTCTAGCATTTCTTCATAATCGGTAACAGACATAGATCTAATATTAATCTGTACACGTACTGCAGTTATTTTAGTAAAATTAATGGAACTATGTATACATATATTTAATTACTAAAAAGCGTAGTATGGAAGCTTTAATAATAATAGAAACAGCTTATTAGACTGTTTACACGATTCGGCTCTATACGAGTCATTTCCAAAAGAAATGTATAAAAATTGTCGAAAAAAATATTTTTATTAATTTTCCCAAGGTTACTACGATGAGGAAATATTTACGATATATTATGTTGAATTTTAACACATTGATTCAACTTGTAAATAAATTATAACAGTTATAAGTTTCTATGTGGATGAAAAAAATCGGCCCAGTATTCGAACCAGGAATGTCTTTTTTCATGCTGTCAATGCTTTACAAACTGAGACATTTCGGATGAACCTGGAAGACTAATTCTCCCATGAGCCAGACTTTTTTCACACACGTGGAAATTAATTACAACAAATACAGTCGAGTCTCTCTATAACGGAACTCCATACATCGAATTTCTCTATATAACGAAATTTTTGTAGGAACGGTCCCCTTTTCGCATGTTTACATTGAAAACAGTCTCTATATAGCGAAATATCTAGCTCTGTATAACGATTTTTTTAATAAATTGGTCTTAATTTATTCAGTTTTAAAAAGCTTCGAAATCATATGGAATCAATTTTCCATCACTTATTTTTGATTTATCGTCAGTGCTGAATTTTTTTTTTTTTTAAATATTATTTCGCTCATTGTTCTTTAAATCCAACGAATTCATCCCACCTCTCACACACCTTTCCACATCCTTCTCAAAATAGTGTCAAATGGATTGATACACATGTAAGAGAGGAATCAATGAGAGGCACGAGAGGCCTTCAAATGGAGGGAAACGTTATCTACAATTTTTCATTCCTTGCTAAAATTTGAGCATTTTTTTAGTGTTACAACTTTAAATTCAAAACAACAAAAAATGATAGATTTCTTCGTCTGAAATTAATGCTTCCTTAAGTCTTCCTTATTTGATTTTCTTTAAGCTTTCAAATAAATGTCTGTTCTCTTTTTTGAAACAGCTTAAATTATTAAGAAATAAAATGTTAATTTAATATTTACTTTTAAACAATTCAAATTCTTAATTCAAAAGATCAAAAATAATATTTGTTCAAATTTCACACATTAAATACGATTTTTAACATCATTGTCTATACATCGAATATCTCTATATAACGAATTTTTTACTGTAACGGTGGATTTCGTTATATAGAGACTCGGCTGTATTGTTTATTGTAGTTTAATATTGTTTTGAAAATGGCTTGGATAGTGCCGAAACAAGTAAATAATTTAATAAAGTATTTTTGGTGTTTTTAAAGTTTCCATCTTGCATCTTTTAGCAACTAAAAGAAGTACAGTCGAGCCTCTATATAACGAAATCCATCGTTCCAGTAAAAAATTCGTTATATAGAGAAATTCGATGTATAGAGTATGATGTTAAAAATAGTATTTAATGTGTAAATTTTGAACAAATATATTATTTTTGATCTTTTTAATTAAGAATTTGAAATGTTTAAAAGTATATATTAACCTAACATTTTATTTCTTACTTATTTAAGCAGTTTCA
This sequence comes from Maratus speculifer, assembly GCA_964019185.1. Classification (NCBI taxonomy): domain Eukaryota; kingdom Metazoa; phylum Arthropoda; class Arachnida; order Araneae; family Salticidae; genus Maratus; species Maratus speculifer. The sequence goes on along the minus strand of OZ025302.1, from coordinate 205,432,798 downwards.
AAAAAAAAGAAAAGACATTTATTTGAAAGCTTAATGAAAATCAAATAAGGAAGACTTACATAAATTTCAGAGGAAGAAATCTGTAATTGTTTGTTGTTTTGATTTTAAAATTACAATTGTTACGCTCTCAAAAAAAATTCTCAAATTTTAGCAAGGAATGAAAAATTGTAGTTGATATTTTCTTCCATTTGAAGGTCTCTCTTATGTGCTCTCATTGATTCCTCTCTTATATGTGTAACAATTCAATTGACTGTGTTTTGAGAAGGATGTTGAAAGGTGTGTGGGAGGTGGGATGAACTTGTTAGATTTAAAGAATAAGGAGAGAAGTAATATTTATTAAAAAAAAAAAACCTCTCCACTGAACGATAAATCAAAAATAAGTGATGGAAAATTGATTCCATATGATTTCGAAGCTTTTTTAAAACTGAATAAATTAAGATCAATTTATGAAAAAATTCGTTATATGGAGATAGATATTTCGCTATATAGAGTCTGTTTTTAATGTAATCATGCGAAAAGGGGACCGTTCTTACTAAAAATTCGTTATATGGAGGAATTCGATGTATGGACTTTCGTTATATAGAGGTTCGACTGTACATTATTAAAAGGTGTTAATTTCTTATATATGATAGAAAGTTGCACATATTATAATTGACATTAAATAGAATAAATTAAAACTGTAGTTTGTATAAACTGTTTTGGTAAAAGAGGGAAAATGGATTAAAATGTAAAAAAAAAAAAAAAAAAAAAAAAAAAAAAAAAAAAATCGATACAACGGAATAAGCGATATTTGAAGGTGTAATATAGATATAGTAACATTGAAGAATTATAGATTCAATACATCTCGACATCTTACGTCAATTGTTTTAAATCGAAGTGTGACTTTGTGATTTATTTTGCTGCCATTTTTTGTGGGTGGTACTTTTTTGAGTACGCATTACCAAAAGCTAATTTGTACGAACTTTGCTTTTCTATGCAAAAACAAAGTATCCATTCAAAAAAAAAAAAAAATTAAAAAATAAATAAATAACAATCGCGTATTTTTTTTTTTTTTTTTTTTTTTTTTTTTTCAAAATAAAAAATATTACTAAAAGTGATGTAGAGAATAAAGGAAAAGGAGGACAATTAACTTTATTAGAACGTACCTTTTAAAAATATCCTTGTTTAAGCAACTTAATTAGCAGTTGAAAAATGTTTTTTTAATTTTCAGAACTAGATTTAATACAATGAGAACATTTACGTAATTATTTAAAAGTAGAGAGAGTTTGAAGGTTTAATTTTTACTGACTTTGAATTCTTTTAATGAGAATTTTTTACTTAGTTATTGAGAATTAAAGGCTTTTTAAGGATTTAGTACTGCAATTTTACCAAAAAAAAACATTTTTTAAAGGTGATTTTAAAAAAAGATCTTTAAGAAATACTCTGTATGTGTAATGATCAGAAACTACCCCTGGTGACTATGTCTTTTTGCACAAGACAAAGTTACGTGACTATACAACTAAAACATATGTATTAAATTAAAAAAAGAACATCAAATGTTAAAGTTAACTACAAATAAAAATTAAAAAAAAAACTTTCCAACAGAACGTTTTCCTGCAGCTGATATTTTTAAAAATATTCAGCTGAGGAAAGTTAAACACAATAAAATACCTCTGACATTTCCTCATGCATATGTATTTCCTAAATAAATTATTCATAAATTTTACGAAAAAAATATCCTTTGTATTTAAAATATTCTATGCAGCCTTTGAACGTTGTTTTTTTTTTCTATTTATTGTTTATTCTCTTTTCTTTGCACTTTGTAAAAACAAAATTACGAATTATTAGTCACATGTCTTTGCTCTTGAAAGTTAATGTATGTTGTTTATTTTAGTTTGGTAATTTATCATTATGTTAAAGCTGAAACAAATAACTTTTCAACATTTAAGTGATTAACACATTTTATATCTTTTCTTTATTCACAAACTTGTAAATATAGTATTGCTATGTTTCATTTTTTAGATGCAAAAATATTTAAATTATTTAAAATAAATTTGGATGTTGTATTTCACATTATTTCCGAAACATAAGTATATTTGCATATTTTAGGGCAAAGAATAGATATTTCATCATAAATAAAAGTTTTATTTAATGTTCCTCATATTTCCATACATAAGTCTGTCCATGTGTAAGCCGAATATATGACATTTTAATGAAAAATCGACCGAAATCGGTAACTTCGTATATAAGTTTCTCAGCTTTTTTTAGTATTAAAAAATATATATAAAGCCAAATTTCAAAATGCAAGATTATATTATATATATTACTGCAAACAAAAAGATGGGGGACTGTGTCGAAATATTGTAGTAGTACATGTAATATTATGTATGCTATATTGACTCTAATCAATGGATGTATGGATACAGCCCCTCATCATTTTGTTTCATTTTGGAAATAACGGATTTTGAGCTTATTCTATCGACGATAATCTTCATTATTTTCAGGTTATGTTTTTGGGACTTTGACAAAAATTGCTGTTTACATTTAGTCAACACATTATGCAAATTATATTTGGATTGCGTTCACGCATGCGCAGCGAAGCATTTTACTAAACCTACTCATTTTTAATATAATTTTTATTCTTTTTTTAATTCGGATTACAGTGTGTTGTTTAAATGTTTTTTTTTTTATTTTGTGAAAAGAACCTTTTTTTTATCAAAAACTCTTGAAACTATATGTAGTAAATAAAAAAAAATTGCAAAATTTGGGACTGTTTTATAAAAACCTTAATTTTTATACGAGTATACTTGCTATCCTCATAAAAATGAACATGGTTCATTAAAATAAGCCACTTGAACATAATCTGCAGTTTGAACGCTTTTGCTACATTAGTTTTGACAGGGTTATCAAAAAAATCTTCGTTCTTTTTTGGAAGTCAGATATTGAATTTTTCTCTCTTTTTTTTCAATTGTACATGTATATTTTTTAATTTACAGTGCTTTTTATGAACGTAGACAATTCCTGTATAACTTTATGTATAAATAATAAAAAAATTAAACTACTATTTTTTTTTTATCTTTTATTGGAATGAATGTAAAAAACATGTACTAAGTTTCCTTTTATTCTCAAGCTTGATTTTATTTCTCTTTCAAAAATATTTCTTAATAAATTATATGTTGAGTAGTCTTCATGCATATTAATATTTACGTATTTTTTTTTAATAGGTGAGTGAAAAGCTTTTTATCTGTGAATATTATTTTTGCAAAATAGCAAGTAAGTATAAAATTTATATGATGGTTGTTTATTTAGATTTGATCCATATATAAAATTTTACGATAATGGGAAAGAAGCACTTTTTTGACAAATTTTATTTCTGTATTAGAAAAAAGAGGGAAAGTACGAAATCTCATTAAAAATTACTTTCTTTAAAAAAAATATTCTTTGTACACTTTACAGTTTAGAATTCTCCTGTAAAATAGCAGAGAATTTACAGAATGTCACTTCTCTTATGTAAATTTATAAGGAGCTGAATGACTGTAAATTTACATCTGTGAAATTATCCAAAACTCGTAAATTTAGGTGTGTAAAAATACTGAAGATTTTAAAATTTTACAACAGTAAAACAAAATGAAGGGAGTAGCGATTTTATTGCTCTTATTGCGAGTAAATTATGACACATTGTAAGCAAGTATTTAATAGTGACTCACAAGGGGAACCTTTTTTTTTGTTGTTGCTTGCACCTAGCATCGAGATCTTTGGCATTTTGTAACCCTATAGGTAATAGTTAGAGTCGATAAAAAAATATCTGTTAATCATATTTTTTTATTATTGGATTTTTATTTGTTTATTCACGCCAAAAGTGAGTTATGTCGCCAAATATGGCGTTACGAGTTTTTCGCTTGCCTTATTTTGGGGCTATGAAATTCGGCTAGGATTGCCGGAAAACTCTACTTTTGTAAATATTCCAACATTTTGTCGCCAAAAATATGAATATAATGTCGTAATTCTTCAAAGCCAAATTCGAAGATTATTGGAGGAATTTTTAAACTGTTTTTCAATATTTTATACATAATTATTAACTAATTTATATTGTTAAATATTTTGAAAAGGAGTCATTTTTCTCGATTGTCTATTAAATGGTTTATGGATACGAATATTTGAAAATCCATTATTTTTATCTCTTATTGGTATATTTCATTTTTCGTTATTTTATTCGGAAGGCTCCTATGGTTAACGTAGTTAACGCTAGATGGTATCTGCTGGTACTTAAAACAATTTATTATAGTTATAATTTTTTTTCAAAAAATTGATATTAAGAATACAAATTTATAGCGTAATTGTTCATGTTAATTGCACCGTTAGTTGTTAGAGCAAGTTATCAAGCTCAAGTTGCATTACTCTCCGAAATTTCGATATGCCTTTTTAGAGGAGAAAAAAATGAAGATAACATAAGAAAATAACTTTGTCTAAAAACCTTGTTTTCTACGTCTTTATCATGTTATAGTTATATTTTTTTTTCCATATTATACTTGTAATCTATCAATCTTTATCACGTTATAATTTTCGGTTACCATATTATTTAGTGAAACTTAACATTGAGATGCTGAAACTCTGAGGCATTTGCTAATATTCCATTTGGGTATAATTGTATATCTTTTGCAATATTAGTTCTAAGAGAATTTTCCATATACTCCTAACCGACTATGTGGACTGCGCAATTTTCATATTGAGAGAAACAATACCTCATTTAAAATTTGCTATGTAATCAGTAATATTCGTAAGCTAATATGCAAATGCAAATCATAAATGCCGAGTATGTCTGTTATATGGTCTACTGTGGGAAGAATTTAATAATAAATGATTAATTTCTCTTCCTCCAAAATTGCGTAATGTCTACGCTTGTGGGTGCATACCGATGGAGAGTCTGAGATAATCATTTATTACATGCTATATACGCACTCTTATAGAAAAGACAGACGTAGTTCCAATATTTAAAGGAAACATGTACATGAATGATAATAAAGTGTCTTATTTATTTTTCTGATCTGTTAGATTATGTTAAATGTTGTATTTTAAATATGATTATTTTTGACAATATTTAGTAACGTAGAAAACAATATGCGAAATTCTAAATAAACACGTTTAAAAGTTTTTATCAGTGGCGGGATTATTTAATGTATTAATTTAAAAGAAATTAGTGTTATTTTTGGAAACAATTCAATCTTTGAAAATGTTGTCTTAAATAAGGTTTATAAAATTTTGGACAAATGAATACAATTTTCATAAAGTTAATACTTTAAATCTGTTTTGCCTTTACATTAATCTTAGTCGTTATTTTGTATTCTTTGAGTTGTATAGTATTAAAATCATATTTATATAAATATGCTTTTATATTTCATACATGTATCATAAAATAAACTAACAAGAAACGTTACCATACGCGCATACTAAAAAAAATCATAAAAAATTACTGAATATTTTTCTCGTATGAATATATATATTTATATAGAAATTTCGGCGGAAACTCAATAGAACATCTGTAAAAAAATGAAATTTTTGTTTTGAAATTTTGGCGATATATCAAAGGTTGGCGATGAAACACAATAAAAAAATGCATTTTTATGCCGAAATACTCTTTAATCTCTTCGTGACAAGAGCTATTTGCTTGCTATTTTTCTTTTTTTTTCTCTCTAAAAAACACACATGCAAAAAGTTTATAAAATATTTTCACCTATGGGGGAAGGAGGGGGGGATGATAGGGTAAACTTATAAAAACTACGATAACAAATGAAAGACGAAAACATTTAATAACTGAAGATGCCTTGGAAGCAAGAGGTCTTTTGCAAGAGACTTTTTGTATACAGAGAATATATTTTTGATATCATTGACATGTGCACAAATTGTTTAAATGTATGTTAAAGAATGATAAATAAATACGTCTGCGAAAATTGGTATAATGTGTTAAAGTACATTTACTTCTTTATCCCTCGCCCCCCCCCCCCCCCTTTTAATAATAAAAACGCACTTTTGAAATTTTAATATTTAATATTTTTATCAATAAAATTTTATAATTCAAAAGATATATTTATATAAGCTTGCAAATATTCACAATGTCCAACATTTATGCAATAATAACTCCCTTCTCCGCAACTTATTTATAATTGCATTGTAATTATTTGTAATTATAATAAATTATGCCATATTGTCAAATTTATTCATTAATTTTACTCTTGATGGGATAATAAAAATAAATGTTACATTTTGCAAATGGCTAAAATATAACTTTTAAAACTTTTAAAGCCATTTTCTCGAAAACTCAAATGCGGGAAATTAAAACCTAATCATTATGGATTGGAATTTCCATATTAAGATTTTTTATATTATTTATTAAGAAAATATATCAACCTGATTGAATTTGATTATTTTCAAATCTTAAAAAGTATACACTAAACGAAATAAAGTAAAACCGGAAAGGCGAAATTTAATGATGTAGAAAGTAAGAGAATGAATTCACTGATTTCAGAGTTGGATAAAAAAAAAATCCAAATTTCTAAACGGTTGGCTGATCCAGAATACAGGTCGTAAAAGAAACCTTCAATTGTCAGAATTTTTTCTTTGTTTTATTCTTCCGTAATATGACAGCAGAAAACGAATTGGCTTAGTTGAAACCCGAAAGATTTTGAAAATGTATTATGGTTTCTAATGATGAATTTAGGTTATGTAATTCCAGACTTTCGGCTTCGTTTATTTTCTTGGATGAAAGAAGCTGTTTAAAAGTTCTTATATTCTTTCGGTTAAATGTTCATATTTTGATGTAAAGGAAAGTTAACAATATGCTAATTTTCTTCTAATCTGCTTTATCTAATTTCTTATTCTTGTATTTATAACATTCCAAACTAATCGATTTTTTTGGGAAAAGGTAGATATTACAGCTAGAATTAATCCTTTCAGAGGCAAAGTACCTTTGCTGCTAAAATACTAAAATTATTGACTTACACCAGTCCTTATGAACACATTTATTTTGAAATAAGTAAAAGTTCTTTTTCTTGTAAATTAAAATTGCAAAAATTAATTACAAAATTCTGGTGTCGATGTGGAATTTTGGGATTAACATTAGCGGTATATATAATATTCTGACGCCCTTCAAGGGGTTTTAATTTATTATCCGTTAGATTCATTTAATAACTCTATTTTACAATACATGATTCAACATATAAATATAGTGAGGCGTTCATAGAGACAATTCTGAATAGAGGATAACTTTAATTATTGAACATTAAAAAAATCTATATATAGGCTGGCCAGAAACTATTGCATATATTAGAAAATACGTTTTTAAATAATATTTTTGTATGTGCAGTATTAACAACATATCTGTTTTTTTTCTTAACAATGTTATTATTAGAATTTTCTCAAAAAGAGATTGGTGGGGGTTGTCCAATTCCTTGTCCTTCTCGGCTTTTAGATTCAGCTCCATTACATTTTTTCGTGTGGGGTTATTTGATGGATTCTGTGCATCAAATGCATTATACTAATTTGCAGAAACTGAAGTAGCGTATAACAGCTGCTATTCAAACTATAAATTGAGTATATCTTAGACATGCTACGACTAATCAAGGGATTCAGTGCTACATCGAAATGTATTAACCTTTGTCCTAAAGAGTTTTAATCCTATTCCATCTAATTTTACTTTTAAGTGTTTTTAATGTGTCCAATAATTCATGTATGCCTTCTATTTCTATGTTTTTTAATCAATAAAAGGCATATACGTTTTAATACTAAAAGAAAATGCGTTATTCTTAGCTCTTTGATGTTTACAGATTTAACTGTAATACATTTTTTAGGTGTAAAAGGCAATTTCGAAAGTGGTGGTGTGTGGTGTATTTTGTCGGCCGATTATCTACGCTAGGGATATAGGCCCAGGGGGGGGTGCCCTTCGTGGGAGTCTTTCTAAGGGAACCTAACCCGTATTTACGCAAGGCTCGAAGAAAACCACGAAAACTCCGAACGGTTAGGCCGATAGCCGCGATTGGGTTCGAACCCAGCACCTGCTGTCTACCAGTTGAGAGGTCAGTAGCAATTTCGAAAGATTTCTTCGATTAAATGTTTGATTTAAAAATGGAAGAACATTAAGCTGGCTTTAATCCAATCTTCAACGACTTAAAAAAAATAGGTTTTTTTTTATTGTTTAATACGCCTAATAATATTTTTTTCTTTTCTTTTGAAATGCTGCATTTAAGGCTAATTTTCTCTCTGGCAAAATTTCCATTTTTTAATAATCCAACGACTTATTTCTTATTTTTCTCTTTATAATAAGATTCTAAATTAATCAATTTAGTGGCACATGTGGTTCATACATTTGGATAAAGCGGTACGATTTGTTTTATTATTATTTGCATTGAAGAAGTTCACCTATTGTCACTTTATTTTTATAAATCGTAGTTCATCATGCTTATTACTTTTTGTAAGCAAAGACGGCTATTTTTTGTAATTATATCTAATTTTTCACGTTAACTGATATTATTCAAAATATTGAACTCTAAAAAAACTTAAAAATCCTAAACATTGCAGCACGAATTGACATTTTAATATGCAACCGTATATCTGCCGGCTGTGTATGGTAAAATAAAGATTTTAGAATCAACCGCTGTATACCTATCGTGATTTATTTAATCTTTCAATTATTTTACTTTACAAATTATAAATGTGAATACTGTAGCAATTCAATATCTTATGTCTTTAATGATGTCAGAAATTGTTTTCTATTTTCAAAAATGCTTTAGAAATATGAACAAAAAAGAAAACATGCATAGATCGTTAAAAACGCAGAATTGAAAGAATTTTTTTTTCTGTCTTAGTATTATATTTTCTAGTACATTTAGAGTAATTGATAGCATCGTGTGTAAAGATCATACACAAAACATAAGGTAAATATACCTATAGTAAGCCACGTCCCAGTAGAAGTCCAATATTTTTTTAAGTTTAAAAACGAGCCCAAAATGCATTTATGAAAAACAACTGAAAGAAATTTGATTGAATGCCATAGTTAAATGGTAACTTTCCTAAACTATTTGGAATAACTGTTTTTTACCTATTAGTATAATAGTTTAATTCTAGAGTGTTATCGAAAACAGATTTTTTGGCAAATTCTTGGGGTTTTATTAAAAGTTTTCATTGTTTAATAAATTAATAATAATTGTTTAGTTAATTAGTATAGTTGTTAGTAATAATTGTTTAATAAAGTTCATTAATATTATGTTCATTTTAAATTAAGATATCAAACTACGTTTAAAACGTCAATTTCGAAGAAAATTCGCAATTTATTTATTTTATTTTTATTTATTTTTAATAGCATAAACACTTCTGTTTCAAAATCTGTTTTTATTTTTCCTGTTTGTCTACTAGAAGTAAAGTTAGAGCTCTTTAAAAATAGGCAGACGACTTCAATTTAAACCGAAGTTGAAAACTTTAAATGAGTTTTCTGAAAAATTAGATTTCCATCAGAAGAGAGAAACGACTATTGCTCTAACTAAAAATTTTATTATCCTATAACAAGGAAAATTTTTGTGTAGCTTTTTCATAATGTCTAGAGTGTAATGAACTAAAGAATTAGCTCTAAGTGACTTATTTCTTGATATATAACTATTTTTATAAAGAATTACACGTAAAATTACTGAATTTCTATGTAATTGTATATAGCCAACTGTATCTCTTTTAGATTTCCTTATATTGACCAGTTTTTTGTTCATTACACTCAGGAGTGTCTAATATGCATATATGAAAAAAGATTTGTGTTATATGCATTTATTATTATTTTTTAGAACAGAAACTGTTTTCATTTTTTTTTAAATAAAAAAAAGACCAAAATTTTTAAAAATTGCATAGGTATTATGCATGTTTTATACTTTTTTCCATTCTGCGTTATATTACACTGAAAACTACCGAGAAATACGTCAAAAGTAGAGTATGAAAAAAACAATTTCTCTGAATATTGTCGATATCTTAAGCTGTTGTTGATATGTTCTGTTATATGGTAAATATTTTTTTGGATAAGCCCAAAACTTAAAAATTCATACATCAGAAAATTACTACCCCCACTACTGAAGCATAGAGGATAGCATTTTTTATTTTTTATATGTATACGAAGAATATATTTTGAAATTTTTAATATTTATTCTGGTACATGAAGCTTTGGTACTAGGCTAATATATATCATTTGGAATTCACTAACACTTTAATCATAATTAAATCTGCTTAAGGGTGTATTCGAAAAAAAAATTCCCTCCTCAACAGCTCGAAATTTTGAGACATTTTCAGACTCATTTTTAAATGTAAAAACGTGAAAATTGCTGAGGTGATATTAGAAAAGATATAATATTTTGGAGATGTATAAGGGGCCGATTGATTTCATTTTTCATTCAATTAATTAGAGTTTGATTTATAAACAAATATATTCTTAGTAGTTTCTGTTTTAGTAGTAGACTGTTTTCGCTTCGGAATTCAAAACGCCCCATTTGACAGCATTTTTGCAATGTTTCCTGCATTTATAAAAAAATCTACAAGGACGGCACATTGTGTAGCTTCTAAATAAGATAATTTACCAGTTTGATGCGTTTCAGAGCAAAAATTAATTTTAAAATAAATCAGAAAATAAGCAGTTTGGATTTGAATACATCCTTAAGTGGCCCCCTACTGGTTCCTTTATCTTAATTATGGTTTGGATTTCCAAATACTGTTGAATTTAAGCAGTACAGCAGACGCTAACTAAATCCAAAATCCAAGGAAAAATAACATAAAATGCAGATGTTAAAATAGAAATAAAGAACTTGTATGGGCGAAAATTGAGTAAAGTAACTCAAACCTGGATGAGAACTAACCTCATAACCTGCATTTTTACTGAGGGATATCGTAGGAGTGTTTACTCACGTTTTATAAACTTGACCCGTATGACTTTTAACGGAATTTGAATAACAAAGGTACAAATGGTATGGTTGTGAAGATATTCATTATATTCTCTCCTTTCAATCTCATCCAATATCTTTAGAGATATCGTCCCTTTGATTTATTGTTTTGGTAAAAAATGCACGGAAACAGGATTTTTGCGCTTAAAAATTTAATCTATATATCTCTTATCGAGATGAAATAAATGAAGCACCTTCAGAAACAATAGAGCATGGCCCATCATTATTATTTCTTTTCAAGGTTATCCAGTTTTGATAAAATCAAATCGCGGTTTTATTCTCTACAACTCAACTCGACTAGTATATCCTCCCACAACGATATCATTTTTCAAAAGAATAGTACCTTTTTATGTCGATGCTGTAACGAAGTGTTTTTACGGAGAACGTAACGGAAGAGTGAAGCAATTTTTAAAAAATCCTCTTAGGTGCGTTCGTAATTATGTAAATACTTAGCACCTACAGTCGTCGTTCAACCCGTCCATCTGTTAGCACATAACAGACCATAAACTACTTAATCGAATCGTTTGAAATTTAAAATATATCATTGTTGTATAATTTTGTTGAGCCTTTTCAAATTTTATGAAAATCTATGTATAAATTAATTACATGGACAATCAAAAGTATTCCTTTACATTACGGCCAGTGAGAAAAAAATACACTCGTTCGAACTTAATAAATTGATATGCATCTATGAAATATATACTATAATATACATTCTATACTATCTGTAGTACAAAGAATGGTAATTATTTACTGAGCTGCAAAAAAGTATTTCCATTGCATAATAATATGGGGGAGGGAACAATGTTTGGGGCGCGTTTTTATTATGTTAATTTATTTCACATTTTATGAAATTTATATGCGTTGTTGAAGTTTAGTATAACTTACTTCCTGTATAATAAAACTCAGATAGCATTTACAGACACACAAAATATTTCGGCTATTGTACTGTATATTATATACTATTACTCCAAGATCTGAATATTTTTAAAACTCTGTTATAGTAAGAACGCACCTCATTTGCTACGCTTGATGTGCAATTTAGAACTTGTTTAATCTTATTTTTAGTAGATCTTGAAGTTTGATCAAATTTAGTTGAATCTTTTTCAAGCCGTTGACTTTCATGTACCCCATATAACAAAAGGCTCACATATTAAACATTTGTGAAAAAAATTGCCCTAGTTTCCTTTCAGTTTGATATATGATTTGTTGAATATGGTCTAAATTAAACTGTTATTATAATATACCATTGAAACTGGAGAACTTTTTTATAGACAGACTGTGGTAAAGTATTTCTTTTTCAGAATTTACATACTAATTTAAAGAATATTCTGAACTTTTAATATCCAATTAATTTTTTACTAACTTTGATAAAAATATATTTTATGAATCTTTCATTCTTTTTAAAGATGAATGCATACCAAACAAATTATTCTCCATATTATAGAATGTACTTTTATGTAAGGAAATAAAAAAATAGGTTGGATCTTGACTATACTAAAGGAGCAAACTATCTTTATATTCAACTTCACATAAGTATTTCTCCAGTTCCTATCCAAAATAGGAGTTCAAATACGAAAAATCTGAATGCCTGCTTCTGACACTTCTTTGTGACTAAAAGAGAAATAAAAATTCCTTTTGCATCTAAGGGATCAGTCACGTTATGCCAACGCTTGAAAATATCTTGAGTGTGTTATGCTCCGTAATTATTTCAGCCATACTGAACGATAGAAATGCGAGTTCTATGGAAAAATTATTTAATATTTGTAACAAGATAGTAGAATAATCGTGCTAGGGGATTAAAGAGTGACTACTATATTTTCAAACTAATGTGTAAATTTTACACCAATTTTGATAAAAATACATTTTACGAATCCTTCATTCGTTTCAAAGATGAATGTATTCCAAACAAATCATTATCGGTAATATAGATTAGATTTTTATGTAGGGAAATGGATAAAAAAAACTGTTTAATTGGATCCTAATTATCACTAAAAGTGTGAATCATCTACACATTGTACATCACATAAGTTCTTATCTAAATACGGAGTTCAAATATGAAAATGCTAATTACATTTTTCTGACACTTCATCTTTGTGACGTAAAAAGAAATTAACCCTTTCGGGTCTGGTGTACTATTAATACTATGTCTTTCAATGAAGTATTATTTTGTATTATGAAATATTTTTGTTTCATTTACATGTAGTAATGTTATTATTTGTCTATGCATTTACTATATGACTTCATTTATGTTTAGGCATTTAGTAATAATAAAAAATATTACTATTTGCTTAATTCTCCTTGCGTCATTTGCAATTCTTTCACTTTAAACATATATTTGAAATAGTAAATTTAAAATTAAAGTTACTTTCCTAAAAGAATTATGTGTAATAAAGCGTAAAAACTATTAGAAAGTTGTAAAATAAATTAAATCTTGTTACAATACAATATTTTCTAAACACCTCAAATTCTTCCCCAGCCTATTTTCATAAGAATATTAGTTGAATAGTACGCAAAACAACAGCATTCGTTATCTTTCAGACTATAAAATATTCGTTAAAAACTAATTAATTTATTTGGATAACTAGTGTTAATATAATTAACGTAAAAGTAATTTTTTCTAAAAAAAAAAAAATGGACCCGAAATGATTAAAATTCCGCCTGCATCTAAAGGATCAGTCACTTTATGCACACGCTTCAAAATAACTTGAGTGTGTTACGCTCCGTAATCCTATCAACCATAATGATAGAAAAGTGAGTTTTATGAAAAAACTATTTGATATTTTTAACAGGATAGTCTGAAAAATCATGATGCAAAGTAATTAAAGAACAGCTACTGTAGTTTGAAACTAATGTGTAATTTTTTCATCAATTTTGATAAAAATATATTTTACCAATCCTTTATTCGTTTCAAAAATGGATGTACTCCAAATAAATTATTTTCTATGCTATGGATTTTATTTTTATTTAAAAGGAAATGAAAAATGAAGAAGAAACTGTTTAGTTTGATCCTGGACGCACCAAAAATACAATACTACTTTTATATTCTACTTCACATGTATATTTCTCCGATTTCTATCTAAATATGAAGCTTAAATATTAAAAAGCTGAATGCATTTTCCTGACACTTCTTCTTTGTGACAAAAAAAGAAATAAAAATTCCGTTTGCATCTAAGGGATCAGTCACGTTATGCTAACGCTTTGAAATAACTTGAGTGTGTTACGTTACGAGATCCTTTCACTCATATTAACTGATAGAAAAGTGAATTCTGAGGAAAAACTGTTTAACATTTTTAACAGGCTATAACATTAAATAATGCAACGTGATTAAAGAATGAATACTATATTTTCAACTAAGCGTACAAGTTTACTCAATTTTGATAAAATATTTTTTTTACGAATCCTTCATTCTTTTTAAAGATGAATGCATTTCAGACAAATTGTTCTCCGTACTATAGATTATACTTTTATGTAAGGAAATAAAAAAAATCAGTTGGATTTTGAATATACATTAATGGAGAAAACTTTCAATATATTCAACCTCATATAAATATTTCTCCAGTTCCTATCCAAATACGGAGTTTAAATATGAAAATCCTGAATACATTTTTCTGACACTTCATCTTTTGTGACGGAAAAGTGAATAAAAAATTCCGTTTGCATCTAAGGGATCAGTCGCGTTATGCCAAAGCTTCAAAATAGAGTATGTTACGCTCCGTATCAGCCATACTGAACAATAGAAAAGTGCGTTCTATGGAAAAACTATTTTATATTTTTAACAAGATAATAGAATAATCGTGCTATGGAATTAAAGAACGACTACTATATTTTCAAACTAATGTGTAAATTTTACACCAATTTTGATAAAAATACATTTTACGAATCCTTGATTCGTTTCAAAGAGGAATGTATTCCAAGCAAATCATTTTCGGTACTATTGATTATATGTTTATGTAGGGAAATGGATTAAAAAATTGTTTAGTTGAACTCTGAATATCACTAAAAGTGGGAACTGCAGTCGGCTCTCGTTAATTCGAACCCTCCGGGACCACAAGAAATGTTCAAATTATCCGAAGTTCGAAATATGGAAAATATGTAATGAAAACATGCTAAATATGGTACTATTACAAAGGAATTAATGTTATAGTATTTTCTAAATGTATTATGTCTGTTATCATTAGAATATGACTTAATATTAAATTAGAATGTATAAATATATAAACTAATTAAAAGATTAGAAACAAGCACAATGGAAGAAAAATTTAAAGCGTCACTGATGTACGGACAGGGCACTAAGAACGTGGATATCAAATACATTGGATTATATGTATACTTGTTCGGAACAATTTTTACAAAAATCAAAGAAAGAAAGTTATTCAAATGATCTGAAATCCGTGCGAAAGACGAGAAAAATGAAAAATCGGAATTCTTGTTATTTCGAATTAAAGCCAAAAGAAAGTGAGTTCGTATTAATGAAAATTTTTAACGTTATCCTGCCATTGAAAATTTCGGGATTTCATATTTAGTTCGAATTAAGCGAAGATTCGGATTATCAGATTTCGAATTAACGAGAGTCGACTGTATCTTCACACTGTACTTCACATAGGCTCTTATCTAAATACGGAGTTCAAATAGGAAAATGCTAATTAGATTTTTTTGACACTTCATCTTTGTGATGAAAAAAGAAATAAAAATTCCGTCTGCATCTCAGGGATCACTCACGTTATGCACACGCTTCAAAATAACTTGAGTGTGATTGATTCCATAATCCTTTCAGCCCTAAGTGAGATTTATGAAGAAACTATTTAATATTTTTAACAGGATAGTAGGAAAATTGATGGGGCAATGTAGTTAAAGAACGGCTACTATAGTTTGAAACCAATATGTAATTTTTTCTTCAATTTAGATAAAAATATATTTTACCAATCTTTTATCCGTTTCAAAAATGAATGCATTCCAAATAAATTATTTCCTATGATATGGATTTTATTTTTATTTTAGAAAATGGATTAAAAAAAACTGTTTAGTTGGATACTGAATCATAGAAAGTGAATCATACTGAATCATAGAAAAGTGAGTTCTGTGGAAAAACTATTTAATATTTTTAACAGGACAGTTGTAGAAATGATGCAACATGGTTGAAGAAGGGATACTATGTTTTCTACTAAGGTGTAATTTGTTATCCAATTTCCATTAAAAATATATTTCACAAATATTCCATTCTTTTCCAGGATAAATGCATTTCAAATAAATTATTTTCGCTACTACAGATTATGTACTTTTAATTAAGGAAATGAAAAAAATGGATTTTTTTTAGGTTTTTAATGGACAAAAGAAATAAACTGTTTTTATACTCTACTTAACATAGCTATTTATCCAGTTTCTATCAAAACGGAGTTTAAATATGAAAATGCTGAATACATTTTTCTGACACTTCATCTTTTGTGACGGAAAAGGGAATAAAAAATTCCGTTTTCATCTAAGGGATCAGTCACGTTATGCCAACGCTTCAAAATAACTTGAGTGTGTTACATTCCATAATTCTTTCAGCTATACTAAATGATAGAAAAGTGAGCTCTATGGAAAAACTATTTAATACTTTTTACGGGATAGTAGAATAAATCGTGCTAGGGAGTTAAAAGAGGAAGGCTTCCAAAAACTCAACTTGCCTTTTTTACAATTATTTTTAAATTAGGATTCTGCAGATTTTTTTATTACAATATTTATTTATCGTTTAACTGTAACTTTTCCTGATATTTCAACTTTTCCGAGGGAATCGAGATTAAATTTTGCTTTTGTAGTGGAGGATTAGTTACATTTTTAAGGCGTTTTTTGAATAAGTCTACGCCTGATTTGTAATTTTTTTAAATATTTTTAATTTGTTGAAATAAGAATAAATTATATTGAAATAATTTCAATGCCAATGTATCAAACTAACATAAATAATAAAAATTAAAACATAAAATCAAAACAACGCATAAAGTGCATTTCGAACATGAAAGTTAACTGTCCATCGTCAGTTACAATTTAACTATAAACCGCCTCATGCCATTATTTGGAAATAATAATTAGTTTTAAGTTACTAATCTTATAGTCCTCAAAAGGATGAAAAGTCAAATATTTTCTAGAGTTCCATATAAGAATTTATTTTTTTAATTGATATAGTAAGGTTGATTTAGTAGAAGATTATACTGACACCTTTATCCAAAAAGTTATGAAAAAAAGTTTTTAACTTAAATACGATTTTATAATTATACTATAAACAGAACAAATATATCAATTATATTCATGTTATTTACATAAGTATTCGTTCACGTTTTATTTAAAGTTCAAATATGAAAAAATTGAACACCAGTTAAATGTATCAAGGCTTCAAATATCTTGGATTCAGAATGAATGAAACTGTTTCCGACAACCGAAAATGAACATACTTATGTGCAAATATTTTTCAGTTAGAATTGAATTGAAAATGTTTTTTTATATTTTTCACTCGATTTTGCTTCATTCTTTATTGTATATTTCTATTAAAAATAAAATTCTCTGATATGCTGTGTCAAGGTTAAATTTTAGTATTAAATAAGGAAAAATATGTTAGTTAAACTGAAAACAAGCCAAACGAATACATTCCTTTCACTTTTTATATCACGCAAGCTTTTGTTCAAATTCTATTCAAATATAATGTTCAAAAAAGGAAATGAGAATCACAATTTCCCGTAACTTCAAAATGGAATATATATATATATATATATATATATATATATATATATATATATTTTAAATTTGCAGCTGAGTGATTAGTCACGCTTAACCAGCGCTTCAGATATGTTACATTCAAAATATTTTCAACCATTTTTCATCTGTAGATAAATCTCTTTTTTTATCGAATGATGTGAAAATATCATCAGTACAGGAAAGAAATACAAAATGCTTCTACTTTTTCGTTTGATAATACTTGATAGCAAATAGTTTCTCAGAAATTTTCTTTCCATAAACTATTCTTAGATTATTATGTATCTTTACAATTCAATTTTCCGTATAATTCACAGAGTCTCAGATGTAAAAACTTATAATCTGCATAACTTCTGTTCTTACGGAATATTATGTTAAAAATTTCTGCATACTGATATTCTTACAAAATAAGCTCAATGACGTGCGAAATGTTATTTATACACAAAATTTAAGAATATGCAGTCTCCCGTCTTAATGTTTGCTTTATATAGATGTCTACATTTTCGTTTAAATGAAAGAAAGAGAACTTATAACTTGACTTAGAATGAACCAAAGATATAAAATGCCTCAATAGTTTACTTCCATCACACATTAAGTTTCAATTCAAATAAGGAGATGAAAGAGGAGAAAAATTTATTTCCAAAATGTTATATTATCATAACTCATTATAACTTCATTATAACTCAATATGTTAGATTCATAATTATTTCATACATATTGAGTGATTATTATTGTGTATTTTTTGAAGTTCTGTGAAAATGGTTTTCGATGTCGAAAATATTTGAAAAATGTATCATTATTTTAAACAGTGTAGTAATAACATAGCTGATATTACACACGCGGGTTAAAATATTAAACTAGTCGTTGAGGGCCACCTTTTTATACATACACCTACATAGATATACATACTATAATGTATGAAAAAAAAATATGCCTAAACTATTTATAAAATGCATTGCAAATTCCAAAATGAAATTTAAACGCATAATTATTTTTAATATATAGTAAGGCTCGATTACGAAATTGCGGGTATTATTTGATTATCTCGTTGACCCAATTTCGACAAATTATATAAATCACCAAATTACTCGTAAATTATGCAAATTAGAATAATGTTTATTTTAAATAACGAAAAAACAAATAAATTAAAAAAAGATTTATAAAAATGCGAATTAAACGTTGTTTGATGATGTAAAAAATGAGTGTTACGTGTTTAATGTCAACTGAATACGACATTTACGTTAATCTATTGTTGGCATTTAATCTTATAGTTTGGCGATAGTTTTTTGGTCGACGGAATAATCAGGTAATACCGAATTGCATAAAAGAAACAACCTTATAACTCCAAAAATAATAATCGTATTAGCTAACATTTTACTACGTCGGATTAAGTGTTTCATATCTAATTAAAATATATCTTTGAAATGAAATTTGAATGAAATACGGGGTCATGAAAAATCGAAGAGTCTGGAAAATAGGATTACAAATATCTCGGAAACTAATTATCCGATTGGCTTCGTTCTTCATGCAATATTTGTTTTTTATTGTCTTTTTTATTAACTCCTTAAAATAAAAATAGTCGAAAATTTTTATATATCTTTTATCAGAACGAATGTTTCGAGAGTCCGAAATAAATAGTTCCGGATAATCGAGGTTACTGATATTAAATAAGCTTCTTTTCATTATTACATCTAAGTACACAGCAAATTTCAAGTCTAATCACAATCAGGGGAAAGAGCGTTTACAGACACACGGATAGACGGGCGGCAATTTTTTTTTTTTTCTAAAAAATTTCGGTGTCTGTTTTTTGGTATCTGCAGTGTCTGAAACGTATAAATCCGTTAAAAAAAATTCGATTTTCAAAATTATTGAAAGATTTACTCTATATTACGTATGATAGGTAAGTAATAAGCCAAAGCTTGTACGTCAAACATAGCAAATAATTATCTATAACTAGTTTTATAAATATCCTAATTTTGATGCAACAGCTATTGTACTTTTATGCAAAAGTGCGCGAATACAAAATTTCTTAAGATTATATGTATTAAGTTTAGAAATACGGAAATGACTACATATAAAATAGTACGTAATCTTCATAGCAACTTAGAACCTATACCTGTCAGGTGATATCATTCAATTAATTAGGTATAATAGGATTCAATAGAATAATCCCCATGGTAACGTAGAATCATAAACTATTATGGGATGTCAATGAATTTATTATGTATAGAAGGATTTAATAGAATGAAGAAAACTTTTATTAACCCTTGATTTTTATGAAACCAGCTAATTTCAAATCTTTAAAGACACCTGAATGTTGGTACAAATATTTTTCGTTTACTAAGTAATATTTATCTTTTTTCTTACTTCCAAATACGTTTATGTGTAAATTCCGGTGTCATTCATTCATTTCAAAATGTTAGCAACGACAATACCCCTTTGTCTTCAAAAAGGTTAAAATATTTTTTAAGTTTTGACTCGACACTCATAAAATTTTAAGTAATTCGACAAAACTCTGCAATGTTTAAGTATATTAAATTTCAAACAACTCAGTTGTGTAGTTTTTGCGCAGTTATATGCAGACAAACAGACGGAAAGACCAGACGACGACTATCGATGCTAATCATTTATAGAATTACGAGTCAACTTAAAAATATTGCACAAGAACATTCAACATTTTATCCAAATTCAATTTCCAAAATTTTCTAACAGTAGGATAAGATTTTACATTCAAAAGAATTTATCATCAAACTATAAGCACAACGGAATATATAAATTCCTTTCATATTTTATTCACCCAGGCATTTTAATAGTATCTATTCAAATGCAAAATTCAAACATGGAATTTCTGAATACTTTTTCTGCCATTTTAACTTTTAGGGCGGTAATACTTAAAAATTCCTTTTTGTAGCTGAGGATCAGTCATATTGTGACATCGCTTGAATATAATTGCATGTGTCATATCAGTCATTCTTTCGACCGTCTTCGACGATCAGAAAAGGATTTTTTTTCTAGTTGAATGCAAATATTGTTTTATAAACTCGACAAAATATGAAAACTTTTATGTATCTTCAATTTTATAGTACAACTTAAAAACTCCGAAAAGCTAAAAATATTCTCTTTAAATTACAATTTTACGGGATCATTTAAACTAATAAACATAGATAAATTTCCTTCATAATAACAAAAATTTCCCTAGGTTTTACTTTTACATTCGAAAGAAATTATAATCAAGCTATGGGCACAACAAATAAATAAATTACTTTCATATTTTATTTACAAAGGCATTTGTATAATCTCGGTTAACGATGTATTCGAAAAAACGTTTTTCCACCTTCAATAGCTCGAAATTTCCCGATACGATTTCAGACACATTTTTAAAATTAGAAACATGAAAACTTGCTGAGGGGATTCTTGAAAGGACGTATGAGGTGCCGTGTGATGTCTTTTTACGCTCAATTCATTACAATTTGAGTTATAAACAATTACTTTATCATGATGACCCATTTTTTTTAATTCTCAGATCTCCCGCTTGGGAAAAATCGGTTCGAAATGCCGTTTTTGATTGCTTTCTTTTTTGCAATATTTTCTGCATTTATCAAAGAATCGACAATCGCGGCACCTTGTGTACTTTCCAAATAAGAGATTTTAAAAGTTTGGTGTATTTGAAAGCAAAAATGAATTCAAAAATAAATCGGAAAATAATCAGTTTGAATCGAAATACACCCTTAAAATACAAAATTCAAACAGGAAATTTCTGAATACGTTCTTTGCCATTATAACTTCTAGGCTGAAAATTCTATTTTGTAACTGAGGATCAGTTATGTTATGACAACGCTTCAAATCAATTCAATGTGTTGGATCAGTAATACTTTGAACCATGTTGACGATCAGAAAAGAATTATTTTTCTAGATGGATGCAAACATTTTTTTTTATGCTAGAGAAAGTATGAAAACTTTTATATATATTCAACTGCATAGCATAGTTTAAAAACTCTGAAAAGATAAAGATTTGTAAAATATTATCTCTAGGTTATATTTTCATGCGAGAAAGAATCTGTACTTAAACTATAGCTTATATATAAATTCTCTCTCCTTTTTTTTTTTTTTTTTTTTTTTTTTTTTTTGTAGGCTTTTTTTCTGTTTCGATTTAAATAAAATTAAAAGTAGAATATTTTTAAATATAATGTCATCAAGGATGAAATTTTTTCAAACAACAGAAGTTAGATAATAACTTACAAATATAGAGAATTATTTTTTTATAGAATTATTTTATTCAAACTTCTACGGTAATTCATAGGTATTCTGAGATGAATCAGGCTCAACGATGACTTTTAGTTCCTCATTATAGACCGGGAGGAGACCGCACAAACAATCACCTCTCTGAGTTCACGGATGATTAGTTAAATTTCAATTCGCATATTAAAACTCAATCGTTCTGCCAAGACTGCATTTTAATATGCGAATCGAGATTTAACTAATCCTAGTACTCGATGAGGTGATTGTCTGAGCTGTCGCCTCCCGGTCAGTGGACCGGGAAACTTGATTCTCGGATTTTGTGTGGCTTATTGTGTAAGGTCTAAGATATGTGTACGAAATTTGGCGAACTAGTTTGATACTGTTCTCTGCATAGTAACACTAGAGCGAAATAAATTATTAATGACTGCGATGCCGTAGTTCCAATATAAAATTCATACTTCGCAAAAAATCGAATTTCTAACCGTTTAAAGTAATTCGGTGTGTTAGGTCAGCAGTTCTTTCAACCATGTTCGACCATCAGAAAAGAAATATTTTCTAATTGGATACAAATATTTTTTGGTATACTCAACAAAATACGAAACCTCTTATCGATATTCAACTGCATGGTATGGTTTTTAAAACTTGAAAAAGCTAAACATTTCTCAAGTATGTTCTCTATTTTATATTTTTATGAGATTTTTTAAGCTATAAACATAGCTAATGTATAAATTCCCTTCATACTTACCAAAATTTTCCATCTCTAGGTTACAGTTTTACAGTCGAAAGTATTTGTAGTCGAGCTTTGAGTACAACAATTAAATTACTTTTCATATTTTATTCACACAGGAATTTGTATAGTCTCTATTGACATACAAAATTCAAATATGAAACATCTGAATACTTTCCCTGCAATTTTAACTTATAGGCTAAAAATGCTTAAAAATTCTAATTTGTAGTTGTGGATCAGTTATGTAATGAGTATGCTTTAAATCAATTCAATGTGTTAGATATAGTAATATTTTAACACAATCAAACTAATAGGTAAAGTTATTATGCGAATTCAATATTTCTGACTGAACGAAAAATTGCCCCAGGCCGGGTCAAACCCAGATCGTTGGCTTACAAGGCCAACGTTTTACCATTTCAGCTAACTGGGCCGACAGCCGGCAAGCATTTCTCGCTCGGTTAACCTTATTGGTTATAGCATCTGGTCTGTCATTTAGACTGCTTAACAGAATAAACCGCATGTAAACCCGCAAAGTATGGTGACGTCACTGCGACGTCGTTGTGAAATCACATTGTGACTTTGTGACCATCGATCGTCGACGTGACGTCACGTGACGTCGATGTGAAATCACAGTGACTAAAATGTTACTGACTAAAAGTCGTTATGGCCGTTTTAGAGCTTGTTTGTGACCACTTCACAAAGTGGTCACAATGTGACAAATTTGTGAAAAATGTCATTTGTGACTACTTTGACATTAACATTGTGACGAAACTGTGACAAAAGCGGCAATATTTAAATTGCCAGAAACATGTTTTTTAAAGTAAATAACGTGTTTTGAAGAATTTTTTATAATTTTCTAAAGATTTTTAAAAAGTCACATCTCATTCACAATGTGACGTCACTGAGTGGTGGCATTTTGGTCACAGATGTGATGTGACCAAAGCAACTCATAGTGACACGTCATTGTGACTATGCATGCTATGAGGGAAGGAACTCCATATAACGATGAGTACGTAACACTTATCCTACAAACATAATGTATAAATTCCTTTCGTACTTTATTTTTGTATTTAGACACACAGTCTAAAATATTCAAAATTATTACACAAACGTATTCAACATTGCGGAAAAATTTCCAAAATTTTCTAACACCAGGTTATACTTTTTTTTACATTCGAAAGTAGTTTTCGTCAAACTTATAAAAACTATAAATAAATATATCCTTTCATATTTCATTCACGCAGGTATTTTGTATGGTTTGCATTGATGTGCAACAATAATTTGTACAAAATTCAAGCATGAAAATTCTGAATACTTTTTCTGCATTATAGGCAGAAAAATAACAATCTTTTTTTTTAATCTCAGGATCAGTTATGTTAGAGTAACCCTTCAAATCAATTCGAAGTATTAGATCAGTAATACTTTCAACCATGTTCGAAGATTAGAAATAAATCATTTTTCTAGTTGGATGCAAAAGTTTTTTAATATACTAGAAAAAATAAGAAAACTTTTTATATATTGAACTGTATAGTATCGTTTAATGTATCGAAAAATCTACAAATTTCTGAAATATTCTGTCTGTTTTTTATGGGGGAAAGAATGTGTACTTAAACTACAAACATAGCCAATGTATGAATTCCTTTCCTATTTCATTCACACAAGCATTTGTATAATCTCCATTCAAAATACAAAATTCAAACATGAAAAATCTGAATACTATTCTAATACTAATACTTCTAAGCTAAAAATGCCAAAAAAAAAAAATAGATGAGTATCAGTTATATATTATGACAACACTTCAAATAAATTCATTGTGTTAGATCAATTATTCTTTCAAACAAGAGCGACGGTCTGAAAAGATCATTTTTCTAGATAGTTGCAAATATTTTTTGATATACTAGACAAAATACGAAGACATTTAAATATATTCAACTGCATGGCACTGTTAAAAACTCGGAAAAACTAAGCATTTTTTAAATATTCTCTCTGGGTTACATTTTTATGGGAGAAAGAATCTGTACTTAAGCTATAAATATACCTGTATAAATTCCTTTCACACTATAATTTTGTATGCACATACACATATAGTTTAAAATATTCCAAAATATGCACAAATATATTAAACATTGCGGAAAATTTTCCAAAATTTTCTATTTCTACGTTGTATTTTTACATTCGAAATAATTTTTCACCAAACTATGAACACTACAAATAAATATATCCTTTCATATTTCATTCACGCAGGTATTTGTATAGTCTGTATTCAAACAAAATTATCGTACAAAATTCAAACCTGAAAATTCTGAAAAATTTCCCTACCATTTTAACTTCTAGGCAGAAAATATGTACAAATCATTGTTGTAGCTTAGGATCCGTTACGTTATAACAACGCTTCAAAGCAATTCAAACTGTTAGATCAGTAATCGTTTCAACCATCAAAAAGGGATTATTTTTCTAGTTGCATTCAAATATTTTGTGATATATCAGACAAAATAAGAAAACTTTTAAACACACACACACACACACATATATACATATGTATATATATATATTCAACTCCATAGTACGGTTTAAAAATTTAAAAAAGCTATATATTTCTCAAATATCTCTCTAGGCTATATTTTTATGCGAGAAAGAATCTGTATTTAAGCTATAGCTAATGAATAAATTCCATTCATATTTTATTTTTGTGTGCATTTGTTCAGTTTCCATTTGAATAAAATTCCGAATATGAGAATTCTAAATATTTAGATCATCAACAATGAAATTTGTATGGAAAAGAACAAAGTTAGATGATAACACTAAAATGTAAATTTGAATAAAATAAGTCTTTAGTTATTAACTAACTCTGTCTGCTTCCCTACAGATTTCATCTTTGACGACCTGATATTTGGAATTTCCATACTTGTAATTTTATTTGAATAGATTTTCCTTCTTTTCAGTTTCTACTTATATAAAATTCCAAATATATAATACATAATATATCAAAATATTTTTTGGTCTTCAACAATTAAATTTGCAAGGAAAAATTCGGAGTTAGATGATAACATAGAAATATAAGTTTGAATAAAATAAGCCCCTAGTTATTAACTGCGCGTTTTCTCCTACATATTTCAACTTTCACGACCTGATATTTAGAATTTTACTACCTGGAATTTATTTCAATATATTTTAATTTTTTTTCAGTTTCCATATAACTAAAATTCTCAATACGAACATTCTAATTATCAGATCGTCAAATCCCGTTGAAAGATAATGTTCAAATATAAAAATACTAAATACTTTTCTGGAATTTCAATATTTTTAAGGTAAGCAATAAAAATGCCTCTTTCCAATTGAAGATTAGTTAATTACAACAATGCTTCGATATGGTTCAATATGTTGGATCTGTAATCCTTTTAAACAGTAATGGCTCAAAAGTTGAATATTTGTTGATATTTTCAAATATTTTCAAACATTTTTTTATATAGAAAATGCATGCAAAACTTTTCAGTATTTTTAATTATATATTTAAGTTTAAAATACTGAAGAATACTACGTTTCATTAAAAGTTTTCAATATTGCGTATAAATTTCCCAAAATTTTCGGAAACTCATTACTATATTTTACGTGAGAAAAGACTATATAATTAAACTACCACCATATATAGATAAACTACACCATATAGACAAATTATCTTCAAAAGTCTGTCATATGGGTATTTTACACTTTCCACTGAAATAAAAAATCAATACGCGTAAAAAAAAAAAAAAAATGTTTGAATGTGACAGCTAGGAAAATCTACGGCATGTAAATGTTCTAGATGTTTGGAAAAGGATATTTAAAAGAAAGTTCAAATGCACTTAAACCTCATATTTTTCATTGTTTTTATAATTAGCTGTGATATTAACTAATTACAAAGAACAGCCACAAAAGATAGTTTTTTATTGAATGGCGCAAAGCGAAAGTTTTTCAACTGTTAACAGTGAAGATCCAAACTGGGAATTTCTAAATTGTTTGTGCGCTTTTCAAAGCACTTATATACAAATTTTTCTACTTTTATATTCACAATGGTGCAATCCACTTTAAAAATACAAAAATTAACTCTTTAAAAATTCTTTTTGAATGTCAATTTATTTTCTTTTTTTTTTTCTGTCATCGTTCGCAATCTGCTTTGATTCGACCTGCGAAAATGTGCAAATCCGAAAAATTCAGGACACAATATCTGTGTAGCTTTGACTTTAAAACGATGCAATCCTATTCAAAAGCAATGAATTCAAATCTTTTAAAAAATGCTTTTTGTATCGTCGGATAAAAATACTGAGTTTCTTGAATTTTTAAGAGTTTTATAGGTGAGGATCAATCCGGTTATAACAGAAATTCAAAGTAATGGTGTTTTCTTATCCACAATCCTTTAAACTATTCTGAACTATCAAAAATAAATATTTTTCTATGTGTAAATATTATTCGATGAAAGGGATGCATGCAAAAGTTTTCCAATATATTTAACTATATACTATAGTTTAAAATATCGTAAAAGTTTTACATCCGTTTACTACATTGAGCACAAAATTCGCAAATATTCCGTTTCTAGTGCATATTTTCGCATGAAAAGCTTTTTTTATTGTTAAATTCAACAACAGGGTAAATTCCTTCATGCTCTTTCACGTAGACAGTTGTTCTATTTCTATTCAGCTGCAAAGTTAAAAGATGAAGAATCTGAATGCCTTTTGGTTTGCATTTCTTTGTTCTGATGCGTAACATATAAAACATTTTTATTGCAGGTTAGTATCAGTCTTGTTAGTCAATGCTTGAAAACAGCAAAATTGTTTACGATGGTTATTTTATTAATGTAAATTAAATTGTACTTTTTTAAAATATATATTTTCCATTATTTTACCAGTTTTCCATCGTAAAACAGATGTAACATCTTGATGAATAATATTTCGTTATTTGATTAAAAAAAAGTAATTCTATTGCTTTTTACATACTCAGATGATTTTCATATCAATTCTGATTTGGTTAAAATATGAACACTAATTTAATTTTGTATATTATGTAATGATGTTTATTTTAATTTTTTTGTTAATTGTCACAAAATACTCTCTGACTAGTACACATAAATTTATAGATTTGTTTAATAATTAAAAACAAAACATTCAAGTTACTTTAAGGTGTTTTTATTTTCTGTATGATAATTTAAAACCTAGTGTTTTCAAGTATTTCGTACTCTTCATCAGGGTTAAAATCAACAAAAAGAGCACAAGTCAAAGAGTACTTTTATATTAGATGGACTGATTCAAACGTCAACGTGAAAAAGAGAAAGGGGGACGTTTGCAGTTGGATTGTTCCAAATTTTCCATAGAAATGGGGATGCTCAAATTATTTTCAGTAAACAGTGCCTAATTCTTGGGATAATGTACGATAACGCATCGTTACAAGTGCAGTTAACTTGACATAAGATTTCTATTGATTCCATAATTGATAATTTATTTAGCTCTTGTTCCTAATATACTTTAGAAATAGCAGTTCGGCATCGGTTAAGCTTGATATCTGTAATATAGTCTGCTAAACGCTTCTTAAATTTTCTTGTTGTCATACCAATATAATCTACCTTCTTTTTGTTCTTCATTATGGTAGCTAGGATTACGTGTACACCTGCCAAATTTTCCATTGGGATAGGATCAATGATATTGTGAACTCGTGCATTTAATTTACTAGGGGGGGGGGGAGGCATTAAATATGTATCGTATTTCTTAAATTTAAACTTTAAACATTCATACAATCTTGGAAAATATTGAAATTGTGCTACTTTACTACTTTATGTCACCCAAATTCGCAACTTTTCCACGGTCTACGAATTGAAAAACAACCTTGAATTTTTATGGCCTCCTCTTCCACCCAATATATAGTAATGCACACAAAAAATCATATATTTCCTTTTCTGGAATAGTTGTGGTAATTCTAATAACTTTTTCTTAAAACTTAAATTTAAAAACTTTTCTTTTTACAATATTTTTCATACACATATACAAAGCATTTATTGATTAAAGAATCATGTTATTTGGTGTTGAAAATCTATTCATTATAAAGGTAAATAAAATTCATGCACAGGGAAACATTCAGACGATTGTTCTATTCTAAAAATAACAATAGAAAATAAATCTTTTTTGCTTCCGCCTAATTTGTTGATAGTAAAAGTCATCCAAGCCTCACGTTTTTCCACAGACTGAACAAAATCCCCTAACAAAAGAAAGAAAAAAAGCATTCTTTTAAAAGTCGCGATCTGGTCAATCAGGGCATGCCTGGAACACTTTCTCGTTTTGTCTGGTTGCGTAATGATATAGGAACCAGATGAGAACAAGTTAACGCCCATATAAATTTACGACTTTCGATTTCAGCTGATTGCCTGGACAACTGGAAATGCCATTGTGCAATGACATGGAAAAAGATGTTTCTTTGTTTGAAAGACCTGCACGCACGCAAATAGCGTAGGTGTGTTTAGTATTGTAATTACAGGTTCCAGTAGAAGAAACAGCAATGTGTATGTCTCATTGTAAGCCTAGTGATGGGTATAATGAGTTACAGCATAACCTCGAAAATACGGCATCGTCAGGCCCGAGACAAAGTCGGAAAATTTCGGATTTCGGAAAGAATATCGAGAGAATTTCTGATATTCTTACTGTGTTTTTAGTCATATGATTCATAACTAAGTGATATTTATGGGAAACAATTTCTGTGTTAAAAAAATAATAAACATTAACCCTTTCGGGTCTGGATTTTTTTCTATTTTGAGAAAAAAAATATTTTTATTTTAATAACGTTAATCGTAGTTATCCAAATAGAGTTATTGAAGTTAAAAGATTATTTCATTGTCTAAAATATCAGGAATGTACTTATTTTATGTACTATACAATTCGTATTTATATGGTAATAGGCTAAGGATGAGTTTTTGAAGACATTTGCAAAATGGCGTATTTCAACAGGATTTGATAGGGTATTACAAATATCTAATGTTTTTTGCATTTTATCACACATAATTGGTTCAGAAAGGTAACTTATATTTTTAATTTAAAGTGTGAAATATATGCATAAAATAAAGTAAACATTATTATTATTATTATTATTATTATTATCAAATGTCAAAACATAAATGAAGTCATAATAAGAATGAGCAAAATTTGATGTGTTTAAAATGAAATTTTTTAATTAATTTTGTTACACTTAAATATGTTTTTGCTTCGCGATGTCAATATTATTTTTGAATGTTTAGACATTTTTTTTCAATTTAATCTTTTTAAAATCATGCGTTTGTCAATTTTTTTTTATAAATTAATACTTAAATAGTTAAAGAATAAGATTATGCTTTCATTAATTATATCTCTGAACTCATAAGTGTGGCAATAAAATAATGTTACAAAGAGAAACACAGAAATAAAGCCTTGGTGAATGAAAGCATAAATACACGATTACGCCGCCATTTTACCTATTGTGATGTCACAAGAATACTCTACATTCAGCTGTGTATCAGTACATAGAGAAAAGAGATAGATGGAGATGCAATATGCCTTAAAAATAGTTTGCAATATGATACGTGCCATCACTCAAGTTTAAATCCCTTCATTCGTATCAAAAGAAAGAAGCACGTGGAAAAGTGATTAAATTCTTTGACATCATCCATGCATTTTTTCTCTAAATGAAAAAGAACTGCTTATATTTAAGAATTCTAAAATAGCATTTTATTGTACTATGAATTAAAAACAGTAGTAACAAACTTTTCTTTTTTACGGCAGCACGCGGTTATGTTTGGTCCGAACATAGCGGATTTTAGGGTTACATTATTTTACGTCCACCCCCAGCCGCCATAATTCATCTCTCTTCCTTCGTTTTACTCTATGGTATTCCTATGTTTCTCAAAAATTATTCTCGTGGTTATGAAAAGTCAGCAAAAGTATATTTGTGAAACGCAAAATTTTAATTAATTTTATTTATATGTTCATTTACTCAAAAAATTCTTAGAGTATTTTACTTTTTCTTCCAAACTGAACCATATGCTTTATTACGCATCACAAAATAACGACTGAAGATACATTATATTCCTCGCATGAAACAGTCTTTCCTATCGAACGAAAATATTGTATTTCTGTACATCGAGGTCAAACAAAAGGGTTGTCATAGTAACCAAGCCAAATACAAGAAACTTTTTCGTACAGGAGTCGCTGGTTCTTTTAAGATTACATGTCACGCCTTCGCACTTTACCAGCCAATCACGATTTTTTTTTCTTTGGTAAAAGAAGTGAACTTGTCTTGAATTCTTGATTAGTGTTTGTGCTCCTTATTCATGATAGTAGCTGCCCAGGTGATAGACCTGTGCCATTTTCTACTTTTTAGTATGAGAAATGGTTTTGTTTTCGAATAAATTTCATTTTGGGTCATTCATCCAACGGGGTTACCAGTGAATGAGACATGTAATTTAAGCTTGAAGAAATCCCTTTTAATCTTCGGGACATGAGATGCAGTGGTTTTTATCTCAACTCAGAGACCTTTTCCTTAATTTACTATCTATTTAGACACGATCTCACAAAGGAAAATAAATCGGATAAACTGGCTTAAGTTTCAAAATAAAGTGTAGAGATTTGTCGAGTTAGATAAGCGATATAAAAGTAAGGAGATAATGATGGAACCTATTAAAATTATACAGTTGTTATTATTTAAATTCATTCTTATTTCTGCATTTTTTAATATTTGAAATGAAAAATGGGGAGCAGGATGATTGAAATATTTAAGTTTGTAAATATTTTAAAAGTGCATAATGTAATAAATCAAAAATATGTATAATGACTAAAACTATGCAATAGAACAGGAGGTGGCAGCACTAGCAATCACTCATCTAGTTAAAATCTGAAATTCCAGAATTAGTTAAAACTCGATATTTGTCTATTAAAACGCAATCGGTCCGTCAAGTCATATTTTGGTTGAAAACCCTGTTTTTTCTGTTGACTCGTAGGTTTATAATTTTGTTTTATTGCTCAAAAATCTTTCATGTTTTGATTATCTAAGTACAGGAAAACACAATGATAAATATACGAGTCAGCCATTAAAAGCTGGTCTTATGGTAGTTTCTACAAAGGGATAACTTGACAAACCAGTTGCATTTTAATATGCTAATCGAGTTTTGTATAATCCTGGAATTCCAGCTTCCAACTCGATGAGCTGCTGCAGCTGCTTCTTGGCCTAAGATTCAACGGGGAATAATTTTGGTGAACAGAAGAAACTGGAATGTAAAATATATATTAAGAACTGTAGAATTATGTAGTTTCATACGTTAATTTGGATTTTCTGTTGCAATTTCGTCGGAATCGATCTTCTATTGCCATACACCCGTTAATCATTTAATCGATTTGGCATGTTTTTAATTGGTGTGTTAACACATTTTTTTTTTTTCAAATTTAATCAATAGTGTTAAAATATATAAATGTTGCATATTTGTTTTAGCACAAGAGATCACAAAAGTTACAACCTTGCTTAGTTTAAGACCAAATATTATCTAAAAAATGACTTTTCCTAAAATAAATAGACATTTATTCATTATCATTCACTTAAATTTACAAATAGTGTACTTTTTAACGCACTAAAAAGGGAAAATTTCACCAAATTAGTAACTATCGCCCTGTTGGCTTCATATGGCAAATTATATTTGTCACTTAATATGGCTATATTTCACAAAGTTTGTTAAAATTTGGCGCTACTATGATAAATCTACTGTTAGCACTTTTCAACAATTACTCATTGTTGAAATAATACAGATTTCTGCATAAAAACCAACCGTTATTTCCTCCACGTTGCCTGCCTTACGGATCGAATTTTAAAACATCAATGTCCATTTCATATATTGCCTTCATGAATACACATATATTTCAGATTTCAAAGCTTTTACTCAACAAGAAGTGAATGAAAAAAGAAGTCTCAAGATATTCACAAAAATAATTGTAAGTTAAAAGTAAGCATGTAAAAAAAAGAAGGAAAAGAAGCAAATGGAGGCAACTCGAAACTTTCCTAAGATTTTGCCACTTAGCTACCACTATTTTAAAACGATAATATTTATTGCAGACTTCTAGTCTAGATGTTAAAGAAATCTGCCACGAAGATTAATTATTTGAAACAGCGCTAGGGGCTGTAGAAAAATTTGGAAACGCTGCGAAGTCTGTACGTGGTTTATTAAGGGAGACACAATTCCTTATAATTTAGAATTAAAATCTTAGACATGAAATAGACAATTCTTGTTAAGTACTTTAATGACATTGAACTGTAGAATTTATTTTTGTTGGTTAGTGACCCACCTCCTATTTACCCCGTATCATAAAGCACTTCTTAATTCAGGTAACGATATTCATTTAAGTTTATAAACATAACCATCTTGTATATTATCGCGGTACAGAATCTTAATTACCTGAAGATTGATCTTAGAAAAGTCTTTCATTTATTTTTTTCAGTTTTCTCGACTTTCATCCAAAGATTCTTCTAAACTATTTTCTATCGTGATTTCTTCCTCCTACTATATCAAATCTAATGATTTTTCGAATAAACATAATTTGAAACAGCGTTGGAAAATGTAGAATAATTTAGGAACACTATGAGGCCTGTACATGGTTCATTAAAAGGGACTTGTAACTTAGAATTCACATTTGAGACATGAAACAGGCATGTCTTGTTAATTATTTTAATGGCATTGAATTCTAGAATTTACTTTTGTTGATTAGTGACCCACTTCGTATCTACCCCGAATCATAAAGCACTTCTCAATTCAGGGAAGAATACTCATTTGAGTTTATAAACATAACCATCATGTGGTGCAGAATCTCAATTACTTGAAGATTTATCTTAGACAAGTCTTTATTTTTTTTTCAGCTTTCTCGAGTTTAATCCAAAGATTCTTCTAAGCTATTTTCTATCCTGATTTCTTCTTCCTACTATATCAAATCTAATGATTTTTCCAATAAACATAATTTGAAACAGCGTTGGGAAATGTAGAATAATTTAGGAATATTGAGAGGCCTGTACATGGTTTGGACTTGTAACTTAGATTTCCAATTTGAGCATGAAACAGACATGTCTTGTTAATTACTTTAATGGCATTGAACTCTAGAACTTATTTCTATGGGTTAGTGACCCATTTCCTATCTATCCTGAATCATAAAGCACATCGCAATTCAGTGAACGAAGTTTATTTAAGTTTATAAATATAAACATATTGTATACTATCGCGGTACAGAATCTTAATTACCTAATGATTGATATTAGAAAAATCTTTCCCTTTTTTATTTGTTTTTTCAAGCTTTCTCGAAT
The DNA here is from genome assembly GCA_964019185.1 of Maratus speculifer. Taxonomy (NCBI): domain Eukaryota; kingdom Metazoa; phylum Arthropoda; class Arachnida; order Araneae; family Salticidae; genus Maratus; species Maratus speculifer. Next base: position 205,398,838 of record OZ025302.1, on the reverse strand, counting down.
TTCAGCCAAAGATTCTTCTAGGCTATTTTCTAACGTGATTTCTTCCTCCTACTATATCAAATCTAATGATTTTTCGAATAAACATGTCAATTCATTATTTGGGATTGAATTTCTGACAAAAACAGGGTGCACCCTATCTGGAGGCTTGGCGTAAATAGCATGGAAGGTCAACGGCAGCTGGTGCTAGAAATCGTTGCCCCATGGCCACAGACCAGTCGGGGCGACATCCTTGTAAAAAAGGGCGTGAAGGAGAAATGTATTAAGAACTGGTAGCAGTAAGAAATATTTATGATGCCAGATATATCTGTTTCGCCCAAAGCTATGGTAATACATGTTTTAAAAATGCTATTGAAATAGTTTACGATTTAAATATGTAAGCAAGAGGAATGATTATGTTGTATAAATGGAAATTTTTTTTATTATTTGAATGATGCAAAACTTGTATAGCGTAGGTGGAAGTGCAATAACCTGAGTCCGCAAGTAGACAGAAATGTAGGAAATTAATCACAAACGTGTGAAGAAAAGTTGTACAGGGCTACGGTGGATGCAGTGCAGTATGAAATTTGAAATAACTTGAAAAAATACTGCATTAATTATATACATTGAATTTCAAAGAATTCGGTTGGATAGTTTTTGAGCTGTTGTATGCGAACAAATACACGGACAAACCAGATGATGACTACAGAAAAACCATGCTAATGACAGTGATATCTGTCCATGCTAATGACAAATTTTAATTTAAATAAGATTATGAGCCATAATATAATCACAATGCAATAGTCCTTTCTGGGGCTTTTTAAAACACAAAAGTTCTATGCAAATAAATAAAATAAAAATTTTAACTATAAAATAAACATGAAAATTATTATTCATTCTAATGACATACAATTGATGTACGCCCCTAATATTCAACTTCTATTCTTAAAATACAATACATGCTTCTATTTTCTGACTGGAATAAAATGGCTACTTGTTGCCATGGAGAAACTTTATATTTTCAAACTATTGTCATATGTGAAAATGAAATTTTGATTAATAACCAGCTGTTATAGTATGACCTTGTTTTGAAAATCGAATATGGAGGACAAACTTTAATTCTTTTTTTATGTATTATAATTTTATTTTTAAAAAGAAATTTATTGGATAAATCCTCTCCTTGATTAATATAAAGAAAGAATAACATTTGTTTATTTTATAAACATGATATTAACTCTTGAAAAATGCTAGTATACACAAGGCACAGCTGCTGTGGACATCCATGCTAATGACATTTTGAATCTTTATTCTATTATTTTAAGGTGTTTTTAACTAAAAAGTGAGTAATTCTTGAGTGCAAATAATGAATAATATTAAGAAAAACATATCTAAATGTAAAAACATGACAGAAAACCTCTCACTTTTTTTTTGTATGCCGAAAGACATAAATTGTCCCCTATTTTGAGAATCACCCATATATGCATCTAGACTGATTTTTAGAACATCAACATATAACTATTTTAATGTGTGTTGAAAATTTCATACCCCGAAACTTAATCAGAAACAAAGTTATAGCAATCCGTATCAGGATTCTATTTTCATGCAATCTCTCATCTTCATAGATACCTGGCACCTTAAGCAAATTTAAATCCATCCATAAATCTCTTGTATCTTAAACTGTCAAATGTTGTATCATCGGTGTGTTTCAATTTAATAGAATTCTAAACATGAAACTTTAGAATTTATTCGTGCAAACTGTTGAAACATATAATGCTTTAGAATTATGACTCATTATCTAGTATATAGCTTATTAAAATAAAAATTCCAATATTTAAAAAACTGCTAGTTAACTTTAAAGTAATTAAAGAAATTTTAGAATTAAGTAAAGTAATTAAAGAACTAAAATTAAATGATGTAATATTTTGTAGAAAAAAAATGTATATGTGAAAAAAAGTGTTTATATACATGGTAATTTATGATAGATTGAACGATTTTAAATTTCAATAAAAAGTAAATGAGTGGCAACTATTGAAGATACACCGTAAAAGAATTTCGTTACAATCCGGAAATTTTACTGAAAATCGAAATGCTAATACTATTTTCGTGTTTTAGCGGAATTTTTTTCCCGTAAATTCCAGGAAATATTCAATTTTTTGCATATTTCCGTGCTTAAAAATTTCCATTTAAACGACAAAAATAATTTTTCAAGGTAAAACTTACATCTATATGAATTTTAATATTCATTTTTGAAAGACACGTTGTCATGAAGGTCAAAATTATTAGTGTAATTTTATTTTTTCTGTAAAACTATTATAGCCAATTTGGTGCATTTGACAGCATTGGCTTTTTGATTCAAATATTTCCATACAAATTCCATATTTATGAAATATTGGATTTTCACAGAAAAAAGTTCCACGGTAAGGCAAGTATACATAATTTGTCATAAATTAATTCGACTTCCAAATACTGCAACTATTTCTAAACATTGTTTCAGAAACTTTGCTGTTTTGAAAGCAATACAGACATATTCCGTAAAATTTATTAAAAACTTACTGCATTTATACGGATTTGTTTTCTCAAAATGCCAGCTACAGAAACTGTACTGTTTTCTTATAAAAATGAAAGTATGCTGTAAAATTTTTAAGGAAAATTTACATACTGTTACTGATTTTTTTTTACAGCATACTCAGGGAGATTAATAACAGGAGATTAATAACTGAAGTCTTGAATTTTCTTTCTGAATTAAATATTTTAGTTTCAATATGACTAATAAACTTCGCTGCACTGTATCTAAATGTCGCTCAGCCACAAGAGAAGTGATACAACTGCGAGAAATTAATCCCGTGTAATGTTACATTAATAGTAAATCTGATGTAGGTGCATTTGCTAAAGGAAAAGTGTCAGAATTACTAATCCAAAAAACCACTAGGTTACGTCATATGTTACTTTCCTTCCAGTCAATGAGTGCCAGTTGTTCGGGAGAAGAAATTTACTCAATCTTGTCTCTTCTACGTCTTGATTTTTAAGGATTTTACGCTTTTAGGTTTTATAGTTTAATACTGAATTATTTGCTGAAGTTTTATTTACAGTAAAAACATTTTCTTCAGAGTTGCCAGATCGATGCTTCAAAAAATAAGATTGCTCTATTGACATTAATTTTATTGAAATAGTAATATTCGACTTATATAATACAAATTAAATAAAGTAAAAATAAGGAGAATTATACTATTTTTAAAAAGTTGTTACAGTATGTAAAACAGAATATTTTTTAAAAAATAGCGAACTAGAACACTAATCTTATTTTGAATCCCTTAAGTTTTTTTTTTTTTTGAATTGGAAAAATTTATTTGCAGGAACTAATAGTCGTTGAGCCAGGGGCTCGTGTGGTTTCATGTCGGGGGACTTGGTAAACTATATATTTTTGGAATCACCACGACGACAGCACCTCATTTATCCATGATATTTTAAAACGAGGGTAGCTTATGGGCGCCATATTGGAAAACGCCCGCCGTCATTGAGTTAGGGAGTCGTGTGGTTTCTTATCAGAGGACAAGGTAAATCATACATTTTTGGATTCATGACAACATCAACAAGTCATTTATCCATGATACATTGAAAACTAAGGTATAAGCGCCATTTTGGAAAACGGCCGCCGTTATTGAGACAAGGGCTCCTGTGACTTCATGTCGGCGATCTTGTTAAATTATACATTTTTCGATTCACCATAACATCAGAATAACATTTATCCATAATATTTTCAAAACCAGGGTAATTTATGGACGCCATATTGGAAAAGTGTCGCCGCCGTTGAGCCAGAGGCTCGTGTGATTTCATATCAGTGGTCTTGTTAAATCATGCACATACATTTTTGGATTCACCACGACATCAGAATGACATTTATCCATATATCCAAAACCAGAGTAGTTTACGGGCACCATATTTGAAAACGGCCGCCATCGTTGCCAGGGGCTTTTGTGGTTTAATGTCAACGGGCTTGTTAAACCATACATTTTTGGATTCACCATAACATAAGAATAACATTTATCCATGATAGTTTCAAAAACAGAATAGCAAATAAACACTATATTGTAAAATATTGTTTGATAAACAGGCTGATCGGAAAGATATCCTTGGTTTCGTATGCTATTAAATTAATAGAGTGATTCAAGAGACAATAAGTAAAGACACGCAGGGATCAAAAACTACAACGAAGTTCAGTCAAAGACTTGCCTCATTTAAGAGAAATTTTTGATATCAGGGTAGAATTTCTTCACATGATTCGTGAAACAACCAAAATCAGTTCTTCAAACAAATCTGTTCTAAATCCAGTTCTGTCTTTGAGCAAGATCCAGAAAGATGAACGTGATATCTCATATTTACAGAACACGATTATCAATGAATAGATAAATCTAGACATGGAAATAGTATCAATTGGAGCAATATTAATTCTAAAAATTGACGAAGACATGGTCAAAGCTCATGAGATGAGTGAAGAAGCTTACGAAACTTTCATGAGACACTATTTGTCTGAGGACTCAAAGTCAGAAGGATTTTTCAAGCCTCCAAAGATAAAGAAACTAAATACATTTTCTGACTTGAAGAAGAAAGATAATCCAAAGTTTAATATATCAGAGTAAGTTGCCAAGACAAAAAGAAATCTATTTACTCAGATGATAATCATTGCAAAGCGAAGACTACATTTCGATATGAGAACTGTCTTTTCTTAATATCTATGGCTTCATTCAAGTTCCTTAGCGAAACTTGATGATTAAATGCGGAAAACTGAAAAAGTAAACTGATGAACGTTATGACAAAATTGCGACTCGTAAAAGAATGCATATGATGGTGTTGCTAATAGAAATGACGGAATGTGCTTTGTTTAAAGCTAATACAAGAGCTGTAATCATTTGGACAACTAGCAAAGAATATATTTTCTGAAATATTACAAAGTTACACATCCTCACAAAGAATAAATGTTGTATCTGACACATACAGACAGGTATCAATAAAAAGAAATAAACGAAAAATATGAACTATTGGTGATGTTATACAAGTTATCGTCTCCGGGGGAAATAATACTAAAATGGAAACAGTTTTTATCGGATGAGGAAAACATGAAAAAAGTTATATATTTCATTTCTAAAGAATGGCAAAATGAACATTATCTGAAATAGTTGAACACACAAATGATATAGGTTATCTAATGAGGAAAATGATATAAATTCACTAAAAAACTAGTTAAAGAATTCACTAAATTGACCTGTTTCAAGAAAAGGTGATACACAACTTTTGTTTTGCTCACACCATTCTAAAACACGGTGTCTGAATTTAGAAATATTATTATCTTTTAATATACTGATATGGCAGTTATTACATTGTTTACTTTAGAAAACGATTTGAAATGCTAGAAAGGGTTCGCATTTGTGAAGTTTGGATCCAATGACAGGGTAAAGTAAAGAGTAAAATGTGAGTTAGATCCACGGACTTCTAGGTAAAGAGGTATGTAATGCATTACATCAAATTATACAAATAACTAGGTGATTAGAAAATAGAAAACATCAAAACAAAACAAAAACAAAATGTTTTGTTTTGATGTTTTCTATTTGCTAATCAATTATCTTCTTTTATGTTCCTTTGATAATGAATGCGTGGGCATTCGAAAGATCTCAGGCAAAATAAATAAATAATATCTATATTTTTGCAACACCTTTTAAGTAGTTATTTGTATAATTTGATTTAATAACAAGGTGTAAATTTCCACTAAAGAAACTAATGGTTTTGACTTTGTAATGCATTACTTCAAATTCATTGATTGCCATACAGTAAGTGCTTGTACATAGGTAAGGGAAAATGGTAAATCAGAACATAAAATTTCGAGATACACTTAAGGCGTTTGATACTGAAACTGATATATTAGAGCAAACAAGGAAACATCCTGAGTCGTAAGTTTGCCATCTCTATTATGTAAAGTACAAATACTGAGACATCAAGGAACTGTGCTATATTCTATATATATATATATATATTTTTTTTTTTTTTTTTTTTTGGAAAAAAGGAGTCTGTGGAGTTTTATAACATTTTGTCATGTAGTAATACACTCTACCTATCGGCAAGGCTAACTACTTTCCACGGTCTACAGTATCTACAGGCTGATCCTATCCCCAGATAAATATGGTTCGTTTTTCGTAGAAGGTAGCGAGGGAAAAGGCTATGTAAAGGTCCAGTAGAATGGCAGTTCTCTTGTTCCTGAAGTTGCTTTGGAACATGTATCACATTGTCATAGCCATATCATTTTAATAAACTCATATGTACAACCATATGCAGAATATAGAACTGTTCTATGAAGATGTAAATTAGTTAAATAAAAGAATGTCAACCTATGATGATAAAAATGCCGAAGAATAAGATTTCACTTATTTTTTAATTCATTCGAGATCAGCATCTTTTACATGAATTTTATTTGGTTGACACTCCTTTTTGTCATACAATTAAAATTAATTTAGCACACAAGTGAATATTTAAATTAAATAAGAAAAAATTTACTTTTCTTTTTTAGTGGTATCATAAATAAGTGATAGAAGCACGTTTTAATGGTGTCTGTATGCACCCGTGGTCCCGAAGGGGTTAATTCTTAACACACTAAGTACAATAGTTTCTCCATTAGTACTTTTTCTTGAATTGCTGTGTCTTATCCACATGAAAATAGCATGCTTTAAAATGCAAAACAAGATTTCAGTTTCCTGACACGCAAATGTCTTTTAAACTGTTTATCCAATTTAAAATGTTAATAAACACATTAAAGTAAAATCTAAACAAATATATTTTGCACAACCTTATATGTCCATCAATGTTGTTCTTTTATTTTTTTCATTAAAATTTAGTTAGGTAATAATACCAAAAATAAAAACTCATTTGTATCTATGTGCGATAGATGGCGCTCTTTTTTTCAATATGGCGTCTATAAGCTACTACAAATTTCATAGTATCATCAAAAAATGAACTCCTTGGACCCTTGTGAATCCAAAAATGTATATATCATCAAGTCCCCAGAGATGAAACCAAAAGCCCTAATTTTGGCTTCTGGCTCAACGACTATAAGCGAATAAATGAAGCCATGACATGAACCCGGAACCCTGGATTTGCATTCTTATTTGCACTAAATTAAAACTTTTCAGAAAATTTCGTTAAAATTACGATTAGAATTTTCCTTTTAATAGAAGAATAAATATTTTCTTCTCTTTTTAATTGTGGTTCTAACGCAATTGTTTTGAATGATGTTCATTTACCTGAATAATGTTTATTTCAATAATGCTTATACCAGTTAATGTTTATAACCATAGAATTATTTTTTGTATCTTCTTAATAGAAACATTACCTAATCTATATATATAAAAGGAATTCCGAGGATAATTAATTGAATAATTGAATAATTATTTGAGGCACAGATAGGCCCTCATCCTCTATATTCCTTTTATTTATAGAGATTTTACACAGCTTAGGTAAACGCAGAAGAAATATAAAACAGATAATGTATTTATCACAAAAAATCGTCTGCTAAGAAAATCTTTTTTCATTTTGAACTCTATAAATAAAAGGAATAAAGCAGAAGAAATATAAAACAGATAATGTATTTATCACAAAAAATCGTCTGCTAAGAAAATCTTTTTTCATTTTGAACTTCTATAAATAATCTAATTAATAAATATTTTTAAACATTCTGCCGGAAACTAACGAGACAAAACGTGAATGTGAGGGGCTGTAGAACTGGCATTCAGATAGTCTTCGGGCTACTGAGGGCGGGCAACCGTCTAGTTAAGCTTAAAACAGCATTTCTCTCTTCCTTGTAATGAAAGGAATTCTTCGGGAAGAATTCACAAAAGGTTCACTGTATATCGCCGAGATCTAAAAAGACTATTCACCCCTTTTGTAAAAACTGTATTGTGTCGCTTTCTCAGGAAGTGTTGTTCACGCTCGTTAAGTTAGGATTAAAAGATGGGAATAGTAACGATAAGTTTATTTATAATCAGCAGTAGGCTTGGAAATATGAGAATAATTACTTTCACTACTGATGTTCTATAATTCGGTTGAGAGCTTTTACATCAAAGGAGCTGTTATTCAAAATGCATTATATTTGATAAACTTTATACATTTTTTGGAACTGTCATTTTAGTTTTCTAGAATAAATAGAAAAAAATACGAGTTTAATTAATTATTAGGTTAGTCAACGATGAAATTTGTGAAAAAAGGCAAACTTAGTCCATAACTTATATATCTAAGGAATTATTTTATTCAAACTTTGAACAATAATTCATAGGCAGTCTGAGGTGAGTCAGATTCGACGGTGACTTTTAGTTCGTCATTCTTGACCCTTCATTCTAGGGATCACGTGGCTTATTTGGGATGTCAAAATTACCTGTACAAATTTGGGGAAACGCTAAAGTGAAATCTTAAAGAATACAAACACTCAACATTGGATATTGACCTCTGGTATCTTACACAGAAAAATCATTTAAGCACATTAAAAGACAAACGAATAATCTGTAAAGATTTCTCAAACATGTTGAACTTTAGCGTTCAAGTTTCTTCGAAGATTTTAAGGATAATCTTCTTCCAAGATCTGTAAAAACTATTAGTTGCGTGCCAGAGAAAAACGCTGTATTTATAACAATTATTTTTGATTTATTTTATTTATTTTATTATTATTATATATATATATTTTTTAGAGCCCATAGTTTGATAATTTGTGTACGTTAAACTCATTTTTTATTTATGAAATTTAATTTCATTTAGTAATTTAGTAATGATAGTAAAATATAAATGTTTCACATTTAAAAAAAATTCCGAATTAATACACTATTTTAAGAGCAATTGGGTTGCTTATTCATTTTTGAAAGAATAAAAAAAAAACGCGTCAAAAATATATTACAGATTCTTTTGGGATGAATTCACAAATGTTTTGCTGTACATTACCGACATATAAAAAGAGTATCCACCCCCCTTTTTGTAAAAAAATGTTTTGTGCGAGTATGTCAGGAAGTGTTGTTCACACTCGTTAAATTGGGATTAAAAGATGGGTGGAATAATGATAAGTTTATTTGCATTCAGCAATAGAAGTGAAGAAACTTCCTTCCAGGAAAATGGCAACAGTTCGGTACTTGATCTCGTTCCCATGGAATTTTTGGCGCAAATAGAATGTTTGCATGCACAGTTTTGATATTCTCATGATTTTTATTCATGTAAAGCTCCTTTGAGTTGATTTATTTGAGATAAATTCAGTTTATTTCTCATACTTTTCAGTAATTTAAGTTCTTATTTTGGCATTTTATGTGAACTTTTTTTTAATGTTTCGGAATTTGTATTTAAAAACTGAAATGCTTTGAGTTATTATTGGTAAATCTTTTAATTTTATAGGAAGTACACAATTTAAAAAATGACAATTTATGAATTACGGAAAATGTTACATATTACTTTTATTTGCAGGGAAAATGTACTTTTATTCATAATAAAAACAGCTTAATCAGGAAAGAAATATTTTTGCATTATGTAGGAAAATGTCACATTTCTGCACATTTCTGTACTGCTTATTTCTGAAAATAAGCAATATCAATATTTGGCTTCGATCAAATTGGTATGTGTATTAGTTGGATTAAAAAAAATCCTCATTATTCCCTCTTATCTTTCACTTATTGTATTCAGAATTTATACTCAAGCAAGCAAGAAAAAAAATCGTGCAAAAAGCATTGATTATGAAACATTTTCCAACACAATCAGAATAATTTAACGAAATGCATCGTTTAATAAGTTAAAATATTAGGCCTAAACCAATCATATCCTCTGTCATTAAGTTTAATCCAAGAAACTATTTTTACTTTTAACTGTAATAATTATTGGCTTGCTAGTTTTCAAAATGAAATCATGTGTTTGTATAAATAAGCAAAAAGTAGTTATAAAAGTATTTTCTGATGAAGAGCCTTATTAAAGCTTGAAAATACTAAGATATTTTAAATAAAATGAACTATTATTATCCCTTTTTGATTATTTTAATCAACTTTTAAGTAAAATTGATCGTTTTAAAGTTCATATTATATAGTTTTACATTTTTTCGGTTTTTACGTAAGTCATTAACTAATTATTTTTTTTTCTCACTAAATAATTATCTCCTTTTCTCTTCATTGATCATGTACAAAATTTTTATGAGTACCCAAACGTGGTTGTTCTGGCTTAAATAAAGACAAGGATTTCACTAGCGCAAAGCTATCTGTTTTCCTGATATTCTTTTTTCTAAACAGTACACCGGCATTCCTTTTTATGAAGATTGATAGGATATGGAAATGGATGTTTGGGATATGGAGAAATCTTGCTCTTAAGTAAATACAAACGCATATTTCTATCTTTCATTGATCCTTTAGGTGTTCTAGATTTATATAACATTTTTAAGGAAATAAATGCGTTAGAATTACTTGAGTTTTTACTGTATGATGCAAATGCAAATTTTTTAGCTGTAACACAACTTGTAAGCTCGACAACTCTGCTACAGCATGCTAAAATAAATATTTTATTTATCACTGATTCATTGAAATTCTTAGTTTGCAAATAGACATATTAACGTTAAACTTAATATATGCTTGTTATTTCTAATTTTGTTTTTAATTACATTACGTTAAACTATCACTTAACATAATTTCTGAAAAAGGATACGACGAAACTTTAAGTCTGTGATAGGTATTGTGGTATTTTTGTTTTATGGGGGTCTTGGCGAAAAAGATATGACTTTGACAGAAAAAGATAAAAAATGCCCTTGGAGAGTAGGAAAATTTGGCAAAATATATTTGACAATCTATTGATTGTTTTATACACACATTCAATTATTTTTAATATTTATACAATTTATTTAATATAAAGTACAAATTTATCTATTTTTATAGATAGTTATAGGTAACAGTAAAAACAACAATAAAATATGTAGACTATAACAACCTTAAAAATACATCAACTTTGTTTTCATAGCTGTTTATATAGTTCGGAACAAACAATTTCTGAAATCTGAATTCGTCATTCATTTTAAAGCGCACCAAAACACTATACTGAAAAGATATTACTCTATACATAGAGATTTAGAGTATAAAACATGACTGTGAATTAGTTTTTTAACGCAAGCTTTCTTTCAGCAAAATTAATGAGATGCTGCCATAACTTATCAAATGTGTATATCGGTCTTATAATATGTTATATATATATATAAAATTATGATTCATCTTTTAATAAATCACTGAAAAACTTGTAATACACTGCTATTAATTCAACCCCATTCTCTTTAATTAATTATTTCCCTTTCTCACTAAATAATGATCTGCTTTCCTCTTTATTAATCGTGCAGTATTTTGAAAGCTTTCCAAATACTGTCGTTCTGGCTTAAATAATGACATGAATTTCACTAACAAGAAAGCTATGGGAAAACTATCTGTTTTCTCGATATTCTTTTTCGTAACAGTACACTATTTTTCCTTTTTTGAAGATTGATAGGACATGGAAATGGATGTTTGGGATATGGAGAAATCTTACACTTACGTAAATATTTGGATACATATTTCTGTTTTTCATTGATCCATTGGATGTTTTAGATTCATATAACATTTTTAAGGATTCAATGCGTAAGACTTACTTGAGTTTTAACTGTGTGATGCAAATGCAAATTTATTAGCTGTAACACAACTTGTAATCTCGACAACTCTGCTACATGTTAAAATAAATATTCTATCTAGCATTCATTCTTTGTAATTTTGAGTTTTCAAATAGACATTTTAATGTTAAACTTAAAATATGCTAGTTATTTATTATTTTATTTTTAAATCATATTACGTTAAACTATTACTTACTTTAAAAAAAACGACGTAACTTTAAATCTGTGATGAGTATTGCAGCATTTTTGTTTTATAGGGGCCTTGGCGAAGAAGATAAAATGGATTTGGCGAAAAAGCATAAAATAACGTTGGAGAGAAAGAAAATCTGGCTATATATTTTTCTACTAATATATTGTTAATATATTGTTTTATACACACAAGCAATTATTTTTAATATTTATACAATTTATTTAATATGAAGAAGTCATTTATTTATTTTTATAGATATTTATATGTAACAAAACAATAAAATGCATAAAACATAAACAATCTTAAAAAATACAACAAATTTGTTATCATAGCTGTTTATATAGTTTGGAACAAACAATTTCTGAAACCTGAATTCTCGAATTTAAAAAAAAAAAAAAAAACGCGCCAAGGCCCTATACTAAAAAGATTACTCTAGATTAGCGTATAAAACATGATTGTGAATTAGTTTTTTAACTGAAGCTTTCTTTCAGCAAAATTAATGAGCTGTTGCCCTAACTTATCAAACGTGTATATCGATCTTATAATAATTTGCCATACATAAAAAAATATGATTCATCTTTTAATAAATCATTGAAAATTTATAATACACCGCTATTAATTTAGCCCATTTCTCTTTAATTATTTCCCTTTCTCACTAAATAATGATCTTCTTTCCTCTTATTAATCATGTGCAGTATTTTGAAAGCTTTCCAAACACTGTCATTCTGGCTTAAATAATGAAATGAATTTCACTAACAAGAAAGTTATCTGTTTTCCGATAGTCTCTTTCGAAGCAGTATAGACCACTTTCTTTCTCATGAAGATTGATACGAAATGGAAATGGGAGTTTCGGATAGGAAAAAAAATCTCATTCCTAAGTTAATATTTAAATATACATATTTTCATCTTTCATTAATACGCAGTAGTTCTAAAATTCATGCAAATGTTTTAAGTGAGCGGAGGGAGTCATATGTAATCCGTAAAATTTGTTTGTGCTTCACTTGAGTGGTGCAAACTTTTTCGGTTATAACATAAATTGTTAGTTTGACAACTACGTTATAAGACCTCGAATTCAAAATTAAATATTTTATTGACCATTGATTAATCATAGTCGTTTGATTATGGAAATGTTTATTTAAAACTCATACAATTTATTTAATATGAAAAAGCTATTTATGTATTTTTATAGATAATTATAGGTAACAGCAATAAAATATATAGAGTATGAACAACCCTAAAAATACATCAGATTTGTTTACATAGATGTTTATGTAGTTTGGAACAATCATTTTTTAAAACCCGAGTTCGACAATTTTTTTAAAAAGTGCTCCAAGGCCCTATACTGGAAAGGTTACTCTATACATAGAGATTTAGCGTATAAAACATGATTTTGAATTAGTTTTTTATCGCAAGCTTTCTTTCAGCAAAATTAATGAGCTGTTGCCATAACTTATCATATAAGTATATTAGTCTTATAATAGCATGCCATAAATAAAAAATATGATTCATCTTTTAATAAATCATTCAAAAACTTGCAATACACTGCTATTAATTTAGCTCCTTTCTCTTAATTATTTCTTTTTCTCACTAAATAATGGTCTCCTTTCCTCCTTATTAATCATGTACAGTATTTTGAAAGCTTTCCAAATATTGTCTTTCTGGCTTAAGGCCCCACAATAGTCACAGAAAAAGTACTCAAAAAGACCCGGATGATAATTTAAAGTCTATGGAAGCGTTCTTTTCAAATATCTCGCTCAAATTTTAATATTTTTACATGATTTTTTTTTTTGCATAGGATAGCTGAGGACGCTCCACAACCGGCCTAGTTTTTACTTTTTCGATTTTGCTTATATATTTTTTATATTATAGTAGTTTCAATTTCGGAACCGGTTTAAACCGGTTTTAAAAGCCAAAGTAATTTTTTTTTAAAATCTGAAACCAAAATTGAAAAAGTAAAAACTAGGCCGGTTGTGGATCGTCTTCAGCTATCCTATGCAAAAAAATCATCTAAAAATATTAAAATTTGAGCGAGATATTTGAAAAGAACGCTCCCATAGACTTATCATTAGCGTTCGGCTTTTACCGAGTGACTAGTGTGTGCTCTTAAATAACAACACGAATTTCACTGACAAAAAATCTACGGAAAGCTAGCTATCTGTTTTTCCGATATTCTCTTTCAAAACAGTAGACCATCTTTCCTTCTTTGGAAGATTGATACGACGTGGGTTGAGTTTGGGACAGGAAAAAAATCTCTCTCCTAAGTCGGTATTTAGCTACATATTTTTAGCTTTCATTAACCCTTCCCGGCATTGAGTAAATCTGTCTGAAATAGCTAACTTACACCTGAATTAATAAACGAAATTATTTGAAAATACGAACCTGCTCATTTTCAGGTATGCTATAAACGGAAAATTTTAATTAAATATCCTTTATTCTAGTAAAATTAAAATTAGCTCTCCTTTTTCTAGGACAAGTTTCTAGTTAATACATAGGAGTTCTAAAATCCATACAACTGTTTTAGGGAAGATAGGGCTAGAAGTGAAGTATAAAATTAGTTTGTGTTTCAGCTGAGTGATGCAAACTTTTTTTTTTTCTGTTGAAATATAAATTGTTAGTGTGACAACTATGTTATAAGACGTTAATTCTAAAATAAACATTAATCGACCATTGATTAATAATATTCGTTTGACTGTAGAAATGTTTATTTAAAACTTAAAATATATTTGTTACTTACATTTTTTTTGTGATTATGTGATGTCAAAGTGTCACCTGTCGTTACATGCCAAATGGCTCGACGTATACTCACAAGTATAGTCATAAGATCTGTAATTCTATTGTCTTGTAGCGCATTGACCATAACTAACTTTTACAACTGTTTTATAACTTTTATTACCGTTACTCAGGAACCTCTCCACTCCACTCGAGACTCGCATGAATTCCTGGAACAAGGTTTTTTATCTAACAAGGAAGATCTCCATGCGGGCATACTCCGAAAAACCTGAAAAAATTACAGAATGTTCTTCTCAAGAGGATATATATGTTTATAAAAAAATTTCGGCGTAATCTCCCTTCCCTGTCCGTAAAAAAAATAATGAAAACTTCTTTATTTGGCGATTTATCATCGGTTGGCGATGAAAAGAAATTTCAAAAAATGCTTTCCATGTCAATTACAGTTTAAAGGAAAAAAGTTTCATATTCAACTTGTTTAGATAAATTAAATATCTTTGGTTTTGTCAGTTTTATTGCTTCAAGCATAATTTCATTATATCGATATTTATGTGTATTTATATTCAAATTTAACCATCAAAAATTGAAACTTAAAACGAAACTCAAATTTAAACTATTTAAAATTGTTTAAAGTTCAAAGTCCAGTTGAGCATTGTCAATTTTATTTTGTTGCTATGGAAACATCTCTCTTTTATTTTTGAATACTCTTTAATGTATGAAAACGATTTTTCTGAATAAGAATTTTTTATATCTGAAAATAATTTTTCTAGAGGTAAATAAAATAACTACAGCAATAAATAATATATATGCAATACAATATATATATATATATATATATATATATATATATATATGAATATAATATATTAAACTCTCTAATTGTTTAGGTTTAAATTTATTAAAAGCCATTTGCGCACATTCTAAGGATCCAAAAGTTTTCAATTGCATTAAAATCGTTTGCTTTTGGCGGGCAAAAGTGCTGCTCGCCAAATTGAGTGGCACTTTCGTCTTTTCACGCCAAATATTCGAAAACATTTTATTTTTTTACAGTTTTTCTTCTGTAAGTCCCCCGCTAATTTTGACTGATCCTTTATTACATACATGAGTAGCTTAATTTGTATTTTTTTCAAAAAATTCTGAGTATGCCCAGTATGGAGACCTTCCTTGTAAGTGTGCTAGCTTCTCATCTCAGTAAAAAAACCGTATTTAATGTTAAATCTCTGAAGATGTATTATTTTTATTGTAATAAGTGTTTTAGTAAAATAATGTGTGTGCGTATGTGTGGACTAGTGCTTCAGTAGTGACCCGAAAATTTAAAAACTTTAGAAGCTGAATTGATTTAACTGCGAGAAGATTTAGACTAGCAGAAAGAACGTCATGAATAAATAATAGTACATCGAAGGGTTCGCTTTTGATTGATGAGAGAAATGATCAGGTCAGTTCTATTTTCTGTAAATTCGAGAGAGATTTTTTTAAACTTTATCATGCTTAATTCATATTATTATTAAGGTTATTAAACATAAAACACATTCATATTATAATTGAGCATAATTTAAACATTTATAGATAACCGGACATGCAATGCAATTAATAGAATTGCACTTCGCGTGCCGCAGTTTTGGGAACAAAATATTCAATTATGGTTTTCACAAGTAGAAGCCGCGTTTCAGTTATCTGGAATTACAAACGATGACACCAAATATGCTAGTCTAATTTCATCAATTGAATTTGAAAGTTTAAATTATGTAAGTGATTTTATATACACTCCCCCACAGCAGGATAAATATGACACATTAAAGCGCAGGCTTATTGCAGAGTTCGTGGACTCTGATGGAAAACGCTTAAAAAAACTGAGTGAATTGCAGTTGGGAGACAGTAAACCGTCTACATTACTCCGCCAAATGCGCGATTTAGCTGCAGGCCAACTCAACGATAATTTTTTGCAGAGCTTATGGTTACAGAGATTACCACCAAATATTCAAGCCATTTTATTGGTATCGAACGAAAATTTACCTGAACTTGCGGTTTTAGCAGACAAGATATACGAAACTACAGCAGATAACACGCAGGTATATTCTGTTGCAAAATCAGAACCAGTTGCGGCAATAGGCCAGCCATCTATTTTAGACATGCAAGAACAAATTGAGAAGTTGACATTGCTTGTTGAGAAACTTTCCAATGAAAAAAGTAAATATAATTCAAGGGGCCGAAGATTTGCATCCCGAGGGCAATCTAGGAATATAAGCCGAAATCTGGCTTATGAAAACAATCAAAATTATTGCTACTACCATAATCGGTTTGGTCGTTTTGCTAGGCAGTAGAAGCAACCTTGCTCGTTCACCCAGTCGGGAAACGAGTATGCGCTACCACCCAATTAAGTGCCGCGGGTGGTAGCGACGTTTCTTTAGCTAAAACTAATAACCGCCTTTGCGTGTATGACAGTGCTACAAATCTGAAATATGTAATTGATACCGGTAGTGATGTTTCGTAAATACCAATAAGAAGAAACCAACGCGGTTACCAACAAATTCCTGACTCCTTAGAATTATATGCCGCAAATCAGTCAAAAATAAAAACCTTCGGTACTAAATTATTACAATTGAATTTAGGTTTGCGCCGAGTTTTTAAATGGAATTTTATAGTTGCTGAGGTCTCGACACCCATCCTCGAAGCAGACTTTTTGAGCCATTTTAATCTACTTGTTGATATCAGGAATAAAAGACTTATCGGTGGAATAACAAAAATAGGCACCTCAGGCAGTTTGGTTAATGTTCAACAAGGGGTAGTTAAAGTCATTATAGAAAATTCCCGTTATCACACCTTGTTAAGATCTTATCTAGATATTATAACCCCAGATCCCAAATTTGGAAAGGCCAAACATTCCGCTGTGCATCATATTGAGACAGTTGGGCCGCCAGACCATAGTTGCCCTAAAAGATTACATCCAAAACCCTCGATGCCGTTAAAAAGGAATTTGAATTTATGATTGAGAAGGGTATTTGTCGCCCATCCAAGAGCCCCTGGTCGTCGCACCTTTATGTTGTGACTAAATCCACAGGTGGTATACGTCCTGTTGGCGATTATAGGCGTTGAAACGCAAAAACAATTCCAGATTGTTATCCCATTCCTCACTTACAAGATTTCTTCTCTGCTCTAAATGGCAAAACTATTTTTTCAAAATTAGATATTTTTCGGGCTTACCATGTGATTCCGGTAAATGAAGAGGATATCCCAAAAACTGCAATAATAACACCTTTTGGCCTGTTCGAATTTCTATTTTTAAATTTTGGTCTCTGCAACGCTGCCCAAACTTTTCAGCGATTTATCAATGAAGTTTTAAGGGATTTGACATTTTGCTTTGCATATTTGGATGACATTTTAGTTTTCTCTAATAATGAAGAGCAGCATGCAGAGCATTTAAAGCAACTATTTCAGAGACTCGGTGACTACAGGATACAATTAAATACATCTAAATGTGTCTTCGGGGTCTCTGAACTATCATTTTTAGGACACTTGGTTTCAAAAGATGGGACTAAACCTTTGCCAGAAAAGGTTCAAGCGGTATTAGATTTTTAGGAACCGAAAACTGTAAGGGGTTTAGGTATGTTTTTAGGCTTAATCAATTTTTACCGTCGGTTCTTGCCACATGCAGCGGACAAACAGGCCATCTTAAATGAGTATCTTAAAGGAAACAAAAAAGATAACAACCATATAGAGTTGACTGTGGAAACTAAACAAGCTTTCGATGACTGTAAACAACAACTGCCAAATGCAGCTTTACTTGCTCACCCTTCAGAAACGTCGAATTTGGTTTTGTGTACTGATGCTTCAGATTTTGTTATCGGGGCTGCACTTAATCAAGTTACAAATAACCAATTGTAACCTTTGGGTTTTTTCTCTTGGAAACTGTCTCCTACTGAAAAACGGTATAGCGCATACGATAGAGAATTATTAGCAGCCTATTCGGATATTTGACACTTCCATTACATGCTTGAAGATAGAACATTTTGTATCTATACCGATCACAAACCTTTAACTTTCGCTTTTCATCAGAAATCTGATAAAGCATCCCCACGACAAAACAGACAACTAGATTATATATCACAATTCACAACAGATTTGCGTTATGTAAAAGGTTCAGATAATATCATAGCAGACACTCTCTCTCGAATTGCAGCCATAGAAATGCCTTCGCCAATTGATTATACAAGTCTGGCCAATGCACAGGCGAATGATCCCGAATTACAAAGGTTATTGAATGAAAAGCACTTCTTTGAGACTTCGTAAAGTTCCTCTACCAGTGGGAGAGATTTATTGCGACTTTTTAACAACTACCATCAGGCCTTACGTTCCAAAAAACCTACGTTTTGAAGCATTCAAATCGCTGCATAATCTGTACCATCCAGGAATAAAGGCTACAACAAGACTCATTACCAGTAGATTTGTGTGGCCGGAAGTGAACAAGGATTGTAGAAACTGGTCCTGTGCTTGTATTGAATGCCAAAGATCTAAAGTACAACGTATGTATCCAGTCATCTGGGATCCTTTATGATCCCAACTGAAAGATTTCAACATGTCCACATGGACATAATTGGACCTTTGCCACCATCTCAAGGATACTGCTACGCCTTGACGATGATGGACCGATTCACGCGTTGGCCCGAAGTCATTCCCATAGCCGATATCACAGCAGAAACGGTTGCATGGACATTTGTTTCCGCCTGGATTTCTCGTTTAGGAGTGCCTACATACATAACTACCGATCAAGGGTCGTCAGTTTGAAGCAGAACCATTAAAGTCTCTAGCTCGACATTTCGGAATAACGAAGCTTCGAACGACTTCATTTAAGCCGAAAACTAACGGCATGGTAGAACGATTGCATAGGCCACTGAAAACTTGATGCCACAATAAAATCAAATGCCACATGACAGAACGATGGCTGGACACATTACCATTTGTGCTGCTTGTCCTTCGTTCTTCCCTGGAAGAGGACATTGGGACAACAGTTTCAGAATTGGTGTATGGAATTACCTTGAGACTTCCAGGTGAATTCTTAGGGCTGCAACCACCTTCGGACCCTGATCCTAAACCTTTCGTGGATAACCTGAGAGAGGCCATGAGAAAATTGCAACCAGTATCTCCTTCAAACCACGGACGTCATACACCATTCATCTATCAGGATTTGAAAAACGTCTTTATCAGACATGACGCAACCAGGAAACTACTCCAACCTACTTACGACGGACCATTTAAAGGCCTTTCCCGTTCAGACAAATGGTTTACTCTTGACATTAAAGGCAAAAAGACAACAGCTTGTCTTCACCGACTAAAACCAGCATTTTTGCTCAGTGTGCCTGAAGATGTCCAGCCAAAGAAACCCCTCAACCGCCAAAGAAATCCTTCAACAGCCAAAGAAACCCTTCAACAGCCAAACACGATAGAGCAATAAAAGAATGACCCAGAGAAAATAACCAGATGCGGTAGAAAAGTCCATTTGCCAATCAGATTCCGTGTCTGAAGACACTGGGGGGGGGAGTACTGTAGCGCCTTGACCATAACTAAATTTTACAACTGTTTTATAACTTTTATCACCGTTACTCAGGAACCTCCCCACTCTACTCGAAACTCATGTGAATTCCTGGAATAAGGTTTTTTATCCAAGTGTGCTAGCTTCTCATCTCAGTAAAAAAACGTATTTAATGTTAAATCTCTGAAGATGTATTATTTTTATTGTAATAAGTGTTTTAGTAAAATAATGTGTGTGTGTATATATGGACTAGTGCTCCACTCTAATGTTAAATGTAAGATCGTATGATGCATTCGTATATTTAAGAAAACATCTCGAGAAATTAGTTTTTTATGTTTGTTATTTACATTTTATTATGATTTCGTAAAGTTAAACTGTCATTTGTTATAACCTGTCAAAAGACTCGACGTACACTTGTAAGATCTGTAATTCCCCTTTCGAATGTTAAATCTAAGGTCGTATGATGCATCCGTATATTTAAAAAAAACATCGAGAAATTTTTAAGCTATTGCATAGCTTTTATCGCGGGCTTTGAGCGCAGCGACCGAACCTAGAAATTCCGTAACGAGAAAACCTAACACTTCTGTAACGAAAAGTACCTAACACTTCGGCTAACATCGTTTCAGTTCGGCAAACTTCGGCACGGTATCCTTCGGCAGACATAGACGCGGTATTTTTCAGATATTAGGATATCAAGTCTCAAACTTATCTTTCTTATGATCTAATTTTCATAGCGCGGCCAAATTTTGTTTGGTAATATATTATGAGACATTGTTAATTTTTGGTGACAGGAGACACCCCACGGTGAGGGTCGAAAAATTTAAAATGTTTATAACTCGCGATCTAATTTTGGTAGCTTGGCAAAATATTGTTTGGTAATTTATTATGAAACAGTGTTAATTTTTGGTGACAGGAGACCCCCCACGGTGAGGGTCGAAAAATTTAAAATGCTTATAACTCGCGATCTAATTTTCATAGCGCGGCCAAATTTTGTTTGGTAATTTATTATGAGACAGTGTTAATTTTTGGTGACAGGAGACACCCCACGTAAGGGTCGAAAAATTAAAAATGTTTATAACTCGCGATCTAATTTTGGTAGCTTGGCAAAATATTGTTTGGTAATTTATTATGAGACAGTGTTAATTTTTGGTGACAGGAGACCCCCCACGGTGAGGGTCGAAAAATTTAAAATGCTTATAACTCGCGATCTAATTTTCATAGCGCGGCCAAATTTTGTTTGGTAATTTATTATGAGACAGTGTTAATTTTTGGTGACAGAAGACCCCCCACGGTGAGGGTCGAAAAATTTAAAATGCTTATAACTCACGATCTAATTTTCGTAGCGCGACCAAATTTTCTTTTGTAATTTATTATGAGACAGTGTTAATTTTTGGTGACAGAAGACCCCCCACGGTGAGGGTCGAAAAATTTAAAATGCTTATAACTCACGATCTAATTTTCGTAGCGCGACCAAATTTTGTTTGGTAATTTATTAAGCTATTGCATAGCTTTTATCGCGTGCTTTTAGCGCGGCGACCGAATCTAGAAATTCCGTAACGAGAAAAATCCTAACACTCCGGCTAACAACGTTTCAGTTCGGCAGACTTCGGCACGGTATCCTTCGATAGACTTCGGCAGACATTGACGCGGTATTTTTGCATAAGTTGATAAAAAATGCTATGCAATAGCTTTACCGCGGCAGTCCCCGAGTGCCACACATATTTTTGCTTTATACGATCTTCTTGGACGTCTCCTTTTTTGTAGTTATTAAGCATACATTTTAGAAATATTTTGATTCTATTTTAAGTGTTAAATCTTATTTAGTTTTGAAATGAAATTATTACATAAAATTATAAAATTTGTATATATTTAATAAATAATTTAACTTAAACAACAACAAAATAAAAGATACTTTCTTTAAGAATTGTAGACAGAAAAAAAAATATTAGTATTAATTTCTTAACAAGACTTTTTTAAATGCCCCGTAGGTTTAACATTATCGAGATGAATTCGATTTCTCATAGACCAATAAGCCTAATTAGTCTAAACATAGACATGTAGCGTATAACGCCTAACATAATTTTAAATGAATTGTTTGAAGTTAGTGAGCTATTGCTTGCTAAACAATTTGTCAAATAGGTATGTTTATCTTGTTATAACGTGTTAAATATAAATATATATATATATATATATGTATATATATACATATACACTGGTGTCCAAAATTTAAGCATAATTGGTAATTAAGTAATTATTTTTAAGTACTGAAAGAAATATGAATCGGAATGTGCTGAAACTCCAGGTGTGTAAACAAAATAGTACGCGTCACATATTTTCGCGAAGAGTTTTCCCCGAAATTGAACAGGGGACCGTCAACAAATTGAAAAATAACGAAGATCTTTTGGATAACCCTGTCAAAACTAATGTAGCAAAAGCGTTCAAACTGCACATTATGATTAATTGGCGTATTTTAATGTACTGTGTTAATTTTTACAAGGATAGCATGTATACTCGTAGAGAAATTAAGGTTTTTATAAAAACAGTCCTAAATTTTTCCAAGTTTTTTGCTTATAATTTGCAGAGTTCTTATTATAAAATAATGTTCTTTTCTGAAAATATGACAAACATCATTGTACACAATATCCTGTCATCAGAATTTAAAAATAATAAAAAATGTATGAAAAATGAATATGTTTAGTAATTAATTTTTCATTGCGCATGCGTCAACGATATCAAAATGTCATTTGCATATTGTGTTAGCTAAATGTATAGAGCAACTTCTGTAAAAGTTTCAAAAACATAGCTTGAAAATTCTGAAAATGGGAGCCTATAGAATCAATTCAAAATCCTTTATTCCTAAAGGAAGCAAAAAAATCAGGGGTTTTACCTAAATATAGTTGTACGTGCAATATTGTGTAGGCACTAAACAATGGAATATGGATACAGCCCCTCATCTTTTTGCTTCATTTAGGGAATAAAGGATTTTGATCTCATTCTATCAACGATAATTTTCAGAATTTTTAAGCTATGTTTTTGAGACTTTCACAAAAGTTGCTCTATACATTTAACTAACATAATATGCAAATGAAATTTTAATAGCGTTCACGCATGCGCAGTAAAAAATTAGTTAGTAAACCTGCTCATTTGTCATACAATTTTTATTATTTTTTAATTCTGATGACAGGGTATTGTGTACAATGATGTTTGTCATTTTTTCAAAAAAGAACACTATTTTATATTAAAAACTCTGCAAATTATAAGCAAAAAACTTAGGACTGTTTTTATAAAAACCTTAATTTCTCTACGAGTACATATGCTATCCTTGTAAAAATTAACACAGTACATTACAATAAGCCAATTAATCATAATGTGCAGTTTGAACGCTTTTGCTACATTAGTTTTAACAGGGTTATCCAAAAGATCTTCGTTCTTTTTCAATTTGTTGACGGTCCCCTGTTCGATTTCGGGGAAAACTCTTCGCGAAAATATGTGACACGTACCATTTTGTTTACACACCTGGAGTTTCAGCACATTCCGATTCATATTTCTTTCATTACTTAAAAATAATTACTTAATTACCAATTATGCTTAAATTTTGGACACCAGTGTATGTTCCTTCTTTCAATAAATCATAAAAATCCTTGCAATATCATGTACTGATATTAACCATTAGCTAGTTCTTTTGTTGTCAGATAAGTCAAATATTAATTACTTCTCTTTCGCCAAAATAATGTTATTTCTGTCTGTTTATTAATCATGGACTCTGAAAGCTTTCCAAACACTGGCTTGTTATGGTTTGACTAATGATGCGATTTCTCTTTCTTCGCGAGTGGCAGCAGTTTCCGTTTTTTTACAACAGTACACCTTTCCTTTTAAAACCGGCTGACTTCCCAGCAAATGCGTAAAATATTGATGCTGTTTTCTCTTTTTTTTATATAAAAAAGATTTATTTTTCCAATATGGCATTAAAAAAACTTAATTGAATGTAACACTTGAGATTATTATCATCACTCAATGTCTTAAAAGTGTATTCTATTTCTAGAATTATATTAATTAAAATAATTCTACAGCAGTGAAACCTGTATACAGATATATCATTTCGCGATAGTGAGAAGGTATGGGAAGACTAGTAAAGCATGGAAATGAAGGTTTAGTTTCAGCTGGAATCTTATACCTAAGTCTATATTAAGATACACTATATTGCCATTGATTATGGGACACTTGCGATTTTAGACATTTTACTAAATATCTAGAAAAATACATGAGGAATCATCTCGAAACTCTTAGTGTATAAATATAATAGTATACATCATACATCTTCGAGAAGATTTTTTACCGAAACTCCATAGGGGACCGTCAACAAATTAAAAAAGAATGAATATCTTTTGAATAACCCTGTCAAAACTAATGTAGCAAAAGCGCTCAAACTCTAGATTATGATTGAATGCTTTATTGTAATACACTGTGTTCATTTTTATGCAAATAGCATGCATACTCGCAGAGTAATTAAGGTTTTTATAAAAATGGCCCCAAATTTTTCTAAGTTTTTCCCTTATAATTTTCAGAGTTCTTAATATAAAATAATATTTTTTTCAGAAAATATGACAAACAACATTGCACACAGTACCCTGTAATCAGAATTAAAAAAATAATAAAAGTTGTATGAAAAATGAGTAGGTTTGCTAAATAATTTTTTACTGCGCATGCGTCAAAGATATCAAAATTTCATTTGCATATTATGTTAGCTAAATGTATAGAGCAACTTTTGTAAAAGTCTCAAAATTATAGCTTGAAAATTCTGAAAGTAATTGTCTATAGAAAAAGGACAAAATCCGTTGTTTATAAAATGAAGCAAAAAAATGAGGGATTTTATCCAAAAGTAGTCGTAACATCCCGTATTGTGTATTCTATATTGACACTAATCAATGAATATATGGATACGACCCCTCTTGTGTTTGCTTCATTTTGAGAATAACGGATTTTCAACTTATTCAATTGACGATTATTTTCAGAATTTTCAAGTTATGATTTTGTGACTTTGACAAAAGTTGCTCTTTACATTTAGCTAACATAATATGCAAATGAAATTTTGATATCTTTGACGCATGCGCAGTAAAAAATTATTTAGTAAACCAACTCATTTTGTATACAATTTTCATTATTTTCTAATTCTGATTACAGGGTACTGTGTGCAATGTTGTTTGTCACATTTTCTGAAAAAAATATTATTTTATATTAAGAACTCTGAAAATTATAAGGGAAAAACTTAGAAAAATTTGGGGCCATTTTTATAAAAACCTTAATTACTCTGCGAGTATGCATGCTATCTGCATAAAAATGAACACAGTGTATTACAATAAGGCATTCAATCATAATCTAGAGTTTGAGTGCTATTGATACATTAGTTTTGACAGGGTTATTCAAAAGATATTCATTCTTTTTTAATTTGTTGACGGTCCCCTATGGAGTTTCAGTAAAAACTCTTCACGGAGATGTATGACGTATACTATTATATTTATACACTAAGAGTTTCGAGATGATTCCTCATGTATTTTTTTAGATATTTAGTAAAATGTCTAAAATCGCAAGTGTCCCATAATCAATGGCAATATAGTGTATATATTTTCGTCTTTGATGGATTTATACGTATTCAAGCTTCAGACAATTGGGTATAAAAAACATTTCATATTTATTTACTTAGAACAAGTGTCACAAATAAAAAATTAAAAAGTTGGTTTGTATGAGGAGTTGAATTATATTTTTAATATTGCTAAGTTGAATGGTTACAAAAAGGATAAAATTAATAAATTGGTTAAAAATTATAGGGGTAAAAATAATTCTCAGGTTAATTGTAATTTGGTTGATAATGCATGTGAGAAGGGGGAAGAGATTGGGGTTAAAAGACTATCGTTTCCTTATATAAAGGGTAATTTTGAGAGGCTTAAAGCTAAATTAAAAAAGTTTAAAATAGAATTAGTTGCTAAGCCACCTCCTAAGTTAAAACATCTTCTGTACAGAGGTTTTTATCCGGTTCCACAGGATGATCTAGCGGGGGTGTATGAAATTCCATATGAGAATGAAGGGGGGGATATTAATTTTTATATCGGTATGACAGGTAGAAAGTTTGGGGTTAGAAAGAAAGAGCATGAATGTGACATAAAATTTGGTAGGGATAAGACTGCGTTATCAAGATATTTTTTAAAGAGGGGGGGGGGGTTAAAATTTGTTTTAAAGATAGTAGATTAGTGTTCATTTCAAGTTTATTCCGAAAATCAATCATCCGTGAATCCATAGAGATATATTCTAGGAGGGATAGGGTTTGTAATGATTCTTATTCTTATGACATTCCGAGTTTGTGGTTAGAATTACTTAATAAATATTTAGAGGGTGAGTCTAATAGGGGAAGCCGCGGTGGCATTGGCTATTCACGATCATAGGGGGCGCAATATTTTGTGTTTTGGGTTTTTAAATTATATTTATGTCCAGTGTCATTTAGTTTTCTACTGATTTTATGTGTTATGAATACGGTTCTTATGAATGAATCGAAACATTTTAACTTTTTAATTTTTTATTTGTGGCACCTGTTCTAAGTAAATAAATATGAAATGTTTTTTATACGTAAATAAAAAAGGTGAAGTGATTTTGTTTTAGTTTTGAAAAAACGAAAGCTAACAACAGTTTTAACATTCAGACAATTGGTTTAAGGCTATGTAACAAATGGCAAGAATTGCATCATATGGCTGAACCTCAAATTAAGTTTATGCATTACATTTTCCCCGCCTCAACTTAAGGCTGCTGATCACTCATTTTCCGAATTTCAATCTATAATGTTAAGTCTATGGGCTTTGATAAAATTTTAATATTCAATATCAGGAATTCAATATTCTTTAACTTCTCTTCTTAATGATGTCCATTTTTTTCTTCTTAAATTTATTTTATTTTTTAAATATTTCTGAAATCTTTGCTTAATTTGATATGTTATGTTTTAAAAACTGACAAAGTGGGAGTAAAATTTTAGCACTTCATATAAAATTAAGCGTAGCTTTTAGATATACAGTCGAGTCTCTGTATAATGAAATCCATCGTTCCAGTAAAAAATTCGTTATATAGAGAAATTTGATGTATAGAAAATGATGTTAAAAATCGTATTTAATGTGTAAATTTTGAGCAAATATTATTTTTGATATTTTTAATTAAGGATTTGAAATGTTTAAAAGTAAATATTAACCTAACATTTTATTTCTTAATTATTTGAGCAGTTTAAAAAAAAAAAAAAGAACAGACATTTATTTGAAAGCTTAATAAAAATCAAATAAGGAAGACTTGCATTAATTTCAGACGAAGAAATGTGTAATTTTTCGTTGTTTTTAATTTAAAATTGTTACGCTCTCAAAAAAAGAAGAAAAAGACCTCAAATTTTAACAAGGAATGAAAAATTGTAGTTAACATTTTCCTCCATTTGAAGGCATCTCTTACGCGCCTCTCATTGATTCCTCTCTAATATGTGTAACAATCTAATTGACTCTGTTTTGAGACGGATGTTGAAAGGTGTGTGGGAGGTGGGATGAATTAGTTGGATTTAAAAAACAAGGAGAGAAGTAATATAAAAAAAAATCAGCACTGAACGATAAATCAAAAATAAGTGGTGGAAAATTGACTCCATAAGATTTCAAAGCTTTTTAAAACTGAATAAATTAAGACCAATTTATGAAAAAATTCGTTACATGGAGATAGACATTTCGCTATATAGAGACTGTTTTTAATGTAATCATGCGAAAAGAGGACCGTTCCTACAAAAAATTCGTTATATAGAGAAATTCGAAGTATGGAGTTTCGTTGTATAGACTCGACTGTATTTTGAAAACTAAGAAAAAAAAAATAGAGATGTTTAAAAAATACAGCACTGTAAAAAAAAGGACTTCAAAATATTAATTTCCCGAGGAGATATTTTGAATATATGAATGCATCAAATGCTCGTAGACTTAACATTACGGGTTGGAATTCGGAAAATGAGAGACCAGAAGCCTTAATTTGAGGAGGGGAGAATGTAATGTGAAGACTGGTGTGTCATGGAAATGGGGGTTTGGAAATCTTAATTCTAAACCTTAAATTCCTCTTAAGACTTATGAATATTATTCCTAAGTCTATTATAAAATACATATTTTCATCTCTGATGGATTTATGGGTATTTAATCTTCAGACAAATGGTTTAGATTGAGGAATGGAGAATGTAACGCATAAACCTTGTTTCTGTGTTTGAGCCATATCAAGCAATTCTGTTCATTTGTAGCATAGCTTGTAAGTTTGTCAATTACGTTATAAAATATTAATTCTGATATAAGAATTTTATCTGTAATTGAATCGTTAAATTGTAAGTTTTGGAAATACATATGATTATATAAAACTTTGAATAAACTTGTTAGTTAGCGTTTTATCACCTCATTTTACGATGTTCTACTGTCACTTGCCATACGTTGTCAACAGGCTGAATATAAAAGGTTACTGGTCGATAAGATTTCAAATTCCTTTCTTTAATGTTAAACTTGTGAGCGTGTGATACGTGCGTATTTTTAAAATATCTCATTAAGAAATTAATATTTTTAACTTCATTTTTCTGTGTTCTCTTCTTAAACCATGTCTTGTTTTTAAAAATTATCAAAAGATTTCTAAAATGCATATTTAATTTTATTTGGATTTGTAAACTTTTACTTTGTTTTGTTCAGATTTAAATACATAAATAAACAAAAAAAAATGTATTTAAAAAAAAATAAAACTAAAAAAGAAGACATTCTTTTAGAAACAGTACATAGAAAAAATGAGCTAAAAATATTAGTTTCCATAGAAAAGGATTTGAAAAACATGAATGTACCGCACTCACGTTGGTTGGTTTAACATTAGCAAGCGTAAGTTGTGACTTTACAGACTAACAACCTAAAAACCTCAGATAAGTATTGCTCTAAATATAGAGATTTAAGATAAAAAAACAGATCATGTTAATCCATAACACTAGTTTTTTAATGCAATTCAATTTGGTGAGATTATTCTTTCCGTGGCTTGACAAATAGTTATTCCTTATTCCATAGTTTGGCAAACATTTATCTCTTGTTCCATAACCTGCCAAATATCTATTCAATATACAATAAATTATCAAATAGTTGTTCCTTGAGAAAACAAAACAGTAAGTTGCAATCCAATGTATACTTCTAGATTTTAAGCAATTGTTGTTATTTAGTACGTGGAATAACAAGTTAGTGCTTTGTTTAAACTTTGAGTATATGGCATAAAGTCCCAATTTATTTTTTTATTCATTGTTGCGTGACTTATCAAATAGTTACTCCTTGTTCTATAGCTTGTCAAATAGTTAGTTCTTGTTCTATAATTTATTAAATAGTTACTTCTTGTTCTATAATTTATCAAATAGTTACTTCTTGTTCTATACCTAATCTAATAGTTTTCCTTGTTCTACAATTTATCAAATGGTTACTCCTTGTTCCATAATTTTTAAAATAGTAATCGTTGTTGCATAACTTATCAAATAGTTATTCCTTGTTCCATAATTATCAAATAATTACTCCTTGTTCCATTACTTGTTAAATAATTATTCCCGATAATATCACTTGCCAAATAGTTATTCATTCTGCCATAACTTGTCAAATAGTTACACTATTTGTTCTATATTTTTTTCAAATAGTTATTGAATGAATGCACTCTAACATACTATCAAGTAGCTATTCCTTGTAAAATTAATAAATTGCTATCCTTCTTATGCTTTATGAGATTTTATAAACACTTCTACAATTTGATGTGCTAGATAGCAATTTATTGTTTTGTTTGCACATTTGAGTGTACAGCATGAAATCCCTATTCTATATAGTTTCCCTTGTTATATAACTTCTCAAACAGTTATTCAATGTACCTAAATTTTACATCTTAGAAACAGATAATACATGTTCCATCTTTCAATAAATCAGAAATATCTATATTTTTGGACGCTCTACATTGTATTAATCTATTTCCTTTGTCTCTAGATAAGTCTTTCACTAATTACTCATCTTTTACCCAAACAGATGATTCTTTTCCCCCTTATTTGCCACTGACAGCATTTTTGAAAACTTTCCAAACACCTTTATTCTCACTTGACTAATGATACTAATTCCAGTAGCGAGAAATGCTGCGAAAGCTAATCTGTTTTCCTGATATTCTTTTTCGCAACGATACACCACATTTCTTTTTTATGGAAAAATTGATGACATGGAAATGAAGTTGAGATTAGATGGAACTTTCATCTCAAGTCAATATTGTGATTCAGATCATCTTTCATTGATTCTTATGAAATTTTCTAGAAGCGTAATGTCATGCGAAAAATGAGGTATATAATTCAGATTTTTAAAACCAAGTGTTTTCTCACGTAACATAACATAGTATCATCATCTAAAATGTAGCAGTAAGCTAAAATGGAAATAAATGTTATGTCACTAATGTATTAGAATTTTGCATTTTATATGTAAATAATACATATTCCATTTTTCATTAAATTGTAATTTTTTTTTTCGACACTCTACACTGGTATTAATCTATTTTCTTTGTCTCTAGATAAGTCCACTATTAATTACTCCTCCTTCACCCTAACTGATAATTCCTTTTTCCCTCATTTGTCATTGGTAGTATTTTTGAAAGCTTTCCAAACACCTTTGTTCCGACTTGACTAATGATACTAATTCCAGTAGCGTGAAATGCTGCGAAAGCTAATCTGTTTTCCTGATATTCTTTTTCGCAACGGTACACCACATTTCTTCTTTTTAAATGGAAAGATTGATAGCACATAGAAATGGATTTGGGATCGCATGGAAACTTTCATATTAAGTCAATATTATGATTCAGATTTCCATCTTTCATTGATTCTTAGGAAATTTTCTGGAAGCGTAATGTGACGCGAAAAATGCAGTATCTAATTGATTTTTAAAATTAAGTTTTCTCTCTTCTAACATAACTTATTATCTTGGAGTAAAATGTAACAGTAAGTTGATATGGAAATGAATATTCTGTCAATGGTGTATTAGCATCTTTATTTCTTAGTATAAATATAATGCATAAAGTATACTTGAAAAAGCTAAAATATATCTTTCAGTAAATCATAAATTTTTTTCGACACTCTACACTGATATTCTACACTCGACATTATTTCCTTTGTCACAAGATATGCCTGTTACTAATAACCCCGCTTTCACCCAAACTGATGTTTCCTTTTTACCGTTATTTATCATTGACAGTATATTTGAAAGCCTTCTAAACACTTTTGTTCTGACTTGACTAATGATACTAATTTCAATAGCAAGAAATGCGGCAAAAGCTAATCTGTTTTCCTGATATTCTTTTTCGAAACGGTACACCACATTTCCTTTTAATGGAAAGATTGATAGGACATGGAAATTGAGTTAGGATAAGATGGAAACTTTTATCTTAAGTCAATATTGTGATTCAGATTTCCATCTTTCATTGGTTCTTTGGAAATTTTCTGGAAGGGTAATATGACGCGAAATATGCGTATCTAATTCAGATTCTTAAAGTTAAGTTTTTTCTTTTGTAACAAAACTTATCATCTTCGACTACGTTGCATCAGAAACTTTAGTATGAAAATGAATAATGTGCCAATGATGTATTAGAATTTTTGTTAGTATAAATGTAACAGACGAAATTGAAACACAATTAGATCACATTGAAACAGCTAAAATATATATTGTTAAAGCTGCCCCTGACATTTTTTAATCGTAGATGTACAAAGTTTGTAGGTTGATAATGTATCTGCCACAATATAAAATTCCAGTATTGGAAATGGATTGAAAATTCAGGATTTTCAGTCATAGATGACATTAAAAAATCATCACTTCAAATTATTTACATTTTGAGTAAATGAATATATTACCATTGCTATAATTTAACATATAATCCTTTAAAAATGTTTGCATGCTAGAAATGTACATTCATCTTATTAAAAAAAAGGAATTGGACATATACTATTCTTGCCCACTTCCTTGTTTTGTGTTAAACTTCTTGTATAAACAGAAATGTTGCTTTTAGGCTTAGTTTAAATTATAAATAAAGTTCCATAAATAGGAAAACTATTACATCTGTGCATAAACAAATCATTAATATACAAAAAGTATATGAAACAAATTTACTTTTGAATCTTAAAATAAGCTTTTCCTTCTTGCAATTGCAAAGTTATACAAATCAAAATCTTTTTTTGAAGATAGAGGTACCATTGCTTCATCTTGTATGTGATTGATGAAATATTTAAAATGAAAAAAAACGAGAAAAACTTACTATCCCATTCCTCCTACTGTCCCTCTCCATTCCGCTCCCCCTTACATTTACTGAATTCTGCAAAACCTTAATTGCTACTAATAAATAACTCTCATTTTATATTGTTATCCGTATTAGTAGCTGTATGTGTACACACAGCAATCTTTTACTTTCCTATGTAATAAGTATTACAATATATTTATTTATCCTTATACAACCAAATACTTTTGAAAAATGAATGGTAAATATAGAATTGGTCCCCGAATGTCAGATGAACTCAAGGCGACTAAATGCAATAAGTTGACCCCCATTTTATACAATGTGTTGTTTTATTGAAATAATGATTATATGCTTTTTATTATATTACATAGAACACTTAAAATAGAACATTGTTCTCGTTTGCTTACTGCCATAAACTCCATCATGAAAAAAACACTTAGCAGAACAATTTATCTCCAGTAATATGTTACATGACCTTATCCACAGACCGCGATATAATGCGAAGATTAATGAGAAAGGGACCTAATGGCTGGCAATGGAATACAAAAATATATATTAGCTCTTAGCATTAATAACTACAGTTCTTACTAATTTTTTTTACTAAGTCAGACTTTGAATCATATTCTAAAGAAGGATTCATGTTTGTATTCATTACTTTGAGGCATCATTCTTAACATCATAAATTCATGATCTAATTTGACTTAATGTATCTTTTACCATAAAAGAATAATCGTGATCAGATTTTATTATTGTTATTGTGCTGAACTTGAAAGCTGTAATTAAAACATGTTTGTTTTTCCAAGAAATTCCAGTAGTAATGAATTATTCTTCTGGGCTATTCATCTTCTATAAGTCAACAATACACTTGCGTAACGTAACCTTATCAAAGGACTGCTATGTTAGAGGAAGATTAATGAAAAATAAAGCTAATGGAAACGTATTATTTCGTTTGATACATAAATATGCTTTCAGCCTTTGGCAGATATGAGGAAGTATTTGTATTGTACTCTAATAATATTTTAGCATAATCTTACTTATTTTTAAATATACCATACAAATAATAAGAAGCACCATGTCTAACTGGTTAAGGCAAAACACACATAACTTTACAGCTTAGGAGAGTTGTAGATTTGACTCCATTTGACTCCGCTGTCTCCATTTCACATTCGTTGTGCTAACGTTGTCTGCAATTCTCTGGTGTTGTAACTTACTTTGTGACTGTCTCATCTGTGTGTATTGACGATGACATATTAGAGGACACCTGATGCCAAGCACACAAATTAGATGTATGTGTTAAATAAATAAATAAATACGAGTAGAATTTTTTTCCGGTTGAGTGAAAACGTACCCAGACCGAGCCTCTAATAAGATTTAAGCACATTTGCCGACGTTCTTCGTCTTCCAATTGAGTTACTTGTACAACGTCTGACACAATAGTCTCGTACAACTGCTTAGTAATAATATATGGTCTGTCATTTTAGAACAACCCCTCAAAATAAACCATAGGTAAAGGAACTCCAGTAAACAATAGATACCTAATTACACATTTTTACTACTTTACGTATAATATTTTGTTTGTTTTTTCGTATTGTTTTACATATTTTATACGGAAAAAAATAAAACACATTGTGCATCATTCGTTAATTGGAGTTTTTTTTCTATTTGCGGTTTGTTCTGTAGATCTTTTTCAAATAACAGACAAGATGGCATTACAAAAGTGTTGATCTAGTGAATTATGTTGACAGGAATATAGTCGAGCCAGCTCATTTGGAAGAGCATTAAGGGCTCTGAATTAGAATATCGACCAAGACAGATTTTTACTCACTTATTTGTAAAATTTATTTGTGTTGTGACATCTTAATTGCAAGTTCGGACTTTAAATCTTATTTTATAACAAGAATTTGTCATTAACTATGTATTTTTCAGACAGGAGAATATTAATAAGTTTTTAAATATTTTTACTATTAAGATAGATGCGCCATTAGTTGTCCATTTAAGGATATTTATCTAATTATTATTAAAATGCTAGTAAATTCGAAATGTATATGTATAGCTTAGTCCTACTCTTCATGTATCAATGTAATCATTCAAAGAATATAAATATATTCTTCAGGAAAAAAGAAAAACAAAAAATGTTATCTACTTCAATGCTCCACTGGAGACCTTACTAGTTTTCTCATGTATGAAGTTTAAGTTTTCGGCTTCTCCAACAAATTAATTATAATGTAACGGCGTAGATTAACAGTAGTTTATTTTTTTTTTAAACATAGCATTAATGAAAATAATGCATATAATAAAAATTAAATATTAAAAAAAAGTTTTGCAGCAATTTAAAATTACTGTATTGCTATGCGTGATACCGCACTCCATAAATCTCTAGGACTCATAATTTCCATACCACTAACATTTGAAATCAGAAAAATCAAGTGGACACCATATATGTTTAACTCTTTAATTTACATCTGTAGAATTTTCATAGTCTTCTATAACTATCTCATTTTTCATAAATGGAAATGAAATTTACAATCATATTTTTTAAAAGGAATATTTTTTGTTTGTATTTGAGTTCATTACTGTTTTGGTTTAGTTTTCAACTCTTTTACGGGCGTTTATAAAACCACTTTCTTTAATTTCTAAATGACAAAATGGCACCATAAATTTTGGATTAAAAATCAGTTTATTATGTTTGGAAAATACAGCTTTTTCATATTTTAAAAATAAATCTGTTTCAATTAATCATTTAAAATTGTAATTATTGTAGCGTTTTGCTGGTTAAAAACTTCACAAAGGTGTACATCACTTAACGTATATATCTGCAGAAAAAGAAATTCTGCTAATTTTCGTGTGTAAGTAAAATGGAGAAGATTTGTGGTAGTTTTTAAATTTTTGTTTAACGGTTCTATTAAGCTATGTACGTTCGCTTCCAATAAAGTCCAGTTGCAAAGAAATATTCTTGTGAGCAATTTATCTTCTATATTTCTGCATTACCATATCTTGCGCAATGCGTCACATGACCTTATCCAGGAATTTTTATATCATGAGAAGATGAATGAGAAATAGAAGTATCGGCTAGTTATAACAGATGAAAACACATTATTTCGTTTGATATGGGAATATGTATTCTATATTTGGTAGATATGTGAAAATTCTAGCAGTGTGTCAATGTCACTGTCAACTGGGTCTTTCAGTCTAACTAGATAAATAAAATTTGTTATCCTGAGACTATAGGACAGTATGTGCAGTTGCAAGTAGATTTAGTATGAAATACTACCTATTGCGGTCACTCCTATGTTGGAATTTCTGAAAAATTTTTGCAGATCTACAGCGGTCATGACCCGTAGATCCCAAAACTATTACCACTAAAAAATTTATATATCAATTTTTTATGGACGCGTTAACTTTTATAATTCTACTCAAATCTCCTCCAAACTCATACATAAAATTCAGGGGAATAAAATCTCGGTGAAATTCGCTAAAAGGACCAAGGGGATGGAAATAGATATGGTTTTTGTGAAAACAGACAAAACCCCATAACTTCTTAGTAAAAAAAGATATCGAATCAATTTAAAGTTTGTATTTCTTCTAAAAAATGGAACAATAGTTTATGCACGACAGATATTTGATAAAGTTAAAAATGGGCTGAAGGGGCGGAAAAATAGGGGTTTTGGGAGAATAAAATTCATAACTTAAAATATTCTCAAGATATCAAATCCAATAAAATTTTTTATAAATGTTCTTAAAATTATCTAAAACTTTCGTACGTACAAGTAATCCACGAGTCTATTGAACTGTATGAGCAGTTTTTATAAACATTCTTTAAACTGCAAAATATTTCGATAGAAAGAAAGATATTTCCATCACTCAACAAGAAAAAGGCAGAAAAAATATTCTGCTAATTTTCATTAGTGTGCTTAAGTAAATTAAAGAAAATTTGAGACACTTTTTACTTTTTAGTTTAACAGTTCTATTACAATACGTATGTTTGTTTTCAATAAATTCCAGTAGCTAAGAAATATTCTTGAGAGTAATTTATCTCCCGTATTTCTCGCATTATCATTTATCTTGCTCAATGCGTTACATGACCTTATCCAGGAATTGCTATATCATGCGAAGATTAATAAGAAATGGAACTATCGGCCAGTAATAACAGATGAAAATACATTATTTCGTTTGAGATAGTAACATGCATTCCATATTTGGTAGATATGTGAAAAAGCAAGCACTACATCAATGTCACTCTCAATTGGGTCTTTCGATCTAACTTGATGCGTAAAATTTGTAATTCACGAGTCTATTGGACTGTGAGTAGTTTTTACTAGCATTTATTTTAACTGTAAAATATTTCGATAGAATTTTAATGCAATGTAGTAACTTTTAACTGTAATAGCGTGTTGCCCAGATAAATCATATGTTTCGTTACAAAAATAATCGTTCTGAAAGTTTATAGAGAATTCCTCTATACATTAATTAATATAAAAATACATAAAAAATATTTTTTGAAAACTGCAATCTATTTCGATGGAATGTTAATGCAGTAAACAAGCCCTTATGGTAGGCATGTAATGGAAGCGTATTTTTCGTGAGTGGAAAATCGAATGTTCTCGAAAATATCGGGAGTGTCTCGGATTTCCTCAGTACTTGACACGATGGGTTCAATAAATCCCTCAGCACTTTTCAGCATTGTGCCGGCATCTTTGCAACACTAAGAATGATAAACTTTTTCCGCCTGCTCGTGTCTCCTTTATTATTTTTTTATTTTATTTTTTTTTTTTTTTTTGTATTTTGTGTGGTCGCTACCTTGCCAGGAAAAGGTTTCCGACCATGGGTTGCTGCACAAATCTAAATCTTATGATACCCCCTGCCTTCCCTTAAAATTTGTTCCGATAATACTGGGACAACCTGTTTAAGATTTTATTTTAATGACTGAAGATATTAATTAAGTAAAGAGATGGCTAAATAAAAAGAAGAAAACAACCATCTGTTATTAGAATGCATTAAATTGATTCGAAATATATTTATTAGGAGAAGATTTTATTTGAAAACTATTTTATAAGATTTTGAATCACTGTTACTTGATTTTTTGTATAGTTAAATTCTTGCTATAACTCATTCATATTTCTCGTTTGTCATGCTGATAGCAATGTTAATTATATTGAGATAAAATTAAATGATTATCTTCTCGTCCACCTTTTTAAAAATAGCCTATAACACACCTTTTATTATTCTTCTCTGATTATTTTCTACCTGCTTACAGTATTGCTTCTGCTCTATTGTTAGCGTAAATTCCAGTTGCTGCAACTACTGAGGTAGATAATCTATTACACCACCATATCCGGAGACACTCTTAATGGAAAGATTAATGGACAATGTAAATAGAAGTTGGGAACAGAAGGAAAACAACCATCAGTTATTAAAATGTATTAAATTTGTTTGAAATATATTTGTTATAGAATATTTCATTTGAAAACTAATTTTATCTCGTCTTGAATCAGTGTTACTTGATTTATTCTATTATTAAATTTTTGTTGCTTCTCATTTTGTTAGCAATGTCAATTAAATTTAGATAAATTTAAATAATTATCTTCTTTTTCAGTTTTTTAAAAATAGCCCAGAAACACACAATTTATTATTACTGTCTCATTCTTTATGTCTTGCTTACAGTATTGTTTCTGCTCAATTGTTGCTATAAATTTCACTTGCTGCAACTGCTGAGGAAGGTAATCTATTACAGAACCATTTCCAAAAGCAGCCATAATGGAAAGATTAATGGACACTGGAAATGAAATTTGGGAACAGAAGAAAATTTGTTTCCTATATCTTTATTATCCGCAGTTTTGCGTGCATGCATATGTTGGAAATAGATGACATTTAGTATTAAAAATGAATTGCTTCTCACTATTTAAATTATGATTTGTTAGAATTCTCTATTAAAGTACCAAGCAAACGCAAGAAAATGCTCAATATAACAATAAACGTACATTGATTTTTTTTTCTTCCCTTAAACATTGTCCGAATAATCCTTTGACACCCTGTATATATTTTAATGACTAAGCAAAGAGAAGAAAACATCCATCTCTTATTAGAATGTATTAAATTTGTTTGAAATACATTTATTATAAGAAGATTCCATTTGAAAACTAATTTTACCTCGTCTTTAATCTGTGTTATTGATATTTTGTATAATTGAACTTTTTCTAAAACTCATATTTCTCTTTTGTCATCTTGTTAGCTATGTTAATTAAATTTAGATAAAATTAAATAATTATCTTCTCCTCCAGCTTTTTTAAAATAGCCTAGAAACACGCCATTTTTTATTCCTATCTCATTCTTTGACTTGCTTACAGTATTGCTTCTGCTCAATTGTTGGCGTAAATTCCAGTTGCTGCAACTGCCGAGGTAGATAATCTATCACACCACCATATCCGAAGGTACCCTTAATGGAAAAATTAATGGATATTGGAAATGGAATTTGGGAATAGAAAGAAGTTTATTTCTCACATCTTTATTATCCGCAGTTTTGATTGCATGTTTTAGTTGGGAATAGATGACGTTTAGTATTAGAAATGTAATTGTTTCGCACTATTTTAAATTATGATTTGTAAGAATTCTCTATTAAAGTATCAAGTAAACGCAAGAAAATGCACAATAACAATAAACATACATTGATTTTTTACTTTACTTTAAAATTTGTCCCAATAATCCTTATATTATCTCATGGACCTGCCGAGGCTTTTATAATAAATATGACGAAATCCGAAACATTCTTTATGACAATCAACCTTTACGTTTAGCTTTACAAGAAACTCACCTCAAATTAACATACAAAGCAAAATTGCGCACCTATGCTTCTTATTGAAAAGATTTTTTAGGTCCTGATAGGGCCACTGGTGGAATGGCTCTTTTTATCTCTAATTACCTCACACTCATGTCAATTTAAATACTAGCTTGCAAGCAGTAGCAGTCAGTGTCCATATAAACAGACTTATAACAATATGTACTATTTACTTACCACCTAATCTGCGTATTCAGCCTACACATCTGGATAATCTCATTCTCCAACTACCCACTCCTTTCGTCATTCTTGGTGATTTTAACGCTCATAGTCAACTGTGGGGTAATTCTGATAATAATAATCGTGATGATATTAGAGAAACTAATTTCTGACAATGGCTTATGCCTACTCAATAACGGTGATCATACTTACTTTCATGAATCCACACGCACCTTTCATTCCATAGATCTGGCTATCTGCTCCCCATCCATTTATCCTTATTGGAACTTCTGGGTTTCTAATGACCTTCACGGTAGTGATCATTTCCCTACTTTTATCTCGCTGAATACTCCTCACATGGATTCTAATAATTGTTTTAAACGCTATGTATATGACAGAGCTAACTGGTCAACATTTACAGACAATGCTAAAATAACAAGTGATATGATAGAGGGTGATATTGACAATGCGCTTGATAATATCACCCAGTGTATTATCATTGCTGCAGATATTAGTATTTCAAAGTCACATTCTATAACCGCGGCACAGAAAACCATGGTGGAATGAAGAATGCCGAAAGGCAAAAAAAAAAAAGCAACAGAAGGCTTGGGGTATTTTCCGACGCTACCCTAATAATAATAATAATTATCTCGTTTATATAAAAGCAAAGGCTCGAGCTAAAAGAGTGCGACGTAAAAGCCAGCGTGAATCCTGGATTCAGTACATCTCCAACATCAACGCCAGTACATCATACAGAGCTTTGGAAGAAAGTGAAAAACTGTATGGAACTATATTCAGAAAATCGCATCTCTATCTTAAATTACAATGGACAAACTATAGCATCTCCCCAAAATATTGCTGAAACAATAGCAAGTACACTGGCATCTAATTCTAAATCAGACTCCTATCCAGAACCTTTTTTATCATATAAAAGACAAGCAGAATCTACCAACATAAATTTTAATTCTCGCCATTCCTATGAGTATAATCTACCTTTCACAAAACCTGAACTTCTGCGATGTTTGCAAAATAGTCGTTTATCAGCTCCAAGACACGATGGCATCACTTATACCATGCTAAAATATCTTTCTGCCACCTCTCTCATTAACCTTCTCACTTTTTACAATAGAATCTAGACTGAACATACATTTCCTAAAGCCTGGTGTAAAGCTATTGTCATTCCTTTCCCGAAACCAGGTAAAGATTCCAGTGATCCAAACAACTATAGGCCAATCGCACTTTCTAGTAGCCTTTGCAAACTTTTAGAAAAGATGGTTAATTGCTGCCTGGTGCATGTTTTGGAATCCAATAACTCACTTGCAGCCTTTCAAAGCGGATTTCGACGTGGTAGGTCAACTATTGATAACCTCATACTTTTAGAAAATCATATTTGAACTGCTTTTTTAAAACGCAACCATCTGGTGACAATCTTTTTTGACATGATGAAAGCCTATGATAAAACCTTGAGGTATGGCATACTACGGGATCTTTTTAATGTGAACTTTAGAGGTAACCTACCAATTTTTATTAAGAACTTCCTCGCAGTTCGAATTTTTCAAGTTCGAATTGGGGGGTTTCTTTCAAGTTTTTTATGTACAAGAAGAGAGTGTACCCCAGAGCAGTGTCCTGAGTGTCACCCTCTTTGCTATCCAAATAAACGATATTCTGCACCAATTGCCACCTAGCGTTCAGGGTACACTATATGTCAACGATTTTAAAATTTTATGTAAAAGACAAGACATGCATTTTATCGAGAGACAATTACAAATTACTATCAACCGTATTATTCAATGGACAAATAAAAATGGCTTTATTATATCCCAAGACCAAACCTCTTGTGTGCATTTCTGTAGGCAAAGGGATTTGCATCCGGATCCTGAAATTTTCATTGGTACTTATCAAATTGCTATTACTGACAATGTCCGCTTTTTGGACTTATATTTTGACAAAAAACTCACTTTCTTGCCGCATGTTTTGCAGCTATGCAAAAAGTGC
The DNA here is from genome assembly GCA_964019185.1 of Maratus speculifer. Classification (NCBI taxonomy): domain Eukaryota; kingdom Metazoa; phylum Arthropoda; class Arachnida; order Araneae; family Salticidae; genus Maratus; species Maratus speculifer. The sequence continues at coordinate 205,357,449 of OZ025302.1, read as the reverse complement.
GAGCAATCTCTCAATTTAATCAATGTGCTTTCCAACACATCTTGGGTAGCAGACCGTAGTTCTCTCCTGAAAATTTACCGTTCTATTATCCGCTCTAAAATTGACTATGCCTGCCAGGTCTATGGTTCCGCTCGTAACTCTGTTCTTAAAAAAATCGACACTGTGCACCATAGTGCACTCCGCGTTTGCTCTGGTGCTTTTAGAATATCTCCGATTTTAAGCCTATATGTTGAGTGCAATGAACCAGCACTACACCTTATTCGTGAAAAGCTTTCATTGGACTTGTACTACCGTAGTCTCTCTCACTGTGGCCATCCTCTTCATAATTACATTTTAAATACAGACTATGACACTCTCTATCAACATCGACCATACTGCATTCCTTCATTTGGAGCCAGAATAAGGAACATTATTAACAATAGTTAACTTAGCAATATCAAGGTGAGCTCATGTTCATTGCATGAGTTCCCTCCTTGGAAAACTCCTAATATTACCACACCCCATCCTTTTAAAGACTATGACAAAAAGAACATTGCACCTGTCACTTTTCAACAATTATTTGCAGCATATCGCTCAAATTTCAGGAATTATACTGATATTTACACAGATGGATCAAAGAGTAGCAATGTTATTGGCTGTGGAATTTTCTGTGATAACACCAATTTTAGTTACCGGCTTCACCCTTCAGTTTTTGTGTTTACGGCCGAGCTGATCGCGATAGAGAGAGCCATGTTACACGTTTCACATCATCATAACACTTCGTTTATCATGTACACGGACTCAAATAGTGCTATTGACGCAATTAATTCATCTAACAAGCATCCTCATGTCTCAGCCATTCTGAATTTTTATGATAAATTAACAAACCGTGGCTATAATATTTTATTCTGATGGGTACCTGGACACATGGGTATTCCTGGAAATGAAAATGCAGATCAAGCGGAAAAACTTGCTCTTTAGATCAAAAGATGCCATTCTCAGACATTAAACTAATTATAAAACATTTTATTCATCATATCTGGCAAGAAAGTTGGGATACAGAAATTAATAATAAACTGCACCATATCAAACCAACGATCATTAGCTGGCCTCCAAATTACCCACGGAAAACAGATGTTCTTCTGACTCGTCTGAGAATTGGACACTCTAGGTTAACTAATAAACATCTTCTTTTCCGGGAAGATGCACCCATGTGTGCACACTGTCATTTTGATTGCCTAACCATTCATCATCTTTTAACTGACTGTCCGGGCCTCCGGCACTTGCACAGAATATATTTTAACTCATAATCACCTATTTTGACAAACCTCATGGGGAAAATACCTCATGGGGCACGCAGGATTTTATTTTAAAATCTGATTTTTTTTTTCTCTATTTTTGTTCCTATGACTTGGACCTTGTTCTTATGACTTTGAAGTGTTAACAACATTTGGATAGGAACTCTATCCAAATGAGTCTTATACTGATTTAATTTTACTTTTTATATTATACTGTAATATTATTTTAATTTTTAACCTTTTATACTTGCCTAACTATATCTGGATAGGGTACCCATCCAGATACCCTGATCTTGTTCCTTTTAGATCTTATTCCTTTTGTCCTTGTTTTGGCGCAGCATGTCCCTCAAGGGATTTTGTGCCACTAAACACTACACAACCAACCAACCAATAATCCTTGGGCACACTGTATGTATTTTAATGACAAAGGAAAGCGAAGAAAACAACCCTCTGTTATTAGAATGTATTAAATTTGCTTGAAATATAATTATTATCAGAAGATTTTGCTAGAAAACTAATTTTATCTCGACTTGAATCAGTGTTGATTTTTTTTACAATTAAATTTTTGCAAAATCTCTACTATTTCTCGTTTGTCATCTTATTAGCTATGTTGGTTAAATTTAGATAAAGTTAAATAATTATCTTCTTCTCCAGCTTTTTAAAAATAGCCTAGAAACACACCTTTTATTATTCCTGTCTCAATATTTTTGACCTTCTTGCAGTATTTCTTCTGCTCCATTGTCGGCGTAAATTCCAGTTGCTGTAACTGCTGAGGTAGATAATCTATTACACCACCATATCCGAAGGCACCCATAATGAAAAGATTAATGGACATTGGAAATGGGAGTTGGGAACAGAAAGAAATTTATTTCCTATATATTTATTATCTGCAGTTTTGCTTGCATGCATATGTTGGAAATAGACGAAGTTTAGTGTTAAAAATGTAATTGTTTCTCGGTATTTAAAATTTTGATTTGTAAGAGTTCTCTTTTAAAATATCAAGCAAACGCAAGAAAACGTTCAGTTACAATAAATATACAGTGATTTTTTTTTCTTCATGAGAATGGTGAGAATTAGATATTGGTATTTTAAGCTTGCTACATGTGAATGAAATTTTATTTTTTTAATTAAGCATTATATGTCAGAGATCTTGTGACTTCTAGATATGAATTTTATTTTATAAAGAAGAATTAAGTGTCACAGATTTTGTGACATATTCTTTTTCAAAAAATGAAATCTATATTTGATGCTAATGGCATCTTAAGCTTCTTGCACGCGAATGGAATTTAAATTTTAAAGGGGCCTGAGAATTCTGAAAGTTGAAAAAAAGGGAAAAAAACGCATTCAACATTTAATGTCTCAAAATGTATATTATTTTAAAACACAACTTTTAGTGGTATTGAAAGATTTGAGTATGTTATTAAAGTTCATATATTTTTTAAAAATACGAGGTATAAGATTAGTATTTATAGGGATTTTCAAACTTTCAACATTTATCGATCAGAAAGTTGGTAAGACAGCTTACACGCCGAATAACAAAATTAATTTTGAAACTAAAATTAAAAAGCTTATTAATTATACTTCAGATTGTGTGTAATAACTCTGAATATAAATAAATTTGTATTTAATGTATTTTTATATTTTTAATGCAGAGTTGTATTTAGCTAATTTTTGAAACATTTTTTGAATATTTTTGAAAATTACAACAGTATAATTACTTAAAAAATATCATTTTGAACAAGAATAAAAAAATAGGTTCAGTTCATACAGGCAAACATGAAATATATTTTGAAAATTTCGTGTAAAATTGATTTTTTTTTTCAGCTATCCTTTGTTTTATGCTCCAAAATGTCATTCTGACTTCAAAATGTCGGAAACGCCGCGTCGTTTCAACTATTGCGTGGTTGTAATTCTAAAAGCTATAAATTCTGTTCTAATGGGAATTTTAAGAAAACAATCATATCAAACTATTCAAACAAGATAGTAGTTTGAAAAAAATCCAAAATTTTGAAGCTTTGAGATAGTCTTGAGGCTCTTTAAAGAAGAATTGTATGTCGCAGATCTTTTGATATATTCTTATTACATAAAAATCTAAAACAATATTTACAGAAATGTTTTAGTGGGATATTGGAAATAAAACATTTATTAACAATCCCTAATATTGATATACATTATACACTCAAAAAAAAGAAATCTAATTTTTTAAAAGAGAGAATTCATTAATCCTTTATCATATGTCACTTTGTTTTTCAATCTATTCAAAGGTTTATTAAGAAGTCTATTTTACATAAAGCTTACTAATGATCTTTTCCGTCTTCTTAATAAAAGTCGCCTAGAAACAAATATATTTTTATTTTACAACATCTCTGCTAACTGTATGATTTCAGGTGAATTGTTGACGTAAATTCCACATTTTGTAATTGCTGGGAAAAGCAATCTTCTTTGTACTTAATGGCAAGATTAATGGGGAATTGGAAATGAAAGTTGGGAACAGTAGGAAATTTATTTCCTAGATCTTTATTAGACAAATCTTTTGCAGTTTTGATTTTTTGTTTTTGCAGTTAAAATGCCCCTTTTTAACTTAATGAAAAATTATCTTTTTTAACTCGTTATCGTTTTAACGTTTAGTGAGATTAATGCATTATTGAAACTAATTTTAATCTTGCCTCATATTTTAAGAAATTGCAAAACATGCATAAATCAAAATTTAAAAGTGCGATAACAGCTACGTATACAATTAAAATAAGTTAGAGTAATGCGGAAACCTCAAGTTAAAAAGAGTCATTTTAATAAAATGAAAAAAAAAACCTTTTAACTATTTATGGAATTGTAAATAAAAATAAGGACTTTTACAGTATTCGTAATACTGTACATTTTCTTATTTCTTTAAAATACAGTTTATCCCCATTGTCCTGTCGGAATTAAATTTGCCTCGTGATATTTTTACATTTAAAAATTTGACTAAATACTTAACCTTTATTTTCTGTCACCTTGTAATTAAAATTAATTAAATTTACGTTAAGTTTATAACACTTAATACTTGAACATCGAGCTTAATAAAAAAAAATACTCGGTAAAAGTATTTTTTGTTATTCTCATGTCCATTTTGACATTCTTATAATATTCCTTAAACTCGGTTATTCGCATAGGTGCCATTTGTGGCAAATGCAGCGAAAGGCAATCCATTATACTACCATACATAAAAGCACCCTCTTTTACTGGAAAGCCGAGACAGGAGTTCGGAAGGGAAGAAAATTTATTTCTTTAGATTTTATTAGGAAATCTTCTGAAGGTTTTTTAACATATAATTTTTTTAGATAAAACATTCTCTTTTAAAATATCTTATATGCTGAATTTTATTATATCTTCTGCTAAAACTGAACAATGCAGGAAAGAAAAATGCGAGAATATCTTCCTTTCTATCCACGAAATTTAAATAAAATTTAACTTTCAAAAAGAATTTTAAAATAAAATTCGTCAGTTCTATGTGATTAAATTATGAAACATTATTTAGTTCTTCTAAGGTCTACATATGGGCTTTATGCAAAATTCTCACATTTCTGAAAATATCTTTCAAAATAAAAGGTGCGAAAAATATGAAAATTCAAAAATTGCTGAAAGAAACGCTCGTGCTATTTTATAAATAATTCTTTCATGAAGTTTAAATTAAAAAAAAACTGCTCTTGTTGAAAATGTCGTTTAAATATTCTCTCACTAACACATTTTCAAATTTAACGATCAGAACATTGTTATTGTTAATTATATTTTCAGCCAAACATAAAACATTCTCTCTTAAAAAATCTTATCTGTTGAATTTTATTTCTTTTGCTAAAATAGAACAACGCAAGAAAGGAAAATGCGAGAATGTCTTTACTTCTATCCATGATATCTAACTAAAATTTAACTTTTAAAAAGAATTTTAAGATGAAATTCTACAGCCCTGAGTGGTTCAGTCATGAAATTTTATTTCGCCTTTCTAAGTTTTATAAATAATTTTTAAATAATTTTTATATTATTTGTATAATTTATATAATTTTTTTAAATTATTTATATAATGTTTTTTTAAATAATTTTTATAAATAATTCTTTCACGAAGTTTAAATTAAAAAAAATTGCTCTTACTGAAATGTAGTTTAAATATTCCTTCAATAATATATTTTCCATTTTAACGATCAGAACATTGTTATTTTTAATTATATTGTTCAGCCAAATATAAAACATTCTCTTATAAAATATCTTATCTGCTGAATTTAATTTCTTCTACTATAACAGAACAACGCAGGAAAGGAAAATGCGAGAATGTCTTTACTTCTATCCACAACTAAAATTTAACTTTTAAAAAGAATTTTAAAATGAAATTCTACAGTCCTGAGTGGTTGAATTATGAAATATTATTTCGCCTTTCTAAGTTTTATATGGAATTTATGCAAAATATTTACATTTCTGAAAATATCTTTCAAAATAAGGAGTGCGAAAAACATGTAGATGCGAAAATTACTCAAAGAAACGTGCTATTTTCCAAATAAATCTTCACGAAGATTAAATTTTGAAGAAAAATCTTTTTTTGAAAACATTGTTTCAAAGTTTATTTAATATAGACCTTTTCCATTTGAACTGTATGAACGTAGTTATTTTTACTAAACTCAATGTTCTGTTAAAGACTAGGTTTTATTCATTTGAATATCGTTAGCTTTTTTTTAGATAATTTAACAAATTTTTGTTTTCTCAAATGTTTCGATACAATAATTTTAAAATGTTGCACAATGGAACAAAAAAATATTTTTTTTTTAAGTTAATTTTTTTTTTGTATTCATTTGATTAAATGTAACTGTGCTAAATATGGAAAATATTTGTAACAGTATAATATGAATAATTAATGATACATTAGCTTTTAAATTATATGTGATATACTATAATCAGAAGTTTTTTTGAAACTACTAAAAATCTATATATTTCTTTTAAGAGACTAACACCATTATAATTATTGATAATGAGTTCATGTATTTTGAAGACCATTTTCCATGGTCTACCTTTTTTGTAAGTATTATTAAAATTGAAGATTTCATCTTTAGACCAAAAACATTTCATGCACATAAGATGAATACTGAGGAAAGCAAAACAAAATATTTACAAAGAATAAATATCAGCATTGTATCACTGTGTGATGACACTTCTCGCTCAAAAAGAATACTTAGAACAACTTAACAAACAAAAAAGTTCTGTTCAGTTCATTTTGCACATTTTGCCTCTGCGTGCCAAAGAGTCTACAATACAGTTAAAAACTACAACAAAGCATGGCTGGATATGATTAAAAGGGAGAAAAACAACCAAGGGGGGGGGGGGGACATACTTATATCGCCACGATATTAGTACTATATTTTAGAACTTGAACATTTTGGAATTATTTGGGTATAATATACTAAATACGTTAATATATAGTTAATAAATATGCCTAGCATACTGCTAAGCTTAAAAACTTTTGAAATCAATTAACTTTTTGAGTCAAACCAAACTGCGCTGTTATGCTACGTATCAGAGGTATTTTAAAGCTGTTGCTGCCGAATATTTGTTCTTACTTTTCAATTATACTACGCTGTAATTGTTGGCGTACCAGTGGCCGAGGGGTTCTTCACTCGAAACTGGTACACGGCAGGTGCTGGGTTCGAGTCCAATCGTGGCTGTTGGTCTAATCGTGCGGACTTTTCCGTGCTTTTCTCGAAACTTGGATTTTCTTGTGTAAATATGGGTTAGGTTTCCTTAGAAAGACCTTTACGGAGGGCACCCTCCCCTAAGACCCATATCCCTCCTGCTGATAATTGACCGTCACAAATACAACCAATAAACCTAATTTCTCTGCAAATTTCTTAAAATATTGCCATTTCAAAGATTGTTATTCAATCGATACAAATGAGCATTCTATTCTTCCAGCTCTGTAATCTCCAATAGTAAAAGATAGACAGAAGATGGAACGATAATCAGTTATGCTATGTAGAAATTATATTCTCGCTTCATCTGTTAAAATGTTATTAATTTATTCCAATCCAAATTAATCGCTTATATAAAGCTATAAAACCTTTTTGTGTTTACAATGTTCTCAAATGTTGAATGCTTGGTGTTTCTTTTTCTCTTTCAAACATAAAAGAATTTGTAACATTGTTCTGAATATAATGTATTTCCCATTCTTACTATTGTCTCCGGCTCAAACAATGACAAATTCTGTGAAAAGCAATCAGTCTTACATAGTATTTTATGTTACTATCCAATATATCTTTTTTTATAACCTGTGAAGCATTTATTTTCTGTGATTTTAATGGAAAAGTATCTTCTCTCATAGAACATGTACGGTGTATTAAGCATTCTGTTCTATTCATGTTGTTGTTATGTAACCTAATAAAGGTTGATTACGCATTGTTATACTGATATATCCTTCGATTTCCTTTACTTCCTTGGTTTTAATGTAGTTAATGGAGGGGAATATATAATTAATATATGAAAAAGCTTTAGATATTCGCATGAAAGGTGACTTGGTTTGGTTTTACTGAAGGGTAAAGAATAAATCGTTTATTATCTGAATAAGTAATATTTTTTTCTAAATTTATTTTTTCAATATTGTAACAAACAGTCTTCAAGAGAAATTAATTTTTCTGCACAGAAAACTAAGCTTGCAATTTAATTAGTCAAAAATATTGAGTCATTTTGAGTGGAACGTTGATTTTTATTTATGAATTTATCAATAATGTAGTTGTCGCACAGCATTTTTAACACTGTTATTTATGTGAAATATGATGACTTCAGTTTCAGGCCAGGCGGAGAGGAGGGGTCCTAACAATACGGTTTTAGTTCAACAAGCCTTACCCAGCAGAGTATCTACTATCATCACGAACCGCTGCCGAGGGGAGGGCCCGGAACAAAAACCTTCGTTAAAACCCCTATATATTAATACATAAAAAGTTATATAAATATGTTAAAAATGACAGTCCAGTTTTATACTAGGCATACAAGACTTATACAATTTTATGTAAATTACAAAATTTGAAAAAAAAAGTTACAGTATGAAACATTGCTGAACAAATAAGATGTATAAAATGCAATAAAAGTACGCCAAGAAAATGAAATGCAGATGTGAATCAAATATGAAAAATTCATTCAAAAGGGATACTATAATGATGCTAACATTAAAAATATCTAATAAGACAGTTAAAAAGTCGCAAATAATAATATACAATGAAAGTATCAATAACACTGGGGACTTCATGAGAAATATTGGTAATATTTTCTAAAATTGCTTGGCTAGATTGTCCATTAATCAGAATGTAGCTGACCGTACATGTGTCATTGGCAGAATGAAATGTGCCATTTCAGCCGTTTCTGTGATTTTATCACGTTAAAAGGGAAGTTAGTCTGTTAAAAAGTTGTTTGAGATATTTTCTTTATTGGAGGATTCGCGTGTTTGTTTAGGGATAAGGGCTTTGACTATTGGTGAAAAGATTCAGGATTTGAATCAATCTCTGACATGGATTTGTGTATTGGATTGTTTTCCATTTTATACCAAGGTTCCGGTTCGTTTAGCCTTCATGTAGAAATCATGACCATATTTCTCTGAAATAACAAATCATTAACGAAGAATTTATGTAGGGAAATTGGGCTTGGCATGGAAAATATAAAAGCATGCTGCATTTTTGATTATTTGTACTATAATTCTAGATTTCTATTCGAAAACTCGTCGACCATATTATGTCACCACTAAAAATTGTATTTGTTTCTTAAGGGCACATGGAACATCTTCACAAGTAGCATCAAGAAAAATTTGCAAAATATTTAATATGAAGTATTTTACTTAAAAATGGAGGTAGAAATAATTTTATTTTTTAATTTAACAGTAAATATGCACATCATAGCCAATAAATAAATCAAAAGAAGATAATTTCATGAATAATTTAATTTTCAATATCTATTTAACTTTTTACATATCTCTATGAAAATATTTACACAATAGCGTTGATTGATTTACTTGTTTTTAAAAATGTTGAATGTAACCTTGAAATTTGTTGTGGCTTCAGAAAACATACGTACAATTTGCTGATAAGAAGCAGCTTTCATTTTGGCTTAAAAGAAATAAAATTAAAAATATTTTGCATAAAAACTTTAAAAATCCTACAAAATAAAAAAAATAAAACACTATTTTTATTTTTATTATTTTTTTTTTTCACAGGAAGGTCTCCATACGGACATACTCCGAAAAATCTGAAAAAATTACAGAATGTTCTTCTCATGAGGATATATACGTTTATATATATATAAAAAAATTCGACGGAACTTCCGTACCCTGTCCGTAAAAAAAAATAATGGGTAAAGCAATTTTGAAAAGCAATTTCAAAAATATGTTTTTTACGTCAAATGCAATTTAAAGGGGAAAAGTTTCAGGTTCAATGTGTTAAGGTAAATTAAATATCTTTGGTTTTGTCAGTTTTAGTTTGTTTTAAGTATAATTTCGTTAAATTGATATTTATATATTTATATTCAAATTTAACAATCAAAATTTGAGATTTAAAACGAAATTCAAATTTTAATTAAAATTTCTTCAAGTTCAAAGTCCAGCTGAGCAATGTCAATTTGATTTCGTTGCTATAGAAACATCTGGCTTATATTTTTGAATACGCCTAAATGTATGAAAATAATTTTACTGAATAACAATTTTTTATGTATGAAAATATTTTTCCAGAAGTAATTAAATAACTACAGCAACAAATAATATATATATATATGTGTGCAATTTAATATATATATATATGTGTGTGTGTGTGTGTGTCATGAAACGACGACGATGTTCTATAATAATGTACAATCTCCAGTGGGACACCATGTTTGATGCAGAACATTCTACTACTCACTAAGAATCAACAGCGGGACGAGCGGAGCAGTCGCTCCGGCAGTTTGACAAGCAGTGGATTGGTTTATTTGGGTATTTCTCCATAAGAAAGTTAAATCAATCAGTCTTTAAATTCATTTTTAATAGAACTTATAAAATAAGTTAAGTTCTTACCCGCAGTCACCTTTGCACGCATCGAACACTACAACCTTCGTTATCCAATCTACATCATCAGATATTCTAATTTATCGGAGAAATGAAACGGGCATCTTAGTAGCTTAAAAGTCAGTCGCATTCTGCGCTCCGAAAACCTAGAATGAGAATCCCACACTCGCACGAAAAAATAGCCCCTGCTCTCTCAGCGTCAGTCAATTAAAATCCAACCAGGATTAATTCCGAGGCCACGCGTCATAAATCATCACCTCTGATTGGCACACGAAGCTTGGCCCTTCCGGTAGGAATTCGATCTTGTCTCGCAAACAAACCAGCCCGCTAATTAACGCCATCCGCGCATTAACACAGATAAGGTGATGTTAAAAAAGAAATAAAATTAAAATCCCGAGAATACTCTAAAAAGGAAAAAGTTTACGAAATAACTTCCCACACTTTTTGAGAAACAAGCAATAAATTATTAAGTGAAATAAAATAAGTAAAAGAATTTTAGCTGTTAAAAGATTAATACATTACGAAACTAAGATTAAAAATATGTTCCACAAATTTAGAATTAAAAGCTTAGACAGAACAAAATGGCGCAATTTTTTTATTACATTTTATATATATATATATTAATCTCTCTGATTGTTTATGCTTAAATTCATGAAATACCATTTACACGGATTCTAAAAATCCAAAAGTTTTCAGTTGCATTAAAATCGTTTGGCGGGGAAAAGTGCTGCTCGCCATACATGAGTAGTTTAATTAGTATTTTTTCAAAAAAATCTGACTATGCCCAGTATGGAGACCTTCCTTGTTACACCTAAAATGTTAACAAGTTAGTTACCCCATTTTAGAAAGTTTCGAATGTTTACTTAAAATAAAATTTTAGAAAAGTGTACCAAATCATAATCAAAAACCCTTTTCGAAAAAAAAGGCAAAACAAAAACTATATACACACCATACAGTACTTAAAATACATTATTTAAAAACCTCCGAGCACCATAATATTTTATCTCTCTTTTTGAGGCTGGTAATTAAAAACTTAAAATTTGAACCATTTTATGTAACATGTGTCCTTAAATCTCTGTATTTTTTTCGTTTGTTTGTTTAATCTAATTGCGTATTTTATTATTAATTACGGTTAGTTCCCAGCTGATTAATTAATTAGTACATAGTTAGTGTTCGAAAATGAAGTATAATATTCAGTGCAGCGTATCATTTTTTTGAAAAGGCAAATATATTTCTGTATAGGTTTTGTATATTTGTTTCAACTCTTTTAGTGACAAGTTCTTTGAAAGGAGGAATGTAATTTCTCATGTTTCAATCCAAGAAATTCTTTTTCGTGAAAAAACAAGACACATAGAAGGAATAAATGTAATTTTTATATACAAATCAATAGTAGGAAATGCATTTCCTTCCACATATATCTCAGAGTGTCACTTGAGGATACGCATTGTTTTATTACTGTTTATATATATATATATATATATATATATATATATATATACATATATATATATATATATATATATATAATACCGATAAAAGTAGACAAGATTCACCAATGGATTTTATCAATAAAACAATAAACCAAAACGAAGAATTAGAATTGAATTGAATTATAATAAAATAAAAAAATAGTGTAGCGAGTAAATCTGAAAAAATAAATAAATAAAATGAATGCAAATAGAATTTGTAGCTCCAAAAGCAGAATCATCAGGCCCCAAAAGCTCTGGAACTACAAATGAAGTGTGCGGTTTCATCCACGTATTAGCCATGAAATAGCAAAATAATACGTATTTGGGGCACGATTTGCAACTCTTAATGGAAATCCTATGAAATGGTAACGGAAAACTACATTGTAGAAATCTCACAGACAATACACAAAGGTTATGCGGATAGCAGCAATTACCTATGCGCACCATACTTATAAAATTGCTATTAGCAACGGATGTTATATATAAATTATATATAAGATACCACAATAGGAAAAAATTCATTATGACTATTCAAAATGAAAAGATATCAGTTAAATATCAAATTGTATACATTCATAATTACACGCGCGGAGCAGCATAATAATTTGAATGCTAATATAATACCATTAAAAGTAGACAAGATTCACCAATGGATTTTATCAATAAAACAATAAACCAAAACGAAGAATTAGAATTGAATTGAATTATAATAAAATAAAAAAATAGTGTAACGAGTAAATCTGAAAAAATAAATAAATAAAATGGATGGAAATAGAATTTGTAGCTCCAAAAGCAGAATCATCAGGCCCCAAATGCTCTGGAACTACAAATGAAGTGTGCGGTTTCATCCACGTATATATATATATATATATGTGTGTGTGTGTAATAATAAAAATTTCCGCCTTAGTCCTAAGTTAATTACTTCCAAACTTTTTAACACTGAACTTTTTCCTTTCTTTTTTATAATATTTTAACATTTTATTTTTAATTCCATACTTTTAGTCAACCATTTTATTTCATTTTATTATAAAATATATCAATCTTTCAAAACAATTCTTTTCTTAAAAAGATAATCCCATTACTTAATTCATTGTATCTCTTGCATCATATTTCTTTAATTATTCTCTCAAATATTCGATATCCCAGAATTCCATTGAATCGTTTTTGTTTGAGCGAGGGATTCTAGTTGCATAATATGCGGCCGTCTGAGAGAACTAACTTGGGGTTTGTGTCAACGGTTTAAATTTTATTTGTTAAAAGTAAATTGTCAAAATTTAATTGTTAAATTAAGAGTGAAATCCTCCTTTTTCCCGCGCTGATAACTTATATAAAGAATTACGTAGGCTTTGGAATCATAATCAATTTTAGTTTCGCTTGTGTGTTTTTTCATATTTTGTGTTTACCTTGTGAAAGATGACGTAATGGACGGATGTCTACGACATCAACATAAATCTATTTTTTGTTGGTACCTTATAGTAATACTATTTTTAAGATCCTCATTAGTGGAACTGTTTTGATGTGGCTGTGATATGAAAGTCTATTAAAGGTGCTTAAAAAAATGTACGGCGCTTCTGTCTAATTTCCGTGGGAGATATCCCTAAGGGAATTCTCTTGTTGTTTTACTACTTTGTGCTATACGATTGCTTTATTCTTCGATGGAGTGTTCTTGCTAAATGATATGATTTTGAGCAGAATTTTACATATATAACCTTCAAAAAGTTTTATTTAAAAAAATTTTTGATAGATAATAGAGAAAAAATGTTTTTATAGTATAAAAGTATTTTTTGAGTATACAAGTAGCATAAATTCATTTAATTGAACGAGAATAGAAAGCATGTATTATCTTTTTTTACGTCAATAATTAAAAACTCAAGTATTTGAACTATTTTATATGCATGTGCCCTTAAGTCTCTGTATTTTTTTCTTTTGTTTCATCTCATTTTGCATTTAATTATTATTAATGCTTACATCCCAGATGATTAATTAATTAGTATAAAGTTAGTTTTCAAAGAGGAAGTAAAATATTCAATGCAACGTATCATTCTTTTGAAAAGACAAAATTACTATTTCTACATCGGTTTTGTATATTTGTTTCAACTCTTATAGTGACAAATCCTGTAAAAGGAGATCGGTCTTATGTAACTTCTTATGTCTCAATCCAAGACATTCTTTTTCGTGAAAAAAAAAGCACTTAGAAGGAATAAATGGAAACACAGAAAACATTTTTATCAGATAAAAGTATTTTTTGAGTGTACTTGTAGCATAAATCCATTTAATTGAATGAGACTATGGAATAATATGATCTAATCTAGAAAGTAATCCTAATGCACTTTTTGGAAGGCGAAGATAATGTGACATGACCTTGACCACGTAATTTTAGTTTCAAAATTAACAATCCGAAATAACATTATGTTAATAAAATATTTGTCTTACAGTGAAAATGTAAGAAATCGGATTTGTATTTTCTAAGAAATTATTTCGTAAAATCTGATGTCAGTCAATTATTTCATCATTTTATGAACATAATTTGTCTACACCTTAAAGGGTTAAGGGAAGACGAGACTGGATGCCATCCTGTGGGAAATATAAGAACTTGGATACCCGTTTCCCTGGAAACTATCCGACTGATTTAAATAAAATTTGTTATCCATATTCACTGGATTATGTTCAAGAATTATGGAAGATAGTTAGTGTTAGTTTAGTTTTTACATAATATAGTTAGTTTTCGAAAAAGAGGTAAAATATCCAATTCGGCGCATCATTTTTTTGAAGAGGTGAAATTATTATTCCTATATCGATTTTTGTATATTTGCTTCAACTCTTATAGTGACAGGTCCTGTAAAAAGAGATCGGTCTTATGTAATTTCTTATGTCTCAACCCAAGACATTCTTTTTCGTGAAAAAAGCAAAACACTTAGAAAGAATAAGGAATAAATGTATTTTTTCTATCCGAATCAATAGTAGAGTTGCATTTCCTTTCACATATATCTTGGAGTGTCACTTGAGGATTACGAATTATGTTATATTCATGTTGTTTTTTATAACCTCCAAAAAGTTTTATTTAACTAAGATTTGATAAATAATAGAGAAAAACATATTTTTATCATAGTATTTTTCCAATGTACGTGTAGTATAAATCCATTTAGTTGAACGAGAATATGGGATAATATGGTCTAATCTAGAAAGTAATTCTAATGCACTTTTTGGAAGGCGGGGGTAACGACATGACCATGTAATTTTAGTTTGAAAGTTAACAATCCAAAATAAGATTACGTTAATAAATATTTGTCTTAGAGTGAAAATGCAAGAAATCGGATTTGTATTTTCTAAGAAATTATTTCGTAAAATCTGATGTCAATCAATTATTTCATCATTTTATGAACATAATTTGTCTACACCTTAAAGGGTTAAAGGAAGACGAGACTGAATGACATCCTGTGGGAAATATGCGTGCTTGAAGACCCGTTTCCTGAAAACCATTCGACTGATTTGGATAAAATTTGTAATTCATATTCACTGGAATATCTTCAAGAATTATAGGAGATAGTTAATATTGTCCAATATAGTTGGTGTTAGTTTAGTTTTTACGTAATATAGTTAGTGTTCGAAAAAGAGGTAAAATATCCAATTCGGCGCATCATTCTTTTGAAGAGACAAAATATTCCTACATGAGTGA
The DNA here is from genome assembly GCA_964019185.1 of Maratus speculifer. NCBI lineage: Eukaryota > Metazoa > Arthropoda > Arachnida > Araneae > Salticidae > Maratus > Maratus speculifer. Next base: position 205,341,993 of record OZ025302.1, on the reverse strand, counting down.
AAGGAGATCGGTCTTATGTAATTTCTTACGTCTCAATCCAAGAAATTCTTTTTTGTGAAAAAAAAAACAATACACATAGAAGGAATAAATGTAATTTTTATATCCGAATCAATAATTGGAATGCCTTTCCTTCCACATATATCTTGGAGTGTCACTTGGGGATTACACGTTATGTTATATTCATGTTGTTTTTTCTTTTGTAACCTCCAAAAAGTTTTATTTTATTTTGGTTTGATAAATAATAGAAAAACAATATGCTTTGTATCATGTAAAACTATTTTTTGTGTGTGCATGTAGCATAAATTAATTTTATTGAACGAGAATGGCGAAGCATGATATAATCTAAAAAATAATAATTTTAAAAAAAGGTATTTTGATGTCTGTTACTGAAAATCTATTCTGACTAAATGAAACAAGTTTCTAAATAATATTAATAAATTAGTTCCACAAGTTCTTAACAGGAGAAACTAATCGTTCACGTACAGTGATAATCGGGAAGAAATGAAAACAAGAAAAACAAAATCCAGCTTCAAGCATAGATTTTGAAGCATTTTCCAACACATTCAGAATAATGTAACAAAACTGCACCGTTTAAAAAGTAAAATATTACACCTCATTTCACAATATGGAAATTCATAACGCATTCCATCTACAATAGGAAAATTATCTGAATTTTTTAGCAGTCCTGTATATGATATAGAAATTTGTATCTATTAAAAACATGCCCTCCAAAATTTAGTTCCTATGAGAGATGCATATATTTCAGTTGAAATTTTACCCTCAGGAATTTCTTCTAATAAGGAGAACGGCATGCGAATACTATTGTGCAGCTCTGTCTATGAAGTATAGAATATATATATCAAGAATAATATGCAAAAAACTAATTAAATTTAAAAACTGATGTCGAATTTAAACATTTATTGTTAAACAATTATTACGCAAAGACAGAACGATTTCTTTTGTAAGTCCCTGTACATTAATAAAACATGTTATAAATGCTCTGTTTTAACATGATCATAGTGAAATTTAGTGATTTATATTAGTTTCAATGCATTTGAAATAGCGTAATATCTTTAAAATATTCTCCAATTGATTTTTCGCCGTACACCATAATGTAATCGAATTATTTTGAGTGTCCCTGTGAATGAATCATTAATCGTACATATTTAATATGCAATACTAAAAATCCTTTTGTGATAGGTTTTATCAATTGCATGAACATCTGAGTACGTTTACGGAAGTCAGAGCGTGGCCAGAAGGATAGACAAACCGAATACATACGCACTTTTCAACTTTGTTGGAACTGGCTGTTGCAACTGGCACGTGGAAAAATGACAAAAAGGGAGGGGAGAGCCAAAGCGTCTCCCTCAATTTTCAAATACATTTTATTGCCAAAAGTGACCGGAAACTTGTAATTTTAGACTTTATGTTAAATATCTAGAAATATATGAGGAATTATTCTGAAACTTCAATTGCTTTATGAATGCATATTCAAATATACATTATAAATTCTTTATTTGATCTTTAATTTTAATATTTTAATAGTTTTTTAATTATCTTACTTTTTATTCTTTTAATTTATTACTTTAATTAGTTATTTTAATATTTTAATACATTACAATTATTCATTATAATTTCAATTGCATCAGCGAATTCAGATTTCTCTTTTAAAGAAATGCAAACAAAGCAATGACCAGAAATCTGCAAAATTCTAAAATCAGCACTATATTTGGTCCCAAGCTGTGCGTATTTGAGGGAGTCTACTGTATTATATTTATGTATTATTCATGCTTGTTTGGTTATTACGATGATTTTGATGTGAATTAATAGAGAGCAATTTTCATAAGGAAAGTTTCATTGAATAATTCAAGGAAAATAAGTCTCATCGTTTTTATGTTTATTCAAATATACACCATAAATTTATTAATTTGACCTTCGATTTTAATATTTTAACCAATTTTTAAATTATCATACTTTTTATTCTTTTAGTTTAATAATTTTACTGGTTATTTTAATATTTTACTTATTACAATCATTCATTTTTATTTCGATTGCACTATTATGTTCAGATTTCTGTTTAATAAACATTTAAACAAAGCAAAGACGAGAAATGTGCTAAATTTTAAGATCGGCAAAACCTCTGATCTCAATCTCCATGGATTTGAGAGAGAACATTGTAAAATGTATTCTAAACGTAAAAATTTATTTTCACGTTAAACTATATACTACTTTCAGAAAAAAGTAAAATGCATGTACATATTTTATGTCTCTGTCTTTTTTAAGACTTACTTTTGTTACTTTGTATTACTTTTTATTCTTTTGTTGTAAACATGTACAATGACAAGAAAATATGTCCTATTCAATTTCTTGTACCCTTATACAAGAAATCCTTTTTAATGGAATGGGAAGTCACAAAAGATATTTTCCGGTCGAATACGATATTTTCCTGAATCAATAGTAGTAAATGCATTTTCCTTCCCAGATGGATTAGAATGTCAGTTGTAAATAACGCTTTATGCTATATTTCTGTAGATGTTACAGCATTTATTCGTTGTAATATTGGTAGTAGAGGGAAAATATATTGATTCATTTTGACATAAAACTTGTTCATAATCACACAAAGGAATTTTATATGCATATATATATATATATTAACTAACCCACTCAACTTGTCAAAAATCACAGTAAACGTAAAAAAATTCTCTTAAAATTCAAAAACTCTCTCCTTGAATTCCAAATAAACTTTATAGAAGACAGCACAAAATTTACTATATTGAAGAAGAAAATTAAAACCTAATAGATTTTACTAATGTGGAAAAATTACATTCACAAAACTCTAAGAATTAAAAAATTGCACAGGACAAAAATTACTGTAGTCGAAAGAACATTGTAACCGCAGTTCTTTTATGAATGTCCAATAAATCACATCGTTACGCGAAAAATGCTATAAAGCGCTTTAATAATTGGTAAAATATCAGAAATTGTGGAGAACAAATTTTGTTATATTACCTAAAAGTTTAAAACTGAATTGCATTTACGAATCTCAAACATTCCCGGGAATATGTGAAAGCCTCTAAAAATCTTATCGAAAATTTCAAGGATAGCTGAACGAATTCCAAACAAACTTTATTAAAGAGATCACAATTTACTATATTCTTCTAAAAGTTGAAACTGAATTCATTTTATAAATAACAGAAAAGTCGCTTCCAAATTCGAAAAAAAATTCAAAAATTGCATTTAAAAAATAAAAAAAGTAGCTTCGAGGGGCATAACTTCAGATATATAAGGGTATCTTCCTACCAAGTTTTGTGGTTCTGAGTGCTGAGATCTTGTCAAAAATACATCAAACATACAGAAACACAAGCTTTTATGTTTATATGTAATATATAGGATAATAATTTGAATAGTTTATAATGGATTTATATATATATATATATATATATATACATATAACTGTATTAAACTTTATAACATTTCTATAGAACATGGTTATCTAATAAATCTTCTAAAGTAGTTGTTTTAAACTTTGTAAAAAATAAGAATTGCTGGAAAGCGATTGTCATGCAACCATTCTCCTTTTAACCTTTTTATTAAAAGAAATAAATAAAACGAAGTGAAAAGACCAGCGCCCTCACCGAGAATTGAAGAAAAGTTAAGCGAAGAGCGCGGGTGCGGGTGTCGGTGTTGTGGCAGATGTTGGTAGGGTGCGTGGAACACCCGAGGTTAGTTTCTTTTGGAAAGTTCGAGAATTTATTTTGTAACGGTTACTCATTAAAATTGTCATTCATGTATATAGTCATCTCATCTGTACATAGATATTGTATGTAATTAATTCTGCGTATTAAACTTAGTAAATGTTATTAAATTCGGCGTGATTAGTTCAGTCAACGGTCACCCAGACATCACAGCGATATATTCGCTTTTTTTAATCACCCTATTTAATGTATTAGAAAATCTCGCTATTAGTAAATCCAATATAATATTTTAGTGGACTGAATTCGTAAATTTAGTTATTAAAACAATATTTTTCATCAGATTTATTCAATATAATAATGGTCATTATTTATATCTTAACAAAACAGAAATACGATTTTTGCATCTTTACAATTTCCTCATTAAATGCAAAATCTTTACTGATAATTGCGTTCTTTATTGGTGAGAAATTAGTTTCCGGAAACGATGCAAACAAACGTAATTTATCTTACAAAATATTTAACCTGATCGTATCTTAGAAATTCTCATTTTATGCTATGATAAATGAAATGGTTTCGGATGTTAGAAACACATGAAAATTAATGTTCTTGTTCTAGACAGATATTTCTATAGAAATTCAACATTTTACGATTTCCACAATAATGTTTTCCCTGATAGATCATTTAAATAAAATATTACATTTAAATCAATCAATATTTAGTCTTTATATTTTAATTAAAACCCAAAATAGTTATAATCGTCTTTGAGGTTGTTTTCAAATCCAAACTGGCTGTTGTCTGACACATTTTTAAATTAATTTTTGTGCTCAAACATATGCAATTAGCACATGCTCTTATTCCGAAATTAAATAATAGAATAATTTTTTTTTATTTTTCGGTAAAGTAGGAAAGTTTTCAGAGAAACTAAGTTTGCATTTTGAGCCAAATATTGACGCACGAGCACGGGAAAATGGGACTCGAAAACGCAAAACTATAATCGTTTATAATACAAAATTAAATTCATTTATCTAAAAGTAAAAAAAAAAAAAATTAGGGGAAATTTGTTCAATATTCGTGCCTGCAAGTATCTTGCTTATACGTTTAAAATAGTCAGAAAATTTGTCAAAGTTTCTCGTTGTTCAGCGCGGAAATTTTACTTAATTCTTTTTTGAAAACCGTCATAAACAGCTTTGTTCATTGCATTAATCTCTATTATATTTGTAAGTTTCCAGTATTGGATTCGAGAAAATACAATTAGATGCTTGTTCATATTAGCCAGCAGATAGCTCTAGCATGCCGTAAATTTCAAGAAGTGTCTGATTTGCGTATTTCAGTATGTGTAAGATTTAATTACAAGCAAACTTTATGCATGAAAGATTTATCATGAAAAAAAATTGTGTTGATTATATTTGTATGCTTATCACTTAAAGAAAGTACGCATATGCTATGCTTTTTTAGAATTAGCGCTATTGCTGTATCGCAATTGCAATTAAATGTCCCAAATTTTATATTTGACTGCATTTGTTTAAATATGAATATACATTAGTGTAGTTTTATTTTCCATTATCTATTAAGGAAAAGTATTAAGTGTTATGTTTTTAAACCTAAAATTAATACAGGTAATCAGGGTAACTTTGCTGAACCTTTACAAAACTTTGATCCATTCTGCCATGGTGGAATCTTACCAAATTATTTAAAATGAGCTGCCAAACTCACACTAGTGTTGTTATCAGTATTTTGAAGCCAAAACTTTGCTGTTAACTCTAGTGATGGAGCAGATTTAATATTTTTTCTCTCTTGAACCAAAGTTACCTTGATAGGTGAAAATTAACCTGATTTGATGTATTGCAATTCCATGTTTAATTCACAGAAATGCTCCCTGTTTCATATTCATAACTGCTATTGTCTAATTGAGATAAATAAAGTCATATATATAATGCTATAGAATAATTTTTCGTACCACAGGCATACTATTAGTTTTTTGATGTTACATATATTTTTGTTTTGAAAACTTACTTTGTGTTTTTCTATGGGAAATACTTGTTGATAGTTTTCTTTTTCTTTGCAAAATAGATGCCATCCTGGAATTTGTGTACAATTTGACACATATACACTCTAAAAAATAAATGTGTAAATTAGTCAAATTTACACACATTTATGTGTAAATTTGTAAATTTACACACTTGCCATGTACTTTACACATTTTTTTGCAGAATTTTACCTGTTTTTATGTGTATTTAGCTTTTGAAACTAAGTGTGTAATTTGTTATCACTTGAAAAACATAAATAAGTGTGTAAAAGTAGAAAAATACCTAAATTGACACAGATTGGTGTGTTATTGTAATTTACGCATAGTTCTTATATACACTGATAAGTGTGTAAATTTCTAAAATCACACACTTGTCATGAAAATTACACATTTTGTAAAAAGAATTACTTGTTTTTATGTGCATTTATTTTGTGATATTAAGACTGCAAGTTGTTGTCGGTTGGTTACCCAGACAAATGTGTAAAATTGGATTTACATGCACTGGTGTGTTATTGTAAATGTGCGTCTGCATTTTGTATAATAGCAAGTACGCAGGTGAAAAATTAAAATTGAAAACATCTGCTGTATCGTAGTTTCGCCATTTTTGGATTGAATGGAACATGTCAAAAGAGGAAAGTTTGTTCTCCTCTGTTAACTCAAAAAATAAGAATAAATCATAATACAATTACAAATAATCGAGGAATGTTAATTATCATAGAATGTTTGTCTTCATATTTAGAAAAAATTGAACTGTGTTTTCTTTTCTATTGTGATTTTACAGGCATGAAAAAGTGGGATATTCTATAACAAAGGTATGTAAATGTTTTGTTCTAATGAAAATAAAGCTTTTCAATTGACAACTAATTTAACAGATTTTCATGGTTCAGTTTTTCATATTTAAATTGTAAGTTTTTTGACATACAACCAAAAATTAAGGAATTTAAATGTCATTAAAAGTATTAGCAGCATTATTATATTTAAGAAAATGATAAAATTTCGGTGCTTTATTTTCTAATATTGTTCGTTTCTTTTCTATTTGAATATATCTAATCTTTTTCTAGCTTAGATTCCTTTTATTATGTAAAAATGTAAAATAATGTTTATGATTTCTGTGTATTATGAAAGTTTTATCATAAAAAATTCTATCATATTTCAACTAAATTATGATTATTTTATTGAATTAGTAAAATTTACATTAGAAAATCTTAATCGTTGTCCGAGTTGCAAAGGTGTCGCAAAGGTGACTGCGTTCCTTCATATTAAGCATACTTATGAACTATTCTATGAAAGCTATAATTATGAATAAAGAGAAGTATACATATATGTATTAGTTATTGAATTGACATTTGAATTTAAACACTAATTTAACACATTTAGTGAAATACTTTGAACACTTATTCTAAAAAGAATTATATACATGATATGTATATGTATATATATATGCATTTGTAAAATGTCTCATTTTTGACAAAATGAGATTATTTGTAAAATGATACATTTTTGCAAGAATAAGATTATTTTTGGTTAGAAATTGAGTTAACCGTATAAAAGAACTTTCTTGAAACTGAGCCCAATATTTTTATTAAATTAGTTAGTGTTTTTAATTTCAGTATTTGTGAATTTATTATCATAAAAAGGTAATAAATTTGTGTACATCAATATAATAATAATAAAATTAAATAGATTGCATTTTTTTAGTTCATTTATGCTTTTTTGTATGTTTCTGTATTTATAAACAAATTTTGATACTTCTTCAGATGTATTATATAAACCTGTAATAAATAAATATATATATAGGAATGTAAATAAGTAAATTAAAAAAAAAAGTCATGCGCGCATTTTTTTTTGGGGGGGGGGGACGTTTTTTGAAGCAAGCTATTTTAAAGTATTACATATTATACTTCAGTATAAGTAGATGTGCCAGTAATGGACACCCTTCTAGTAATGTATCAACAATAAATCACAATAATGTAATCACAATAAATAAATTAATAAATGCAAACTAAGCTTTTATTATTTTTTCTTAGGGAGCGAACGATTTTAATAAGCTGACTTAAACCAGTAATTAAATCGTGATTTAAATCAACTTTTTTTTAATCATTGACTAAAATCATAAATTTTATAAAGATTTAATATGACAGAAAAAAGTATTAAAATCTAAGGTTACCATAATTTGGCAAGTTTCTACAGGTACTGACTTTTGAATATACACAAAAAAGCTTTAAATAATTATTTCTAAGCTTAATTTCTGAGTATTGTCAAAGACTTAAGCATGATAATTTTGTAAAAAGCATAGTTTTTATCTTTTAAGTATAAAAATCATTTAATTTAAAAATGCTATTCAAATCTGGTATAAATCTGGTATAAAAGTCATAATTTCCTTATTGATCCCTATATATTCCTATTAATAATCAAATTATTGATTTTTTTATATAATATAGGCTAGCAAGTACAATAACTTTCTCCAAATAAACGAATAAAGTAGCCAAATCGTATTTTCTCATTCTGCTTCTGCAATAATAAATTTCTAGCAGATATTGGAACTAAAAATAGAATGAAATAATGACATCCGCTGAATCGCTATTGCAAAAGAAGGCATGAGAAAAAAAAATTATAAAATATTAAGCATAGCAAGAGCTTATTCAGTAAAAGTTGAATGTGTTTACTTTTACAAGTCATATACATCCAAATAAAAATTTTCATGATTAATTAAGGAAGCAAAACTGTCTGAAACACTAAGTGCTGAGAACTTCCACTAAGTGCTAATAATGGCGCTGTTTAATGTTTTGAGGATTTCATATATAATTGGCTATTCCTTATATTTACTTTGTATGTGTGTATGAATGTGCTGATATATTTTGGGGGATTAATACATGCAAACGTGGATGTAAATTTAGATTCAGGCTTGACAGATTGCAAAATGAGATGCAAATAAATTTGTTAATTTTGTTATTTGTGTTACTAATTGATAAAATTACTTGTTTGCAATTGTTATTAATTCTGTAACTATTTGCTGTTTCCTCTAAGCACTTTTTTTAGGGTGGAAAAACTTTCTTCTTATGAAATTGGCAAAATGCTACCTTATTAAAATATATTTAAATTCACTTACAGTAAACACAGCTTTCTTGTAATACAACTTCCAAATTACACATTATTTCTTAATCCAAGTTCCCAAGATCTTATAAAAGTGATAGAGGATTATTTCTTTAGAAAAAAATTAAAACATGTTATTATTTAATTGTATTTTTCAATTTGTAATTCATAAAATTATTAAAATTAATGGCACTTTGTTTATCATAATGAGAAACTGAATGCTTTTTATAATTACTAAACACATTGCTCAGTATATTTCCCCATGAAATAATGTATTTTTTGGAACTAGCATCTTCCCTTTTTTTCTTTCTAGAATGAGCACTAAATTGTTAATAATCATTTTAGTAATTAAAATATGTTATATACTAATTAAAAATTATATTATTACTAATTTTATGCTAATTAAAAATGTATATTATGTTCCTAAATACAGAGATTGCTGTTTAATAATTATTAATTTTAAATAGTGTTAATAGTTTATGTTAAATGCAGCTATTAATAATTGGAATAAATGTAAATATCACTAGTATTTAATATAGTTTTGCATAATATTGCATAATATTATCGCAAAATATTAATGTATATAATGTTATTATATGGTACAAAGGAAACTACTACTAAAAATAGTTCATAGTTACAGACATTATAAAACTACTTTGTAGTTTTTATAATGTCTGTAACTATGAACTATTAGTTATGTTAGTTAAAGGATAAAGACACAGATTATGTTAGCAATTAGAGTTTTTTTTCTCTTGGTAGACTAAAATCCTTGGTAGTCATTCAGTTTTTGAAAATTGGGGACAAAAATCATAAAATTCCAATTTATATCAAAATAATCTGATTCAGTTCTTTCAGGTATGATGTACTACTCATAGTACGCGTCTTTTAATGGGGTATTATTTTGTTTTAAGAAATATTTTTGGTCATATTTACATGCATTAATGTTAGTATATATCTATGCATTTACTATATGACTTCATTTTATGCTTAAGCATTTAATAATAATAATAATAATTATTATTATTATTATTATTATTTGGTTAATTCTCTCTGCGCTGTTTGCGATTCTTTTATTTCAAACATCATATTTCACTCTTTAAATTTAAAATAAAAGTTACTTTCTTGAAAGAATCATGTCTAATAATGCGCAGAAAGTAGGAGAAAGTTCTAATATCAATTAAATCTTATTGCAATGCAATATTTTCTAAACATTTCCCAAAATTCTTTTTTAGCCTATGGCCATATGTATATTGAATAATACGCAAAATAACAACATTCGTTATCTTTCAGATTATGAAATATTGGTGAAACACTAATTAATGTACTTGGATAGCTAGTATTAATATTATTAATGTATAAGTATGTATTATTAATACTATTAATGTTACTAATATTAAAATGTATTATTAATATTATTAATAATAAATATTTCTGAAAAAATTGCTCTTTAAAATATTAAAAACAATATGAGTTGTTATAGCAGTAAATATGAGCGAAAAAATTTCTTTTTAACTTTAATTTAAAAGACAGAAAGTGTAAGGAATTGAAATTATGCACAGTCTGCGCATAAATTGTGATCTCACGATTGTATAACTATAAACCAACTCTAAAAGAAATTACAAACTGGTAATTAAAATTTCAGTTTATCATGCTTTATATAAAAACGGGTATATCGGTGATACGAAAATGATTTGTCTTTTATTTAGTGTGGTGTGAAAATTGCCAAAATACATTGCTGGTACACTATTTTCTGAGCATCAAACAGAGCTACCAGAAAATATAATCTCAATCAGTAAATGATATTTTTCTTTGTACAATTTTTTTAATCATTAAAATTATCATTATTAATCATTGGGAATTAATTCCCAATTTAAACATACTAAAACATATAATGTTAACGCTAAATACATAAAAATATGTCTGTTGGAATATTACACAAATATCTAAGTATTTTGATTATTACACACAAATCTGTGTTTTGTATGTTCAGCAGAAATATTTATATGAAGAGAATGCTACACAAAAATCTGTGTATTTTGAATATTATACAAAAACCTGTGTAATTTACATACTACACAAAAAATTGAGTATTTCACATAAAACACAAAAGTATGTGTTTCTTGTATTATACACAAAAATACATTTAATCACAGAACATTACACATATGAGTGTGTGAGAGTATTACACATAAATCTGTGTATTCTTCTGCAATTTACACATTAAAGTGTGTATTTCAAGACTTATCAGATAACATTTACACATTTGGACTTATCATCAAATTACACTTTAAAATGTGTATTTTCAAATTTACACATTAGGCGTGTATTTTGGCAATTTACACACCAATTTACACACACAGACATGTCGTTTTTGTATCATCGATATACCTGTTTTTATGTGTAAATTTACACATTTTTTTTTTAGAGTGTATTACTGGTTCCAAAAAATAACTTCAAAAGATGTATATCAGAAATAAAAATATTCTCTATAAATTTTGATACCAAAATTTAAAGAAAATATCAATTCACTCTCTTTTTTTCAATGAATTAAGAGCAGAAGTATTTATAATTTCATTCCTTTTTCTTCTATTTTTTTTCCTTTTTTATATAATTATTGCTTAATGCTTGAAGTTTTCTACAATTTATCACGTCACATTTCATTATTAAATCGGAAAATAAAAACATTCTCTATAAAGTCTTACCTTTTTGTAGCTATATTAAAAAAAAAATACATAAATTTAAGCATTTTGTTTTCATATTTGTCTATTTCTTTTAATTTGCAAACAAATTTCAGTGATGCAAAGTAATTAGGTAAATATTATTTTAATTAAAAATTAAACTGCTATTACATACCAAATGAAGTATCTAAATTTATGGATTATAAGAGTATTGTTTGCGCTATGTTATTCTGCATATATGAAGGAATAACTTCATAAACACTTTGCTACTGTTTTTGTCTGAATTAGAATTAAAATAAGTAAAATCACATGTAAGTTAGTTCAGTCCTACACCCCACTTTTGATTTTTGTGTTGTTTATTTCATCGTAAATTTATATATATGTAGTTAGCACAAGATGTATAAATATTAAAATTTCTTTTTTTCTTTCCAGGTGAGTGAAAATCTATCTCAATGAACTCAGTTTTTATTGTACTAAGTAAGTAACACAGTCATTTCTACTTTTAATATATGAACTCTGGTGTGTGTAAAAGATATCACTATAATAATCTATCTCTGTCTGTCCATTTTTAACTTGGATGGATGGAATTTAAAACATCATTTAGACACTTGATTTCGCTAAATTTTTGTGACGTGATGCCATATGACAGTTTTTATGCTTGAAAAAAACCTATCAATTGTCGTCTATCAGAAATAAATTTTTAATTATAAGAGTTCTAGTGGACAGTTAAAATTGTATTACGTCTCAGACTTAAATATTCATACATATTAAATCTATACATATAATAAAACAGTAGGACCCGGTGTGTCTGTACATTGAAGATAATTGACAAAAATGGAGTCGGGGCGATAAAAGAAAACCAATGAAACACAAAAAAAATTTTTTTGAATTTTTTGTCTGTCTGTCTGTCTGTCTGTCTGTCTGTTTGTTCGAGGTTATCTTCGTAACTACTGAATGGATTTTTATGCGGTTTTCACTAATGAAGAATGCACACTCCCGGGCAGTGTATAGGCTTTGTTTCATCAAAATCGGACAACAGACAAAAAAGTAACAAAAAGAAACAAAAGAAACTATTAGGTGCGCTGCTCACGTTTTTTAGTACATAACGTTTTTTAGTACATATAAAATCCAATAGATGTCACTGTGCGATTTTAAAACGCGCTATCGTTATGTTTTCGCCAGTCTACTTAAGTATGAGAAAGTTTCAAGCTGGCTGTCGTTCCATGTGGTTTAGTCGGTAGAACGTCAGTGCGCCATACTGATGGCCCGGGTTCGATTCCCAGCATGGAATTTTTTTTCACTATGTTGGCATTAACGCCTATAAGCAATTAAAAGAATTTGAAATATTGTATTCAAGGCGAATTTTCTCTCTGGGAAAATTTCCTTGCATTAATATGTCAGTGTAATTTTTTTTTCGATTTAATTTTTTTTTTCGAAACTTTGTTTTTCTTAAAAAATTACAGTAAATATTTGATATTTCCCAACGTTTTTTGAATGATCGACTTGCTTTTTTTTTTTTTAATGTATGTCTGAACCTTATCTAACTACTTCTTCAAGATTTCTTTAGATAAACCGACCAGCGTAGCGGGCGAAGGCCGCTAGTATGGAATAAAACACGCACTATCTAAAAATATAAGTTTTATTAATAAACAATATATAGAAAATCTGTGTTTATATTATGAATTACAATGTGTAAACAATGCAAAGAAAATAAATAAAGGTAATACGGTGATTTTTTTAATGACCGCCAATTAGTCAAAAATCAACTTTCAAAACTGATTATTGGTATAACATCCTGAACATTTAATGCTCTTTAATAATAGGGTGGCCCAATTTGTTGATATGCTTGTGATCGAATAAAAACGGCCTCGATTGAAAACTTCTGATGCGCATATGTCAAAGTACGCAAGTAATACTATTAATTTTTTTATGGCAAAATAAATAAATTATGTAATTGAAATGTAAATAAATATAAAACAAAATCCGACAGGGATTTTTTATTAGGCTAAACCTGCAGAACCTCGCCCTTTTAGAAAGATTCCAATTTTATTTCAGAATTATGTCACATTTTATTTTTTAAAAAATCATGAAATCGGAAATATTTTTATCTAAAATTAACTACAAATGGAATGTAACTAAAGCTTTTTATTGATAAAATCAAAAGACATAAAGTGAAATAATAGTTCTATTAGCTTTTGGATGAAATTCTACGTAGTCTTAAAATAATACTCTTTTCATTCATACTGCTTCAAATTGTATAAGTTAATTCTGTTTTGAAATTTCCTATATTTTTATGAATACTTTAATATTTATTTCCACAGTAAAATGCAACAAACAAAGAAATTATACTTGGAACTTTAAAAATAAATATTTATTGTTATCATAGAAAACGAAAAAATTAAATATGAATATTTTTGTGCATTTAAACTTCTGGCATTTTGAAGAAATATGCAATTTAGTTCTCAATGATGGTGATATTTCAAAAATTGCATGCATATTTAAATTGTTTCCATGAAAAATTTTTATTATGTTTTTTAAGTTTAGGCTTAACACTTTTGAATATCAACTAGGTGGGTGTGGCAATCCTAACACTTTCTTCTATTTCATTCTGTCTCATGCATAATAATACTTCAAAATTCGTTATCGCAGCATCAAAATTAAATAATAATCTATGCTAATCATAAAAATTTTAGAAATATAAAGTTAGTTCTTGAGATATGACGATCGTTAAAACTTTGAAGATGCAGAATAGCAACGATACCTGCTAGGTCATTTACACCAAAACCTAATCAGCAACAATTTCTTTAATGGCTAACTGAATACATGTTTGATGAAAATCCGGGCATTAGTTTTTGAAATGAAGCTATTGCAGAAATCACAAAAAAATTCCACCTCTCGAGCGATTTATATCAAAAATTAATAGCACCAAGTTATATCAAGGAATAACTGAATCTGAAATTTTATGAAAATTTGATTAGTAGCTCTAGAGTTATAGCTATTGTAGAAATTGCGAAAAACACAGTATAGCAACGCTACCTGTTGAGTGATTTACAGCAAATCTTAATAATTAACAATTTATATCAGAGACTAATTGAAACTGAAGCTGTGTTGAATTCCATTCATTAGTTTTTGAGATAGTGCCCACAAAATTGTTGTAGCACACATGCAGACACATGGACACACTTTATAAAAATGTTTTTGGAGATCTCCAACCCCTAAAACGTATAATTTCGCCAAAAATCGGAATTCAAAAGTTTTCACGCATCCAATACTTTTTTCGTGTAAAGATAGAAGAAAGTAAAAAGTTATCTCATCAATAAGAATTCTAATTTGGTTTCAGAATTATGGTATATGTTATTATTATTGAATAATAAAGCCGAAAATGTCAAAGTTCAGTTCTGTATAATACGAATTTTTACATCATTTAATAACATGATAATTTTTAAAAATTTATAAAGACGTTAATATTTTTATCAGTTAGTTCTGTCTTGATATTTCGTATATTCTTATCAATACTTAATATTTATTTAATCAATTTGCTTCAAACAGAAAATTTAATTATATAAGAACGCAGCATCTATAATCGTCGTTCAGTCCGTCTGCATATAATACTCAAAAACTACAAAACCAAATCGGTTGAAATTTAAAATGTATAACTATAGTAATATTTCGTCCTGTCATTTCAAATTTTATGAAAATCGAATGTACAGTTTAATTAGAGACCATCAAAAGTATTCCTTCACATTACAGAAATAGGAATAAGTACTTTTCAAGAGCATTTTAATGATGTTACTCTTTCGGAAATAATCAAATTGATATGCATCTATGAAATACAAATACTAAAATATACATTCTATACAATCTGTACTTCACAGAATATTTGTTATTAATTTACAAAAGTATTCCATTACGTAATGGAATAGAGGGAAAGATTGTTTAGGGCGCGTTTTAATTATAAGAAAGGAGAAAAATTAAATATTAAAAGAATTTGGAAATAATTAATTTAGAATTTGGGCGAAAATTTTTCATTAATGCATATATGCAATGTCAAATCAAAGGAACTATGAATTTATTGCTTTACTAATAACTTTTCAAAATAATATTTAAAAGTTTGGGAAAATTGAGTGCTGTTTACGTCTAGAAGATATTTTACTTCCGCACATAATTTTTTTCATTTCTCTTTGTCTGTAAATTAAAGAATCTTACTAAATTACTTTCTCGCAATAATATTTCTCTAAAATAATCATCGAGCATATTCATACATAAAAATAGAACACGAATAATTTACTTCATCTCTCTTTTAAGTAGCATTTTAATTTAATTTCGTAACTATGTTACATTTTAATTGATTAAAGATGCAAAATTCTGAATTTTTTTATTTTTAGATAAGTTTTTACCAAACGAAATAAAGAGAAACTTTTTTATTTACAAGATTAAAAACAAGGAATAATCGTATTGCTTCTTAAGTAAAATTCTGTATTGTTTATTACATTATTATTTCTACTTACTGTATAGTTTAATTCTGTCTTAAAATTTAATATTTTATAAAAACTTATTTTTAATTTATGCAGTATAATAAAATAAACAGAGAAGTATTAATTTAAATTTTAATATTAAATGTCTTTATTGTAACCGTTAATAAAGTGGGGAAAATATATTTTGTAGCTTTATATTCTTACTATTTTTGCGAAATATTTTGTTCATTTGTAAATGCAAGGGATATTTTTAAATGAATTATTATTTAAACCATTTCAGTGAAAGTATTTTAATACTATGAATGAAGTTTATAGTTGTTTGTATCAAAATCTAGTTGTTTTTATATCCTGAAATTTTTATTATTGAATAACTTCAAAGTAATTTTTAAAAATATTTTTCTGTAATAATAAAAATTATTTTTCATTAAAGATTTCGGATAATTGTTTCACATTGACGTGGCGCATATTTATCATATTTTTAGATACAAACAACACTGGCGTTTTAGATAATTTGTTAGTTTATATTGAATTTTATTATCATATCACTGTTATTGTACGACAATATTATATTTATGACATCATTATTACGTTTTCTTTATATATATATATATGTATATATATATATATATATATATATATATATATGCATAGAAGTAGTAAATGTTTTTATTTGAATATAAAAAATCATAATATATTAAACATAGATGCTTAAAAAATTGAAACATATAATGCGTTTTAGGAAATAAATGTAAAACACATTAATAAATTTATCTTGCACAATTCTTAACCATAAATAAGTTCATTTTGCACAAATAATTAAATCAGACTTTGCATAAATATTTGCAGCCTATTAGAACACAATTAAAAGAGCAACAAATGTCCAAAAAAGTGTTTATCTTTTTGATGAAAAATTTAGTTATTAAATGTTTTGACAAGACCAAAAAAAAATCTATTTTAATATCAAATATTTGTGTTTGCGCATCAAACATTTTCCACAGAATTACATGTTCAATTAAAATATTTAAAATAAGTGGATAAGTGCAATCGTAGATCACACAAAAGATTTCGCTTAATATTTCCATCAAAACAGTTATCCATTGATTAATAAATTCTAATGATTAATGTACAGGGTGTCCAGCAAATAACACCCTGATTTTAAAATTAAATTTCTCAAAAACAAAGATCGACAGAACTATGCGGTAAATGGTTTGTTTATTAGGTAAGCTGTAAAAATCTTATGCAGAAGTTTCGAACGGTGAAGATTTTGAAAAGATTGTGTTCTGATTGCAAAGAATGCTTTGATTTGACATTTTTCTTGTTTTAGATTGCTTGCAGAGATAGTTTTTCGGCTTGCAGTGCTATAGTTTAATGATTTTTCGAACTAAATTTCTTGAATTTCGAAATTTTAAAAATTTAATTCCAAAAATCTTTAAATTTAAGCCGAATTTTAGCCGAATCAATTTAAGCCGAAAAACTCATTCTCCGCAAACAATCTAAAACAAGAAAAATGTCAAATCAAAGCATTCTTTGCAATCAGAACACAATCTTTTCCAAAGATTCACCGTTCGAAGTTTCTATATAATATTTTTACAGCTTACCTAATAAACAAACCGTTTACCGCATAGTTCTGTCGATCTTTCTTTTTGAGAAATTTAATTTTAAAATCAGGGTGTTATTTACTGGACACCCTGTATATTTGTCAAATCCTTAGATAGATGGAGGTACTCTTGCATTAATTTTTAAATTATTAAAAAACAAAGCAATTAAAATGTTGAAATTTTTAAGGAATTTAGAGGGAATTCTGATAATCTTATATTTCGATATTTTTCAATATAAACAAATTGCTTAAACAAAATTTAAAATTCAGAAGTTCCAACATATTAACGAAAGTTTAAACAAAATTTTAAATTTTGAAATTTCACTAAAAAAATTTTAATAAAAAAAATCTTATGATATTTTTTAACAAGTTCTGGCTTTAAAATAAGGAAAAAAATTATAATAATTTGAAAAATTGAATCGATTTGATAAAATCTGTTCCGTCGGAGGGGGCATTTTTCAAGCTTCTACGCCCAATATCTAACCGGGTACCTTTTAAATGATAGGTAAATCTGTTATGATTGAGCCATTTACCACACGCGAAGGACATCCTGTAAAATCCCTAACCGGTAACATCGTGCAGTAGCCAGTATTGATTGTAAACACATACAAATAGTTTTACGACTTGTAAAAATACTCAAATTAACCCATTAATCTCCAAGGTTTTCTTTTCACGTGCAACTTTCACATTATAATATATTTATCTTGACGCTTAAAGGTTTAGGATTATGTTTTATATATAAATCTCGCATGGTCAGTTTTTATTAAATTAATTCATTTTATTAAAATAAATTATTTAATTTTATGATTTTTCTTGTGATCGAAGGAATTCATGTATAAGCATGCAAAATTTCAAGTCCCTAACTTATACACTTCCTGAGAATGAATTCTAAGACGGACAGGCAGACAGATTAGTGAGACAAATAAGACTTCGACAGATGAATGAAAGCTTAAAAAGTAAAAAAATAATCAGTTAAATGTAAATGGGAGGAATTTACATAACAACACTTCAGTTTCATTGTATACATGCTTTAACAGCAGCAGCAACATACAGCACTTTAACAAAAATGATAAAGTTGTTAATATTTTTATTAAATTTATCTACAAAACAAAATGAAACGAAAGGATTTCCTTTATAAGTTTAAAAGATAGAATATTCTATTATCTCTTGAGTAAAATTTCATGTTGTCGTGAACTAATATTGTTTCTATTTACATTGCTTCATATTGTATAATTTAATTATGCTTAAAATTTCGTATATTTCTATGAATACCTAATATTTATTTGAAGAGTAAAATATAGCTAATAAAGTAATCATATTATGAGAAATTTTTGTTAAATGCATTTATTGTGAGGAACTTCAGAATATTAAAATATGAATATTTCTTAAATTTTATCTTTTGACAAACTTGCCAAGACACATCAGTACTTCTTGTTTAGAATAATTCAATATATCTTTACAGTACAATTAATTAATTTTATTAAAATAATGTATTTTTTAAATTTTATAATTTGTCTTGGGATCGTAAATATTCAGTTACAAGCAAGCAAAATTTCAAGTCTCTATCTTATGCAGTCTCTGAGAATGAACTCTAAGACGTACAGAATAGTGAGACAAATAAGACTTCGACAAATGAGGCTATTTCTATGTAAACTTGTCGTGTCTGTCACATAGCTGAAAATATCTATGCTTGTTAGCCACCGGTTTTTTCGAAAAAATTGCATCGCCTTATTCAATTGATGAGATATCTACCATAACAAAAGGCATATTTTCCATTCTAAAATACTGGTAGCCAAATATCATAGTATGTGACAGCCATGACAAGTTTTCATGAAAAAAAGCCATCAATGAAAGCTTAAAAAGTAAATAATCTCTTGAACATAAAATGGGAGAAATTTGCATTACAACATTTCATTCTACACTTGTATGACACTTTAATAAAAATGATAAAGCTGTTAATATTTTTATCTAAATTTATCTACAAAACAAAAGGAAATGAAAGCATTTCCTTTGCAAGTTTAAAAGATGGAAAATCCCATTATCCCTTGAGTAAAATTCCATGTTCTTTTGAACTAATGTTGTTTTTATTCATATTGCTCTAACTAGATAATTTAATGATGCTTAAAATTTCATATATTTCTATGGATACCTATTATTTATTTGAAGAATAAAATATAGTTAATAAAGTAATCATATTCTGAGAAATTTTTGTTAAATGCATTTATTGTGAGGAATTTCAGAATAATAAAATATGAATATTTTTTAAATTTTATCTATTGTTAATTTGCCAAGACACATCAGTACTTCTTGTTGTCTAATATAATTAAGTATGCCTTTAAAGTGTCGGTTTGTTTGTAAAATGAATAGAGCATGTTTTTCGATAATTCAACAAGTTTATTTTAAAAAATAGTAGATATTAATGATTTATTAGATAACTATATTATAATTTTTAACCAACACTGAAAACGCATATATACAGGTGGTTATCAAAGTAATGGAAACACCCTAGATTTTGAAGGAATTCTTTATTAATATGACGTAGGACCGCCTTGGCATGTAGTGCAGCTTGGATTCGCCTGGGAATCGAATCATACAAATTCTGAATAGTTTTTAGAGAAATATTGTACCATTCTTCATGGAGATATTGTGAAAGTTCCGTGAGAGATGCCGGTGGAGGTTATCGATTCCGGATTGAAAGCTCTAAAATAGACCACAACGGTTTGATTGTGTTGAGGTCTGGGGACTGTGCGGGCCAAGGTAGATGTTCCACCTCATCCTCATGTTCATCAAACCATGATTGGACAACTCTGGCTGCATGAATAGGGGCATTATCATCCTGGAAAATTCCATCTCCTGCAGGAAACAAAATTTGCATCATGGGATGGACCTGGTCAGCTAAAACTTCTCTATACTTCTCCCCAATGATCCTTCCTTTCAGGGTTACGATTGGACTAGCTGAAAACCATTACACAGCTGCCCATACAATGACCAATCCACCTCCATGCTTGACAGTTGGACGGAGGCAATCAGGATCATACGCTTGTGCAGGTGTTCTCCAGACATGTACCCATCCTGTTGTGGGGAAAAATGTGAAAGATGATTCGTCTGGCCATATAACAGTCTTCCACTTATCAATCGACCAGGTTTTGTGGTTGTGGCACCACTCTACACTACGTTTGGATTAGCATCTGTGACAAGTGGCTTGGGAATTGCGGTTCTGCCGTAAATATTCTCTTTATGAAGGCATCTCCGAATTGTAATTGTTGACACTGGATAATCCAGATGCTGATTGAGCTCTGCGGTCACTTTGGCTGCAGTTGTTTTCTTTTTAGACATTACAATCCGCTTCAATACCTGTCGGTCTCTTTCACTCAGCTTCTCATTCCGTCCACTATTTTGCTTTGCTGAGCTTGTCTTTCCGCGCTGTGTGTATGCTGTCATGACTTTAGACACCGTACCTCTAGAAACGCTTATAAGCTGGGATGTTTCGGTCACCGTTGCTCCAGCTAGTCGGGCTCCTACAATTTGGCCTCTTTGAAAATCTGTGAGGTCTGACACTTTACGCTTCTGACAAAAAAAAAAAAAAAAATCGAGACAACTCTTCTAGAGCTCTCTCATACAACCTAATACATGTACTTTTTATATTAAAAAAAATCTGGTAGCTAAGATTATATTTTAATGTTTACGAAGGGAATTCTTAAATGTCCCTTTCATTCACAAGTGTTTCCTTTATTTTGATAACCACCTGTATGTATGAATATTTTATTTTGGGGTACAATAATTCAAGATGAAAATCGACATAAAGTGTAAATGCATAACGTTCATAGTTAAAATTTTAAACTTTTGCTGCATCGTTACTCCATCGCTTGTATAGATTATCTCTATTTTGACCAATGTGAATACTCCATAATACATTGAATTAATCGTTTTCTATATAAGCGGTGGAGTGACGATGCAGCAAAAGTTTAAATTTTTTAACAGTGTTATGCATTCTTTGACAAAAGAAACAAGTTTAGTTTATTATGTATCTGAAAAAAATAATGCTTCTATTGTAATTACTAAAAACTTAAGATTTTGAAATATGTTTTTTTTAAGATTCACTGAAGGGTATAAAATGCGTCTATCAACGACTTATATATGACATGACTGATAGAGAAAACTATGAAATTTTTGCCTTTGAAACTAATATCTTATTATTATTATTATTATTATTGTTTGGATGTTTAAAAAATTTTTTTACCAATCTCTCTGCGATGTATAGTGTTTTAAAGTTTGCAGCGAAAATGTATTCAAATAATTATTTTTATCTATATAAATCGCAAATTCTTATCAAATGCACCCAAAAAAGTTGCATTAAGAAACTTCTAAAAATATATGCAGAATACTGCTGAAATCGATCGACAACTTCTGAGGGATTGTAGTGGCCATCAAGAGAATGAAAAAATACCATACAATATGGCGTTGTAAATCATGTATTTAATCAAAGGTGTTCTATCCTTATTCCGTTTCACTTTGACGGCAAAAACTTTGTCAAAACTGAAGTATATTATAATTAAACTTTTAATAATTAGTCACAACTTTTTTTTATACATTTGATAATATCAAATACAAATGGTAGGGATCTCCACTATACGAGTCAACAGTATTCTTTTAACGCTTTGAACTTCGATTTTTATACGGTATCATCGAGTGATTGTGAACCCCATTTTCCAGAATATTTCGTGATGTTAAAACGTTTTTCACAAAAAAATGTATATCGTTGCATTTTCATTGCAATGTTTTTCTCTGTCTCAAAATTATCGTCAACCCAAACTTACTTAGGATTAAACACTCTGTATTTGTGACAATGGAGTCGCAAATACAGGATTTGTGACTCAATTCGAAAAGGTTTAAGACCGCATGTTCCTTGGCAATTTTTCATCGACTTGATTACTATCACCCTTCTAAATTCGTTGTTCGAATTGAAAAATATCCTGCATGTATAGAGAAAATGAAAAATTGAATGAATTTGACGTTTTTAATAAAAATTAAATCATTCATTTTATAATCGTATTATACATTTTGATTATTAAAAGAAACAAATTATGAATATTTTTTCTTTTTTAACTAAATTTTCTGATAAAAATAATACAAAGAAAGACCTTTTATTTACGAGACTACAAACACATAATAATACCATTTTACTCTTCAAATAAATTGTGTGTTGCTCTTATTGATGTTTTCTTCAATTATATAATTTAATTCTGTTTTGAAATTTTCATATCTTTTACTGAATATTTAATATCTATAGTAAACAAAGAAATTATACGTGAAATTCCGTTTTTCAATGTTTGTATTATAATCATATATATATTTAAAGTGACTATTTTGTGCATTTAAACTTTTGACATTTTGAAGAAACATGCTGTTGATTTTTTCATTTTTATATTTTTAAAAGCTTATGAATATTTAAATTATTTACATGAAATTTTAATCTTATATCTAAAGTTTAGAGGTAACATTTAAGAATATCAAAAGAAATCGATATGGATTTATAAAGTGCCTTAAAGGGCTCGAGTAAAGTCAACCTCAAATAAATTTTCATGAAAGATTCATAGAATCAGCAATCGACTAAAAGCATCTAATATCAACAACAATAATAATAATAATGAGCGAAAAAAAACCTGCATTAAGCATAGGTTATGAAATATATCCCACAATTAAAAGATTATAATTTTTCATTCAATGAAAAGAGATAGTTAGAAACAGAAATTTAAATAAAATGCACCGCAAATTAATTTTATCCTTAAACCATAATGTATAGTAATTATTTTGTGTTGTTTCAGTAAACGAACTATATGTAGTATATACAGCAGTTTCAATAGGAAACATTCTGTAGTGAACCTCATTAACATATAAATGTAATCTTAATCAAAGTTTATTCACGCGATTTAGGGAACAGCCAGACAAATTGATGTAGCACTTTGAGCCTATGTTAGAAAAAGTTAAGAGGAGTTTTAAATTTCCTTACTAACCAGTTCATAACTCTATATCATACTGTCATTAAAAAAAAATTAAATATTGTATTTATTAGAAAAAATATAGCATGTTTGTTTTTCATATATGATGATAGGGATAGCTATTCAATATAAAATCAACTTTGCAAGAGTTAGCGTTACTGAGCACCAAGTCTCCTAGTTTTTAGCCATTCAGTTGATAATCAGATATAGAAGAATTAGGTTTCTTAGTTCTAAGCTACTCAGTAGTAAATCAGTTTTAGAAGAATTTATAACTACTGTGCCAAGTTTCTTAATTCTTAGCTATTCAGTAGAAAATACGCTTTAGAAGAACTTGTGCTACTGCACCAAGTTTCCTAGTATTTTATTATTCAGTAGAAAATTAGTTTTAGAAAAATCTGTGCTAATGTATAAAGTTTCTTAGTTTTTAAATATTTAACAAAAAAAAAAAAAAAAAAAAAAAAAAACAGCTTTAACCTTTTCCGGCACAGGCAAATTTTGTAGTAAAAGGAATAATTATCGATTGCCACTGGAATTTGCAAACGAAGTTTTTAGATATTTTGAATTGCTTAATTTCAGCTTCCATAGTAAAAGCAAAATTTGACTAAAATATTACTGCTGCCGTTTGCAAGTTTGGAATTAAAATCAGGTATATCGGATCGGGCACTGTGTGCCAAAAATGATTAAAAGGATTCGTGCTACTGCACGAAATTTGCAAGTTGTATTCAATACAGCGATAATGCGGATTAGCTGAAAAAGAATTTGATTGTTTCTCAATATTTCTCTATATTTTACTTCTAATAACTTTGAGAAAAGGGTTAATATTGAATTTTAAAATTATTTATCACAAACTTATAGGTAATAATAAGCATCAAGGCAAATTTTGAATAGGAAAGCAGGCTTGTGTCTTAATCAATTTCAAATGCAAAGTTTTTTTTTTTCTCTACACCGAACTCTGATTTTTCATTAAAGTTTGTATCGGGGTTTGAACTGTATAACAAAAAGTAGCCCTTTTATTTGCCGATTGTAGTGATTTTTCGATGCGGATATATCAATAGAATAGCTTAATGAAGAAAACACGAATTTTTTTTATTTTGTATAAGGCGATTTTTGCAAACTCACTTCCTCAACAAAAATATTCCCACATTAATATTTTTAGTCCACATTTTCTACTATTCAAAATAATGTAAAAAACAATAGATTTCAAAATATCCGTGAAACACGAAACTCAATGTTTCAAAGAAAAAAAGTAAATTACGATTAATAGCAACCAAACAATTGCCAAAAAAACTAAATCTATTTCTCTTGAAATAAGACAACAGAGAAAGTATTTGACTTTTCCTCTTACCTCGTTAATTATTCAACAGTTTACTCTCTCCGGTATCAGCTTTTTGCGTACAGATTTCTTAGAAAGATCCTGCAAGTCAGATTTTGATATTCAATGTCACAGATTATGTTACAGTATAATACTGCGCTTGATGACACAGGTATGCTATTAAAGATGAGACCGCGTTAGACTGACTAGTATGGGTCCGAAACAGGCTTGTAATCTTTTTTTACGAGGTGGAGCCCGTCGAAATTCGACGAAATAAAATCTAAGATAGAACTATTTCATTTATTTACAATAAATTTACAAAAATTAGTTACAGTAAAAAATGCATCTTATACTGTCAGTCTAACTCTCAAACACATATTATTTTCAACTAAAATTAACAAAATACTATAAAACTCAATTATCCAAATTATTAAACAAAATAAAACCGAAATTCCCGGATTTTATAACAGGCGATATTTTTTAACTAATCTACACATTTTAATTTCAAATATTTTCAATTGTAAGAGAAAATGGAGTGTTTCTGTTGCCATAATTACAAAATTGGTACTAAAAACTATAAAAAAATTACTATCTCAAAAGTAAATTGAGATACAGCTTTCAAACAAATTGCAGTTAAAAGTACATTTTTTTCTCTATACGACGGTGTAAAAAATTTAATGTGCGATGTTTAGAAGTGTAAAATTTCTAGTTGCGAGGATTGCAAAATCGAAATTACATGGGAAAGTGTTGCCATTCGCAAAATGACGTACGTGTTACGCACAGATACGTTTGGCACTTTATAATATAGATATCAGTATTAATGTCCTTGCAAAGCCTCTGGATTAAATCAATTTTTTTCACAAATTCAAAAAAAGGGAAACTAAACTTGCTATTTGACAAAAAAGATTATTGACTTGAAGATTTACTTAAAGTTTCAGAATCCTTTATAAATCAGTTTTAAGGGAGTTTGTTACTTTTGGTATAGAGATAGAAATTCTATCTGATTATAAATATTTTAGACAGCCAAATGTAAGTAACACAAACGAACCTCGAATATACCATATCTGTCCTCACTTATTGGTTGAAGTCCTTTTCCAGAATTAGTGAAAAACAAAACTGATTTTTTTTTTTTGACATAGTTGTACAATGATATTTTAAAAACTACTTGGAAACTAAACGCCAAACATGACAAATGAAGTCCATTCATACTATAACTAGATTTTTAATATCCAGGTATTGGTGCAATAGGTGTTGAACTCTTGCATAAATACAAAATGTATTGCGATTATACATGTTGAATTCAGTAATACGGAAACAATAGGACGTCATCGCTATGGCAACCTAGTATCATTACCTAAACTAAGTTATCATTGAATTAATTACGTTGAACAGGATTTAATTTCAAGAAGATAACTTCTAGTATTTTTTTAAATTTTAATTCGATTTTCATTAATTTTCAAATTACTCTACAAAATCTGACAACGATTATATGTAATAAATTCTAAACTATTTGGTTGAACAATTTTTGCGCTGTTTTATGCGGGCACGCAGACGCATGGTCCAAACGATGACTCCAGGTGGAACATATTTGTATAATTACGTATGCACCTATTAAAAGGAATTGAGATTTTTATTAATTTCTAATAGTAGTTGAGTATTTGTAACATATTTGCTAGATTCAGCATTAAAATCACGAAACATTATCATGCAAAATATTTAGCATTAATATTCGTTTCCGTGTAAGATTTTTTTTAATGAGGACATTAATCTTGAGAAAGTTAGAGATTATTCTTGAGAATTTTCTAGTACATCTTTTCTGTATCAGGCATTGGATTGCAGGTCTCAAATTTCCACACCGTTTTTCTTAGACTCCGGGAAAAAATCCAGGACTCTATCAAATGTGCATTGCTGCAAGTAGCTTCTCAGAAAAGAAATTAAGGTTTTCTCATTTCAGGTTTGCTAGTCAGATTCTTGTAGCCTAAGTAGGTTGAGTAGCACGTGATTTTCAGCATTTTCCTAACCTGTAAGCAAAAAACGGTAAATCTTTTTTATAATAAATGCATGTAGTGATGCATTTTTAATGTATAATTTTTTATTTCATCCGATGGCATATCTTATATACAGGTTGATTATAAAGTCCTGGACCCATTTTAATGTTTAATAACTCATAAAATAATGAAGATATAAACAAACTTATGGCATTTATTGATGGAATAACTCATATATTTTCTTTTTCAGGTTTGAATATCTTTACTTTTGTAAATATCGTCTGCGCGTGTGGTTAATTTCAGATAATTTCATTTTTCAGTATAAATATCAGTACAGTATAAATATCTGTACTTTTTTAAATATCGTCTGCTTATTAATTGCATTTTTCTCTTTTGTTTTTGGTAACTATTGCAATGTTATGTTTACTTTTGATGTGTTTTTTCTATGTTACTTTTGTATGTGATGTTTTATTCGAGCGGATATTAAGGAGAATTCAACCACCACAAGAGAAAGTACAGATTGTATGGTGGTTCATTGAAACAAAATCGATAGTGCAAGCACAGATGAATTGCAGAAGAATTTACCAAAAAGATGTTTACAGGAGGAGAGTGTCGAACATTGATGATTTAAAAGCTTGAATTATAACCGCAATAGAATCTGTGGATAACAACATGCTTGCCGCTACCTGTCGTGAAATTGACTATCGACTTGATATTCTCCGTGCGACGAAGGGGGCACACGTGGAAGTTCATTGACAAGGGTCATGAAGCTTTTTGAGTCTATCTAACCATTTATGTTATTAATTTTAATCTATCTTTATTATTTTATGAGTTATTAAACATCAAAATGGGTGCGGGACTTTATAAACACCCTGTACATCAATAATTATGACATCTTTACCTTTATATCGTAAATTTACATAAAGGAATCTAGTTCCACGTCGAAGACTTATCAAATGATACCAGTTATGTTTATTTGACGATAAACATTGCCGTGCACGTTATTGCATTTTTTTTCTCCAGAAACGTAATAGTTGAAACCAAGAATTATAACTAATATTTATTTGAAATTTTTTTCATAAAAAAATACAAAATTTGAAAAGTTTTTTGTAAAGTTTGCACCCTTATTAAATTGAATGGATTTTGTGCCATGTACCTGAAACTGCATTGAAATGGTAACACTGTTTTATGCCATATATGTCATGAGCCATAAAGTTCGACATTCTAATTTTTTGAAATAATATATTTTAAATTAATTTTCCCTTTTTTATACTACACAAAGAGGATAGAGAAATATATATTTTCCGTAATAATAGTAGAAAGCATGCAATAAAATATTAATTGTGTAATTTTAGATTTATCGCAATCAACAAAAACGAATTATAAAAAAGTATGTATGATAATCATTTATAATAACACAATCTAAGCTAAAGAAAAACCTACAATAGCAATAATAATACATTTATTTAGATTAACGTACGTTCCACCTCAGAAACAGTGATATTTTCAAAATCATTCTTGATAGAAACATTTTAAAAGCATGTTTTTAAAAATGTATGCAAAAATATTTCTAACGAGAATAATTTTGAAAATGTCACCTTTCGTGCTATGAGACATGCATGAATCTAAATAGACCTATTTTTATCACTTTTATAGACTTTAGCTTAAAAACGAATTAATCAAAGCAATTGCAAACAATCCCACATCATTCTTATTATTAACGCAAAACTTTCTACTATTCCAAATAAAGCTAAAAAATATAAACAATAGCTTTTAAAAGTTCCACAAAACTTTAAGTGCCTCAAGTAAAGTACTCCATGCAAGATTTAAGGGAAACCGCAAAACAACTAAACGCATTTCTCTTTAAATTTTGAAAATGTCACCGTTTGTGCTATGAAACATACATTAATCAAAATAAAAGTCTTTTTTATCGCAGACTTTAGCTTAAAAGCGACTTAATCAAAGCAAATGCAAACAATCTCACATCAATCGTATTATTAACGCAAAACTTTTTACTATTCCAAATAAAGCAAAAAAATATGAACAATAGCTTTTAAAAGTTCCACAAAACTTAAAGTGCCTCAAGTAAAGTACTCCATGCCAGATTTAAGGGAAACCGCAAAACAACTAAACGCATTTCTCTTTAAATAAAACAACACAGAGAGTGGATTTGACTTTCCCTCTTACCTAGTTAATAATTCAACAGCTTATTCTCTGGAGTCAACCTTTAGGATATCTTGGAAGAACAGGTTTATTGTACTGGGGGGAAAACCTTGAAAATGCATTTCCTTTTTTTCTTCTCTATCTTGTAAGTTTTACGGACTTATCTGGGTCGAGGTACATACAGCCTTGCAAGGCGAGTTGTGAGGAGTAGAAGTCTTTACTGACGCACGTGCGGGTAACGGTGTGTAACTGTGAATCTTCCCCAGTGAAGAAATTTATTAATTTCCTCTTTGGTGTAAGTAATTAGAAACATGCTCCGGAGTGGAATAAAATGCATTTTTACGCTGTTTAATTTAGGAGTAGAGAGAAGTAATTGTGTAATAAGATAGAAAAACTTTTTTAATATGATAATACTGGAAGAACAAGATGAAAATTATGAAATTAGGTGGATTACTGCAAATTTATTACAAGATATCTCCTTATAAAGTGAAAAACTTTTTGTTTGTTTGTGTGTGTTTTTGAAAAGAAGAAATTTCTTGTGTTTCAAGAGTACAGAAAGTTTTAATATAAGAGAAGACTTCAATAAAAAGTTGTTTAATAAAATAGAACATTAGTCTTCTTGGAATGCTTTGAGCTCATACGATTGAAGGCTTTTTCTTTGTTTATAAAGGTTCGTTGAGGAGAAAAGTGCTGATGTATGTAAAGCTTAACTGTTTACCAAAATTTTGGTATTCAAATAAGTTGTATACAAGCAAACAGTTTTGAATAATACATCCAAAATAGTCAAAGTCTAGGAATATGGAAAGATAACAACAGGAATTTATTGATGTACAGGAATTTATTTATTGATGTTAGAAAGTGTTGTGCGCCAGTAGTTTCTATAGTTGTTGTAAGAAAATAAACCAATACGGATCCATTGAAAGTATTATGTACGATTTTTCTACATTGGATATATTGATAAAATAATAAAGATTTTCGAAATTTAGTTAATTAGAGCGACATGGAGTTTAGAAATATGGTGTGTGGTAGTTCAGAACTTTACGTTTAACAAAGTATCTGAAGTTTTATATTTTAATTGTGAAGGTTGTTTTAACAAGATGCGAGCCAGCTGGATTATCCATTTCACACTACTTATAGGTAAGCAAGTTTATTTGACAATTCTTCTTTGGTAATTATGTTTAAATTGTTTTGTGGGGGGTGGTTTAAATAGGGGAAGGTTTTAAGTTATTTTAATTTTAAGGAAAAACAATTTAGTCGAATTTTTTGCTATGGGGATATATTGAGCAATGATTATATTAATGTATAATAACATTGATGTTTAATAGTATTAATGATATTAATGTTTAATGATATTAATGCTTGATGACATTAATACTAAAAACCATGTTTAAATTCTGTAATTTAATATACTGTCTACTGTAGATTCTTTGACCCACTTTTTCTTGGTTCACTTACATTTCCTTTATTAAAAAATATTATATGATATCTCAATGTCGAAATTGAGTTGTAAACAATTAATATAAAACCATGAAATAAACTGTATGGTTTCAAAGAGGAATATTTTTTTTAACTATTTTTAAGGTTTGGAACAAAGTTGCCACTGGTGGGTCTTCCTTGGCCCATTCGCTTATTTTCATATAAATTAAAAAATACATTTCATATGTAAATGAATACATTTTTATTGAAACACCCTTGCAGTAGTATCTGCTAATGGATTAATACTGCGAACTCGATAAACATTTTTTTCTAACATTTAATCACAATAAACCAATTGTTAATACAAAAGAAACGAGATACAAATTTTGTTATATTATCCTCAGCAACTGGTACAAAAACAATTAATGTAACATTTTTCTACAGTAACATTTTGAAAACAAAATTTACTTAACCTTCTAAGTATTTCGAACGTAATATTCCGTTCAGTAAGTTCCACATTTCATTACAATATAAACAATAGCTAAGATAATATAATTCTAAAGACTTGATGAATTTTCAGTGCATTTTAGAATTATTAATACTTTCAAGGATTACATTCATATTTGTAATTGGTTTTTTTTTAATGTAATGGTGAAAGAAGGATATTTTCTGATCATTTGAAACAAAATTCAGATACAACAACATTACAATTTTACCCATTTGCAAGACGCTCAGAGAGTTAAGACATTTTTAAAGAGATTTAGTTATATAAAAGTCATTTCTAAGCGATTGGGGCTATTTTCAGAGCAAAACAGGCATGGGAAAAAGTATCCCCAAAATATTAGTTTTTATATTAGCTTTATGAAACCGTAAAGATTTCTTGTCAAAATAAAAAGTTAAAGGGAAACTGTGATCAGACATGGGTTCCATGTACTAAAGATAATACTTTGACACTTACCTGATTTGTAGCTCTTATCCAGTTTGTTTCACTATTATATTTTTGGAGAGTTAAAATTCACACACGAAAACAGTTGTTTACAAACACATTCAGATTTTCCACCAAAAAAATTTAAATTTCTCCCAACTATTAAAATATCCTATAGTAGGTATATAATATTTTTCAAGGGAAAAAACTCCAAATTATGTTGTATTGTTTGTTGTATACAAAGAATATTTTTTGTGCGATGAGCCAAAGTAACCACGCAAGGACCGTAGTAGCCCCGGTTGATGGAATTTAAATCTCTTTCTAAATTACGAATGTTTGTTATAGGGTGACCAAGCCAGAAATTTATCAATTAAAGTTAATGTTACGGGGTTTTTGTCATTTAATTTCCTTTAAATTTTCACTGTGAAATTAATATTTTAACTTCTTTTTTCTGTGTACTCTTCTTAAGTCATGTGTATTATTTTTTTAATTCTCAAAATATTTCTAAAATCTATGCTTAATTTAATATTTTATGTGTTAAAAGCGGACGAACTGTGAGTAAAATTTTAACACTTCATATAAAGTGAAGTATGTGCTTTAGAAACATTTAAAAAACTAAAAATTAACTTACTTTAAAAAATGTATACGAAAAATAGAAGTAAAAAATACTAATTACCCGAGGAGATATTTTAAATATACGAATCCATCATACGCCCGTAGACTTGACATTAGTGAAGGAAATTCGGGAGTTGAGAGACCAGCCCCCTTGACCCTGTATTTATCCTTTATTTCAAGCTTATTTTGAAACATGCGATATTATCAACTGTTAATCTAATAAATATTTAGAACTTTACTTGTCTGTCACAGCTAAAATAATTTTATACACCAATGTTTTATATTAATGTCATTGATGCAGAAATAAAGAGATTTAGAAACTGTTTTAACGATGAAATTAATTATACGCATGCAATTAATTTTGCAATGGAGGATGCAAACAAATTTTTTTATTTATACAGTGTGTATCATTTCTTATATAATGCCACTTTAAAATTAAGAAAATTACTTTTAATGAAACAAGTAGTACAAAAGGTATAGGAATCAATTGTGAATTCCGCATTTTATTAATTTTTTTAGGGCAACGAATTGAGTTTTAAAATGATTTCTTCTAAGTAGATGGAGTAATTGTAGCAAAGTCAATAACAAATAATAATAATTATTATTATTATTAATAAAAAAAATGCATCAATAAATTGTGAGAAGGGAGAAAATAACGAAACAGTTTCTTCGTGCCAATTTACTAGATTCTGCGAAATGCATTATAACTATGCATGACTCGAATAACAAAAAGTTTTCCAAACTTTAGATTAACAATGTGTAATAATTTCGTGACTTATATTGCGTTGTAGCATTGGAGATAGTTTCATGTTATAAGAGAGCTTTCACAGAAAAATAATGAAATAAACGTAGTATTTTAATCTTATTAGAAGATCTTGTAAGATTGAAGTAGATTTTTGTTTGTTTATTTGCATGCACGCGTGCATTCTTACGGGCGTAAGCGGAACCTTTTAATATTTAATCATTTGCAAATTGTTTTAGCCATGAAATTAATTATACGCATGAAATAAATTTTGCAGTGCAGAACGCAAACAAATTTCTATAAGTACACAAACCGTTTCTTTACTTTTATAATGCAACGTTAAAAAGTAGAAAATTTCAAATGCCGAAAAAAAAGCCGAATATTTAAAGCCGAAACTAAATTACGGTAATCGTGTTATCGGTCGAAAATGAAAGTACAAAAGTTTTTTAATGAAATTAATACGTGCATAAATATATTTAACTATTAATTAATTATGTGTGTTAAATAAAAATACATAATTATTAATTATACGTGTTGCCAAATTACCTATTTGGCCACTGACCAAAATTTTTTTATTTTGATATAAAACATAATTTATCAACAACACAGAATGATTTTCTAATTATACGAATTTCATCTCCATTCTTAAAGAAAACTGACAATTTTAAGGAGATCGCAATCGTAATCGGTAGAATTTGGGTTATTCCATGGTAACTTACGTTACATTTAGAGCAATTTACTGCAGTAATTTTAGTAATATAACACAAACAAATATTCAAATGTAAAATTAATATGATTTGTCGACGAAACCTATCTAAGGATCAATTTGGCTGAAAATTATCTAAAAAGTGATAATGAAAATTACACTTTATATGATAACTTACATTTCCTTTTTCAGTAATCGCAATTGCCATAGTAAATAAAACTATTAACATTTAAGAAATGACGTTAAAATTAGGATATTTTCATTTAAATTGGACTTTCAATAAGTTTAACTAAGAAATTATGTCAAATTTACATTTTGAATAATTTTTTTGTATTTTATTACTAAAAATACTAATAAAAAGTTCAAATTGTGACGTAAATTACCATGGAATGGACCATTTACTGTTTTTTAACAGAAAAAAAATTCCTCTAAATTCCAAGAAAAAACGGAAATTTTTCTGGAATTTACGAAAATTTATCCGTTAAAAAACAGTGAATTAGCAGTACCAGAATTAATAGTTGTACTGGCGTCCCGATTTCAGTAAAATCGTCCGTTCTTTTTTTCCCCCCTCAGTGTAATTAAAGTGTTTTAGGTATTTTCACCTCGATGTATCTCTGATAATAATTCCTGTAAATGATCTTCTGTTATAACGAGAACTTTTTCGAAGAGCATTAGAAACACTTTTGTCATTTTGAACTGAAAACTTTGTATTATACTGTTAAAAAATTTAAACTTTTGCTGCATCGTCACTCCATCGTTTACAGAATCTCTCCATTCTGATCAATGAGAATCCTGCATAACATAATGAAGTAATTTTTTTCTACATAAGCGATGGATTGACGATGCAGAAAAAGTTTCAAATTTTTAACAGCGTACGGTAGAGACGGAAGTTTTAATGAGCACGTGAAAAGTGTTTTTAAACTTTATTCTTCAATGCATTGCTTTCTTTATATTAAGCGCTCACGTCTTGAATCAGTCATGACTGATAATTGTAATTGGTGAAGTTCATATCAATAAATAAATAAATAGTGTCTCATTTGAACCAATACACTTCAAATAAATGAGTAATGTTAAAATTTCTTAAGTAAAAATCGAAATTTTCGGAATATACATAGTTTCAGTCGAATTTTTTTCGATACTGGAATTTTGTTCCAATAACGAAACCGAATTTTTGGTTGGTCTCTAATTCAAACTATGTATTCCTTATTTTATTAATTTTTCATCACGACAGACTAAATTTTGGAGTAATTTCCTCTAAATAGATGAGGTAATACTTTCAAAATCAGCAGTAACCGATTCTCGTGTAAATTGGCAAGAAAAATTAAATGGAAAGATCGTAACAGTCACGAGGGGGAAAAAACAGTTTGAGTCTTGCCAATTTGTTTCCTGTGAAAAATGTATCATAAATATATTGGATCAACAATTTTGTAAAGATTTTTTTTAATCATTCAGAAAATGGTTGTTGCTTTCTGTCTAAAGATATCTGAGACATATCTGAATCCTTCTGATGTCCGGATTTTATTCGTTGTCTGATTGGTTCATGTTTAATGTAAAGAAATAGAATACTTCTGTTGTCACGACGACAAAAAAGTTTTAAAAACTACAAAAAAATTAACTACTCAAAAACTCATTGAGATTATGGTTTCAAATAAATTGCATTTTTAACTGCTTTTTTCCGCTTTACAACAGTGTAAAAATTGAAAACCTGCGAAGTTTACGAGTTTAAAAATTAGCAATACTGAAAATTGTAAAATTTAAATTTCATTAAAAATTTGATTGGTTGGTCCAGAAATATTAATGTTTAATCCATGACGTTTGAAATATATGACTTTGTTATTATGTAAGCCATGTTTAGATCATGATAAAAATATTTATTTATTTATTTTTACATAAAGAATTTATTTATAAGCCTAAAATTTTTTGTCTTTGAAAGCATCATTTTCCAAATGGTCGTTGTAATTTGTTAACTTTATATATTTTTTAATTTTTAAATTATATTTGATTTTTTGTGCATATTTTACTATATATGAAACTTTTACTTTCGTTTAATGCATTAAGACAATAACTCGATATAATGAGCTTTGCAAGCCATCAACAGTGGCTTTCATTTTTCTTAACAAATATCCCCTCTTCCGATTTACACCCCCCCCCCAAAAAAAAAGCAGAAAGGGAATGCAAACGTAATAAATGACAAATTACACAATTTCAACTTTAAAACATTTTTAGTTTAATTAAAAGGTGACAGAAAATAATACTACGGAGCTTATGAGTTTAAAATTTACATTTAATTTCCTATTACTGTCGGTCTGCAAAACTTGCAGCCATCGTCGGGGAATAGTGTAATTGCTGTTCTATTCGTTTCAAATTATTATAATATCAACGAATTTAAATAAAGTGTATATTTTTAAAATTATAACATCTCAACTATATTATTATTTTATATCGTTTTTTAAGTAAACAGAAAACATAAAGTTCATATTTTGTAGCTTAAAGTTCATTTTTTAAAGTTCATATGAGGACCCCAGAAGCCAAGGGGTATAAGTGACAAAATTGAAAAAATTGAGTTAAGTGCACAGAGTATCTGGAAATATGCTTTTATCATTTCAGGTAAAGAAATATAGGTCATTTTCTGATTATTTGGGGGAGTTATAGAGATAAACCACTTTTTTCGAAAAACAAACAATATTGATTAATTATACATTTAAAGAAAATTGTACTCTATTTTTTTAACAGTTATTGAAATGAGAGTTCAAAGATTAGAATGCAACAAGCAGATGTTACCTATTTCAATTTAGTCAATTGTTATTGATGTTCCAATTTAACATCAATTATCTTTAAACTCAATTTACTCAACATTTTGTCACTTGTACCCCTTGGCTTCTGAGGTCGTCATATATTGTAGTTTGTAATTGAATCAAGGTAAAATATTGCATTTCGTCTTATGATTTGAGTAAAAAATGATCTTACTTTTCCATGCCAAATTTATTTTAAAATATATACCACTAAAGCATAAAATTGAGCTTCAAAACTTTTCTTTTAAGCTTTTTGTTTTTTATTTTGTTCATATTTTGCTTTTCCTAGAACTATCGCTTACATATAATTGCATTCTGAATAAAGAGAGAAGTGAATGAAAAAGTCGACTCGGTTTCTAAGTGACATTTGTTTGTGAAGTTTCTGGTTTCCACGGACATATGGAAGGGAAATCAATAGGAACAGAGAGTAAGATTGGGAATAAAGCGGAAAATATATTGCATATGTTTTGATGGAAACACTGTGTTATATAAGTTACTAGAAATGATCACTGGAGAAGGTTTCTTAAATATTAATCCTAGCGACTTTTTTGTTCTTGTACAGATTCAAAATTTATATATATATATATATATATATATATATATATATATATATATATATATAATTGGCAATTGGTTTTTTTTTTTTTTTTTTTTAACTATAAGCTGTAAGGTAACAAATAAAGTGTGTTATATTTAAAGAAATTTTAAAAAAAAATTATTTCACAACAAATTTATGTAACATTTCAAAAATTACGCTAAATACGTAATAGCCGAAATACATATATATATATTCTTTTTCATCTGAAATAATTTTTACCACGCTTTTATTAACTTCACCTGTATGTTTGTGAGTTTGTAACTCTCCTTATTTTATGTATGTTCACAGATTACTCCGAAACCATGCAACCGATCAACTTGGTTTTGGTGTTAAATGAAAGACGATGCTCTCGAATTGGTACCACTTCAATTTCATCGAAATTGGTTCTGTACTTTTTTAGTAAATAGGCAAAAACTAATAAAATTAGTGATTTTTCGCTAATTAAAAGTGCTGAATGGAGTGTAGACAGCATGGCCGAGCGGTCTAAGGCGCCGGATTGAAGCTCTGTTTTTCGAAACAGATTGTGGGTTCGAACCTCACTCCTGACATTATTTACATCTATGTAAAATTTTAAAAAAATTCCGTATTACAATTTTTATTTTTAACCGGCTTCAGAAAAGGAAGAGGAAGTTATCAATTCGACGCGTATGTATTTTTTTTCTGTGTATGTTCACCAATTACTCTGAAACTATCCAACCGATTAATTTGGTTTTTGTATTAAATATAAATATAGTTTAAAAAACTAAAAACCACGCTTTTAAAGTAATCAAACTAAAAAGTGAAAAATAAATATAGTTTAAAAAAATTAAAAAACACGCCTTTTCAGTATATCAAACTAAAAAGTGAAAAATAATTCG
Organism: Maratus speculifer; assembly: GCA_964019185.1. Classification (NCBI taxonomy): domain Eukaryota; kingdom Metazoa; phylum Arthropoda; class Arachnida; order Araneae; family Salticidae; genus Maratus; species Maratus speculifer. The sequence goes on along the minus strand of OZ025302.1, from coordinate 205,304,316 downwards.
TACTATAAGCTGAAAACGAAAATAGATGAAAAATACTATATTACTATAAAATCATTGTTATTATAGAAATCAATTAATAAGCAATAAATAAAATTATCGTGGAAAAAAAGCGTGGGGTGCTTCTTAAGAACTGATAGATGGAGCACCCCACGCTTTTTTTCCACGATAATTTTATTTATTGCTTATTAATTGATTTCTATAATAACAATGATTTTATAGTAATATAGTATTTCTCATCTATTTTCGTTTCAGCTTATAGTACGAATTATTTTTCACTTTTTAGTGTGATATACTTAAAAAGCGTGTTTTTTAGTTTTTTTAAACTATATTTATTCGACTGAAGCTTTTTTTTTTTTTTAGTACATTTGAAAGAAAAATAAAATGTAAGCATCAGTGACTATAAGGAATAATAATTAAAAAAAAACTGCTTTTACGCGTTAATTTACATTATCATATGAAATACATCATAAATAAATTAAACTATAAAAGCACTCCTTTAAGTTTTTCTTTTATGTAGATTTCACTGTTTATGGAAATAACTTTCATAAAGACAATTTAAAATTTTATATAATGAAATTTACAGGACATCGACTAAGACATGCATGTTTTTAAACATATTGTCGTCTCGTTTTCTATAAAATAATAAATAAAAACAAATGATAAAGTATTGCGTTTATTCCATGCCAAATTTAGTTGAATGCAAAACATACTATTAAAACATAAAATTTGAGCAGCAAAACTGTTCTCTAGGCCTTTTTTGCTTTTTCTTTTGTTCATATTCTGCTTTTCCTAGAATTATCACATCCATTTAATTGCATTCAGAATAAAGAGAGAAGTGAATGAAAAAGCCGACTCGGTTTCTAAGTGACATTTTGTTTGTAAAGTTCCTCGTTTCCACGGCTGTGTGGAAGGGAAATCGATAGGAATAAAGAGTAATATAAGGAATAAAGAAGAAAATGTATATGTCTCGATGAAAGCACTGTATTATAGAAAGTTTGTAGAAAGAATAAATTGAAAAGGATACTTAAATATTGGCTTCACAACTTTTTTATTTATTTATTCATTTGTTCAGATTCTGATTTTTTATTAAATTAGCATTTATTTATTTATGTATTTGAAAATTTATAAGCTGTAAGGTGTCGAATGAAGTGTATAATTTTTCAAGAAAGTAATAAAAAAATATTTCACAAGAATTTTAAGATTTAAAAAAATACGTTAAATACGCAAAAGCCAATTTTGTTTTTCCTTTGGAGCAATTTTTAGAGAGACTTTTTTTCTTGGGTAACTTTGAAAATATATATGTAAGCATCAGTATTTGTAAGGAAACAAAATAAAAATGTTGGTTTGCTCCAATTTACTTTATCATATGAAATATATCATAAATATAAAGCACTCTTAAGGCTTTCTTTTATACAGATTTCGCTATTTACGAAAGTGACCTTCTTAAAGACAATTTCGAATTTTATGTAATAAAATTTACAGAACACCAACTAAGGCATACAGTTTTTTAATCATATTCCCTCCACACTTCCCATGAAAATAGAAATGATAAATTATTGCCTTTCCTCCATGCTAAATTTGCTTGAATGCAAAACATACCGTTAAAACATAAAAATCGAGCTACAAAACTTTTCTCTAAGCCTTTTGATTTTTCTTTTGTTCATATTCTGCTTTTCATGGAAGTGTCACTTCTCTTTAATTGCATTCAGAATAAAAAATGAAGTGAATGAAAAAGCCGACTCTGTTTCTGAATGACATTTGTTTTTTTGTGAAGTTCCTGTTTTCCCTGGCTGTGTGGAAAAGAAATCAGTAAGAAGAGAGATGAGAAATAAAGAGGAAAATATATTGCATGTGTTTTTGTTGGAAACATTGTATTATAGCAAATTAGTAAAAAAAAATCAATTGAAAATTTTTCTTAAATTTTGAGCTTGACAAGCACTTTTTAACTTTATATAATTTAATTTATTTTTTATTTACTTTATTTATTAATTTTTTGTAGTACACATTGTTTTTTATTATTATTATTATTATTATTATTATTAAACAGGCATTTAAGGCTATTAAGTTACAGCTTGTAAGGTATCAAATGAAGTGTGTAATTTTTCAAGAAAGAAATAAAAGAAATATTTCACAACAAATTTATTTAAGACTTCAAAAATTACTCTAAATTCGTAAAAGCCTTTTTTTTTAATTTTTGGTAATTTCTCGAGGAAAGTTTTTATCTCAAGTAACTTTGAAAGAATAGTACGATGTCAGCATCAAAATCTGTAAGGAAGCAAAATAAAAGTGTTAATTTGATCGAATTTGCTTTATCGTATGAAATATATCATAAATATAATATATTTGAACTACAAAAGCACTCTTAAAGTTTTGTTTTATACACATTTCGCCGTTTATGAAAATAGTTTTCTTAAAGACAATTCCGAATTTTATATAATTAAAATTTACAGGACATCAATTAAGATATGCAATTTTTAAAACATATTCCCTCCACACTTCCCATGAAAAAAGAAATGATAAATTATTGCGTTTTCTCCATGTCGAATTCACTTGAATACAGAACAAACTGTTAAAAAACAAAAATCGAGCTGCAAAACTTTTCTCTAAACCTTTTGATTTTCTTTTGTTCATATTCTGCATTTTATGGAAATGTCACTTCTATTTAATTACATTCGAAATAAAATGCGAAGTGAAAGAAAAAGCAGACTCACTTTTTAAGTGACATTTGTTTGTGAAGTTCCTGGTTTTTACGGCTATATGGAAGAGAAATCAATGGGAAGGTAGAGTATGATAAGGAATAAAGAAGAAAATCTGTTGCATATGTTGCGATGGAAACTCTGTATAATAGCAAATTTGTAGAAAGAATAATTTGAAGAGGTTACTTAACTATTGATTTTGACAACCTTTTTATTTAGTTATTTATTATTTGTACAGATTCTGCTTTTTTATTAAACTGGCATTTACTTATTTTATTTATTTTTGGAAATCTTCAAGATGTAAGGTATCAAATGAAGTATATAATTTTTCAAGAAAGAAATAAAAAAATTATTTCACAACAAATTTAAGATTTCAGTTATTTCGTTAAATACGCAAAAGCCAAATATATATATACATACATACATACATATATATTTCATTTGAAGTAATTTCTCGAGAGAATTTTTTTCTCGGGTAACTTAAAAATAAATAAATAAAATATAAGCATCCGATAACTGTAAGGAATTAAAAACGGTTTTTTCGCGTCGTTCTACTTTATCATATGAAATGTATCATAAATATATTAGATTTGAACTACAAAGACACTCTTTTAAGCTTCTATATTTATAGATATCGTTGTTTATGAAAATAACTTTCTTAAACATAATTTCGAATGCAATTTTTTAAACATATTCCCGCCTCGCTTCACATAAAACAGAAATGATAAAGTATTGCTGTTCTTCCATGTCAAATTTACTTGAATACAAAACATACCGTTAAAAAACAAAAATCGAGCTGCAAAACTTTTCTCTAAACCTTTTGATTTTCTTTTGTTCATATTCTGCATTTTATGGAAATGTCACTTCTATTTAATTACATTCGAAATAAAATGTGAAGTGAATGAAAAAGCTCACTCAATTTCTAAGTGACATTTGTTTGTGAAGTTCCTGGTTTCCACGGATATATGGAAGGTAAATAAAAAGGAAGGTAGAGTATGATGGGGAATAAAGAAGAAAATGTATTGCATATGTTACGATGGAAACACTGTATTATAGCAAGTTTGTAGAAAGAACAAATAGAAAAGGATACTTAAATATTAAGCTTGACAACATTTCTTGCTTTTTTGAAAGCTATAAGTTGTAAGGTATCAAATGAAATATGAAATGTATAATTTTTTAAGAAAGAAATGAAAAAAAATATTTTACAACAAATTTATATGACTTCAAAAAATTATGTTAAAAACAGAAAAACCGAAATTTTTTTTTTTTTTTTTCATTTGAAGTAATTTTTCGATTGAAGCTTTTACTCGAGTAACTTTGAAAGAAAAATGAAATGTAAATATCGGTAACTGTAATGAAGAAAAATAAAACAGTTTTTTCGCACCAATTTACTTTATCGTATGAAATATTTCATAAATATATTAGATTTAAACTACAAAAGTACTCTTTTAAGCTTCTATATATATCTATAGATTTCACTGTTTATGAAAATGACTTTAATAAAAAGAATTTCTAATTTTATATGATAAAATTTACAGGACATCAACAACGGGGTACAATTTTTTAAACATAGTCCCACCTCGCTTCCAGTAAAAAAGAAATGATAAAGTACTGCTCTTCTTCCATACCAAATTTACTTAAATACAAAACATACCGTTAAAAAAGCAAAAATTGAGCAACAAAACTTTTCTCTAAGTGTTTAATTTTCTTTTGTCCATGTTCTCCATTTTATGGAACGGTCTCTTCCATTTAATTGCATTCTGAATAAAGAGAGAAGTGAATGAAAGAGTCGACTCGGTTTCTAAGTGACATTTGTTTGTGAAGTTCCTGGTTTCCACGGCTATATGGAAGACAAATCAATAGGAAGAGAGAGTAAGATGGGGAATAAAGAAGGAAATATATTGCATATGTTTCAATGGAAACACTGTATAATATAAGAAAGGGGGGGGATTGTACTTTGTGCTTATATATAACTAAATAAATAAACAACGTTAAAGAGCACAAATATTATAAAATAAAGATGTTAAAAGCATACAGCTGTTTCGGGACTTCTAAAGTCCCATCATCAGTGCTAAAAAAGAGTGTAAAACGTAAAAAACATAAACAAATCACATCGTTAATTAAAATAAAACCGTGCATCAAAGCTCGCCACTAAGGCGAACTGGCCCTTATTTTAATTAACGATGTGACTTGTTTTTTATGTTTTTTACGTTTTACACTCTTTTTTAGCACTGATGATGGGACTTTAGAAATCCCGAAACAGCTGTATGCTTTTAACATCTTTATTTTATAATATTTGTGCTCTTTAACGTTTTTTATTTATTTAGTTACACTGTATAATAGCAAGTTTGTAAAAAGAATCAATTGAAAAGGTTGCTTAAATATTGCCTTGACAACCTTTTTATTTATTTATTTATTTATTTGTCCAGATTCAAATTTTTTTATTAAATTGGCCTTTATTTATTTGGAAATCTATAAGCTGTAAGTTGTCAAATGAAGTGTATAATTTTTCAAGAGAGAAATAGAAAAAAAAATATTTTACAAGAATTTTAAGCTTTCGAAAATTACGTTAAATACGCAAAAGCAAATATATATATATATATATATTCATTTGAATTAATTTCTTGAGAGATTTTTTTTTCTTGAGTAACTTTGAAAAAAATATACAAATAAAATGTAAGCATCGGTAACTGTAAGGAATTAAAAAAACTGTTTTTTCGTGTCAATTTACTTTATCATATGAAATGTCATAAATATATTAGATTTGAACTACAAAAGCATTCTTTTAACATTTTTTTTATTTTGAGATTTCGCTGTTTGTGAAAATGACTTTTCTAAAGACAATTTCGAATTTTATATGATAAAATTTACAGCACATTAACGAAGACATGCAATTTTTAAACATATTCTCGCCTCCCTTCCCATAAAAAAAAAAAAAATAAGTGATAAAATATTGCGTTTCTTCCATGCCAAATTTACTTTAATGCAAAACATACCGTCTAAAAATAAAACTCGAGCTACAAAACTTTTCTCTAAGCCTTTTGATTTTCTTTTGTTCATATCCTGCAGTTTATGGTACTGTCACTTCTGTTTAATTACATTCGAAATAAAATGTGAAGTGAATGAAAAAACCGACACGGTTTCTAAGTGACATTTGTTTGTGAAGTTCCTGGTTTCCACGGATATATGGAGGGGAAATTAATAAGAAAAGAGAGTATGATGGGGAATATAAAGAGGAAAATATATTGCATGAGGGAAATATATGTTTATGGAACACTGTATAATAGATAGTAACTAGAAATAATCAATTCAAAAAGTTATTTAATTATTGAGCTTGGCAACAATTTTATTTATTATTATTTTGTACCTTGTTCTGCTTTTTTATTGAATTGGTATTTCAATTTCTTTTTCTTTTATGGAAAACTATAAGCTGTAAGGTATCAAATGAAAGATATAATTTTTCAAGCAAGAAATTAATATATATATATATATATATATATATATATATATATATATATATATATATATATATATATATATATATATATATAAACTGATATATTAAATTCAAATCGCACGCCATTCGGTATATAGGTATTTATATATATATATATATATATATGTATATATATGTGTTACAGGCCAAACCCGATTTTAGGCCAAACTAGATTGGCCTAGGCCAAACCGGTCTATCCTAACGCCCATCGGATAAACTAATTTTTCCTAGGCCAAACCGGTCTATCCTAACGCCCATAGGATAAACTAGTTTTTCCTAGGCCAAACCGGTCTGTCGTAATGCCCATCGGATAAACTAGTTTTTCCTAGGCCAAACTAGTCTATCCTAAGGCCCATAGGACAAACTAGATTTTCCTAGGCCAAACTAGTTTGGCCGAACGGTCATTAGGATAAACTAGTTTAGCCTGCTACTCATTGGTTTCAACTAGTTTATCCAAGGCCGAACTAGATTGTCCTAGGCCAATTCAATTTGGCGTGATATTTTTTAATCTAAAGACCGCCACGTCGCCAACTTTCTAATTTTGATCTATTAGACACTTTTTTTGTCTGAACTAGTTTATCCTAGGCCGATCTAATTCATCCTAGGCCATTTCAATTTGGCGTGATTTTATTAAATTCAATGACCGCCTCAACGCCAACACTCTTGTTTGTCCTAGGCTGATCTAGTTTATCCTAGGCCAATGTAGTTTTACGTGTTTTTAGCTCAGGGGCGTCAAAGCCAGAGAAATAATGACCTCACAGGTTCTGTATATGTATGTACGCATATGTGTACGCGTGTATGTACGTATGTGCGTATGTAGGTATGTGCGTAACGCGATAACTCTTGATAGAAATAATGTAGTTTGACCTGTTTATCTCATCAGGCTACCAAAGCCTGAGAACTAATGGGGCCGTACGTTCTGTATCTATGTATGTACCTAAGTACGTAAACAATAATTCTTGATAGAAATACTCGATTTGCGTCAAATTTTCAATGTAGGTTTATTCTTATCAGGAACTTTTCTGGTTAATTTTGGGAGGTCAATGGAGAAGAATAAGGGGGGGAGAACTGATTCGCCCCTTCCTTCAATTTAAATAATGGGTTTCCATGCATTATTAACATATTTTATTCAAATTTTAGATATAGGAGCATTATCTTGAGGCGCCTCCATGATTAGTTGCGGGTGTTCATTTTTTAAGTATAAAGGAAGGGTAACGGAATGGTAAATACGCAATCTATTATTGATTATTTAGATTCTGAAACCTTTCAATATTCAAATAGAGATTCATTAAATAATTAATGTAGTTTAGAACAAAAGAAGAAAAAAGACAGTTATAAACATCATAACTATTGAATCTTTTCAATTAAAACTACGTTTTGACTCTAATTTCCTGTTCGATTCCAAATTATGTTCAGCTCTGATCTGGCTCGAATATGCAATAATAATAATAACTGCAAGTCTGATCTCAGTTGGCACGAGTCTGCAGAAAAAAAAAATAAGCAAACACCATGTCCAATGCATCATGTCTCTACGGCGGACATGTTAAATTTCTGTGTTGATGTTATAAGCAATGACTCTTTACACACATTTGTACTTATTCTTGTGAAAGACATGTTTTTTACCGGCCAAACCCGATTTCGAGCCAAATTAAATTTGCCTAGGCCAAACTATTTTATCCTAACGCCGATTGGATAAACTAGTTTTTCCTACGCCAAACTTGTTTATCTATATGTCCATAGGATAAACTAGTTTTTCCTATGTAAGAGGGCAATCCTTCATTTTTTTTCCTTCATACTTAACCATTAAACCCCCAAAACTATTCAGGGAATCGCCTTATCAAAAAGAACCTATATCCAAAATTTGAAACAAATTCGTCGATTCTGCGTCGAAAACCATTTATCTAAATTATGTGTGTTACCTACATTGCCCTTTCTTTTAGACTTAAACAATAAACATCCACAACTAATCACGGAGGCGCCTTGTCACAATGATCCTATAACTAAAATTTTACATGAAAACTTATAATTCTGCATGATAAATCCATTTCTCTAAATTAACGGTGGGGGATTAGCCTCCAGTTCGCCCCCCCGTTTATTCTTATATAATGAATTCCCAAAATTAATCAGAAAAGTACCTCATTAGAATGAACCTACATCCAAAATTGAAGCAAATCGGATATCTCTATCAAGAGTTATCGCGTTGCGTACACACGTACGCACATATGTACGCACATATGTACATACATGTGTACATGCATATATAGAACCTGTAAGCCCAATATTTCTCTGGCTTTCACGCCTGTGAGCTAAAAACATGTAACACTACATTGGCCTAGGATAAACTAGATCAGCCTAGGCCAAACAAGAATGTTAGCTTTGAGGCGGTCATTGAATACAATAAAATCACGCCAAATTGAATTGGCCTAGGATGAACTAGTTCAGACCAATAAACAGCAGTCTAAACTAGTATATCCTAAAAGAGTTAGGCCAAACTAGTTTGGTCTAGGAAAATCTAGTTTTTCCTATGGACCTTAGGATAAATTAGTTTGGCCTAGGAAAAACTAGTTTATCCGATGGGCATTAGGATAAACCGGTTTGCCCTAGGAAAAACTAGTTTATCCGATGGGCGTTAGGATAGACTTGTTTGGCCTAGGAAAAACTAGTTTATCCGATGGGCGTTAGGATGGACCGGTTTGGCCTAGGCCAATCTAGTTTGGCCTAAAATCGGGTTTGGCCTGTAACATATATATATATTTCAGAACAAATTTATTTGAAATTTTCAAAAATTGCATTTAAATACATAAACACCAAAAAATATTTTTTTCATAGGTAATTTCTCGAGTAGCTTTGACAGAAAACAAATTGTAATCATCGGTAACTGTAAGGAAAGTAAATTAAACCAATTTCGCACCAATTCACTAATTAATATGAAATATATCATAAATATATTGGATTTCAACTACAAAAGTACTTTTTAAAAATTTTCTTTTGTATAGATTTCGCTGCTTATGAATATTGCTTTCCTACCCTAATAGCATGTATGGTCACAGTGACGTCACTGTGAGTCACTTTGGTCGCATCACATCTATGACCAAAATGCCGCCACTCAGTGACGTCACATTGTGACTGAGATGTGACTTTCTTAAAAATCTTTAGAAATTTATAAATATCCTTCAAAACATGTTATTTACTCTAAAAAACATGTTTCTGGCAATTTAAATATCGTCGCTTTTGTCACAGTTTCGTCACAATGTTAATGTCAAATTAGTCACAAATGACACATTTTTCACAAATTTGTCACATTGTGACCACTTTGTGAAACATCACAAAAGAGCTCTAAAACGGCCATAATGACTTCACATTTTAGTCACTGTGACTTCACATCGACAATCGATGGTCACAAAGTCACAATGTGACTTCACAACGACGTTGGAGTGACGTCACCATGCCTTACGGGTAAAGACAATTTCGAACTTTATATAAGGCCATGAATTAAGACAAGCAATTTTTAAAACAAATATTGCCTCACTCCCCATAAAAAATGATAAAGTATTGCGTTTCTTCTACGACAAATATACTTGAATACAAACCATACCAATAAATCATAAACATTGAGCACAAAACTTTAAGTCTTTTGTTTTTTCTTTTGTTCATATTCTACTTTTTTCAACTGTCACATCCATTTAATTGCATTCTGAATGAAGAAAGAAGTGAATGAAAAAGCCGACTCTGTTTCTAAATGACATTTGTTTGTGAAGTTCCGGGTTTTGACAGCTGTAATGAAGAGAAATCAATGACCGGGAGAGTAAAGGTGACAAGATGTGGAATAACAAGTTGGAAATTGCACGTGAAGCGTAGCAAATGAGGTACGTTCGTACGATAACGAAGTTTTAAAAATATCACTCTCGTATATCAATCTCATACAGTTGTAAATAGTTAATTACAATTAAAATAAGCACCAAACAATGTCCCCCCTATAACATTATGTAATGGAATACTTTTGTATGGCCTTGTAAATCAAACACAAATATTCATTGCACCACAAATTATGCAAAATGTATATTATAATGTGTATTTGATAGATTCATATCAATTTCATTATGTTCGAATCCGTGTAACATCATTAAAATACATTTGAAACATTTTTCCCCGTTGGCCGTAATGTAACGGAATACTTTGATTGTCCTTGTAATTTATCGATGGGTCCGATTTTCATAAAATTTGAAATGACAAAGTTATGTAATAATCATATATTTTAAATTTCAAACGATTCGGTTGGGTTGTTTTTGCGTTGCTATATGCGGACGGACGGACAACTATAGGTGGTACGTATTTACATAATTACGAACGCACCTAAAAAGAAAATACATTGCATTTGTTTTGATGAAAATACTGCATAGATGCAAATTAATTGAAATAGTCTAGTGAAAAAAAAACTTAGTATTGAGCCTGAAAACTTCATTTTTGTGCAGGTACTGTTTATTATTATTTTTTTTTTATACTGCCAAATGTGATCATTTTTTTTAGGAAAGGTATAATATGGAAGGCATCAAATGCGATAATTTTTCGAGCTAAACATAAAGAACTTGTTTGAGATGTCCAAAAATAAATTAAATGCGTAAAAACCAAAAAAGAAATTTTTTTTTAATCGGTGTCTTGTAAATTTGCAAGAAAATTAAATTTTAATCATCATACCTTTAAGGGATTTCACGTTCATTTCGTACTTTTTTATTTGATCATATGGAGTTGAAATAAAGTAGAGCATAACTATACAGGGTGTCCCCTCTCAACGGTGGCCAATGGCTAATTTCTAAACCGTTGGTCATAGACATATAGTTACAATTGCAAAAATGCTTTAAAAAAGACAAAGAATTGTTTTTTAAGAGATTTTGGTCAAAAAAATATTTTATTAAAAAAATACGAAAATTAAATTTTTATACGGTCTCCCGGTCCTATAAGTGATATTTAGTAAAATTTTTTCAACACTCTAGCAAGTAATGCAGAAAAGGTCCCATTCATGTAACATTAAAATTGACCGAGTTATAAAACTTTAAATTTCATGACTTAAACCATTTTTCTATAGCTCAAAACGGATGAGCTCGACTGAGCTTTAAGGGAACGTATACTAAGTGCTTAAAGTATTATAAAGGGAGTCGATTTCCAACGCTGTTCAAAGGCTACTTCCTAAACTATTTGTCACAGACATATAGTTCCAATTACAAAATGTTTTAAATGAGCAATTTAACTGAAGGCGCTGTCACCGTATAAGTTTTACGGTAGTGTTAATTATAATTAATTAACTTCTAGAATGGTTATTAAAATAACTGAAGACATGAATTTCAAAATTCTCTTTATCGAAAAAATCAAATATTGGGAAATAGTGAAAAAACTTTAAATGCATCTATTGGTTTTCATTATAAATTTTGAGATTGCATTGTTACAATAGTGGAGGTTTGTATAGACTGATAGTGAAATCAAAAATAGATAAGTCGAGTTTTGAAATTCATATCCTCAATTGTATTTTTACGTATGTTTTATTTTGTAAGCAAATGAAGCTGATTCTTTTCGTGATTTTATTTTAAAAAGGTATGTTATTTTGATAAGCTTTTATTTTATTCATATTTTTCGTATGTAAATTTTCCTAGTTCAAAACTTATATTCAAATTTTAACTCACTTCCAAATATCTGATTAAGGTTCAATTCCCATACTTATTTAAACCCGATGACAATGTAATATTAATACGATTTTAGGTGCGTTCCATTTATTTATTTTAGAGGACTACATAAAATTCTATTAGGTTGAGTAATCTAATAGAGCTTTAAATATGTGTCATTTTGTAACGATTTGTGACTTGCTTTTCATAGTTTAATTTAACAAAATTTCTGTTATTTTTTTACTTATATTTTTAGCACAAATTGCATATTTTATTTTAACATGTAAATGTCAACATAAATTCAGAAACAACATTGTAAAAAAAATTTTTACTCTCAATGTTTAAAGTTAAATTTTCTATCTGATGTTTATTTTTATTTCCAGTAAATTTGTGACTGACCCCTATTTTGCAACAAAAAATATGCTTCAACTTTGAACAGCTATAACTCGGTCAATTTTGATCGCAGAGGAATGGGATTTTTTTTGTCTTACTTGTTAGAGTACTGGTAAAAATTTTCTAAATATCACTTATAGGACCGGGGGACCGTATAAAAATTTAATTTTCATAATTTTTTAGTAAAACATTTTTTTGACCTAAATCGCTTAAAAAATAATTCTTTACCTTTTTTAAAGCATTTTTGCAATTGGAACTATATGTCTATGACCAACGGTTTAGAAATTAGCCATTGGCCACCGTTGAGAGGGGACACCCTGTATAAACATTTTTGTTTTTGTACCAATTTTGCTAATATGAATCCTTTACTTTCATTTGCTAATTCTACAGGACAATGATGAATTTGTTTCAATGAAATTCCCAAGGTTTACAATGAAACATTTTTTCATCAAATCCCTGTATCTATCATAAAAAAGTAAATAAAATAAGCTTTTTAAGGAAAAAATATCAACCGACTCCAAAAAAGCGCTAAAAAGAATTAAATAATTCTTTAAAATTCTCTAATGACAAAACGTTATCCAATAAGCACACATCGGATATCAGGTACCGGCATAAAAAACGGTTAAATTTAATATGTATAATTTAATATCCACCAAACATAGATTTTAGAGATAATATTATTTTACAAGAGATGAATTGACATATTTATGATTTAATTTATGAATATATACATATAAAAAGTAATGAATTACTTTTTGAAGTTGGTGCCAAACAATCACAATCGATAATGATTATCCCCATTTTAATTATGGTACGAGGCATAATTTAGCTACAATTCTTAATATACATCACATAGTTTGGCACCAACTTCAAAAAGTAATTCATTACTTTTTATATGTATATATTCATAAATTAAATCATAAATATGTCAATTCATCTCTTGTAAAATAATATTATCTCTAAAATCTATGTTTGGTGGATATTAAATTATACATATTAAATTTAACCGTTTTTTATGCCGGTACCTGATATCCGATGTGTGCTTATTGGATAACGTTTTGTCATTAGAGAATTTTAAAGAATTATTTAATTCTTTTTAGCGCTTTTTTGGAGTCGGTTGATATTTTTTCCTTAAAAAGCTTATTTTATTTCCTACTTTTTAGTTATGCATACCGTAATACATAATTATGTGCACTGGCACACGATAGCTCTTTGCAATGCATTACTAATGTACGCACTTTGCTAAGTTCTGATGTATTTAGTTTACTTGTCACTGTTTGATTGTCAACTTTTCTGAAACCACTTACAATATCGGTTAGTATCGTTGTGAATCTTAAGAATTTTTTTGTATGGTAACTTCTTCAGACAAGATCTGCCACTTCGAAAAGCTACCGCATTTATGAAATCTTAGTCTGCATCGAATCCTACGGTCATCGAAAGTGGGTATCAAAAGGTGACAATCCATCAAGTAAAGTGTACTTACACATAAGAGCGCGACATAGTGCTTCCATATATGAGCACGCAGCAAAATGACTTCATATATTAATGTATAGTAAAATGCTTTTCTAGTGTAGTCAGTCAAAAGTACTCCCCCTTCACTCAGAAAAAGTAAAAAGAAAGATTTTAGCAAAAATCGCACTATGCTTCAATCGATAAACAACAACAATCTAATACCTATACAGGCAGTAATGGCATCGGAAGTGAGCAGTGGCGATTCGACGAGGAATCTGAAACTCATAACCAATACCTGGCTGCCTCTATAAGAGAGTGACAGCATTTGATTCCCAAATATTTCTTTTACAAACGCTTTTGTACCAGCTACACTGTTAAAAATCTGCTGCATTTTTTTGCTACGCACTCCAGCGCTTGTATAGAAAATGGTTACTTGACTGTATTAAGGAGCATTCTCATAAGTCGCAGTAGAGACATTATATACAAGCGGCGGAGTGCGTTGCAACAAAATGCAGCAGATTTTTAACAGTGTATTATCACTTCACCGCTTATATAGAAAACGATTAGTTAAATGCATTATGAAGGATTCTCATTAAAAAAATAAAGATATTCTATAAAAGCGATGGAGTGACGATGCAGCAAAAGTTGCAAATTTTTAACAGTGCATTGCATTGCCAGGCATTTTTTATTATGGAATTTGATGATGATTTCCTGGAAGAATTCGATTGTACTCGTATGAGAAGTTAACAAGATTGACGAAAATTGCCCGCGCAACAAGATGTTTGGTGACTCGTTTTTGTCCAGAATCGTTTCAACCAATTATATACTGTGCTACATGTGTCGTCATATTCATATCGAGGAATCCTACACTGTACAAAATTTGACACTTTTGCTATATCATCACTCTATTGCTTTTATAGAAAGCGATTACTTCACCCAATTACGAAGCATTCTCAATGGTCAAAAGAGAGATATTCTACAAAAGCAGGGGAGTGACGATGCAGCAAAAGGGTCACATTTTTTACAGTGGCACTGTAATCGGAAATGAGCGGTGGCGTATTCGATGAGGAATCTGAAACTCATTACCTATACTTGGCTGACTCTATAAGAGAGTGACAGCATTTTATTCCCAAATATTTCTTTTACAGACGCTTTTGTCCCAATTACACTACAAAAACTTTGAGCCTTTTGCTGCATCATCAGTCCACCGCTTTTATAGAAAACGATTACTTTACTGTGTTATGGAGCATTCTCATTGGTCATAAAAGATATATTCTATAAAAGCTGTGGTGTGACGCTGCAGCAAATGGGTCAAATTTTTAACAATGTATCGTGGAGCATTCTCATGGGTCAAAGGAGAGATGTTCTATAAAAGCGGGGGAGTGACGATACAACAAAAGGATTAAAATTTTTACATTGTACACTGTAAAAAATTTGGCCCTTTTGCTGCATCGTCAATCCACCGCTTTTATAGAAAACGATTACTTCAGCCTATCGTGGAGAATTCTCATGGGTCAAGAGAGAGATATTCTATAAAAACGGGGGAGTGATTATGCAGCAAAAGGGTTAATTTTTTTACAGTGTACACTGTTAATAAATGTGAACCTTGTCCAGTTAGGATTTCACACTTTGAAAAGATCGTGTGTCTATGTAAGTGTAACTTAAAAACATGAAAATGAACGTTTCTAATTGGTCGATTGCTTCGAAAAGATATTGAATTTTAATGTTTTAATTTTTTAAAAAGTTCTAATCAACAGATTTTTATGAAATTTGAATGGGACCACATGGGCCCCATATGCTTTCAAGCAAAAAAAGAATTATCAAAATCGGTTCATATTTATGAAAGTTATGCGTGAACAACAAATACATACAGGTCGAAATCATAACCTCCTCCTTGAAGTCGGTTAAAAAGCATAAGGATTTTTTTTTCTATGCCAAATTTGCCCGGATGCAAAGAATATCGTTCCCTAATAGCATGCATGGTCACAGTGACGTCACAGTGACGTCACAGTGACATCACTGTGAGTTACTTTGGTCACATCACATCTGTGACCAAAATGCCACCACTCAGTGTCGTCACATTGTGACTGATATGTGACTTTCTTAGAAATCTTTAGAAATTTATAAATATCTTTCAAAACATGTTATTTACTTTAAATAACATGCTTCTGGCAATTTAAATAACGTCGCTTTTGTCACAGTTTCGTCACAATGTTAATGTCAAATTAGTCACAAATGACACATTTTTCACAAATTTGTCGCATTGTTACCACTTTGTGAAACGTCACAAAAGAGCTCTAAAAGGGCCATAACGACTTCACATTTTAGTCACTGTGACTTCACATTGACGTCACGTGACGTCACATCGACAATCGATGGCCACAAAGTCACAATGCGACTTCACAATGACGTTGCAGTGACGTCACCATGCTTTACGGGATTAATGCTTAAAAATCGAGTTATAAAAAATTTCTTTGTCTCTTGCCTTTTGTTTGTATATATATATTTCTTTTTTTTACTGTCACATCTATTTTATTACATACTGAATGAAGAGAGAAGTGAATGAAAAAGAAGACTCTGTTTCTAAATGACATTTGTTTGTGCAGTTCCTGGTTTTCACAGTTGTAATGAAGAGAAATCAATAACCGAGAGAGTAAAAATGACAAGGAATATATTGTATACGTTTTGATGAAAACACTGCATAAAAGCAAGTTCGTAGAAAGGGTCAAATGAAAAACGTGACTTAAATATTGAGCTTGAAAACTTTCTCTTTTCTACAGGTTCTTTTTTATAATATTATTATTTTTATTATTAAATTGGGCACTTGCAACTTATACCTTTCCTGAAAAAATAAATCTCAAAGAATTAAATGAAGTAATTTTTCAGTCAAAAAATAAGGAATTTATTTCCTACCAAATTTCTTTGAGCATTCCAAAAATAAATTAAATGACTAAAAGCCGAAAAAGTAAATTTCTTTTATTTGGTCTCCGGTAAATTTGGAAGAAAATAAATTATAAGCATCGTAACTGTAATGGGAACAAAACGAAAACGGTCGTTTAGTGCTATTTAATTTGATCATATGAAATAGAATTATATTGGAGTCTAACTACAAAAACAATTTTTATGTTTTTTATACTGATTTGCTAGTATGAATCCGTTATTTTCATTTGCTAATTCTACAAGACAATAATGAATTTGATGCAATAAAATTCCCAGGATTACGAAAGAAATAATTTTTAATAAAATATATGTATCTCCTATAAAAGAAAGAAAGAAAGGAAAAAGCATAAAGAATTCTGTTTTTGAATGGCAAATTTACTTGAGAGCAAAACATATCATTAATGCATAAAATACGAGCTATACAATTTTTCTTTAAGTTTTTTGTTCGTGTGCTGCATTTTTATGGAATTTTCACTTCCATTTAATTGCATTCTGAACAAAATAGAGAGAGAGGGTAAAAATCTGACTCTTCAAAGTTATGTTGTTTGGGCTTGTTTTCAAGGCTATGTGAAAGAGAAAGCAATAAGCTAATAAATAAAGAGTGTTAAAAATTGACAAAAAAAGAACGATGCTGCATGATTTGAATGAAAGTATTGTATTATAGCAAATAATTACACTGATTCAAAATTTAAACATGAAACACGGAACGTTAACTCTGTTATTAATGAATATCCTAAAAAAAGTGATATAAACTTCAGCTGTAGCAAATAGGTAATATCGTTGCAGTAATCTCAGTCAATATGACGTCACCTTCACATCACAAGTGTCACAATCGCTACGTCGAGTTAAAATATGACAGTTAATTCATCTCACTATTACTCTCAAATAAACGTCCTTTGATGGCACACTGGAAACTTACTGTGACTGTTGCTTTGTGACAAATTCCCACGTTACATTAAAATGTTATTATCATACTACTGTCATTTAGAAACTGCATTATAAAATCATCCTGATAATTCTAATGTGATGAATTTCCAAAGAAATAAGACATGAAATTATTTTGTGACTGAAACATTCAAGGTGGCTGTACACTTGTCTCCAAATATAAAAAAGACACATTAGTCATTGTGATTTCGCTGCGACGTTAATTGAGGACTCATCGCAATACAGCGTACGTAACATAACAATGAATTTTCGAAAAGGTTGTCGCGAAAGAACCACAAAGTGGCTTCAGTGTAATGACCCTTAGGAATTTGACAAAAAAGTCACAGGTACGTCTCAGTGGTTTCGCGAAATGCCGTTTGACGTTAACGAAAATGATTTTACATCGACTGAGTGTAGTGCACAGATAGAAACTATTTGCAGCTGCCCATGTTTATATCCCTTCCTCTTAAATTAATAAAATTAGCATTTTGTGTTTGTTTCTTAACAGTTGTACACCAGTACAGACTTGTGCCAATTGGAAAGATGCCCTAAAGCTGAGTGTAATTACCAGTGTAGCCAATTTAGCGTGTTCTTACATTAAAAAAATTTACCTTTTTTCTCTAAATAGAATTTTTTTAATGACATTCCTTGATTAAATATAGAAAGTTATATTTAGCAATACCGTTAGATACTTCCACTAATAATAAAAAACAGCGCTAAATCGGAAACACTTTTGTATAGAACTATTACAAGAATAGAAATTTACATGATTTTAGCTAAAATGTGCAGATTTTCAAGCATTTCAAGCGATGCTTCCCCATCACTACCCCCACCCCTATTAAATAACGGAGGGGGGAAATAAAATTATTTTTTATTATCTAATTTTTCTGAACTGGAAGAACATACCATAAATAAAATCCTTATGTAATGTCGCATCTAGTCCAGATGACTGCAATTTAAAAATATGAATAAAAAACTGTACATACATACTGGAATTTAAACGTAAGGATTTCTATCGAATATTCGGGTCAAATTATACACCGAAAAGTACGGCAAATTACATCACTCAAAAAAAAAACTGTGAATGAAAAAGCAGACTCGATTTCTAAGTGACGTTTCTTTGTGCAGTTAGTGGTTTTCACAGCGATGTGAAAGGAAAATCAATAAGCGGAGTGAGGTAAGGGAAAAAAATATTGCATATCTTTTGACGGAAATTCTATAATATTCCAGGTTTGTGGAATAGGGTCAATTGGAAAAGGTTACATAATGCTGAGCATGACAACCGAACGTGAAAGGGAATTTCAAGATAAGGGAAGTGCTGATGTGACTGCATTTTAATTTTTCATGAAATTCTTGGCTAGACATCATGGAAACAGTAATTTTTGCGTGAACTTTTAGAATAAACTTATTTGATTAATCGGGAAATTTTCAGAATCTTTCCTTAACCCTTTCGGGCCCCAATAGTGGCCAAGAGGTCCTGATCTCTCAACTGATAGACGGCAGGTGCTGGTTTCGAACCCAATCGCGGCTGTCAGCATAACTGTTCAGAGTTTTCGTTGTTTTCTTCGAACCTTGCGTAAATACGGTGTTTGGTTCCCTTAGAAAGACCACACGAAGAGTACTTCCCGCAGGGCCTATATCCCTAGAGTAGATAATCGGCCGACACAAAATAAACCAAACCAAACCTTAACCCTTTCGGACACAAATTCTTTACCATTTTGAAAACAAAATTACTTTTACTTTTATAATCTTAATCGTAGCTATCAAATAGACTAACTATAGATTAAAGATTATCGCATTATCTGAAATCTAACGAAAGTAGTTATTTTGTGTACTATACAATTCATATTTATGTATGGCAACAGGCTTTTACTTAAGGAAGAGTTTTTGTAGATGTTTTAGAAAATATCGTATGACGACAGGATTTAGCAAATATTACAACTTTCTAATGTATCTTACGTTTTATCACATATGATTCGTTCAGAAAAGTAACCTATATTTTAAATTTAAAGAGTGAAAGTACGTATAAAATAAAAGAATCGCCAATGGTGCAAAGAGACTTAAGTAAAATTTTATTATTTTTGTTATTACCAAATGTCAAAACATAAATGATGTCATAATAAAAAAGACCATATATTATCATTCCTGTATGTAGAAAGTAACTAAATAACTGTTGAGACAAAATAATACTCAACGTAAAGACATGTATAATTAATAGTACACCAGACTCGAAAGGGTTAAAATGTAAATGATGCAAATAAAATCATAAGACGAAAGGCATTATTTCATCTTCAAACTTAAAATATATAAGATCAATTTTAAAAAGCTCGCTGTCTTGCTTAAAGGGCGACTAAAATAATTAAACATACGTTATAAGGTAAAAATATATTGCATGTAATTTTATTTAAAACACCTTAGTACTTTCGTGCTGTAAATCTCAAGTCCATCATCGGGAAAAAAACCTAACTTATTGCTGTTCATTTATGCAAATACGTCATTTCGTTTTCAAATGAGAGAGCAAATATTATTTATTGGAGTTGAAAGTAGAAATAGCAATCCCTTGGAATGAACTTATGTTGAGAAAAATGTATAATTTTTATATATTTTTGTATAATTTTTATTAAGCGGGTGGAACAATAATTATTGTATCTAGTGTATATAAAATATTTGTACTGTGGTTATTTATTTGAAATATCGAAACCTAATGTCAAAATTGCCTACATGCTCAATTTCAGAGCAGCAACTGCTATGATAACATATTTTTGGAGCGAGGAGTGATTGTCGTAGAGCCGACCGCACAAAACCCTAAGTCGTCGAGCACAAGAAAAAATCCTTTATTTTATGGAAGAGTAGTCATAGAGGAATTTAATGATCCATGTCTGCCGGAAGCGAAGTGGTGCATAATCCAAAACACCACTATTGGTTGACTCGTAGACTTAGCATTATGTTTTCTTGCACCCAATTTTCCATGTTTTCATATTTTTAATTGTACAGCAAACGCAATGTGTACGAGTGAACGTACGAGTGAACCACTAGTCGTATCAATTTTTGGCTTATGCACCACTTCGCTTCCGGCAGACATGGATGATTATGTTCTTTTATTACTACTCTTCCATAAAATAAAGGATTTTTTCTTGTGCTTGACTTAGGGTTTTGTGCGGTCGGCTCTTGGACTATGAAGTTTGAAAGACCTTTTTTTAAAGGGTATATACTTCTAGGGGGGAGGGTGAAAGGCTGGTTTGAAGCTTATGGAGCTCGATTTGTGACAGTGGAAGCGCGTGGCTACATTACAGTAATTCCGAATCCAAACGACAGTAGCTACATCTCATCCACTGTCACAAATCCAGCCTTATAAGCCCCAAACTAGCTTTTCGCGCCCACCTCCCTCTGTTACTCCTCCCTCCAAAAATATGTTGATATTTTTGGGTGGGATATTTCGGATGAGAAAGCTTCTTCTATGAGATAGAAGAAAGTTTTGCAATCGCCACATCTGACTAGTTTTTTTTAATAGACTTATCTACTATGATACGAATTAAATATATCCTACTGAGCGAAAAATTTCCCAGGCCGGGAATCGAACCTAGATACTTCGCTTACAAGGTCAGTGCTTTACCGTTTAAGCTAACGGGGCGCGACAACTGATGAGCATTTTTCACTCGGATAACCTTGTAGTTCATAATATCTGGTAAGTCATTTAGACAGCTCAACAGAATACACCGCAGGTAAAGCCCATAGAACGATGGATACGTTGATAAATTGCATTTTTAACGCAATCAAACTGATTGGTAAAGTTATCATACGAATTAAATATTTCCTACTGAACGAAAAATTGTCCTTAAAAGGTAGCTTAAGGGCAACGATTAGCTTAAACGGTAAAGTATTGGCCATGTAAGCCAAGTATCTGGGTTCGATTCCCGGCATGGGCAATTTTTTGCTCAACAGGAAATATTTAATTCGTATGATAACTCCACCAATCAGTTTGATTGTGTTAAAACTGAAATTTATCTACTATAATTGTGCGTTTCCCATATTGGAGAGGTTATGTCGTGAAAAGAAATCAGTTTTGTAATCAAAGTAAAAAAGATTTTATTTTGGAAGAAATGATAGAAAAGCATCTTCTATTCATTATCCAATACTTCTGATATTATGCGATAAAGTCTGAGTCTTAAATGGGATAATGTCTTAATTCCCGATGATAGTGACTTAATGCTGAGTGCGATAACAAAACGTGAAGGAGACATTCAAGATAAGGGAAGTGCTGATGTGACTGCTCTTTAATTTCTGGCGAATTTCAGTTATTCTTAGCTCGAAACCATGACAAAGTAATTTTAATGTGAACTTTCGAAATTTGCTTACTTGATTGAATAATAGTTTCTTAAAATGTAAAATCAAAAGATGAAGCTTTTAAATGAGTTCGCTGAGAAATAAAGTAATTACTATAACCTGCGATAAGGAATTAATGATAAACTATTGAAGGAAATGCTTTATCAAGTTATGAGCTGACGAATAATAATTTTATAATCGAAGAAAAACATTTTACTTTGAGACCGGAAGGCACAGGTAATCGCCTTATCGATTTCATGGATGAAAATCTGGGATTAGTTAAATCTTGATAAGCATGATAAAATGCAATCGGTCTGCCGAATCATATCTTAGTGAAAAATACCATAAAACCCGATCGTTTCACCTTAACTTGTATGTTTACGATTGTGCTTTCCTATACCCAAAAGTATGCAAACATGGAGGATTGGAAGCAGCAAAACATAATAGTAAACCATCAGTCAATCGCTAAAATCGGGTTTTTAGGTGGTTCCATCAAGATACGACTCCACAGACCGATTGCATTTGAATATGCGAATCGAGATTTAACTAATTCTAGATTTTCATCCATGAACTCGATGAGATGATTGTCTGTGCTGCTGTTTTCTGGTCTATTTGAAAGAAATAGGATAAAAGTATTTTTTATTCATTGTCAGATATTTCTCATATTATATGATGAAATCTAAGGTTTTTAATGTTTTATGGGATAATAATTAAATTTTAAATAATAATCACGTGAATAAAATTTTAAAATAAAGAAAATGCTGATGTGATTGTTATTTAATTTATTGCGGATTTAATTTATTGTTGATTTAAAATCTTTACTATTTTGTTTTCATACAAAACTTTATTATTTACTTTTTTACTGGTCAATTCATTCTCTTAATTGAGTTAGGAGGGGCAATTATGACCACTTTGTACATTTTCAGCACTGTTATTAATATTTTTTTTTTTACTTTTCTATTTATTTGGAAAAGTGATATTTTCAGTACATAGGAAGTAACTTTGTCCTTTTAAGAACACCTCTTTAAAATTTAAATTATAATAGTTTTTTTTTTAATTTTATTAGGGTTGTTATAATTACCCCCATCAAAATTTCAAGATCACAAAAGTTTGAGGTAATAAAGACCACCAGTGGGGAAATTATGACCACCATATATTTCTCTTTATACTTCCCTATACAGGGTGTCCCAAAAGGTCGTTTACAAACTTAACATGCTGGTCTCTCATATCATGATGAACATGATTTACATAGGAACTTGTATCCGAAAATGCAAACTGCGACCGCTGGTGGGCGATAAGTGCAGGTTTGGATCAGGAGAAAAAAATGATATCGACAGCGGTGTTAATATGAGTTTTATTACAAAACATTACATCACAGAAAATGTTCTAAATTCTTTCCATTCGCCAAAATGCACGTTTCACAACGTCGGCGCATGGATTCACGCACCCGTTCAAATGGGCCAGGAGTGTCATGGACACGTGCTGTCGCTTCCGCGATCCTGGCGATAAGATCCATGTTCGATATTACGGGTGTCTCGTACACCATAGACTTCATGTGTCCCCACTGGTAGAAACCCACGGGAGTCAGGTCGGGGGGTCGAGGCGGCCATTGGACTGGTCCGCCTCTACCGATCCAGCGATTAGGATAAGTCCTGTCGAGGTATTCTTGAACAGCGTAGCTAAAGTGGCCAGGCGCCCCATCATGCTGAAACCAGATGTTTCGGCGTGTAGAAGCTGGAACGTCAACATCAGATCCGGGAAAACTCTTTCTAAAAAAATGCGATAGGTATTTCCGTCGAGGCGTTCAGGTAGAAGGTTAAGGGCCAATCAACAGATAATACCAGCCCAAACGTTTA
The DNA here is from genome assembly GCA_964019185.1 of Maratus speculifer. Lineage (NCBI taxonomy): Eukaryota > Metazoa > Arthropoda > Arachnida > Araneae > Salticidae > Maratus > Maratus speculifer. Next base: position 205,280,582 of record OZ025302.1, on the reverse strand, counting down.
CGGTGAAACGTTTTTGATGTGCATGGGCACGTGTACATCTTGGATTTTCATTCGCCCATACGTGCATGTTGTGCAGGTTCAGGACACCATCCTGTGTAAAGCACGATTCATCAGGAAACAAAATCCACGAAGGAAAATCTGGCTGTGTGCCTCGTGTAAGAAGAGATGCGTACCAGCATGTTTCTGACCTTGATAAATGACGAATTGTAGCCTACCGATATTGCGGTTTATCGTATCGCAGATTTGCTGTCACGTTGATCGAGATCCAATGGTTGTTCGCAAAATATGGAATCGATGAATTCAGAACGGTAATACGGAACGCCGTACGGGATTTCAACGGCCCCCTATCACTAGCAGCCGAGAAGACTGGCATGTTATCCGTATGTCCGTAATGGATCGTGCAACTAAGTCACGAGCCCTGAGTCAAGAAATGGGGTCATTTGCAAGACAAAGTGTCTGCAAGAACAGTTCGACGATGTTTCCAGTAGCATGCACTCTCAGCTCGGAGACCATGGCTGCGACTTTCCTTGACGCTGCGTCATAGACGGAAGCGCCTTTTCAGTGGTGTGATGAACGATGAACATGGGTGCACGAATGGCAAGGAATCGTTTTTTCAGATGAATCTAGGTTCTATTTACAACATCATGATGGTCGTATTCGTGTTTGGCGGCATCGTGGTGAATGAACATTGGCAGCGTGCATTCGTCATCGTTATAGTTGCCCATCACCTGGAGTGATGGGATGGGGTGCCATTGGATACACGTCTCTCGGTCACCTCATGTTCGCATTGACGGCACTTTGAACAGTGCACGTTACATTTCTGATATTTTACGACACGTGCCTCTACCCTTTATTCAAGGCCTGCGAAAGCCTACCTTTCAGCAGGATAATGCCGGACTGCATGCTTCCGGAATTGTACGGACCTTTCTTGATACGGAAAACGTTCGGCTGTTGCCCTGGCCAGCACATTCTCCAAATCTCTCATCAATAGAAAAAGTCTGGTCAATGGGCGCCAAGTGACTGGCTCATAACCGTATGCCAATCACTACGGATGATGAACTGTGGCATCGTGTTGAAGCAGCATGGGCATCTGTACTTATACATGCCATCTAATCTCTGTTTGATTCAATGCCCAAGCATATAAGTGTTTTTATTACTGCCCGAGGTAGTTGTCCTGGGTGCTGATTTCTCAGGACCTATGCACCCAAATTGCTTGAAAATTTAATCACTTGTTATTTCTATCATAAAATATTTGTCCAATAAATATCATTTTGTTATCTGCATTTCTTCCTGGTGTAGCAATTTTAATGGCCAGTAGTGTAGAAAACACATGGTTGATTAAATTGATTATGGGGTATTTTCGAAATTATATGATAAAACAACGTGCATCATTATATTTATTCTTAGATATTTTACGGTAAAATATAGTATTGTACTTAAAAAGGGGCTTTACACTTAAGTCTATGCATTTATAAATTTTATTTTAATGCTGAACTAAAATCTAAGGCATTACGTCTGCAAATAGCCAATGTACAAAGGGAGCTGCAGATTCAGAAATCAATAATGAATAATTTTAACATCTTAGACTAAATTAATTACAGAGTTACTAATCCATGATCCAACTTCAGACGTTGTTTGATTATTCAACATTTCTAGATTCCCTCTTAACGTAATTATTGTATTACTATCGACAGATCTAAAATTGAGCATGGTAGTAATTGTAAAAGACGTTAGTTTTCAGTACGATTCTCTCGAGTTCTTTCAGATACATGTTTTTTTGTTTTTGTTTTTTCTATTATTCTTAAATTAAAAATACATTCGTGGATTCAGAAATGAATAGCAGATAATTTTAACATTTATAAAAGAGCAATAATAATTTAATAGATGGACGAAATTGGAAAATACAGTAGACTCGCTCAAATTCGCAACCTTAAAATCCGCACAGAATTAACGGATGTAAACAAAGAAATATTCAGTTCACATATAGTGACAAAATTTGACTTATTTTAGTTTTATATCAATTCCATAAGTATTTTAATTTGTAATTTTTGTTAATCTTATTGAATTCATGTTTTTTCATGGAGGAAGAATTATTATTTTTCTGAAAAAATTCAAGATATTGCTTATATCGCTGGTAATCATAATCCTTTTACCAAATATATTTATGTATTAATCAAGCTTTTTTAATTATTCTGATTAAGCCTGAAAAAACTTCCTTATTTTACAATTTTGATGTGAATTAGTAATGCACCTTTATGAGGCAAGTTTCACTGAATAATTTAGGAAAAATATAGTTCATCTTTATAATGAATATTTAACCATGCATTACTTTACTTCGTCTTTGCTTTTATTATTTTAATCATTTCAAAAGGTATCTATTTTATTATTATTTTAGTTTATTACTTATTTTAATATTTTATTATGCTGTAAGCATGTATTATAGTTTCTATTGAATTATTAATGACACACAAATTAAGATTTAAATAATGTAAACAAGCGATGACTAGAAATCCGCAAAATTCTAAAATCCGCACATCCTCTTGTCCAAAGCTGTGCGGATTTGAGGAAGTCTACTATATTCTACTTATAAAAGAAACAACAAAAAATGAAGTATTTAATAATAAAAGGAAACGATAAAATAATTAAAAATATAATAATTAAAGACTCGAGCTGCATTTTTTTTATTCCAGTTATTTATTCTGGTTTAAAATTTCATTTTGGTAACGGTCCCCTAAAATGTAACAATTGTTGGTTTGTCTCCAGATTTCATTCCTTCGAATTAACGGTTTTTACCGTTTTTTAATTTGATTGAATTCATTTTTGGCTTTTTTAAATTAAATATATCTGGATTAGCTATTAACTTTATATCAAAAATTTAAAGAAAATAAATGACCAGTGGCTTATAGTTAATTTATTTTTTAAAGCATTGGATGTTTATATAGGGAATTTTTCTTTTGTTTCTGTTCTGCATTTCCGGATTTAAAAAAGCGATTTCAGTTCATTTCCGACCTCATTTTATCAGAAAAAGTTATTTATTCTGTTATTATTTGTTCCAATTGAAACAACTAAATAATCCTTTCTATGAAAATTCATTATGGGTACTTATAAAGTTTCCATCTTAGCATCTCTTTTGGTATAACTTTTAAACGACATGAATACTGAAAAATTAAATATAACACCCCCCCTTACTTTTTAATATTTCAAGCGATTTTTTTATAAAACTCCATTTGATTGGAACTTAAGTCACAACAAATACTTCATTAAAGTTTTTTTTTCATCAAACACTAAACCCAATTAGGCTTTTCTCTTCTAAATGAAACATTATTTACTTAGTAGAGAAAATGGATTTACTCACGTCAGTCTTTTTCGCGAAAACTTAATTAAACAGGAAGTTTTAGTTTCGTATAACTCATTTTCTAATGGAGTACAGCTAGCCAAATATTTGTGCTGCTGGCTATATTTTAGCACAAACAGGATCAACCCATCATTGATGTGTTTATAAGAAGTTCTGCAAATATACTTAGAATATGTGAGACTAAAGTATGTTACATTGGATTCTAAAAATTTTGTGACTTAACATTGAAATATTGTAAGCGATATAGAATAAATAAATATACATATACTCAATGGTGAAAGAAATCATGTATATATACAGGATGTCCATAAAATAATATTCTAGTTATAAATTTTAATATAAACTGTAAGCGTTTTAGTGTGTTTCTCCAACATCACAAATAAAGAATAATTCAAACAATTTCAGATGAGGGCATTTGCTTTATTATTCACTTGCTTACAGTTTTTTAAGAGTTTTTTTTTTCTAAGCTCCACGTTTACTTCACATAATAGCATGCAATTTTTATCTTTTAGGGCTTTAGAGGTGGTGTGTTCTTAAATCTGGTAGTCGGGAGCTGCTGAGTTTGAATCCAATTCCACCTGCTGACTTAATGGTTCAGAGTTTTTCGTGAATCTTCTATTACCTTTCGTAAATACGTATTAAATCCCCTTAGAAAGACCCGCACAGAAAAAATACCCCTTAGGACCCATATCCCTAGCACAGATAATTGACCATCATAAGTAGCACACACACCTTTGGGGATTTATAAAAGATCGTGTCGACGTACCACAGCTACTCAATGATTTGCTAGTTTTGAGGCATATAATTGAAGAGGAAGAACTATAATTACGCCTAATCAGTGTATGAAACATATTTCAGAACTTATCATTAAAAATTCATCGGACTTACAACAATAAATTACAATTATATTTCATCAGTTTCTGGCAGTAAAACTTGTCCATCTTTGGGTGAACTAATATAGATATTTCAACCTCTTGATTTTTTGCATAATGTGTTCCCTAAAGAAGGACAACCCGTAAGACATGGTGACGTCACGGTGACGTCGTTGTGAAGTCACACTGTGACTTTGTGACCGTCGATGTGAAGTCACAGTGACTAAAATGTGAAGTCGTTATGGCCGTTTTAGAGCTTGTTTGTGACGTCACATTGTAACCACTTTGTGACGTCACAATGTGACCAATTTGTGAAAAGTGTGTCATTTGTGACGATTTTGTCATTAACATTGTGACGAAATTGTGACGAAAGTGACAATGCTTTCAAGTCACATTGTGACTAAATTGTGAAATACAGGGTGAGTCCAAAATCATGGAACAAACTTTGAGGGGGCGGTAGGACTCACTATAACAAATAATGTTGGCACAGAAATATATGACCGGAAGTGACCCGGTTCTCTAACAATTTAAAAGAAACAGGATCTGATGAAACTATAACTCCATGCCATGTTCCTGTTAAAATAGGGTTTGAGTCCTAAAATCATATATTGACAATTTATGAACAAATACTGTATAATATATAAAAATAATTACCTGCAGTAAGGAGACTTTCTTCTAAATTAAAGTTAAAAATTCGATTTATCTCACATGCCTTACAACTCCAGTGTTGTTTTCAAAATTTGAAAAATATTACCTTTCAAAAATATTTATATATTTTTCCCCACATGCTGAAAATTGCATAGCTTCAATTTTATTTATAACTGACACACATTTTGTAGTATGTTGTTCAAACTGTTTAATCTTTTTGAACTTTTTTTTTTAAACTTTTACTCGCTTTAATATCCACAAATCCCAGCACATATCTAAAACTGTACAGCTTGCCAATATTTCTGAACAATAATCCTGATGTCTATAAATATATAGGGTGGATGCTCCAGTTTTGGCCACATTAAGAGAAAAGTTTAAATGGAAATTTTATAGTTTATACTGAAATTTTATACTGAATAAAGCATATAAAATCGCAATAACAGTATTTTTTAATAAATTTAGTTGTCTTTCTGTTAATTATAATAACTTTCTATCAAATATTTTAGATTGTGAGTAATAACTCGTTAAGTAATTTCTTTCAATTTGCACCAGTTTTGGCCACCCCTGCACCAGTTTTGGCCACCCTAATATCTTGTAATTTTGCAAACATTTTAACTGATAAGTAAAAATAAAGCATTTTTGTGCAAAATCTGTTTTACCACACACATATTTGTTTGCTGTATAAAAAAGATTTGCATTTTTTTAAATGAAATCATAAAAACATCAAATAAAATATACTTAAGCTGATTTTAACTGAACACTTAAATTTAAAAACAAAAAATATATTTAATTCATAAAAAAGACTTATAGGACATAAAAAGCTTATTTTAACATTTTGCATATTTTCATGTATATATACCATATGTTATACTATACCAATATTTACAGTTATATGACTAGAATCTTGAAATTATTCCATTTTTTCATGAAATAGTATTTTGACAATCTCTAAAATCCATTTTTTTCAACTGATTTTTAACTTTAATTCCTCGTACTTAGCTGCCTGTCAACCTAATCATTTGGAGTTAGTTTTCTTCAAACCTTAGATTTCCTTGTGTAAATATGGGCTAGGATCTTAGAAAGACCTTCACAGAGGGCATCCCCCTTCTCTTCGGCCCATATCTCTCATATAGATAATTGGCCATCATAAATAGCACAACCCTATTACTTGAGATTCAAAAATAGTAAAAACTGGTCTCCATTCTGTAAACTTGTGTTGCAAGGTAGAACGAGAAACAAAACTAAACCATCTTGAAAAGCTGACAATGAATTTTGAAAAGCCATAATTTTATTTCCTATCTTATGACAGTGTTTAATCTAGACCATTTTTAAGAGTACAGAATTGTCTTTTTTAAACTTGTTAAAATGAATCCTATTTATAGTGTAAAGATTTTCACATTATTTGTTATTTCTAAATTCATGTGCTTGAAATTTTGCAAAAGTTATGCAACTTCCTCATTTTGTTTTGAAAAAAATACAAGAAACCACTAAATCATGCTGTAATTTTATTGAACTTTTAAATTTATAAGTCATAAAACATTTCTAAATATATTGCTGAAATTTTCACTATAATTAGTCTTGTAGTCAAATGTGGAGCATAATGTTGTGCCCTTTTTGGCCACACCATGGCCATAACTGGTACACATAGCAAATTTAAAGTACCAGTTTTGGCCATCCCTACTTTAAGCTGTAAAAATAATTAATTTAGATATGAAATTACAACAGAGAGAAAGCCTACTTCATAAAGCTTCATAGCAATTTGTTTCAGAACAAATAAAGTTCGATAAATGCCTAATATTGAAAGATTATGAAAACTTGTTACCTAAGCAAAAACCTTAATATATGTGAGTGCACACTATAGTTTTACACATTTATTTTTTTTGCAAGTCATTTTTTATCAAAAAATAAACAAATGGGATTGGAAATGATAAAAGAGTGTTAGATTAAGGAGTAAGAATGCGTATAATTTGTTAAAATCAATTTACAGCCTAAATAGAGAGTAAATCATTCCAGTGTGGCCAAAACTTGTGCAGTGTCCAAAACTTGAGCATCCACCCTATATCTTTTAATTATCTTTTGTTGTAATTTTCCAACTGATTGAAAAAATGTCCAGGTCATGATTCGAACTAAGCAGTCTTTCGCGCAAATTGTCAATACTTTGTGACTGAACTATCCTGGAAGAATCTGACGCACACAATTCACACAGTGAATACGAACGCATACTTATCATTATTATACATAACCTTATGTAATAATACTTTAATTTTTTTTCAAACTACCCGTATGATAAATGCATACTATTCGTATCAGTATATAATGATATTTCTCCTGGTTAATTGTGCGTGCTAAGTTGCTCTATTGGAAGAGCATTGGCAGCATACATCGAGGGTCTCTAGTTCGAATCCTAACCTAAACACTTTTTTACTCATTTTGGAAAATTAATATTCGTTTGATTAATTTACCAATTAAAATCATTCTGTTAAATATAATATAGAATTATCTTTTGATAAAACTACGTGAAGTTTATGCGCAATATTCGTAATATACAGATTTTATTTGAAAATCGAGTACAAATGAAGATGAGGCAATTAGTTCTAGTATTACGCTTAGTTATTTTCTTACTATAGTGGCTTTTGCGCATGTAAGATTACACCATGGTTTAAATTCGTAGTTAAACTCATATTTATATATTGTATATGTCATATAGTATAGATGTGCCGGTAAAGGACATCCTTAAGGAATTTTTTTTAATTTCCTTATTAATGGTTATAATTATTAGATTTCAATAATATTTAAGTATTCTCAGTCTCACTTCCCAATATTAGACAAAATTTTATTGAAAATAATAGAAATACATGAAACACTAAAAATTTCAGCAATGTACATTTCACAATAGTGTACATGTAATTGTTGACTATTTAGAACCAGGATTTAATGAACACATACTAATGAAACAAAATTGTTATTTTCAACACAATTAAACAATTAAGATATTAAAAATTAATAAAATAATGCGATAATTACTCATTTTTTAAAATAATTGTTATTACCACAAAATCAATATCTTAATTATTTTAGATACATGGTTTAAAATAATAAATGTCATGGAATTACAGTTATCAAATTTTTGGGATTATGAGAAATTCAGAAAGGTAATAAAAAAGTTTTACAAAAGTATTTTTGCAATATCAGTGCATAACTTAGTATATTTATCACTATTTTCAACAATTAAACAACCCCAAACTCCTTTATATATTAATTATAACGTTAACTTTTGATTATGTGTATATTTTTTAATTTATTAAAATGTGATTTTAACCATGTAATTAAAAAAATGTGATTAAAGTGCATTTTAAAAATAATATTATTAACTATTTTCAAATCGTTGACATGCTGTTCCGTATTTCAACAAAATAAATGTTAAATTTATTGAATTTACTAAGGTAAGTGAATTCAAAAAAGTTAAATTAATATGATACTTATTCCTTTTATAACATATTTTTTACGAAATTAACAGATATCATTATAAAAAAAGCAGAAAAAATAACATTTTCTTACCTCTTTCTTATCGGCATTATCCTCTAATTCCAGTTTCATAATCCAAATAGGGAAGATAATTTCGAAGTCGGAATGTCCGGATGAAGTACAATGACATTGGCACGCTCATATTAACGAAACGCCACTGATATTGTATTTTTTCGGACCAACATTTTATATAAAATGTCACCTGATCGCATTTTTGCATAACTTTTTAAAAATTTTCAACTTACGTACTAAATATACACACATTAACATCATAACAAAGTTACTAGAGCATCTGCATAATATTCTAAAGAATAAATACACTAGTGTCAACTATTCTGGTCGTTGCCAAACGACATTTTTTAAGCAGGTGATTTTTTGTTATTATTGGTTGTTTGAGCTTCGAAGATTTATAAGTTGAATGCGCATGCGCATTAGTTTTATGAGGGTATCCCTAATTAAAATTTTGAGTTAAAAAAAATTTTCACGCATTTCTATTTTACTTTTAATTAGTTTCGAAATACAGTGGAACTTTCATTTAACGAAGCCCATATTTAATGAAATTATCTACTTTTTTAATTTTCTGTTGAACCTTCATCTAGAACGCAATTAACATTTAAATTAATATTCATATTAAAAAAATTCTACTTACAAGGAAGGTCTCTATACGGGCATACTCAGAAAAATCTGAAAAAATTACAGAATGTTCTTCTCATATAATTATATATGTTTATAAAAAAAATTTCGGCTGAACCTCCTTATAATGTCCGTAAAAAATAATTAAAATTTCGTTTATTTGCCGATTTATCTCCGGTTGGCGAAAAAACGAAATTTTGAAAAATACGCTTTTACGCTTCGGATACTCTTTAAAGAAAAAACTTTCTATGTTCAATTTATTTAAATAAGTTTAGTTTGAGTAATTTTAATTTTGCATTTTTACTTTACTTTAAGTGTAATTTTGTCATATATGTTTATATGTACTTATAACAAAATGAAATTAATATATTTTATCATTTAAAACACAATTTAAATTGATTAAAATTGTTCCAAATTGAAAAATACACTGTTAAAAATCTGCTACATTTTGTTGCAACGCACTCCCTTGCTTATATAGAAAACAGTTACTTGGCCGTGAAATGGAGCTTTCTCATTGGTTGGAATAGAGATATTATATACAAGCGGTGGAGTGCGTTGCAGCAAAATGCAGCAGATTTTTAACAGTGTTGCACAGGCTACAACACCGCTAAAAATCTGTACCATTTTCTGCAGCGTCACTCCACCGCTTTTATAGAAAACGGTCAATTCACCGTGCTATTTAGCATTCTCATTGGTCAGAAGAGAGATATTCTATAAAAGTAGTGGAATGACATTGCAGTAAATGCTGCAGATTTTTAACAGTGAAGTCAATTAAAATCAATTTTCAGATTCGTTAAAATCGTCTGCTTTTGGCGAGGAAATGCACTGCTCGCCAAATCCCGCGTCGCTTTCAGCTTTTCATGCCAATTATTCCAAACTATTTTATTTTTTTACATATCTAATAATGTAATTCCGCCGCTAATTTTCAGCGATCCTTTATTACCTACATGAGTAGTTTAATTCGTATTTTTTTCAAAAAATTCTGAGTATGCCCCCAATGGAGACCTTCCTTGTTAGCAAAATTTGTTGCACTTCCGTGCGTGCACAATATTCAAAAGGATAGATTGCTGTTAAGATTGATTGGTGAATATATTTCAGTGGATTGTATGAATTGAAATTATGTATTTATTTTATCTTTTAAATAAAAAGGGGAAAATGCGAAAATCTTTCGATATGCCAAGAAAGGGATTCTAGTTCCACGAAAATATTATAGGTCCATTCTCTGAATACTTAAAAAAGATGCGAAAGTTTTTATGAGTGTATCTTTCATAAGAGATCGCACACAAAGTAATATTCCAATTTTTTTTTTTTTTTTTCGATTTGAAATACAAGAGAAAACGAGAAATAGAACGCTGCGATTCAGTTTTTGTTTCCCTTCCTTTATTACGTGTTTTTTTTTTAGATATTATACTAATGATTTTTTTATGTGGCTATATTGCATAACAAAAATTGCTATCCAAATTAAAACACAGTTTTATAATATTTCCATTTTTATTTGTAGCTTACTGTACAAATTTCATGAATTTCCGTGGGTTTCTATTCAAAGATATTTTTTTCATAACGAAGCATTTAAGTGTAAAGAGAAATTTCCTTAAATGGAAGTTTCAGTGATAGGTTCATTGCTGGGTGCTTAGTTTCATATGATGGGAAGTTTATCTCACATATGTGATATGACGTACACGTTACACGCAGTGCATGTAACGTGTGACATAATAGCGATTGCACAATATTCTTCTGAAATGCCAGAAAACACGTTTTTTGCCAGTAAATAACATGGTTTGAAGAATTTTTGTAATTTTCTAAAGTTTTCTAAGAAAGTCGCATCTAAGTCACGATGTGACGTCACTGAGTGGTGGTAATTTGGTCACAAATGTGATGTGACCACAGTGACTCGCAGTGACGTCATTGTGACCATGCATGCTATGAGGGTTCGTTTGAAGAATTTTTGTATATATTTTTTAATTTTCTAAGAAGGTCACATTTCAGTCACAATGTGACGTCACTGAGGGGTGGCATTTTGGTCACAGATGAGACTCACACTTCAGTCACAATGTGACGTCACTGAAGGGTGGCATTTTGGTCACAGGTGTGACGTCACATTTCAGTCACAGTGTGACGTCACTGAGCGGTGGCATTTTGGTCACAGTTGTGACGTGACTACAGTGACTCACAGTGACGTCACTGTGATCATGCATGCTATGTGGGAAGTTTTACTCTTCAAACCTGATTGAATATAATTGTATTTTTTGTTATAAGTATTATGTGATGTATAATGATAAATTATGAAATACATTATGTACACTTATTAGCCGTACGTATTGTTTATTTAAGTTATAAATAGTTTATTTTATAAATAAGAATAAAATTAATCAGAATGGCTATCATATTTAACATTTTTACCATATATGAGAAAATTAATGGTTAGTCATATTTCATTCATCCATTACTGTCTCTATTAAAAATAGTTAATTAAATTATATTTAACAATTTCAAAAGTAAACGAACTTTCAGAATAAAACTATTTTTTTTATCTTACTAAACATTCCAAAAATGGCATGTTTGAATTGACGGAAATGGGTTTTTGCGGCACAGAGAAGAGGCTAAATATACATCGTTAATGTTTTGCCGTCAAACACTAAATCCAATTAACATTTTCTCTGATAAATAAAACATTTATGTACTTAGTAAAGAAAATGGATTTGCATATGTCAATCTTTTCTCAGAAACTTAATTAATAGTGAAGTTTTAGTATACCGTTTTGTTTTTAATGGGCTACATTTTGCTAAACATTTGTCTACCTGTTCAAATTTTCACACAAAATGTGCTAACTTATTATCAGTCTGACACGTTGGACGTTACATATGATTTTTAAAAATAACAATAGAGTAAATGTGACATTCAAGCAGGAAAATTATTATTATTATTTGTAGGTTTGTCAAATACGTGCCAATTTAATTTATTTAAACACCACTGTCGAAAATATGAAAAGTGGAAAATTTAAAAATCTGTCAATTTTGTGAAAATATTTTTGATTGCTATTGAATGTAAATCCAAATATGTATTTTTTAAGAAATACAAATAAAATCTATTTTGGGATTGTCTTTTTCTTTTATTGCACTAATATTTACCAATTGCATGCCAGTATGGTTTTCCTTAACCCTTTCCGGCACACTGTGCCCGGTCTGGGATACCTCATTTTTATTCCAAACATGCAAACGACACCAATAATATTTTAGTAAAGCTTTGCTTTTATAATAAAAGCTTAAATTACGGATTTCAAAATACCTAAAAAATTCTTTTGAGTATTCCGGGGTCAGTCGATAATTTCTCATTTTACTAACAGATTTTCACCGTGCCGAAAAGGGTTAAAAATGCATTAAAATTTCAGATTTATCCACCAACTTTTACAAGAATAAGTCCAGAAAGTCAAAGACAAGACAAGAAATGACACAAACTGGGACATATGTCAATTTTTCTACTATGGGGAAATTTATAAATGGTCTCGCTTAACACCAAAGGAAGCTCTTACAAAATGAAAAATATATATACCTTATCAAAATCGGAGCACCCATTCAAAAGATATTCGTCGACATATATTTAAGAAGAATTGAAAAATCAAGCATATTATCAAACACTTCCCAACACAATTAGATGAATTAAGAAATTTCATTTTATAAAAGCAGTGATAGGTATCATAGTTTGTCGTGTAACCGAATTCTTTTGTTTGTTTCTATAAGCGGACTATAAATGGATAATATTCAATACTCTTGCAAAGTGTGTCTTGATCTACCTGAGTGATGCATATCAATTTCATGTTTGAAGTATTATAGCATCGGTAAAAACTAGTCGTTGGGGGCCATCGTAATACTTACCTATCATGGATATGTATATGAAAATAAAACATGTGAAAACTATTTATACAATGCACTGCAATTCATAAACAAAATTTAAATATTGTTAATACACTTAGTAATGCTATATTAAAGAAATGCTGATGTACCAATTTCGACAAATTATATAAAACCTCAAACTACTCAAGTAGTACCGAACTGCGTAAAAGAAACATCCTTATAACTCCAAAAATAATAATTATATTAACTAACAATTAACTACGTGGGATTAAGCGTCTCATTTTCCAATTAAAATATACCTCTGAATTGAAATTTGAATGAAATACAGGGTCATAAAAAATCGAAGAATGTGGAAAACAGGATTACAAATATCTCGGCAACTAATAATTCGATCGACTTCGTTCTATATGCAAAATATGTGTTACTTTATTGCCTTTTACGTCCATTCCTTAGAACAAAAAAATTCGAAAATTTTTATATACCTTTCATCAGAACGAATTTTTCGAGAGTCCGAAAAAAATAGTTCCAGATAATCGAGGTTGCTGATATTAAATAGGCTTCGTCCCATTCTTACATACTAACTACATACAAAATTTCAAGTCTCTATCTCAATTTGTTTGGGAGATAGAGCGTTTACAGACAGACAGACAGACGGACGGCAAAAATTTTTTTTTCTAAAAATATGTTTTTCGGAATCTCCAATATCTAAAACATGTAAATCCGTCAAAAAAAATTTCGATTCTCAAAACGATTGCAAGACTTACCCTATACTACGTATGATGGGTAAGTAATAATCGCATATAAAATTTACATTGCAGTACGAGAATATTTATACTCAATTTAAATGAATATAAATAAATAAAAAACAACGTTTAAAGTACCAAAACATTTTATTTTCTTATTTCAAACTAGTTTCGGTTTCCATAGCGTACCGTCATCAGTACAATTTATGAGTGCTCAGAAAAGAAAAATGCCGAAATATATGTTGGAGAAAAGGATTCACTGACAAAATTCATTAGCCAATAAAATTACAGGAAAACCTGGGAAACAGTAAATGTAAGAGAAGTGGATTCAAAGAGTGGATTCAGCTCGTTTAGCCAATGGGATCGCGACAGGAAGTCACAGGAAACGGGCTATGCAAGTAAATTCGATGGCCAAGTTCATTGAGCAATAAAATTTCAGAAATGTTTAGAGAACAACCAATAATATATAATGAATGTAATCTGAAAGCATGCAAGTGGAATTCGTGAACAAGAGGTTTTTATATAGTTTTACCAAAAATCCGACAGTGGAAGAATGACAAAATTACAATTAACAATATTTTAAATTATATAAAAATCTTTGTTCATAAATTCCACTTACAGGTTTTTCTGTAATTTTATTGGCTGATAAATGTTGTCAGTGAAACCGCTTCTTCAACATATATTTCGGCAAATTTCTTTTCTGAGCAATCATGATTTGCACTGATGATGATACGATATGGCTAAAGAAACTAGTTTTCAATAAACAGAACAAAATCCCTCAACAAGAAAAGTATAAATTTTATGATTTGGCAGCATCGATGTACAATTAGAAGCATAAAAGAGCGTGAAGTAATTTTTCCGCAGTCGGCGTTATTGGAATATTTAATAAATTCGTTAATATTTGATCTTGATAATATAATACGTCTAATATACTAAGTTTTAATAATTTGCAGAAATGTAAGAACGAAATTTACTATTAGTTTTTCATTTTTTTAAGAAATAATTTAAAAATTACCATTAACTTTCAGCGGCCACAAATGTGGACGTAATTGTTATTTTATTTTATTATTTTGTGATTTTTTTAATTCTTTTTTTTTTAACTCTTATTAATATAAAATTAATATATCGTCATAAAAAATCGTCGGTGAAAGAGGTTAATGGTAAAGAGATTCATTGATTTTTTGCATATTTTTACAACCAACGAATCCTTATAAAAATATTTTTTATTTTCATATTTATACAATGATAAAATAAACTCGAAATAAAATGCATTTTAACAAATTTCTATCCACACATTTGATTTAAAGGCAAAAACAACGACTTTCAAAACAAAGTCTCATAAAAACGAAGACTTTGCAACGCTCTTCTAAACTTTCAATCAAAAGGGATGAAAAGGAAAAGGAAACTTCATTTTATTTTGAATATTCTTGATTATTTCTTTCTCGTTAAATTATTCTTTATATATCTTACTAATTCATAAGATTTTTTGTTTAAAGATTTTTTAGTTTTTTTTTTCTAGTTTAAAGGGGAAAAAATATTAATAAAATGTAATCTCCACGGAGTTAAAATATTCAAACTTTTTGAATATAGAAAATTATTTTTTCTTCAAAATATTTTTTTTATATTTATGCTTGCCGAAGATCCCTGATATTTGTTTTATTAAAAGTATGCAATTACATTGTTTTGAAAATATAATTGCTTTATTAAAATTTGTAAAATGTGGATTTTTCTTTTTTCTGATAAACTGAACTAACCTTGCATTATCAACCAAAATAACTTATATTATTTAAGATTTAAATATATCAGCAGGGAATATAATATTAAAACTTTCGATCTACACTTTTGATTTGCAGAAGAAAACAAATACTTACAAAACAGTCTTTTAAAAATGAAGTAATACTCTTATAAACTTCGTTCAAGAGAATGAAAATAGAAAAAAAAATCGTTTTACTTTGAAGAATCTTTATTATATGTTTTTCCTTTAAATTGATTTTTTTTATCTATTATTAATTTCATATGGCACTTTATAAAAAGTTAATTAAATCAAATTGATTTTTTAAATCATCAGATTTTAAAACATTCACCTTTTATATAAACATTTTAATAAACATTTTACCAACACTGTGCCTTATCAAGAACATATTTAAATGAGGAGCTAAAAATATTGTTTAGTCAAAGTAAATTATGTTTCATATCAAATTGTAATCGTAAATCTATTATAAGAGAGTCCATTGAAATTTATACGCGTAATAATCTGGTTTGCAATGATACCGTTTCTTTTATTATTCCTAAGTTATGGTTAGAATTAATGAATAAATTCCTCGTGAGGACTTGAATGGGATGAACCAGGTTGGAATTTCTTTTAGATCATAGTCTATTTTTAATTTTTTTACAATAGCGCGCGTGTTTTTTTGGTGTTTTTATATCTCATTGTCGCGTGTCATTTGTATTGACCGTGAAATATTTTGAAATTTTATTTTTATTTATGTTTTAGATCATGGTCTATATTTTACTTTTTGCAATAGAGCGCGTTTTTTGATATTTATATCTCATTGTCGCGTGTCATTTGTATTGACCGAGAAATATTTTGAAATTTTGTTTTATTTATTATGACTATGGAACTTATTTGATGGTTCCGAAACATGTCAATGTATTTTATTTTTATTATAACACCTTTCTTAAGAAAAATTAAAATTTTTATTAAAAAGGCACTTTATTTCAATTAAACATTTTTTTAGTTTGTTTTCTCGTTTAAAAGAACAAACAATAAAATAATTCAATCTCCACTCAATTCAAATATTGAAGCTCATTTTTTATACAAAGGGTTTTATTTTCTGTCTACTTCAAAACATTTTTTTTTTAAATATTTTCTTTGAAAAAAATTCCTGTTATTTCTTCTTTGTAAGTACGTGGATAACATTGTTTTTTTGAAAATATTTTTGTTTTACTTTTTAAAAAATGTATGATATGCAGGATATTTTTCTTTTATCTGATAAAAATTTAACTTACATTACTAAATAAAATACCTCATATTATTAATATATATAATATAAGCATTGAATATAATATTAGAATAGTAGACTTTCCATCTATAGCTTTTATTTTTAGAAAAAGACAAATATTTACAAAACAAAGTGTTATAAATATGAAGAAATACTTTTATAAACTTCGATCAAGAGAATGAAAATGGAAAAAAAAATCGTTTTATTTTAAATAATCTTTATTGTATGCTTTTCCTTTAAATTGATTTTTCTATCTTTCTATAATTCATAAGATAATTCGTTTCGATTAAACATTTTTTAGTTTGTTCTCTAGTTCAAAGAATATAACAATTAAAATAATGCAATCTCTGCTCAATTAAAATATTGAAGCTTATTTTTATTATAAAAGATTTTTTTCCTGTTTCGAAAGATTTTTTTTAAATTTATTTTTTGAATGAAAAAGATTCCCGTTATATCTGTATGTATGCGGTTTACATTATTTTGAAAATATAATTATTTTACATAAAATTTATAAAATGTGGAAGAGATCTTTCTTTTATTAGATAAACTAAATTACATTATAAACAAAAATAGTCCTTATGATTTAAGATATAAAAATATAGCAGGGAACATAATATTAGAACGTTAGACTTTCTATCTACACGTCTTATTTGTAGAAGAAAAAAATATTTACAAAGTAAAGTGTTATAAAAATGAAGTAATTCTCTTATAAACTTTGTTCAAAAAAATTCTTTACTAGTTCCATAAGATATTTTATTTCGAAATTAAAAGAAAGAACAATAGAAAAAAATGCAATCTCCACTCAATTAAAACATTGAAACTTTTTTCATACAAAAGATTATTGTTTCTTTCTGCTTCAAAATATTTTTTTTTTATATTTGCACTTGACGGAGATCCCTGTTATTTATTTATTTATTGCAAGTATGCGTTTACATTGTTTTGAAAATATAAATTTGTGAGATATACAAGAGATTTTTCTTTTATTTGATAAAATAAATTAACTTTACATTATCAAATAAAATAGCTCATATTATTTAGATGTTAAAAAAAAGTAGGGAAAAAAGATTAGTACAGTAAACATTCAGTAATCGACACTCGGTTATCTGATATTCTTAATGTAAAATTTTATTTTTGAATAAATATAAGAGTAGATTACAATTCAGATATATTTATAGTATATGTTAATTATGTTAAAAGGAAAGGATCAAAAATGCTATATTTGTTTTCATTGCCATTATTTTTTATTTCAGTAACAGAAATTAAGGATCAAGCGAAATGTGTTTCAAAAATTAAAACCCAATTTCTGTAATATTCCGATTTTTGAACGAAAACGAAGATATAAAAAATTGTAGTAATAAATACATACATAGATATAATTATTGAGTTATGTAATATACATAATTATTAATTATACATGTGACTTGAACAAAAAAAATTTATATCAGCATAAAAATATCTAATTCATCAAGAACACAGAATGATTTTTTAATTAATCGAATTTCATCTAATTAAATGTTTTAAGTATACATAGGTTTATGTTTAGTAATGATTTTAAAAAA
Organism: Maratus speculifer; assembly: GCA_964019185.1. NCBI lineage: Eukaryota > Metazoa > Arthropoda > Arachnida > Araneae > Salticidae > Maratus > Maratus speculifer. Next base: position 205,262,394 of record OZ025302.1, on the reverse strand, counting down.
ATGCTCATCTGTTACATAGAACTTCAAAAAGGGTGTTCAAAACACTTTTGACTTTTCAAACGGTTTGTTATTTTAACTTTCTGTTACTGTTAAGTATACTTGGAAAGGGCCAACAAATTTTAGCCATACATGCATTGTTTGCTTTATGATTTGCACCCGCGTCTTTTGTCAGTTGTTAATGATAAATATAAACAGTAAAGCTCGTAGCAATAAATAAATAGTGTACTGTTGCAGCCGAGTAATGCTGAAAATTTTCGAAAGAAAAAAAAATTATACAGATTGTTCCGATCTGGCCGAATTTTAGATCTCGCGCCTGTAGCAAAAGTATATCAGCGTGAAGTTTTTTTCTCTTTATATACAGAGATGCAATACAATTCAGACGGATCCAAAACACTTGTTATTCCAAAAAAAAAATTAGTTTAAGGGCGTCTCAAGGCTCTTAAATTTTTAAAATTTAATTTTGTTTAGGTTGATTGGTTGTATTAGTGACGGCCAATTGTCAGCACAAGGGATATAAGCCGTATGGGGTAAGTGTTATCCGTGAGGGTCTTTCTAATTGAACCTAATCCGTATTTAAGCAAGGAAATCCAAAATTCGAAAAAACACTGAAAACTCCGTACGATTAGGCCGACGGCTAAGATTGGGTTGGAATATAGCATCTGCCGTCTACCAGTTTTAAAAGCAGTACCTCTCAGCCACTGGTGGGTCTACTATTTTAAATGTTAAACTCCTATTTTTTCTGAATATTTTTATATAATTGTTTCGCTTAAATTCCCATTTGAACAGAAGTTATGATTTTTAGAATTTTAGTTGTTCAATAGCTAAAGAGCATTTCTGAAAATTTGAAATCGTTTATCTCTAAAAAACTTTTTTGGGCATAACGCGCACGATAACTCTAAAATTCTGAATATTTTTTCATGAAATTTTCAAAACATGTTTCATGTAAGTTTGCATAAAATAAACCTAAAATTTCATTTTTATTGTTTGAAAAAAAAAATTAGTAATTATATTGTTTTTAAGTATTTATACTGAAATTTTCAAAATTACATGTAAGTTAAATAATACTTTGCATTAAAAATATAAAAACGTATCCTTCTTTCAAAATTTAATAATCCTGTACGTAAACTGTTATGCCGATTATACCTGCTCGACAAATGTCCGACACTTTCGAGCCTTTTATAAATACTAATTCAGCATCTTGCAATTTTTTAAATACATGAAATGAAAGAGCATGCGTATGTTTTCACATGGAATGAAAGAACATACTCATACTTATGTGTTATATCCCAATAAAAATTTTATTTTTAATCGCATACATTTTGATGGAGATAAAGTAGAGTTCTAAAATCCCGTGTTCAAAGTTTATGGTGTGACGTCAAGTATATGGCACACGAGGCTAACGAAAAAGACAGGCTACCGCGGTGCATTCCACTTATGATTCTTTACAGTTGCTGGAGTCATGTGATCATCAAATGCACCAATGAAGGTGTATGAAAAGAGCATCACGTCACTCTAGCGGTCTGTAAAAAAAGATAAGTAGAATGCACCGCGGTTGCATGTCTTTTTCGTTTGCCTCATATCAGTTTAATTTGAAAGAACATGTACATTTATTCATTTATTCGAATGTTAAATAAAGCTACATAAATAAAACTCCAGCTTTTGCTAGAGACCTCATTATTTAACATATATTAATAACATAACTGCAGCAAAGAGTAGGTCTAATTTCAGCAGTTCAATTGTCAGTCCATCACACCTTATGGAGATGTATCACACACTAGATATACTTACTGAGTACATAAATTGAAATTAAAAAATATGCATTGAGTTACAGTTAAAAGAGAATGCCTGCAGAGTATCTTGCATCTATCCCTTCATTTTGTTAAAATTCGCTTTTTAAAATTATTGGGAAAACCGAACTCGTGATTTGTTTTACAATGGTATTTTAAAATAATAAGAACAGTGGCTTTTGTAGATTTTTGCAAAGTTGTGTATAAATGACAATTTTTTTATTTTAAAGAGGTTTTTAGATTTTTACTTTGAAAACATTTTAAAAAGCGTTTAGTATTTTTTTACTGATCATTTCTTGTGACTGGCTTGAGCTACAACGCAAAATGTTTAAGGTTTGGATTTTGAATTCATCTCTGTGTGCACTCCAAAACAAGAACCCAAATTCATCTATTGGGCGGAAATCTCCATCTGCATTCAAAAATAATGATAATTATAATACCATTTTTCAAGTTTATTTTTTAAAATAAGCTAAGTACATCCGTAACAATTGTGGAAAAATACATTATTTATGCAACAATTTAAAAATTTATAAGCAAGTTTCATTGTTTACCCTTTTTTCATTTTATAATAATTCAAAAAGTGCCTTATTCCCTTAAACAAAACTGAATCTAACATACGATAAAAACAAAAGAAAAGTTTTATTAAGGAAATTTTATGTTTAAAACTTTGGCGTGAAAATATTGAAGTTAGCAGCAATGCTCATATTAATTTTTCCAACAATTTTTCTAAGCAATTTTTATGTAACGTTATCGCTTGAATTTCGCAAGTTGTTAGGAACATAACAAAGCAACATCTTTAAATATTTATAGAAAGTGATCGATATCTTCTGATATCAGAGTAATAACTGAAGTAATAAAGTGTATTAGAAATATTTTATGGGACGTTATCGATTAATAGGATTACGGCTGGTTGCTTAGGGCAACGAACCAAATATAAATTGTGTAGTTCGTAAAAACATTGTTTACACTTTTATTCTGTTAATATTTTTTTAGATGTGCCCTTTAGACGGTGCCCTTGTAATAACATAAGATATGTATAACTAATAAAATTTTTTCATAACTTTTCATTTTGGTGATTTACATTTAAGCCTTTGGGGGTCATTTGTTTGGGGTGAAAAGAGGGGGGAGAGGCGGAATTTCTTTAAAAATTAAAACTGTCAAATGAGAAAAGTTAATGTTTACGGATATTTAAATAATATATAACTTCCTAAAGTGTAATTATTGTAACTATAAGTATTAATATAGGGGAACATCGGGTAGTTCCGGACACTTGGATAAATTGCAAATAAAAAAACAAATTAATGAAATTTCTGTCATTATTTTATACTTAAAATAAAATTACGAGCTTCTTAAATGATTTTAATTAAACATTGCTAATAATATCGAATTGTTTAACAATATGTACTAATTTTTTTGCGTTACAAGAAACGGCGGGTAACCCCGAACATATTAATCAATGGTATCCAACCAAAATTGTACAACATTTGTTACAAACATCATTAGAACTTTTATATAAATAAATTTCCTAAAAAAACTGAGCAATGGACAAGAATGAAAACTTACGTATTGTATACTTGATAACCTGCAATAAAGTTAAAACAGGAGCAACGAAGATTTATTGACGAAAACGAAACACTCACTCACCACTAACTTACTCGGCGCACATGTCACATTTTAACTGTAATTATTTTGACTCTAAAGGACATTCATTTACAATAACTCTTTATTTACGCAGCACTTTAAATTTCTTAGAAATTAAAATGTTTGGGGCTACCCGACTTTCCCCAACTGTAAAAAAGGTAAATGTTTCTTTATCTACGAAAATATAATATTGTCCCGAGATAAGTCGGGGATAAAAAACACTGTTTCCCCATACCTGTCGCCGGTTAAGAGGTAAACAAAAATGTCAGAAACATTTTCCAAGTTACCCAATTTTCCGAAAAAAATCATAAAATGAATGTGTCTATGTATTTTCGTATTTATAATATTTAAACCAATGGTCATTCAAAAAAATTGACGCCTTAAAGATTTTCCGCCCCTAAAGGTGACTGCAGTATCAGTCGAAAGCACTTAGGTGTCAAGTTTGTACCACTTTTTAACATCTACGAGGATTTTTATGCTTATAAACATACTCGTACGCATTAAAAGATAAAAATTATTCGCTCTTTTTCTTAATTAAAATTAAAAGTAAAAATCGAAAAAAAATTCAGCTTGTATTTCTTAACTTTCATTTCTAATTTTTAAAACTGGAAGTGTTTCTGAAGATTTTCAGATTAGTTTTGATTTGAGTTTAGATGTGAGTTGCCATTTCTGTGTTTCAGCATCAAAATTATTCTGAAATTTGTAAAAAATCGTACATTTGAAATCAAACATATGGACAAATGCCGCCATGTATAATTGAATTTAGGAAATAATTATTTAATTAGCTTTAAAAAATCTTTTCATTACTCGAAACATTTTTGTCCAAACCGTAATCCTGTACTACAATTACTTGATTTTATATTGATTTTTGTAATGCGTCAAGGACATTTGGGAACACTCTTATTTCTCGTTACTTTTAAATATTTGTTTCGGCAGTGTAACCAAGTACTACGATTTTTAAATTAAAACACACATAAAAAAAGCCTGCATTCAATCCTTAAAGGTATATACAAATATCCTACAGACAAACATACAATAAACCCAACTTATGTGGAAAATTAGCCAGAGCCAATAATCGAGCCCGGGACCACAGTGTACCAGGCTGCTGCTCTAACACTGAGCTACTGTGTAGTTCCGGGTTCGATTCCTAGCTTTGGCTAATTTTTTACATAAGTTGGGTTTATTATATTTATTGTATTTTTGCCTTTAGAATATTTATACATACCTTTTTAATGTTTTTTATTTATTTGAATTTAGTTTACTCTCAACTATAGGTGTAGATTTTCCAAATTTTTAAGGAGCCAATACCTCATAAATTCAAACAATCCAATCACCACATTGTGAAAGAAAAGTGTAAAATAAATAACATTTATATGAGGAAAAAATTTGGGAACTCAAAATAGAAAATATCTAAACATGTACAAAAAATAAATTATTAAATCAAGCATATATATATCATTTAATCACACAACTCTGAAGCATCTGTCTTCTCTTACAGTAAACATACTTTAGTAATAATTTCTAACAATTAATATCTATATATTTCTCGTTGCTTCTAAATATTTGTTTCGGCGGTTCAACCAAGCAATGCGAATTTCTACTTCTTTGAATTCATTTCTTGTCCGTAGTTCTTTTATTTTTTTGCAAAACTAAAATCAATTCAAGAAAACAAACTGTTACAAAACAGCTTTTTACAGTTTGTGATATAAAAACAATCAATATCATTCCTTTCCCATGAACTGCATTGGATTTCTCATGGTGTCAAAACAATAAGAGTAATAATAAACAGTTGGATAGATTCGCTGTTTGTGAAATTATTGGTTCCAGACACGAGACTGGTTGCTGGGGGCAACCAATCAAGCGAAAGTGGTGTGCTTGTCTAGCTATCAATTTCTTTGTCAGTCGATATTTGGAAGTGATTGGTGACCTAGTTAAACAGTTGGTTAAGAGCGTGCTGATCGCTACAGTTATATACATTGTTATTTTGAATTTAGTTTACTCTCAGCAGTGTTCGGATAATTTCTAAAATGTAAATTTTAAACATATAGTTCCAATTACAAAAATGTTTTAAATGAGGTAAAGAGGTATTTTGAAAGCGAATTGGATCAATAAAAAAATTTATTTAAAAAAGTGCGAAGTTTAAGATATTATACGATTCACGATCCTATAAGTTACATTTAGTAAAAATATCCAATTACTCTAAAACGCGGGACAAAAATGTACCATTCTTCTAGATTTAAAACTGAGAAAGTAATAGATGTTTAAAATTAAAACACATTTTCTGGTGCGAAATGGGGTTTATTAAAAAATTTCTTGAAATATAAATAATCGTCAGACATAATTTTACTTTCAATTGTTATTGTTTTAACATAACAATATGAATTTGAGATCCATTTGCATTTTGACATATTTCAGAAAACATGTTCTCGTACAGTAAATATAAGAGAGAGAAAAAGCATGATTTTTGTAAAATGATGAAAAGCAACAGTATCGGTCCTTGACCCTCGGACAAACTTTCAAAAAATTTTAATGTTGTTTTCTGAGCATTTAAATGTATAGTAAATACCAAAAAAAAGTTGACTCTTTCAACATTACATGAAAAAAAAAACTGATCACGAGATATGAATGTAAACCTTGAGAGTATTAATTATTGTATAATGAATTAAAAATTCATTAAATGTATGTTACTTTTAATATTGATTATATTACAGTGAAACTTTAAACTTAGTGAATGTATTAATGTAATTATTTAAATCATCTTAAACCTATTTAATACAAATCCACACTATAGTAATACTTGTATGACGTATACTTCTATTGACTTGTATACTTTTGTATTAAGTGGCAAATATACGCGAAATAAATTCTGCTAATAGTTTAACCACTTTGTGTATGATCTTTCGAGCATGGCCAAACTTATGTCTGCTCAGATGCAGAAAATTGTTGTAAGTTATGCAGTTCAAAGTTTCATAACATTTGTAGAGAGTACACATAATTTTAATAAGTATGCAGATTTCTGCAACTTTGCATCTGTCGAAATCTAGATTATTTTTTTACAGTTTAGTTAGTGTTATACAGATACATTAGTTTACTGGGAAAAAAAAAAAAAAAAAAAAAAAAAAAAAAAAAACTTTTTTTTGGCAAACATTAACAGTTTAAGTAAAATATTTATAATTATGTTAATAGTTAGTATAACTTACAGTCATAAAACAATTGGATAGACTCTTTGTTTTGAAATAATTGGTTCAGGATACACGACTGGTTGCTGGGGGTAACGAAAGTAGTGTACTTGTCAAGTCATCACTTTGTCAATCGATATTAGGAATAGATTGGTGACCTAGTAAAACAGTTGGATTTAAATGTAGTTGTAATTAAGTTTATCCAGCCATTCCTAACTTTTCAAAAACTTTTTTCGATCTTTATTGCAAATTATTTTTTAGCAAACGTTCATTTGTGTAAATAACATATTTATTTTTATTTGCAATATAATACACCTTTGGTACAAGGTGAAATATTGCATTTCATCTCGTGATTTTATTTATGCATAAATTTTCTCTCGCCTGCAACCTTTATAATTTTTTGGGGTTGTCAGGAGAAAGTTATTTTCAAAAAATTGTAGATTGGTTGGTTGGTTGATTTTTGTCGTCCGATTATCTACGCTAATGGGATATAGGACCAGGGGGAGTGCCCTCCGTGAGGGTCTTTCTAAGGGAACCTAACCCGTATTTACGCAAGGTTCGAAGAAAACCACGGAAAACTCCGAACTGTTAGGCCGACAGCCGCGATTGGGTTCGAACCCAGCACCTACCGTCTACCAGTTGAGAGGTCCGAACCTCTCGGCCACTGGTGGGGCCCAAAAAATTGTAGAAAACGGCTGAATTGAAAAGATTTTGCCCTACTGATATGTTTAAAATATAACTTTTTAATTTCCTCCTGAACTAACCGCCCCCCAAAAATTAAAAATTTCACTTGCAACAGGGAAAAAATTGCAAAAAAATTGCAAAAAAAAAAAAAATAATAATAATAAATTAGAAATAGAGTACAACTGCAACATACCACAAATCTGGAGAATTTTATTTTTAATTTACTATTCTTAAGGGGTCCTAAAACTTTTATAGCTTCAAAAGTTTCGAAATTTTATTATTTTATGTATATTATACTCCTATTTTTTTCTGAATTTTTTTATATAAATAGTTCTTTGAAACAGCCATTAAAACAGAAATCATAGCTTTTGGATTTATATCCGCTAAATTGCTGAAGCAACGTTTCGAAACTTTTGAAGTAATTTTTCTCCAAATGACTTTTTTGGGCATAGCGCGCACGATGTCTCGGTAGCTTCTAAATATTTTTTTATTTTTAAAAACATACATTTCAGGTTAATCTGTATAAACTTATCCTAAAATTTCGTTTCTATTGTTTAGAAAAAAAAATTAGGTGATTATACTGCTAAAAATTTCAAATTTTTGTATTAGCTAAAAATAACTTTATATTAAAAATATAAAAATGCTTTAAAATACAGATTTATTTAGTTTCATGGTATTTATTACAATCTGAGGAACATTTTTTTTTTCTAATTTTAAAAGTAATGAGACACCTGTTTTCAATCTATTCCAGATTCAATCTGTATAAACTCATTAAAAAAATAAAAAAAAAACCCTTCATTTTTATTGTTAAAATTTTTTAAGTGATTATACGGTTGAAAATTGCAATTTTTTATATTAGCTAAAAATAACTTTATATTTAAAATATAAAAATTCTTTAACATACAAATTTATTTAATTCAGGATAATTATTACAATCTGAAGAATACATTTTTATTTTTTTCAAATTTTAAAAGTCCTGAGACAACTTAAAAACCTATTATTAGTCAATTCAATCTGTATAAACTCAACCCAAAATTTTTTATTGTTAAATATTTTTAAGTGATTATATTGTTGAAAATTTCAAATTTTTGTATTATCTAAAAATAACTTTATATTAAAAATATAAAAATATTTTAAAATGCAAGTTTATTTAGGTTCAAGATAATTATTACAATCTGAAGTATAATTTTTTTTTTTCAAATTTTAAAAGTCCTGAGATCAATCAAAATGTATTTTAAGTCAATTCTAATTGCACTCTGACCCCACCAGTGGCCTAGAGGCTCTGCTCTCGAAACTGGTAGACTACACATGCTGAGTTCGAACCCAATCGCACCCGTCGGTGTTATCGTTCGAAGTTTTTTTCGAACTATGGATTTCCTTGCGTAAATACGGGTTAGGTTCTCTTAGAAAAACACTCTCGGAAGTTCACCTCCCCCTCTCCCCCTCTTTGGGCCTGTATCTCTCGTGTTGATAATTAGTCGTCATAAGCACAACCAACCAAATTCAGTCTTTATAAATTCAATCTAAAACTTAATTTTTATTGTTATATTGTTGAAAATTTTAAATTATTTTATTAGCTAAAAATAACTTAATAATAATACTATAAAAATGCTTTAAAATAAATATTTATTTGGGTTTAGAATAATTATTACAGTCTGAGGTATAATTTTCATTTTTTCAAATTGTAAAAGTTCTGACTCCCCTTAAAACCTATCTTCAGTTGGTTCCGAATTCAGTTGTTTTATTTCCGTTTCTAAAAATAGGATTTTTATTTTTGTTTCCAAAATATATTGCCTTTTTATAGGGGAATTTATTCCAGAGAAGATGCTTTTTTCTTTCAATCTTACTTATTTCATGGTAATATTTCTTTGTTTATCTCCCGGAAAAATAAGCTAATCCGATACTAAAAGTAGGTTTCTTTTTTCTCTAGAAAAAAAATGTAAGCCTGTACTACGTCAGGATTTTTCCATATAAAATAGACTGATTTTTGCTCTAGAAGGGACTGCTCACTAAAATTCAGTAATTGTGTGTCACCCTTTTTTTCCGGTAAGGGACGGGAGAGCTTTTCTTCATTAAGGGTGTATTCGAAAAAACGCTTTTCCACCTTCAACAGCTCTAAATTTTCTGATATAATTTTAGACATATTTTTAAAAGTAGAAAATGAAATTTGCTGAAGGGATTTTTGAAGAGACATATAAGATGCCATGTGATAACATTTTACGCTCAGTTCATTAGAATTTGATTTATAAACAATTATCTTCTCAGTATGACTCTTTTTTTTTCGTTCACAGATCGCCCGCTTCGGAAATATCGGTTCAAAATGCCGTTTTTGATTGCATATTTACCGATATTTTCTGCATTTATCAAAGAATCGGCAGTAACGGCACCTTGTGTACTTTCTAAATAAGACAATTTGCCAGTTTGATGCATATGAGAGCAAAAATGAATTTAAAAATAAATCGGAAAATAAGCAGTTTGAATCGAAATACATCCTTAATTTATAAGTTGTATGGTACTACATTTGTCAAAATTTGATACAATCGAAATGGAATGCCATTTATAAAATAAGAAATCTTAAGTTTGTCTAATTATGTAACGTTAAATGTGCCTTAAGTAATCAAGTAAGTAATCTTTGATATTTAGATAAATAAAATAAAATTTTATAGTTTTAAACATTGCACTAAATTTATGATTAGGTGCAAATTAATATTTTATGCTCAATGTTATTTTTAATACACTCGAAATAAACTCATTTCCAGCAGATTACTATTTGGATTTACATTAAAAAAACTTAACGTTTCATTTTTTAACATTTATTTTCTCACTGCCTAAATCAACAAGAAATTGCGTTATTTAACCAATAAAATTTCAATAAAATCCATTCGCACTCCATTCCACTAAATTTAATTCAATCTGTTGCACTCATTTCCACTAAACTTAATCATAAGAAGTAATAGAACAATAAATTTCGACCAATCTCTTGGGGGAGAAATGGGAAATTTCTCTTTCTCGGCATTGCAGACAAGAGAAAATTGAAATAATCAAATATTAAATTTCATTTTCAACTAATGTAATGGTATTTTAATTTATCCCGAAGTATAAATAGGAGAATAAAGTATTTATTTCTAATTAGAGGCAAATTAATATTCCAAGCTCTAGTAATTTTTCATACTGAATTAATTAAAATGAAAATTCAGATTTGTCGAAGTTGGAAAGAAATATTTTGAAGACGTTAAAGCAACAATTGTTAAATTTAGCGGTTCTTTAAAATATTTAGAATATATGTAGTCAGTTTGATAAAGCAGAAATATTTTTACAAATACACTTTTTTTTTCATTATTTTAAAACTAGATGGGGAAAGAAGTGTGTCAAACATTTTATATTCAAAACCTTATGTCATTTGGATTAAACTACGATATATTTACTTCAAAAAATAAATAAGTAATGAGAGATTTTAAAATGCCCAACCATTGTCTGTTTAGACTAAATTTTTTTATAACTATTTTATAAAATAGCTTATTTTTACTAATTTAATATATCATGAACAAATATTTTCTAAATGTCACATTGTTATTACACAAATTTTATGACCTGTTTTAATAAAAAATCAGTTGCCGACATGCTGCCGACACTTAGAACACACATAAACCACTGCGCCGATACCGACGCTTAAGGCCCCACACTAGGCACAGAAAAAGACCCGGATGATAATGTAAAGTCTATGGGAGTGTTCTTTTCAAATATCTCGTTCAGTTTTTTTATATTTTTACATGATTTTTGCATAGGATAGCTGAGGACGATCTACAACCGGCCTAGTTTTTACTTTTTCAATTTTACTTATAGATTTTTTTATATTACGATAGATTGAATTTCTGAACTGGTTTAAACCGGTTTTGAAAGTTAAATTTTTTTTTTTTTTTAATCTTAAATCAAAACTGAAAAAGTAACACCATAGGCCGGTTGTGGATCGTCCTTAGCTATCCTTTGCAAAAAAAAAGGCGAAATATTTGAAAAGAACGCCCCCATAGACTTTACATTACCAACCGGGTATTTTTCTGTGCCTAGTGTTGCGCCTTAACCAACACTACCGGCTGCGGTCCGATCGCGTGCCGAAAGGTATGTGTTTGCCGAGTATATTTTTATATCTATATAATTTTTATATTTTTATATAATTACACACACACATACACATACACACATACGTATTCATATAGGTAAAGTATTTGAAAGTTCTACAGATAAATTAAGAGGAATGGCAAAAAAATCAAGAAGATAAAAATAAATTAACATAGAAAAACGGGGTCACAACTCACGTATTTAATCGAAAATACAGCGAATACTGCCTTAATACATGCTGAAGACAATAACTTTCTGAAAACTGATGTTTCTACTGAAATATAAAAATAAATTTTCTAACTTTGTTTTAAACGTGAGAATATTGAATAACGTAATAGAAAGTTTCTATTATGCACGGCAGCAGTATGCACTTGATGCCTCACACTTTTTCCTGCGATTGCCATTTCATAAGGTATCATCGATTGTTAGAGCTTTTTAGGACGCTATAATATTTCGCACAAAATAAGATACTTATCATAGCATTTCCATTTCAATTTTTTCAATTTTCTCAATATCATTACCGTCAACACAAGTTCAGCTAGAATAAAAAACCTTGTATTTGTGACTAAGTACGAGATTTTCAACCCCTTGTTCTATGGAATTTTTTCATCCTCCTGATGCATTCTATCATCCCGCTTAATTTATCGGTCTAATTTTGGAACATCCTGTGTGCATACATAAATAGTATACATTCATTGCTCTCTTTTTTATTAAAAAAAATCTACATGAAATTTACTATGAAATTTTCTAGAAATTTCATATTTTGCTTCTTTTTAATTTAATACCGGCATTTCTTCAATCCTATTATTTAATAGTTTTCCTATATGTTCTTTTAAATCAGCATATAAAATAATTCATTACGTTTTGTTTTATTACTATAATATGCTTAGAAATTATTACATTTATATTGTTAACAATTATCCCCTTTTTTCTAATTTTAAGCCGTCAGAAATCGTTATTAACTGCTATTATCAATTAACTTGAACTTAATTAGCTTCCCTTCATAAATAACAGTCAACAATAAAATATATAAAGTCTGTCCTACCATGGTTGATTTATCCAATGTAATAAATACCAGGCAGAAAAATTAAATCCACTGAAGCTAAGCACAGTCTTTTTTGAAAATTCTATAATTTTTTTCTTTACACTCTACATTAAAAGGATATTAAACAAAAGTTAGAAAAATACAGTTAAATTTTTACAGAGAACAATTTTTGTTACATGTTTACATTTACAAATAAAATAGAAGACTGACAAAGAATTAAACTTTAGCACTGACGAAACATCGATTGCATCACAACCTTGAAATACATAATTATAGGAAAAACAGTCATTATTATTGCGAAATATCTCGATTACAAATTGAAAATGAAAGTACTTGATTAAATTAAATAAGATAAATGTTTATAGTTTCAGGAAATCATCATAAATCTATCACCCCTGCTTGATTTCTGAAGCTAATATAGTCATTAAGTTTAATTGGCTTCGATGTTTAAGGAAATCAGCCTTAGGTAAAGGCTTAGTAAAGATGTCAGCAGTCATGTCCTTGCTTGGGCAATATTCCACGTCTATAATTCCTTTATTTCGAAGATCCCTTATACTGTGAAATTTTATATCCACGTGTTTGGTTTTCGAATGATATCTTTCATTTTGTGTCATCTTAATGCAGGATTGATTGTCTTCGAAAATTGTTATTGGCAAAGTTTGATTTAACTCTAGATCCTTTAAAAGATTAATTATCCACGTTGTTTCTTGGGCAGCACTGGCAACTGATACATACTCAGCTTCGGCTGAGGATAGAGCAACTGAATTTTGTTTCTTTGTTTTCCAAAAAATAGCTGTATTTCCTAGCTTACATAAATTTCCGCTAGTTGATTTTCTATCATATTTATCTCCTGCCCAGTCTGAATCCGCATATGTTGTTAGGATTGGTTTATTTTTATTGCAGATAATTAATTTTATGTCTTTTGTAGTTTTTAAATATTTTATCACTCTTTTTATTGCATTCCAATCTTTTTCTCTCGGTTTTTCATTTCTTCGACTAAGAATACTAACGGCCGCTGAAATATCTGGCCTACTGATAGTAGCTATATATAACAATGCCCCGATTGCCTGCCTATATTTGCTGTTGTTTGGAAGTAATTTTTCTTCATCAATTGTGTTTAAATAACCTGGTTCCATCGGAGTATCACAGGGTTTTTCCTCACTTAGATCGAATTTTTCAACTAGTTCTTTTATTTTGTTTCTTTGATCGAGAAAAAAATTTCCTTCTTTATTTCTGCTTATATTTATACCCAAATAATAATTTACAGTTCCTAAATTCTTTACTTCAAATTCTTTTTTAAGTTGAGTTATGGTCTCGTCTATTTCTGTAGTATCCCCTGAAATTAACATGTCATCCACATAAATGATGATATAAGTAGTACCGTTTTGTGTTTTTCGCATGAAAAAGACATGGATCGGCAGTGCTTTGCACAAAACCTAATTTTTCCAAACTTTCACTTATTTTAATATTCCATGCCCTTGCGGCTTGTTTTAAGCCTTAAATTGCTTTTCTTAGTTTACAAACTTTATTTTCTTGTCCCGGTACAACGTACCCTTCTGGCTGAGACATGTAGACGTCTTCTTCTAAATTTCTGTGAAGAAATGCTGTTTTTATATCAAGATGGTTTACAACTAAATTTTTGTATGCCGCACAGGCTAAAAATGTCCTCAATGTTGTATATGATACTACTGGTGCAAAAGTTTCGTAGTAATCGGTTCCAAATTTTTGAGAAAAGCCCTTAGCGACTAAACGTGCTTTGTATTTATCAATTTCACCATTTGAATTATATTTTAATGAAAATACCCATTTGCAATTTATCACTTTTACGCCAGGTGGAGGATTAACTAAGTCCCATGTTTTGTTTTTTCTTAAAGAAGCAATTTCTTCCTTAGTTGCTTCAGACCAATTGTTTTTATCATAGGGATTATCAATTAATTCAATATCCTTCCATTCTGATGGTTCTAATATTTTATTTTCTGTTGAAAAATATGCAAATCGATCAGGTGGAACACCCCTATTTGATCTTTGTGATCTTCTAGGTTGATTTATTTCAATATCTTCATTACTTGTTTCATTATTTTCCTGCATATTTATAACAATTTCAGAAGATTTCCCCCCTGCTATTTCGGGTTGTTTTTGAACGTTGATGTCGCTTGTTATCTCAAAGCTTTGTACCCTTTGGTTTGAATTAGAGTTTTCAATAAATTTTACTGTTCGTGCGCGTATTACTTTATTATTTCCAATATAAATTCTATAACCTTTTGATCTATTGTCGTAACCGACAAAGGTTCCTTCAATTGCTTTGTTATCGAGCTTGTTTCTTTGGGATTTATCAAGATAAGCGTAAGCTTTGCAGCCAAATGTTTTTATATTTCTCAAATCCGGGATTTTATTTGTCCACAACTGGTATGGTGTTAAGTTGTGTGATTTTGTTGGTAGTCTATTTAGCAAATACACCGCTGTATTTAAAGCTTCGCCTCAAAATTTCTGAGGTAGATTAGCTTCCGATAATAGGCAACGTGTCATTTCAACTAATGTCCTGTTCTTCCTCTCAGAAACACTGTTTTGAGATGGAGAATATGGTACTGTTAATTGATGATGAATACCTGTTTCGGATAGAAAATTTTCTACTTCATCGCTAATGTATTCTCCGCCGTTATCTGTGCGGAATTCTTTGATCGTGTACCCGAATTTGTTTTTAGTAAAGGCTACATATTCCTTTAATTTCTCAATTACTTCGGTTTTCTTTGATAAAAGATATATCATCGTAAATCTACTGAAGTCATCTGTAAATGTGAGAAAAAATGTCTTTCCTCCTATGCTTTCTGTTGGCATCGGCCCACAGATATCTGAATGTACCAGGTCTAGGACCTTTTGAGCTCTGTTTGTTGCTTGTTTTGGATACGGTGCATCTGTTAATTTACATTTTATGCAACTTTCGCAAATTATATCGTGTTTACACTCTTTTATTTCTATTCCTGTTGCTAAATTTTTAGATATTAGTTGCTTAATGGAATTTATGTTCCTGTGTCCAAGTCTTTTATGCCAAAGCTCAATGCAGTTTTTATTCTTGCATTGATGAGCTAGATTTGCATAGTTATCTTGTTTAGGTTTATACAGATCTATTTCATACAAATTATTTTCAATTTTTCCTTCTAAGAATGTTTTCCCATTTTGGGTTAATTTACATGTTTTGTTTTCAAATGTGAGCTTACAACCATGTTTAACAGCTTTGCTAACGGACATTAGATTTGATTGTAAGTCCGGCACATACAAAACATCCTTCAAAGTTATGTCGTTATTTTTTGTTTGTAATTTTATAGTCCCTGTACCTTGAGACTCGAGAGTTTTCCCGTTCGCTATCGTGACAGTATTTTTATTATTTGTGTTAATGTCAACGAATAAATTTATATCATTACACAAGTGCGAGCTGCTCCCTGAGTCAATAATCCAGGTAGATTTATAATCATTTCGTGCGAGAAAAGATATTTCTTTTTCTTCGCTATTATTTTTCAGAGTCTGTGTATTTCTTTCTATTTTTGTTTCCGGAGTAACTTTATTTATTTCAAAACATAACGACGAATTTTGTTTATTTTTATCATTTGTTTGGTTTTTAGAATTTTTATTCTTAAGAAACCAACAATTTTGTTTCACATGTTTTTTTCGTTTACAGTACGTACAAAAAAGATTTTGTTCGCGCTTTGGAAATGGTTTTTGATTAAATTTTATAGCTTTGTATGCATTTTTCATTCGACGAATTGGAGCTATCTTGTCTCCTTTGAAATTCGTCTGTTAATTTCCCTTTAATAAAATTAGAATTTAATTCCTCCTCAGATTTAGATTCTAACGCAGTAATAAGAGTGTCGTAACTCGGTGGGAGAGAGCATAACATGAGTGCTGATAGATGAGAATCTTTTATCTCTTCACCCATTGCCTTCAATTTATCAGCGGTTTCTAAGATCTTTACAATATGATCATTCATGTTGCCGTTTTCTGCAAGTTTTATGCTGTATAATTTACGCAATAAATATAATTTACTTGATAAGTTAGCGCGTTCATGTATTCCTTTTAAAACTAGCCAAGTAGCTTTAGCTGTTGTTTCATTTTTTACGTAAATCAATTGCGAGTCTTCTAATGTTAAATTAATCGTAGCTCTAGCTTTATTATCTTTCCTAGTCCATTCATTATTTAATGGAGTTGGTGGATCGTCAGTTATATGACTATATAAATCTTCCTTCATAAGAAGCATTTGGAGTTTAAAACTCCATATTGCATAGTTATTTGAGTTTAATTTTTCTATAGTAAAACTTTCTTTTGAAGAAGCCATATTCTTTATTTTGTTTCTGCCTTAATTCAACTTTTATAACTTTTACTTTTACTAATTTTCAACTTTATTTTAATTATTTTCAACTATAGTTTAATGTAATTCAATTTTGTTGTTGTTCCTTAGAAGAGAGCAACATTGCTAAAAGTTCAGTTCTGTCAGTCTGATAATCTATTATATCAATTAACTTGAACTTAATTAGCTTCCCTTCATAAATAACAGTCAACAATAAAATATATAAAGTATGTCCTACCTTGGTTGATTTATCCGAACGGCGTGATTTATCCAATGTAATAAATACCAGGCAGAAAAATTAAATCCACTGAAGCTGAGCACAGTCTTTTTTGAAAATTCTATAATTTTTTTCTTTACACTCTACATTAAAAGGATATTAAACAAAAGTTAGAAAAATACAGTTAAATTTTTACAGAGAACAATTTTTGTTACATGTTTACATTTACAAATAAAATAGAAGACTGGCAAAGAATTGAACTTTAGCACTGACGAAACATCGATTGCATCACAACCTTGAAATACATAATTATAGGAAAAACAGTCATTGCGAAATATCTCGATTACAAATTGAAAATGAAAGTACTTGATTAAATGAAATAAGATAAATGTTTATAGTTTCAGGAAATCATCATAAATCTATCAACTGCAACTGATTCTTATAATACTTGAAAGGGTTTTGCAATGCGGTATAAGACAGCTGATTCTGCGACTATCCTGAAAATTTGTAAACATTTCATCTTGTTTCCATTAAAACAGTAAGTTTTTCACTCACATGATCCATTCTTTAATTTACGCGTGTCTTATTTATGTCCAATATATATTTTACGGTTAATCGGGCAATGGTAGAAATTTGCATTAAAGCTAGGGTTCTTATTTTAAATTCATAAATTAACCGAAATTTAAACCGTATTTTTCCTTCGAAAACGAGTATGAATAAACAGTTCCGTTTTTATTCATGATATTTCTCATTTTTTCATTCCTTTTTTATATTTTAATATTTGAATTTATGTATTTTCCAATATCATATTCTACATTTCGAACGATGGATTTAATGGTGAGGTAAATGATTTTTCTTGTTGTCTTTTTTTCATTTGTTAAAATTTTTTAGTTACAAACAGTTTGACAAAATATGTCTCACATATTTCTTATTTCCTACTTATTTATGCCTTTGCCTTCTTGTTAATATTGATCTTTCACCAATTTAGGTGCTATAGTGTGTGAATTTTATTTAATACTTCATTTATAAGTGATTAGATCTAGTCTTAAAAATTCATTAGCAATTTGTTAATTTAATAAATGTTGTTCCAAATTTAATATGTATAATGGATTGTATCATGTCTTGATACTCAATTTTATAAATTACATTTGAAATAGATGATGATTTGTTATACTCTATAATGGTTATATAAACAAGTTTGCTTTAACCCTTTCGGGTCTGATTTTTATAATTTTTAGAAAAAAATACTTTTACGTTAATAACTTTACTACTAGCTATCCAATTAGATTACTTAGTGTTAAAAGAATATTTCATTACCTGAAAGATAACAAATGTTGTTTTTTGCGTATTATTCAATTAATATTCATACGACAATAGCCTAAGGAAGAATTTTTGTTGATGTATGTATGTCGGCCAATTATCTACACTATGGGATATAGGCCTTAAGGGGTGGGACGCCCTCCGTGGGGGTCTTTCTAAGGGAACCTAACCCGTATTTACGCAAGGTTCGAAGAAAACCACGGAAAACTCCGAACGGTTAGGCCGACGGTCACGATTGGGTTCGAACCCAGCACCTACCGTCTGCCAGTTTGAGGTCAGAACCTCTCGGCCACTGGTGAGGCCGGAAGAATTTCTGAAGATATTTAGAAAATATTCTATAACAATAAGATTTAACTTATATTACAACTTTTTAATACTTTTTGCGCTTTATTACACTTGATTTTTTCAGAAAAGTAACTTTTAGTAAGAGTGAAATATATGTTTAAAATAAAAGAATTGCAAACGGCACAAAGAGAATTAAGCAAATAATAATAATTATTACTAAATGCTTAATCATAAACGAAGTCATATATTAAATGCATAAACATATACTAACATTACTACATATAAATAGTAGCAAAAGTATTTCTTAAAACAAATAATGCTCCAACAAAATACATGTACTATTAATAGTACAGCAGACCCGAAAGGGTTAACAAATATGTCAGTTTCACTCTTTTTTATTCTAAGAAAAAGAACTGCAATCAAATAAATGAGAAATTAACACATTTATTAGTCTTTAAAACTCCCTTCTTTTTATACTGGATTTTATCTTTGCAATAAAATTCCAAAATAAAATGGTCGATACTAATTCCCATTTCCCTAAGCTGAATCAATAACTTATAAAATGGCAAGACAGGGGAAACTTCAAACAATTTGAATGAAACAAAATTTCACTTTCGCAGCAAATGTAACAAAACAGAAATAATCGAACTTTAAACCCAATATCTAACTTGTTTCTTAGAAACAAATTTCTCATTTAAAAGGCTAAATTGTTTTATGAAGTATTACTTTTGTGCAAATGTCAAGTAAACGCTTAATGTTCAATTTATCATTTTATTTCGGTGTTGTGAAGTAAAAAGAAAGAACAAATTTCTATCAACCGCTTGAAGAAATTTCTTTTTCATGGCACTGAAGGTAAAAGATAATTGAAATTATGAAATAATATTTGCTTTTATACTGCATAAGGAATTTAATAGGTATTGTAATACATTAATCTCGGTTAGCATTTTTTATGTAAATGTCAAGTAAACACATTTAATGTTGAATTTATAGATTTATTTTTGTTGTGAAAACGAAAGAAAAACAAAATTATGCCAATTCTTGGGGAATTTTCTTTTTCATGATACTGGAGGGTTGAGAATGTGTAATATTATTTGTCTTTAAATTACATGAGAAATTACTGAATAAGTATTTTGGTATATTAATCTCGATTAATACTTTTTATATAAACGTCGTAAATATTAATGTTCGATTTATCAATTTATTACTGCTGTTGTGAAAAAGAAAAAAAAAGTTTATGTCGATGCTTGGACAGTTTTTCCTTTCATGATAATAGAGAATTGAAATTATGAAATATTATTTGCGTTTAAATGACCTAAGAAATTTGAAAAATATTGTGGTATATTAATCTTGATTAATACTTTTAATGTAAATATGAAATAAATAGCTAATGTTCTATTTATGGTGGTTATAGTGCAGAAAAAAGAAAAAAATATTAAAATAAAAAATTTTTATAGCATTGTGGTACATTAATCTCAATAAGACTTTTTATGTAAATATTAAGTAAACACTTAATATTGAATCTATCCGAATAAATGGATGTAGGATATTGTAAAGGATATTGTGTATTGTATAAGGATATTGTGGAGAAGAAAAACAAAATTTGTTTAATAGCTTCGGAAAATTTCACTTGTATAATACTGCAATGAAATATTGTCTTGATATTGCGTAAAAACTTAATAGTATTGTGATGCATAAATCTCAATAAGATTTCTTAAGTAAGTATTTGATATTCAAATTATCTATTTATGTCTGTTATTGTGAAGAAAAAAAACAAATTTAGTCCAAATGCTTCGAGAAATTTCACGTTCATAGTACTGGAATGTAATGTTATTTGTGTTCATATTGCATAAAAAAACTTAAAGTAATGTAATACATTAATCTCAATAAGACTTTTAATATAAATATTGAGTAAGCACTTGATATTCAATTTATCTATTTAAGTCGGTTATTGTGAAGAAGAAAAACAAACTTATTCCAAATGCTTCGAGAAATTTCACTTTCATAGTACTGGAATGAAATATTGTTTGTGTTCATATTGCATAAAAAATTTGATAGCAGTGTGACATACTGATCTAAAATAATACATTTTATAAAAGTCAAGTAAACAGTTAATATTAAATCTATTCATTTATTTTAGTTATTGTGAAGAAGAAAGAAACACAAATTTCATCCAACCGCTTCGACAAATTTCACTTTCACAGTACTGGAATGAGATGTTATTTGCAATCCTGTTACCTACGAAATTTGATATCATTGTGATATGTTGATCTCAAATAATATTTTTATATAAATATCAAGTAAACAATGTTCAATTTATCAATTTATTTTGGCTATTGTGAAGATAAAAAGAAAAACGAATTTCAGCCAACCGCTTACAGAAATTACTTTTTCATCATAGTGGAATAAAATATTATTTGTGTTCATATTGCATAAAATTTTTTATAGTATTGTGATACATTAAACGCAAATAATACTTTTTTGTGTAAATGTCAAGTAAACACTTAATAATAAATTTATCCATTTATTTTGGTTATCAAAAAGAAGAAAAAAATAGGCAGTCCAGATGCTTCAAGAAATGTCATGCTATTGGAATGAAATATTACTTGTGTAAATATTGCTTAGAAATGTGATATTATTTTGACGTATATCAAGTAATTGTAAATGTCAAGTAATCACTATGTTTAATTTATCAATTTATTTTAATTGTTGTGAAGGAGAAAGGAAAACCAACTTTGGCAAACCATTTCCGAATTTTCTTTTTCATGTTTTTGAAGTTAAATTACAAATGTAATTAATAATAAATGTTATTTGTGTTTATATTGCATAAGAAATATAAAAGGTATTGTAATACAGTTGAACACCGTTATAACGAACTTTAAGGGACCGAAGTTTTTGTTCGCTATATCCGGTGGTTCGTTATATCCGAAACGTTAAAAAATATTAGAGTTACAAAATATGTATATTATTACATGGTACTTATATGTTCAATAATGATGTTTTAAGAAAAAAGAGACGTAAAATCTATTAGATATGATCATTAATGAATTGAATTTTCTAAAATTGATTACATTTAACTGAAACAATTCTGAATGAATTAACTAAAAATGAAAACGATTAGAAATACAATACAGCGTTGATTATCCGAACAAATCGAGGCTGACTCTAGTTCGGTTAAATGAGCAGAATGATGCTGACTATACTAGAATGCTTACACTTTATAAGCAGGCTTAGAATGACTGGTGGAACAGTGGAAAAGTAAAAAAAGAAAGAAAAAAAATCATGGTCGACAAAAAAAAAAATGTTCGTTATAACCGATTTTTAAGATTTTGGAGGTCGTTTTAAAAGGGTAAATTTGTATTAAATACAATAGGAAAACGGTGGGACCAAAATTTTCGTTCGTTATATCCGAGAGTTCGTTATAAACCGGGTTCGCTATAACGGGGTTCGACTGTACATTAATCTCTATTAAGGAAACATAAAACATTTATTTACATAAAATAAAGGTGAAAAAATTAATAGTAAACTTTTTAAATACTGATTATATTCAAACTTCAGTCTTACTTATGTATTGTCAGCGTTGGCAAGTTTCTTCCAAAGTGGAAACAACCGCGGAAAAAATATAGGAAAAAAACTGTCTAGAAGAAATGGAACAAGCTGTTATTCTTCAAGAATTTACATGTAAATTTCAAGTTTGCAAGATATAACGTTTTCTTCTTATAATCTTGGGTAAATTAATTCTATATGGTCAGATCTATACAAATTTAGCGAATTATAAATGCTAAATTAATATTTACATCAGTTTTTTTTTTTTTTTTTAGCCAAGATCACACACTTGTCTAAAGTTTTTCAATCATTGGGTACATGAAGACAAGAAATAATCATATCCAAACGTATAATGTCAATTAAGTTATTCTCTTCATCCAGCATATTTTAAAATTATTTGAACTTTTGAAACTAGTAATAATTAGTAAAAATAATTTACCAGCAGTAAATTGAAACCCATTTAAATAAAAGAGTGCTTTTAATTTACATCAGTTTTATTTAGTAATTTACAAAAAAAATACTGTATTCAAAAATTTTTATTAAAATCCTCATTTTCCTTATTATAGTGTAACATGATATTACAAAACAAAAGTTTTTTAGAATATGATTCTGCAATCAGTTTCTCAACTTAGAATGGATGAATGCAAAAGATGAAAAAATAATTATAATAGCTCTTGTAATAAAAATGTAATAAGCCTTGTGATATATTAATCTCTATTAAAGCAACATAATTCATTTATTTACTTACAATAAAGGTGTTATGCTTAATAAACTGATTTAATAAATGATAACATTTATAATTCAATTTTACTTGTCTATCACTACTGTTTCTTATTTTCAATAAAGGTCAATTTTATATGTAATAATAAAGGTCAATATTACAATTTGTTTAAATATTGTTAAAATTACGAATTAAGTTTTTCTTTTAATGTTCTATTTAAAAGGTACATTTTTACAAACATTTATTATGTCTAACGATGATTCAATGTAGTTGATATAAAAAATATTTTTATAAAAATAAAGTTATTTCCTTAGACGTCATTCTGCTGTTCTATTGCTATTAAAACTTAATTTTTTAGAGTCTTTATTTCTACGGTGATTTTAAGATGCTTCAACTTTTCTTATTATAACAAAGAAAATCGCAATCAAATATCTCATAAATAAATGTTTTTATTACTTTTAATATCACTCTTTTGATTTAAGCTTTTATGTATACTACAGTTTTTTTTTTCAAATGATCAGTACCCTATTTACTAAATTGGTTCAATAATTTATAAGATGGAGTGAAAATAAAACGGTAGACAGTTTCAGTAAACATAAAATAATTTTTATAGCAATTGCAGTATCAAAGCAGACGTCAAAGACTTCAAAAATAAAGTCATTTGTACCTATTTCGCTAAATGGAATCCATAATTTATAAAATAGAATAAAACTGAAAATGTCAGACAATTTCAGTGAAATAAAAAAATTACTTTCTCCATCATTGAATTATCAAAGTAAACATAATCGAATTGTTACCCCATACCCAGTTTCTTAATATATTTTATTGACTTTAAAATTATAAATTGTTTATGAGTTATTTCTTTTTACGTAAATCTCAAGAACATATTTTGTACTCAATTTATCAATTTGTTTCAATTGTCTCATTTTAGCAAGTTATGAAATTTAGATTTATCGAATAATAAATTAAGTGTAATCAAGCAATTTTGAAAAAATTCTTTTCTTCGCTTAATGATATTTCGATATTCTTCACTGTGTAATCTTACGCGAAGAAATGCTTCTGTAGTTAAATCGGCTTTCAATATTTTAAAAATTATGTAGCGTCTGCTTTTTAAACATGACACATCGTTCTATCTATTTTTAGAGTCCACGCTACTGAGGGAAAAAGACCCGGATGATAATGTTAAGTCTATGAGAGCGTTCTTTTCAAATATATCGCTCAAATTTTAATATTTTTACATGTTTTTTTTTTGGGCATAGGATAACTGAGGACAATATACAACCGGGCTAGTTTTTACTTTTTCGATTTTGGTTATATATTTTGTATATTATGATAGTTTCAATTTCAGAACCGGATCAAACCGGTTAAAGTATTTTTTTTTTTTTTTTTTTTTTTTTTTTTTTTTTTTTTTTTTAAATCTAAAACCAAAAATGAAAAAGTAAAAGCTAGCGCGGTTGTAGATCGTCCTCAACTATCCTATGCTAAAAAGTCATATAATAATATTAAAATTTGAGCGAGATATTTGAAAAGAATTCCCCCTTTGACCTTACATTATCATCCGGGGTCTTTTTCACTCATTAGTGTGGGCTCTTAGTAGTCTCTCTATTAGTGTGGGAACTACACTTTAAAGAATTTCGTTTTTACTAATATACATTTAGTTATTATATATAAATATTATATAGAATTGACAGAGAGGCGGCTGCACAGACAATCACCTCATCGAGTTCACGGATGAAAATCTACGATTAGTTAAATCTCGACTCGCATATTAAAACGCAATCGGTCTGCCAAATCGTATTTTGTGGGAGAAACACCCAAAAAAAGATTTTAGCAGTTGATTCATAGGTTTACCATTATGTTTTCCTGCTCCCAATCCTCCATGTTTTCATACTTTTGGGTGCAGGAAAGCACAATGGTAAGTCTACGAGTGAACACCTAAAATCGGTTTTTTGGGTGTTTTCCACCAAGATATGACTTGGCAGATCAATTGCATTTTAATATGCCAATCGAATTTAAACTAATCCTAGATTTTCATCCGTGCACTCGATGAGATGATTCTCTGTGGTGTCGCCTCCCGGTCTTTAATATTAAGTTTCATGTTTTATATTTATAAGGTATAGATTTCAGTACTAAAATTCTCTCACTAATTTCATAAAACTTCTAAAGTAAACATTTTGTTCTGCCATTTAATGTCTGTGAACAGTGATTTTTATTTATTTATTTTTATTTATTTTTTTTTGGGGGGGGGGTGTTCTTATTTGTAAATTAAATGTTGTTGTTTATTTAGTTTTGTGCTACTTTGTGATTTGAAGTACATTATTAATTAATTAGTTATACAAAAAATAGAGAATTTAGAAAAACTGATTTTGACTTAAAAAACTTTTATAGGAATAAAAACTTACAATTTTTTTAATTTAAATATTTTTAAAGTTTATTGTTTTTTTTTATACAATACCGTGTTTAAAAGTCTTAAATTTTTATAAATATTTGTTAAATCACTCCATTATTTTTTGTATGTAATAAGTGTATGTAATAAAAAAGATGAATTTTACAATATAATGAAAAGAAATCAGAACAATGCGTTTTTGTCTCTGTTTGTGTGTATTTTATTTTTTATTTATTTTTTTTTCGAAATAATTTATAATTTTTAAAATCGATCCCTAATTTTATTGAGTACTCTATATTGAGGATACAAAAAATAATGGAGGGATTTGTAAAATATTTTTAGAAATCTTAAATTTAGTAGTGTGTCAAAAAAAACAGAAATTTTTTAAAAATTGTTTGAATAAAACAAAAAATCTCAACTTTTACCCACAAAATGTTTTCTTTTTCTTGAAGTATTACTTACTAAGTATTACCTATAATATTATAACTACATTATAAGTTAATGTATATCAGTAAAAAAATCTTTAAAATTCTTTAAGGGAATCGAGTCCCCTTAATGCAGAAAAATGGCGCTTTAAATATAGATTATGAAATACTAACACTATTAGAATCTTGTTCAAAAGTTTAAATTTTTTTCTAACATAAAAAGATATGTCCATTTTTTAACTGGTTATTTAAATATAACTTGCTAAAAAATATTTTCATCATTGTTGTCTATATACAGCAATGTTTGCGAATTCAGCCTTTTATATAAACTATGGAATTCTTGCACATCACTTCAAACACTAAAAATTAAATAGGCTTAAAAATCATTCAGCAGACCAGTTGCACAAATTATAATTTAAAGCACTTTCTAATCCAAAAATATATTTGCTATTGAAAAAGAAAGTTTTCGAATAATTAAATAATAATTTTCGAAAAGCATTTAACGGTAAAAGTATGGCATACTTAAAGCGATGTGTACAAATCGTTATTTTTTACACAATTTTCTTTAAGCGTCTAAAGTAATTTTTTTCTTTTTGACGTTATAAAAGTCCATGAAGCAGTGACTGGTTTTCCTGAACTTTTTTACACAAACTGACTTCCACATATGTAATTAATCTTAAATCACAAAAATAGTCGTCAGTGGTTGCCAAAGTGGTAGATGAATCCTCAGAAACAGAAAATTCTACCGATTCCAAGAGAAATAAATAGCAATGATTACAGAAGATCGCCATTTGTTGTGAATGTATCTATCTTCCGTAATTTTTTTTTTTTTTAACAAAACAGATTATTTTTAGAGCCTTCATTGTCTAAATGGGGGTTGGCGTCCGTAACTCTTGGGAGTAGAACCACCTAGTTTATTAGGGTTCCTACGCATCAAGGGATTTAGGGGGACTTTAAGTGCTTTCATGCAAGAAATTTCGTAAAGTACTGGTCCGTATATTTAAAAGTGGATTTTTTTTTTCATGAAATAAGGCAAATATTACTTGACAAAAATTCTGATTAAAAGTGCTTGAAAGCTGTTGAAGCGTAGAAATCCTATTTATGTTATTTGATTATTGCTATTTACATTGTATGTTAGTAAGTAGTTAGCTAGTAAATATGTATTCAGTTAGTAAGTAGTTAGCTAATAAATATACATTCAGTTAGTAAGTAGTTAGCTAGTAAATATGTATGCAATTAGTAAGTAGTAAATATGTATTCAGTTAGTATTTAGTAGGTATTTTAGTAAGTATGTTAGTTAGCTTGTCAGTTTCTTTAGTTAATGCCAACTTGTTTTATTTTATTTATTTATTTTTTTTTTTTAAGAATATTTCTTCTTCTCTAAAAACTCCATCAAATATAATTGTATTTGAATAACTTAGCTTAAAAATGAATTTAAATGAAAATTCAATCATTTGATAATATGAAAGACGCGCATATATTTTATCGAAGGCTCAATTCGAATAAGTGCATTTTCTTCCAATTTTATCATTCAGCAGTGACGGCGACAGCTGCTTCTATTTAAAAGAATCTCCTTGTTAAATAAGATGGAAATTATAAATTTTTATAAAGTGTATACTTTATGCGTGTGAACTTACTTACAAAATGGTTTTAGTTTATCACTTGAATTTTTTTAATTAGTATCTGTCAAAAGCTTTTTAACCCTCTTTTCCTAAAATTAAGTTTTGATCTTCACGTATAAGATCCCAGTCTTCATTTACATAATGTTGTTTAAAAGTTTAAAATACATAAATTGAATCTGTCGATTATAATCTGTGAGCATTAAAAACTAATATATTCTCAAGCATTTTTATGAAGACTTTTAAAGTTTAAATGCATTTTTCTTCCTTTAATTTTACGCACGTAAAAATTACAAGATTAAGTTCTTTTATTTCCAATAAATTTTGTCACAAATAAAGTTAGACAATAATGCATGGCGCATAAAGGAGATGGTGGATAAATATTTTGTTTTTAAGATTTATTTAATTGCTTTTGTATAATTTA
This sequence comes from Maratus speculifer, assembly GCA_964019185.1. Classification (NCBI taxonomy): domain Eukaryota; kingdom Metazoa; phylum Arthropoda; class Arachnida; order Araneae; family Salticidae; genus Maratus; species Maratus speculifer. Next base: position 205,234,663 of record OZ025302.1, on the reverse strand, counting down.
GGATATATACGTATACCTATTCATTATTGAAATCGTACACTTTTGTCCAGGTAGGATTTTTGTGGCTCAGAGAGGTGACATTATAAGAAATACTTTTGCTACTGTTTACATGTATCAATGTTAGTATATGCTTATGCATTTACCATATGATGTCATTTATGTTTAGACATTCAGTTAATATTAATAATTATTATTAATTGCTTAATTCTCTTTCGCCATTTGCGATTATTTTACTTTAAACATGTAATTCTCTCTAAATTTAAAATAAAAGTTACTTTCCTGAAAGAGCTATGTGTGATAAAGCACAAAAAGTATTAGGAAGTTGTAGTATAAGTTAAATCACGTTGCAATACAATATTTTCTAAACATCTCCAAAAATTCTTCCTTAGCCTATTGTCATATGAGTATTAATTGAATAGTACGCAAAACATCATTCGTTATCTTTCAGACAATGAAACATTCGTTAAACACTAATTAGTCTATTTGGATATCTAGTGTTAATGATATTAACGTAAATGTAATTTTTTCTAAAAATTAAAAAAAAAATAGGACCTTTTTAAAGAGTTAAGAAACTTAAAATGTTATATGTTGGGACAGTTTAAATCTATTTATCACTTAATTTAATCAAAATTAGAATAACATAAATAAATTTAAAATATTTTAAGGAAAAATAGCAAGACCCCCTATATTGTATAAAACGCAGAATGAAAATTTCTGCAGTACGCAAATTATAAGTATATATTTAACTTTCCTTTTTCGCATGAATGCTATATGAAAAACAAAATCAAGGAATTGAACTTCGATTTAGCGATCACTAAGCGCTTTATGCTTGCAGTGCCATCTATCCTTGTTATTTGAAACAAAAAGTCGAGAATAGAAATAAGAATATCCTACCGTGTTTACATAATCGTCTTGCAAGAATTTCTTATAGCTGTCACCATTTGCAATTTATTGAATTTTAACCCTTTCTGCGGCTTGCAAAATATTCCGTTCATGTTTAAAAATTCATAAAATAGTATTTATAAAAGATATTGGTATGAAAATTTTTATTTGACAAACTTACATATTTATTTATCTTATTCACTTCAAAAAATTAATTTTAATATTGATTTTGTGTTAAATCAGCCATTGTTTCTAAAAGTTACATGACGGGAAAACCCGGTTAGGCTGCTTAAAGGATTAAAATCAGTTGGTCCATTTTTGGACACCCGTATATATACCTCTACAACAATAGTAAAAATATCATCTCCTAAATTAAACCTAAAGTATCTTAATACAGGGCGTCCACTCTCAACAGTGATCATTGTCTAATTCTTTAATTGTTAGTCATAGACATATAGTTCCAAATACAAAATTATTTTACATGAGATAAAGAAATATTTTAAAAGCGATTTGAGTCATTAAAAATATCTCTTTAAAAAATTACAAAATTTAGATTTTTTTTTTTTTTTTTTTTTTTTTTTACAATTTCCCGATCATATAAGTTATATTTATTAAAACTTTTCTTTTACACTGACAAGTATATAAAGAAATCTCCATTCCTATAACACTAAAATTGACCGTGTTTAGAAACTTTAAAATTGCATCGCTTATGCCACTTTTCTGCATGTGAACAGAAATTAGTTCAGGCTGCTTTGATGGTTTAAATGCTGAGTGCTTAAAGTACACAAAGAATTTATTTCATGTGTATCTGCGCTTTGAAAGAGAAAAAATAATCCTACAAGTTTTATGATTGAGTTGACATTTATTAAGTTTTCGATTGGCTAAAATAATGGTATTTATGTTTTATTTTGTAAGAATTTGGAACTATTTCTTTTCATGATTTCTTGTAGCAAAAATTATGTTATTTTTACAAGTTTTTATTTAGCTTCAATGATCATATGTACGTTTATATAATTCAAAATTTTTACTTTAATTTTAACTCACTTTCAAATATCTGATGGAGATTTATATTTTACGTAGTCACGTAAATCCGATGATAATGTAATATTGGTAAGATTTTCGAAGGTTACCAAACATTTATACTTATTTTACCGGATGACACAAACAATTTTTGGACAGATTATAGCCAAGAAGTGGCCAGAATAGTTTTAGATTGGATAACACAAGACTCCGATAGTTGTGTTTATTTTTTAACTATTACGTGTTTTTTATCAGTGAATCAGAAAACTAATTTTTAACAATCATATCAGGACTTTTCGCAAATGATAAATTATCAATGTTAGAAAATAACAAATATCATCGGATATTATAAAATAAAGGAGATGGTTTATTTTTTTACTTTTGATGATTGATTTTTGTACTTTTCAGCACTAAATCTGAAAATGACCTTTATTTTTAAACATCACGTTATTTATTATTATTATTATTATTATTATTAATGTAAATCGTAAATGTGAAAATTAAAATGTAGCAAAAATCCAATGTTACAAAATAGGTGTAAAACTTTTTTTATTTATTTTAATTTGATTCAAAAATTTATTCAATTTTTTGGTTTATACTGGTATTTTTACCACTAAACCGCTGAGGGATCCGATGAGATGGGGAAAAGTTTCAATTTTAACTTTTAACTTTTTAACTTTAAAATGTACAATTTGTGAAAAATCTTGATGGTTAAAAATGAGTCTTTTCGGATTCAGCGGTAAAAAAAAAAAATAAATAAATAAATAAATAAAAATAAATAAATAAATAAATAAAAATCAATTATCAAAAGTTAAAAACTAAACAATCACTTCTATTTGATAGTATCAAATTTCATTTTTTTAACTTTACGATTTGCAAAAAAAACTGTACATGATGGTAAAAATGAGGGTCAATTTTGGATTCAGTGGTACAGGATACATAATAACCAGTTATCCAAAGTTAAAAAACATGACGTAACACATCTTTTGCAGGCTAGTGTAATCTATTATGTATTTTTTTTTATCGGATATAATATTTTAAAATATGTATCATTTTGTAAAAAACTGATTGTTGATTTTCATCCTTTTATTTAACAAAAATTCTGCTTTTCTAGTTATGTGTTTATTGCAGATTGAATATTTTGCATTAATAATTTAGAGTGATAAAATGTTTTAAATTTATGTTACAATTTTAGTTGTATTTTCATTTTTTTAATATTTCTGTTGAAATTATATTTTTACTGAAATTGTAAATGGCACTTAATTTTCAGCAAAAAATGTACTCCAACTTTAAACAGTTATTACTCGGTCAATTTTAATCGTAGAATAATAGAATTTTTTTTTTTTTTTTTTTTTTTTTTTTTTTTTTTTTTTGTCTTACTTGTAAGTGTAACAAGAAAAGTTTTCTTATAAGACCGGAGGATCATATAAAAATTTAAATTTCATCATCTTTTAAGAAATGTTTTTATTGACCCAAATCGCTTTTAAAATGTTTATCTCATTTAAAACAATTTTGCAATTGAATCTATATTACTAACGGTTAAGGTATCAGTCATTGGTCACCAATGAGTGTGGACACCCTGTATATCAAGAAAGCAATAGTTTCGCTGCATTTAGATTCCATTTTACAATAAACTATTCTTATGATTATATGCTGTATCCGTAAAAAAAAATCTGAAAACTCGTTAGCAAACAGTAAATTAAGGGATATATTTTTACAATTTATAACCAAGTTGTTATTATTGATTTTCTCTTTTTGGTAAAAGGAAAATGTAATATTTTGACTCCCTTGGCTCCAGTATTTTTTTTTTTATCCAGAAAAAAAACTTAATGAACACGAACGTTACTGAACCTTTAATCTTTTTCTTCTTTATTTATTTCATTGAGCATGATAAATGAAGCACTAAAGAAGTTTTATTTCTTCATTCCTTTTTACATTTATTTTTTCTTCTTCGTCAAATTTTATCACTATAAAATAATTTTATTCTCCCCAGAGACGATCGTATTACTAAAATAACTTATCTTACTGGCTTTCAGCTTGAAACAAAAGTTTTGATTTAAACGTAAAATAATTTATAAGAAATAGTAAAGATATTTAAAACTGTTTTTATTGGCATAAAAAGTGTAAAGAACTGTTATGTTTAAAAGTGTCGCAAACAAAATCAATTAAACTATACAATTTCAATCCACGTTTAATATAAAAGTAATTGTTACCTCAGACTCTACAAAGCGTGCTTTTAGAAATAAAAGCGAACTCAAGAAAAAGAAATACTCATGCAATTAAAGATAGTGATATATATATTGCATTTTAGTTTTGTTATTTCTGTTAATTAATCTAATTTGTTTTATTTTATTATAATAGTATTTATCTATATATTAACGTAAAGTTCATTTAAAATAAAATAATTAAAAAGGTTATTTTCAAATTCTAATTAAGTTAATTATGTTCTTTTTTCAATTTTTGGGGAATTTTTAACTAAAAAGTAAAATGGAATTATTTCGTTTTTTTAAGAATATTTCAAGCTAAAAATAAATGACATACAAGGAAAATTTAAAAAGGTTTCTTGTTTTGCTGATTTCTATAAAAAAATTTGAAATTTCATCCATTTCTAATCAAAAATTAAAAAGTTGAAATAGACCGCACACCAGAAAAATTATATTGATAATTTTTTAAAGAAATTTTGGCGCCATTTTCTTTCTTATTAAAATGTATAATTTTTTTTATTGTTATTGAATTTTAAAATTCATTGTAACATTTTCGATTCTTTATCGAATGAGCTTTCTACTTAATCTCTGAGCTATTTTTCACACAATCTTTTGCATTATACATGGTCAGATTCATGAGTCGGATTCATATCTGAACCTTTGTTCAAAGGGACAGATTTATTGAGCGAATTGATACAATTGCCTCTTCAAAATAAGACACCTCCTGCATCAATACACTTTTGTAAGCGGAATTTCCATGACTCGAAGGCGCCCACGTAGGCCTATTCCAGGATGGATTCGAGTTGAAGCGTTTACCTTTCAGCGCTGATTTTAAGTGCGGAAACAATAAGTCAGGAAGTCTGAACATGGTTCATTCAGAATAATGTAATACAACTGCATTGTTTATTGTTTAATAACTTAAAATATTATATCAAATCAGTAATATAGAAACGCATTTTCTATTACATAGGACCTAAATCTAATAAACCTACGTAACGTATATCAATTTAATTATATGTGAAATAGTTTAACATAATAAAAATTTGCGTCCAATATTGTCTCCCTTCCCCATATCATTATGTAACAGAAATTTTTTGTGGTGTCCTGTAAATAAATAAAAAGCGGCATATTCCACAAAATATATTTTAGAGCCCTTCATAGATGCATATCAATTTCACCATATTTCGACTAGTGTAACATCATTAAAAAGCACTTGAAATTATTTTATCTCATTGGCCGTAATGTAACGGAATACTTTTGACTGTCCCTATTTTTGAAATATGCATCCGATTTTACTAAAATTTCAATTTACTCAAGAAATTCTGAAACAAATATATGCTTAGAATTTTAAACGATTCGGTTGAGTAGTTTTTGTATTGTTATAAGTTGGCAGACAGACGGACGAACGAATCAGACGACGACTGTAGGTGGTACAAACCGTACTGCAATGGAATTATTTTGGGCGCCCGTGTAGATGAACTATTAATTTCACATACTTCATATACAGTACCAAACATGTCTAGCGGACCCTAAATAATTTTTATGAATTGTATGAAATTCAGAGTATATTTACAGACGGACAGACGAACGGAATACATAAACTCTTTAACTTTGTTGAAAAGTGTTAAAGAATGTGAAATGAATAGTTATTATTCAGGCTTCTCTGTACTGCCTATGCATTATTAGAGTTAAATAATAAGAGACATGATGCACAAAGTGAAAAAGGAGAGGGTAGACATAGTAATTATACACATGCTTTGGTGAGAGATAATCAATAAAAGGTTGGGAACCACTGATTTAGGCAAAAAAATTCAGTAACTGACACCTTAAGGTTTCTATCTTGTTCAAATCACTATTACAAAATTTTGAATCAATTTTATACTTATCATTGTTTTTGAAAATACTGTAGAGAAACAGTAAAAATATTGTTTATAAACTTTTGTAAAATTGTACTTTTCTTTAATAAAGAAATATTAAACGAAACCATTTGTGAAACCGATTTCATCCGGGGAATAAACATTTTATTAAATTCCTTTTCTATTCTAAACTTCCATTTTAAAACTTTTTTAAATCGGGAAAAATCCATTTCTGTTGAGAATCGATTGGAAATAACTTCTGGGTACCACAATCATAATAGATTTCTTTCATGCCTAAAGAAAGGAGGGTGGAGAATTTTTTTTTTAAATCCAGGAATACATAGTAATCATTTAAATGAACTATAACTTAATTTAAAAAGATTGTTGAACTGCAAGTTTTTTTCCTTGGGGGGGGGGGAGGAGGAGGGAGTGCTCTTTTCCTGAATTTTAAAATTAGTTGTTGCTATCAATTATAGTAAATTATTTGCAATTGAATTTTTTTTCTTTCATTTTGCCCCGAGGTAAATCGGGAGTAAAAGCACTTTATCCGTATACCAGAGTTTATAAATCAAGTAGTTAAAAAAAACTAAGTATGTGTGACCATCAATAAACTTTATTTTCTGTAAATCAAATCAATTAACCCTTTATCTACCGATTAAAATAACCATTAAAATTACTTATTATAAAATTCTTTTAATACGTCAATTAGTTGTAATACTGTTTAGAATGAGTTACAGGTACATTACTTTATTTTTTTCCGAAAGCATTATTGGTTACACAAAACAAAAATATTTTTAAAAGAATGTTTTGTATTTTTTCAGCTTTCTTGGCGCTGAGGGAGGGGAAGGGGATTTCTCAATTTGAAAATATATCTATTTTTATATTGCAAGAGCATCATGTTTGTACATTTTATAATTCTACAAAATACTAAGAAAACAATATAAAATAAAAGATTTGAGAGGTGGCTATAAATATTGCACAAAATCCCTCTAAATTTAATTAATCCTTCTATATCCTTCAATCCTTCTAAAATCCTTCAAAAATACAGTTTACGTAAAATATTTTAGAATGTAAAATTTTCATGAATTCATAATTCGGTAGATAAAGGGTTAAATGATTTTAATTTCTAAGCATCGATTTAGAAAATAGGTTTATTATACAAACTATTTCCATATTCAGGATTTCCATATTCAGAGTGAAGTTTCATTGAATTATGTGCATTTGAACTTATAATCATTCCATATTTCGAACAAATAATGGAATTTTGGTCCCACTCTAAGATGACCACAACCAGAATTGAATTACAATCTATTCCTGTCTTGAGTATAATAAATTTTATCTGTGGTGTGGAATTCTGGGGATATAAACTGGAGATATAAGCATTGCTTGAATAAAATAAATTATTGATTTGAGGAACGCTCAATCAGGGGTATTCAATGACAGGTATCCTAGCCACCAGTGGTGGAGAAATATTGCTCTCAAATATGCAAGACCTTTGGTGCTGCGTTTGAACTTAGTCGTGCCCGTCGGCCCAGTCGTTCGGCGTTTTCCTTGGTTTTCTCGGAACCTTTGATTTTCTTGCGTAAATATGGTTGGATTCATTTAGAATTATCCCCATGGGGGCACTCCTCCCCTTGGATTCATATCCTTCCTGTAGATAATAAACTGCCATAAATAACACCAAATACTATAAGGGGATATTACCCCAAATCTAATCAGCAACAGTTCACGTAAGGATAGATCTTCAAAAGAAAATTTATCCTAACTTACGCAGTAATTCGTGAATTATAGTGCTTGAAAAATGTTTTTCACATGCAGACAGATAGTCACATAAACATATACTCGTGGACAGACATTTCCTAAAAGCTGTCAAATCGTATACAGATAATTTCTATGCCCCCAGGGGGGGGGGGCACTTTCCGAACTGATGTAACCAGGTGATATCCAGTCTAACACTCCAAACTGTTATACGTTGGAAAAATTGCAGTTGCACTGGAAAATGCAATATGAGACAAAAGACAACAAGATTTACATTCATGAACTACAACTTTTACGAAGCATCAGACGAAAGAATCTATTTTGTCACATGCAAGGAGTTGTGGTCCCTGCAAATGTTTCATCTTGCACTGCAGTTGCAAATTTTTCAACAAATAGGCATGGGGAGTGCCAGGCTGGATATCGTTCGCGTAGCTCAGTTGATAGGAACGTTGACGTGCACTGAAACGGCACTAGTTCGAATCCTGAATTGGACACTCTTTCACTCTGTTGTTTTGACGATTTATAAACAATTTGAAAAAAATTCAATTAATTAAAATTTAAGTTAAATTGTGTTCGTGAAACTCCAAAATGTATAAATTCGTAAAAAGCCGGAAAAAAAAGAAATTTTTGCAAATCCAGTACTTTTTCCTTGTATAAATGGATTAAGATAATAAAAGATGATGTCTCTACCAAATTTTTAATATTATTCTTTAATGCCTGTTTATTTAACTGCAATAATAAATTAAATATTAAAGACTAATTATGCGATTATTTGTTTTTTACGTTTTTTATCGCATTTCACCACCAAAAAATAATTCTCCCAAGAAAGATTACAATTTACGACATATATAATTTGCTTATTTTCTTTCAACACCTATAGTAAAAGTAATGCACTGAACCGCAAATTAAAATTAAATATTCGAGATAATTCAGTATTGTGTTTATGTATAGAAAACTGCAAAAAAGGATTAAAATAGTAAATTAAGGAATTAATTAAATCATAAACTTTTCGTATGCCAAATAAATTTTCTTTGTATTAAGAGAAAAAACATTTAGTAAAAAAGAGTGTCTCTTGTTTAAACATTTACCAAAATAATTTATTTTATTTTTTAATTTATTTTGGTTTCCTTAGTTTCATCAAATTTATTTACTACTTTTGAAAAAAATATGACAATAACTTTATTGAAATTTTTGTGCTGTATTATTTATTTCATTGAGATGATGAATGAAATATGGTAGAAATATTATACTTTCATTCTTTTTTACATTTTCTCTTTCTTTCTTTTCATTGCATTTTATCACCAGAAAATAATCATTCTCCCAAGAGAAATTAGAATTTACGACAAATATAATTTATTTATATTGTTTTCTTTGAACTCTGAATAAAAGTAATCTACCAAAATGTAAAAAAAAATATATAATTTCAAGATAATTCAATTACGTATATTCTAATAGACGTAAATTATAATTTCTCTTGGGAGAATGATTATTTTCTGGTGATAAAGTGCGATGAAATGAAAAAAAAAATGACGGTATAATATTTTATTCATTGGCTCAATGAAATAAACAAATAAGAGTACTAAAACTTCAATAAAGTTATTGTCATATATTTTTCAAAAGTAGTGGATAAATTTGATGAAAGTAAGAAAAACAAAATAAATTTAAAAAATAAAATAAATTATTTTGGTAAATGTTTAAACAAGATACTCTTTTTTATTAAATGTTTTTTCATTTAATAAAAAAGAAAATTTATTTGGCACATGAAAAGTTTATGGTGTAATTAATTCCTTAACTATTCTTACTATTTTAATTCTTTTTTGTAGTCTTCTATACATAAACACAATATTGAATTATCTTGATTATTACTCTTATTACAGGTGTTGAAAGAAAATAAGATAAGTAAATTATGTATATCGTAAATTGTAATTTCTCTTGGGAGAATAATTTTTTATTGTATTTATGTATAAAAAACTACAAAAAGAATTAAAATCATAAATTAAGGAATTAAATCTGTGCCATATGAGTTTTCCTCTTATTAAATAACAAAATGTTTAATAAAAATAGCTGTCTCTTGTTTAAACATGTATGCTAATAATTTATTATATTTTTTAATTTATTTCGGTTTCTTTACTTTCATGAAATTTATTTTCTATCTACGATTGAAAAACATATATGACAGTAAAATTATTGAACTTTTTTATTATTTGTTTATTTCACTGAGATAATAAATAAAATACTGCAATGTGATTATTTACTATTTATATTTTTATATTTTATACTCCATCGCATTTCACCAAAAAAAAAACACTTTCCTAAGAGAAATTAAAATTTACCACAATTATAAGTTACTTATCTTATTTTCTTTCAACTCTGAATAAATATAGTCCACTAAACAAAAGCTAAAATTAAAATTTCGAGATAATTCAATACTGGATGTATGTATAGATAATTACAAAAAGAATTAAAGTTGTAAATAAAGGTATTAAATCAAAAACTCTTCATGTGTCAAATGAATTTTCTTCTTATTAAATGAAAAACATTAAATACAAGTGGGTATCTCTCGTTTAAACACTTACCATAATAATTTATTTTTTTAAATTTATTTTGGTTTTCTTACTTGCATCAAATTTATTTCCAAACTACATTTGAAAAATATATAATAACTTTATTGAACTTTTCGTACTGCATTATTTCACTGAGATAAAAAAGGGAGACACTGTAGAAATATTATATCTTCATTCTTTTTTACATTTTCTCTTTCTTCTCTTTCATTGCATTTCATCACCAGAAAATAATCAGTCTCCGAAAAGAAATTAGAGTTTGCGACAAATATATTCTTATTTTCTTTCAACTCTGAATAAAAGTAATCCATAAAAGTAAGCTTCAATAAAAAAAAATCGATATAATTTAATATGGTTTTTATGTGATGAAAATTACAAAAAGAATTAAAATAGTAAATTAAGGAATTAAATCTTAAATTTTTCATATACCAAATGAATTTTCTTCTTATTAAGTCAAAAACATTTAATAAAAATGGGTGTCTCTCGTTTAAACATTTCATAAGAATTTATTTTATTTTTTAATTTGTTTTGGTTTCCCTATTTCCATCAAATTTATTTCCTATCTACATTTGAAAAATATATGACAATAACTTTATTCAAGTTTTACTACTGCACTATTTGTTTATTTCATTGAGATAATGAATGAAACATTGTAGAAATAATATACTCTCATTCTTTTTTACATTTTCTGTTTATTTCCTTTCATCACATTTTATCACCAGAAAATAATCATTCTCCCAAGAGAAATTAGAATTTACGACAAATATAATTTATCTATCTTATTTTCTTTCAACTCTGTAAATAAAGTAATCCACTGAATCGAAACTAAAATTAAAAATTCGAGATAATTCAATGTTGTATTTTTGCATAGAAGATTAGTAAAATAATTAAAAAAGTGAATTAATTAATGAAATTATAAAATTTTCGTGATTATGCCAAATGAAATTTTTGTCTTATAAAGTAACGAAACATTTATTAAAAATTGTCTTTCGTATAAATATGTGCCTTAATAATTTATTTTATTTTTCAATATATTTTGGTTTTTGCACCTCCATCAAGTTTATTTTTTTTTATCGGTGTTTGAAAAACATACATGACAACATTTTTACTAAACTTTTAATTTTATAATATTTGTTTATTTCATTGAGACAATACACCAAACACTGCAGAGTTATTATGCGATTATTTATTTTTTACATTTTCATTTTCTTTTCTTGCACAAAAAATTAAATAAAATAAAAATCATTCTCCCAAGAGAAATTAGAATTTATGACAACTATAATTTATTTTCTTTCAACTTTGAATTAATACAGTCCATTGAACCGCAAGCTATAATTACGATTTCGAGATAATTCAATCTGGTATTAATATATAGAAAACTACAAAAAATTTAAAGTCGTAAATTAAGGAATTAAATCATAATTTTTTTCATGTGCTCAATGAATTTTCTTCTTAAGTGAAAAAATATTTAATAAAAAATAGTGTCTCTCGTTTAAACATTTACCATAAGAATTTATTTTATTTTTTATTTTGGTTTCCTTATTTCTAATTTATTTCCTATCTACATTATAAAAATATTTGACAATAACTTTATTGAGCTTTTGTTCCTGTATTGTTTGTTTATTTCATTGAGATAAAATGAAAGAAACATTGTAGAAATATTATACTTTCATTCTTTTTTACATTTTCTTTCTTCTCTTTCATTGCATTTCATCACCAGAAAATAATCAGTCTTCCAAAAGAAATTAGAATTTACGACAAATATAATCTTATTTTCTTTCAACTCTGAATAAAAGTAATCCATAAAAGTAAGCTAGAATAAAAAAAATCGATATAATTTAATATGGTTTTTATGTGACGAAAACTACAAAAAAAATTAAAATAGTAAATTAAGGAATTAAATCTTAAATGTTTCATATACCAAATGAATTTTCTTCACATTAAGTCAAAAAACATTTAATAAAAATGGGTGTCTCTCGTTTAAACATTTATCATAAGAATTTATTTTATTTTTTAATTTGCTTTGGTTTCCCTACATCCATCAAATTATTTCTTATCTACATTTGAAAGACACATGAAAGTAACTTTATTGAAGTTTTACTACTGTATTATTTGTTTATTTCATTGAGGTAATGAATGAAACATTGTAGAAATATTATACTTTCATTCTTTTTTACATTTTCTGTTTATTCCCTTTCATCCCATTTAATCACCAGAAAATAATCATTCTCCCAAAAGAAATTAGAATTTACGACAAATATAATTTACTTATATTATTTTCTTCCATCTCCTGTAAATAAAGTAATCCACTCAATCGAAACTAAAATTAAAAATTCGAGATAATTCAATGTTGTATTTATGAATAGAAGATTACAAAAATAATTAAAACAGTGAATTAATGAAATCATAAAATTTTCATGATTATACCAAATGAAATTTTTGTCTTATAAAGTAAAGAAACATTTATTATAAACTGTCTTTCGTATAAACATGTACCTTAATAATTTATTTTATTTTTTAATATATTTTGGTTTCTGCACCTCCCATCAAATTTCCTTTTTTATCGACATTTGAAAAACATACATGGCAACATTTTTACTAAACTTTTAATTTTATAATATTTGTTTATTTCATTGAGATAATAAACCAAACACTGCAGAGTTATTATATAATTATTAATTTTTTACATTTTCATTTTCTTTTCTTGTATCGCATTTCACAAAAAATAAATAAAATAAAGCAAAATAAAATAAAATAAAATAAAATAAAAATCATTCTCCAAAGAGAGATTAGAATTTATGACAACTATAATTTACTTATTTTCTTTCAACTTTGAATTAATATAGTCCACTGAACCGCAAGCTATAATTACAATTTCGAGATAATTCAATCTTGTAATAATGTATAGAAAACTACAAAAAATGTAAAGTCGTAAATTAAGGAATTAAATCAGAAATTTTTTATGTGCCCAATGAATTTTCTTCTTATTAAGTGAAAAATATTTAATAAAAAATAGTGTCTCTCATTTAAACATTTACCGTAAGAACTTATTTTATTTTTTATTTTGGTTTCCTTACTTTTAATTTATTTCCTATCTACATTATATAAATATATGACAATATTTTTATTGAACTTTTGTTCCTGTATTATTTGTTTATTTCATTGAGATAATGAAAGAAACATTGTAGAATTATTATACTTTCATTCATTTTTACATTTTCTCTTTCTTCCATTTCATCACATTTTATCACCAGAAAATAATAATTCTCCCAAGAGAAATTAGAATTTACGACAAATACAATTTATCTACCTTTTTTTTTTCAACTCTGAATAAAAGTAATCCATTGTACTGTAAGCTATAATAAAAAAAATTGATGTAACTCAATATGGTATTTATGTGAAGAAAAATATAAAAAGAATTAAAATTATGCATTAAGAAATTAAATCATAAACTCTTAAACATGCAAAATGAATTTACCTCTTACCAAGGAAAAAACATGTAACAGAAAATTGTGTTTCTAGTTTAAACATTTACCGTGATATATTGTTCCAATTTTTTATGTTTATTTAATTTCCCATCAAATTTAGTTTCTATGTACATTTAAAAACATATGACAATAATTTGTTAATAGTCCGGGAGCCGGTGACATCGAAAATACCGTCAGTAAAGAAGTGAAATATTTTGATGTAAATAGACATTAAATCGTACAATTAAAAATTCGTACGAAGAAAACGAGATAAGTATGACTGAGATTGACACATTGAAAATAAGTTTAACCCTTTCGGGTTTGGTGTACATTTAATAGTACATCTATTTTCATAGAGTATCATTTTGTTTTAAGAAATAATTTTGCTACTATTCACATGCAGTAATGTTAGTATATACAATGTCTATGCATTCAGTATTTGACTTCATTTACATCTAGGCATTTAGTAATAATAATTTTTTTAATTCTCTATGCGTTGTTTGCGATTATTATAATATATTTCACTTTTTTAATTTAAACTAAAAGTTACTTTTTTCAAAGAGTCATGCGTAATAAAGTGCAAAAGCTATTAGGAAGTTTTAATATAAGTTAAATATTATTGTAACGCAATGTTTTTTAAACATTTCCAAAAATTCTTCCTTAGCCTATTGTCATACGAATATTAATTGTACAGTATACAAAACAACAACTTTCGTTATATTTCAGGCGATGGAATATTCGTTAAACGCTAATTAATTTATTTGGATAACAAGTGTTAATGTTATTAACGTAAAAGAAATTTTTTCTAAAAATTGAAACAAATTTGGAAGCGAAAGGATTAACAGCACCAGACGGGGGAAATAAAGTAGCCATCAATCAAAATGCAAAACAAAATTAATGTGTAACTTTATTAGCGTCTGATTCTTAACCCCTTGAAGGGCGGTGGTATAAAATATATACCACTTAATTTTAATTGAGAAACATCACATGGACACCAGAATTTTTAAATGAAAATTTTAATTTCATCAAGTACGCAAAGAAAAGCTTTTATCTATTTTGAAATAACTTTGATTTTAAATTCTGGTGGTCAATGATTTCAGCATTTTAAGGATAGATGTGCTTTGCCCTCCAAAGGGTTAACACATTGAGTGCCAGGGTTCTGACACTGAACTTTCTTTTAAGTCGCTTTAATCACCGGTGACTGACTGTATAAAATATAATATTAATAAATTTTAAATGAATTTTCAGTAATTACTTAAAACAATATAAATATTTTAATAATTGGAAAATTTTCCAGAAAGAAAATTCGCTTTGAATACATATTTCAAATAAAAGTCAAATTTAAAATTTTTAAATGCTTAATAGGCGCAAATGCCAACCTAGTGAAAAAGTTTCCATGCCGGGACTTGAACCTGGGCCATCGTATAGCTCACTGACATTCTACCGAAAAAACCACATGGAATGATACCTAGCTTTTGTGCTGAATTTGTAGCCTTGCTAATATATATTAATGCTAAGTTCCAGGCTGGGTTTCGTTCCATCTGGTTTAGTCGGTAGAACGTCAGTACGCTACACAGATGACCTGATAAGAGTCCTGGCCAAAAAAAAAAAATCACTAAGTTGATCTTTGCACCTCTTAAGCAATTAAAAGTGTGAAGTTTGATTTTCATTTGAAATATAAGTATATTAGTTTTATGTCAGATTTTAGACTATCAGTCACCGGTGACTGTTGCGGCCTTAAACGAAAAGTTCAGTGTCAGTCATCGGTGACTGGCGTGGCACTCAACGTTTGAAAATTGTTATGACATTCTTTTTCAGCAGTATAAAGTTTGTTATACCTATTTATTCTAAAAGAGCTCGAAATGTTCTTTAAAGTGCTCTCAGAGTGGTCGAAATCCGCAATAAAGGAAAAACATAACTTTTTAATAATAGAGAGGAATTTCTCTAAGGAGACCATCCACTACAATGTTAAAAATTCGAAACTTTTGCTGCATCGTCACTCCAACGCTTTTATTGAATAACTCCATTTTGACCAATGAGATTGCTTCTTAATGCAGTGAAATAATCATATTCTATAAAATCGGTGGAGTGAAGATGCAGAAAAAATTTAAAATTTCTAACAGTGTAAACTATACAAATTAAGTCTTTCAAAGAAGTTTGTATCTGAATAGAGGTTATGAGTAAACAAAATATTTTACTAAAGGGATATATTTTGTACTTTTCTCATTTACGTAAACCACTTCAAAACAGCTTCATTAAACCCGCTAAATAGTTCTTTCCTTTTTCTTTTAACTCCGCAACAGAAAATCTTCCTTTTTTCAAACACTGTTTATTTGTTTCGCTACAATGAAACTGTGCTGCCAATTTCCTCTCTGATGTTCCATACTCGTGTGATTTTTAAACTTTTATTTTGTCTTTCAAAGCTAATTCTCTTAGACACCATCTAAATTGTTACTGTACTAAGCACACAACAAGAAAAACACAATATGTACTGTGTTATAATTTTCTTTGTTAAATAAAATTGTTTTTTAATCTAATCATAAATATATTTATAACATTTATTTTCTCTCTTTTTTAGGTGTTCTCTTGTCAACAGCGCAAGAAACAGCAGTATCTGAAGTTTTAGATTCTACATTATTGTCAAGTGAGACACCGACATCCGCCCCTGAAAATAGTTTTAATACAGCAGAAACAGCATCTGCTTTTTATTCATCTTCTGACACAAAAGATGATAAAAATGCTTCCTTTGTGGAAGTAGCATCAGCTGAAAGTAGTTCGCACTCAAAATTCGCAACCGCTGACGTAGATCAGACATCTACCAAAGTCCCTAATATTAGTTTTTCAAAAAGCAATGCAGATGGTTTTAGTACAGTTTCCAGCATGTCTAGTAATACGGCAGACTATACATACGACGTGACTCATGAAAAAGTTTCACACGATGCGTCGCATTCAGACACGTTTAAACCTGAATTAAACAATGACGTCAGTATTACTCAAGCGACGCGCAATATGGAAAAATCCCTTTCAAATGCAAATACTGGGGAAAAGGAACAATCAACTAATGCTTCAGAAAATAATACAGAGAAGAAGAAAGCAACTGCTGACACTACTGTAACACAACCGGACAATGCGACTTCACCAGGATATGTTTCTATTTACTCTGGACAGAGTTCTGTGCCTTCAAGAGAAGAGATAGTTTATAATTCTAGCCACTTAGATAAAAACCTGTCACCAGAAGATATGACCAGCAGTGCACCAAACAAAGTACAAAGCGATGAAAGGGAAAATAACGATACTAAAAGCTCGACGCATAAAATAAGTCTAAACGCAACAAATTCCGTTGGTAGTTCGACTACGATTATAAGTTCAGATAACACGAATTCAGCAACTGCTCATTCAGCGTCTTCAAGTCATGATTCAACTCCTTCAAAATTAACAGAGCGAGAAGACGAAAAATATTTTTCAAGTTATTTAATTTCTACAGAAGATTCTATTTCAGCATCCAATGTAAACCATGCTGCAATCGAAAATGGAGGATCTGTTGGCATGATCCATGATGTATTAAAAGATGAGGAAGCGAGTTCAACCTATTCAATCAACAGTGATAATCCTAATGTAGGTGTCAGTGGTGGTCATATCGTTAATTTAGGATCCTTGGTGCCAGAATCATCTTCTTCTGCTTATCTGAAAGATGCCTCTCTGTCATCACTCTCTTTAGATGCCTTATCAATTGTGAATGAAGAATCCATCCATCCTTCAGGCAGGTTTGAAAGTGCAGCTCAAATAGCAAATACGAGACATATGTCTACTATGCCCTCTGTTAATCTCAAATCACCAGATTTAGAAGTAGAGTACGAAGAATCTCCAGCTTCTCTGGTAACTTTTGATCCTGATGGAATGACACATAATTCTAGTCAAGAACCCGATTCAATAACATTTACTCCGAGAGTTGTTCATGGAAAACCGACAAGTAGTAGTTATTCATCCAATTTAGAGCATGAAGAATTGCATAATAACAAACCAGAGCTTCTTCCAGAAAATTTAAGTACTGCTTTTGTCACTGACGTAGTAGGAAGTAGTTCCCATAATATGGAAGGATTATATTCTTCGGAACGTGAGCGAGAAACGCCATCTGCGAATCAAGGATTATCACCACATGACGAACCAGACCGTGAAGCGCCAACTTCAATTCAAACATTTGTAAGTACTAAAATCCCAGAAGAAATAAGTTCCACATATGAAGCAGAAACTGCAGAGAAGGGTAAAACTATTTTAGAGAAAAATGATGAAAGCGAAGAAATGCTGAATGATTCGCCACATTTTACACAAAATGAAAATAAGCCTATAGTAATGCCAACAGGTGAATTTACAAATAAGTATTTAAATAAGGATTTAGAAAATAATATCAGTAATGACATTGCTCATGCACCTGATTCAAAATCACAAAATTTGCGTGAATTGCATCACGAGCTTGACTTTCCAATTGAGTATCAGACACAGCAGTCTGAAATCCGTCCAGTCATTGCAGTGAGCCCAATAAAGACATCCGAAACTGTAACTGACTTACCTATCTCCCTTGACTTGGAATCCCAATCGTCAGAAAATGAAACGAAGTCCGATCATCCAGTTTCCATTCCAATAGACAGGTCGAGCTCCATGATTTTGCCCAATCCGGCCCCAAGTATTGTTAATAAAAGTTCGGAAAAGTTAATTGTTGTTAGTGTATCGCCAGAAATGTTGCCGAAAGATTATGTATCACCAGACTTATTACCAAAAGACTATGTACCACCAGAATTATTACCAAAAGATTTTGTACCTCCTGAATTGCTACCGAAAGATTATACAACACCGAAAACGCTTGCTACAGACCACATTTCTTCAGAAATTATACCAAAAGATAATATACCACCAGAATTGCTACCGAAAGACTATGTACCATCCGAAATGCCGCCAAAAGACCATCTACCTTCAGAAATATTACCAAAGGACTATGTCTCACCAGATAAACTTCCTGAAATTCACGTATCTTCAGAAAAACCATCCAAAGATCCTGTGAAACCAGCAATGTTGCCTAAAGATGACATATCTCCAGAATTATTACCCAAGGATTATGTGCCACCAGAAATGTTGCCCAAAGAATACACAACTGAAGGAGGAAATAATACAGATACAAATGTTAATACAACAATTGCTGGAGTGGCAGTTAAGACATCTGTATCTGTTTCGCTGCCTCTTTCGAAATTTCCAAATAACACAACGGGTGCACCTGAGAATTCAGAAAAACAACCTTCTAATGTGACATCAAAAAATAATGATGCAGCATCGGCGTTAATTCCTACCAATAAAGGTAAGTTATATGTATATACATTTCAGTATAGGCTCAACAGGTGGCACTTCTATTCAGTTTTTTTTTTTTTTTTTACAATTTCTGTGATAGTTCTATCTCAAATACTAATACACTTATTTTCATCAAATTTCAGATTCAGTTAGATTTTGAGATAAGTTGTTGCAAATTGGGTTTAGATGTAAATTACTTTATCGGTTACGCTGCTATGTTTGATTTTTCTGGAAATATTAACGTGTATGAGATAGAAGAAAATTTGGGATTGCCACATCAGATTAGTTAGTTTGACATACATTTTAATTTAAATTTTGAATCAAAAAGTATTTTTCCAAAATCTCGAAAGATATATTAAAATGCAACATAACGGGTTGATATAAATCTATTCGTTATTAAAAAGTTTTAGGAATCTTGTGCTTGAAAACTATCAGACCATATTGCACAATGTAATGTGCATATAACAACCAAATAAAAAGAAAAAATAATAATATCGTTTATACTTGTTGTATCTTGAGACAATAATTAAAAACAATTGAAAAAAAATAAATATTTAACCATTAGATATGCGAAAGCAAAATGCTAAATAAAAAGTCCAATAACCATACCAATAAAAATATAAAACGGATATATTTATTAATGGTTTAAAAAAAATTGCTTTGCGTTACATTTTATCAGTATTTTCTATTAAATTATATACTTTCTCACTCAATAATTTCAGCTTTGAGCTGACTACAAATTTCAATAAGACGTTCAGGTATTTACATATTATTTTTCGAATTTATATTATTTGAAAGAAATTTTATTAATATGTGTGAAAATATTTTATTTTTTTCCAAGGTATTTTGCAAAGCTCTATTTAAATATGAACTGAATCTGGTTATGAAATTATTTTAAAATCGGATACTATGGTGACATGACTTTAACTTTCCCATCATACGTAGTATAAAGTAAATCTTGCAATAGTTTTGAAAATCGAAAAAAAAAAACATTTTTTCACGGATTAATGCGTTTTAGACACTGGAAATTCCGAAATACATATTTTTAGAAAAAAAAATTGCCGTTTGCCTGTCTGTCCCTAAATACTCTATCACCCGAACAAATTGGGGTAAAGACTTGAAATTTGGTGTGTGCTTAGTATGTAACAATGAAAAGAAGAAAACTGAATATCAGTAACCTTTATTATTCGGAACTATTTTTTTTCATACTCTCGAGATATTCGTATCGATGAAAGGTCTATAAGATTTTTCGATATTTTTTTATTTAAGGAGTGGTTATAAGAAAAACTATAAAAACACAAATTTTGCATCATAAACAATGGAGTTTATCGGATAATTAGTTGCCGAGATATTTGTATTTCCACACTCTTCGATTTTTCATGGCCCTGTATTTCATTCAAATTTCAATTCAAATATATATCTTAATTGGAAATGAGACACTTTATCTGAAGCAGTAAACTGTAAATAATTATTATTTTGGGAGTTATAAGGACGTTTCTCTTACTACTTGATTGAACCGTCTACCAAACATTTATCGCCAAACTATAAGATTAACCCTTAAATGCATAGGATAGAACGCGTTCCAAAAAATGCGCAATTCAAAAAATCAGAATTCACACCAGAAAAATCTAAATAGTAATTTTTTCTTTATTTAATTATGAATGATCTGTTCTGTCATTAAGTAAAGTGAAAATTGTTCTTTTAAATTTCTGGTGAGAATACGGAATATGTGAATAAAACCCCCAATAAATCGGGAACACGTGTGGTATCGAAAATGATACAATATGCATTTAAGGGTTAAGTGCCACTTGACACCCAATACATTACACATGTTTGTATGTCATCAAATGATTTTTAATTTGACTATTTATTTATATTTTTATTAATCTTTTACTAATTTATTTGTTCTTTCGTCATTTAAAATAAAAATTACGGCAATTTGTATAATTTACGAGTAGTTTGGCGATTTATATAATTTGTCGAAATGGGTCGATGGGGTAATCAAATAGTATCCATAATTCAGTAATAGAGCATTACTATTTTAATAAAAATTTTAATTTTACTTAAGAAATGTGTTATAATAAAAATAAAAGACATCGACATGTTTCGGAACCGTCAAATTAGTTCCATAATCATAATATAAATCATTATTTGACTTATATTATGATTATGGAACTTATTTGACGGTTCCGAAACATGTCAATGTCTTTTATTTTTATCATAACACCTTTAAGTAAAATTAAAATTTTTATTAAAATGTTTATATAAAAGGTGGATGTTTTAAAATCTGATGATTTAAAAAATCAATTGGATTTAATTAACTTTTTATCAGAGCATTACTATGTATTAAAAATATTTAAATATACGGTTAAATTTTATTTTGGAATTAGAATGCATTTCATAAATATTTTACACATGTTTTATTTTCATAGTTTATACTATGCGTGTTCATGAAGTGTAAGCATTACGGTGGTTCCCAACGACTAGTTTTTATTCTTTGCTCATTTTGTATGGAATGACCCAAATGTGAGAGAAAAGGAGTAAAAGACCATGTTTCTAAAAATAAAAGCATTGGAAATTTTCGACCATTTGCTTTTGTCTACCATTCTATCTCCTACCATATTAGTTAACAATATTCAACATCATCAGCTAACCATCAAAAACGTAAAGATTTCACATGAAAATTAATTACAAGTTTGTTCCAATCATACGTGTATAAGTCACATAGGTACAAATTTATACGATTTTTGCCTACTTGTATTTTAGAACGGAAAAATTTAACTTATTTTATCGTAAATGTATCATCAGTTGAATAAACGTAAGAAAACTTTTCGAAAATAACGGCGGCCAAAAAAAATGTGCAGTTATTAACTATATAACTTGGAAAATCCATGGAACTGGCCTGCAGTCTGCTAAATAGCTCTGGATATTTTGGATTCCTTTAGAACATTAGATTAGAGAAATACCATAGCCCTCAATTTTCAATATATCGATTTAGAATTATCCAGTTATAAGCTTCAATAGTTCCAAGTAGAGATGATCGAAAATTCGGTTACATTTTCGGTCCAAAATTTTATTTTCGACGAAAATTCATTTTCGGTGTAAATGTTGTCAAAAATTTGGACGGACCAAAACACTTAATTGTTAAATTTATGTACCAATTTTTTCAAAAAGGTGAATACATATATGAGGGGTGCATATGAAAATTTTGATATGGTGAAAATGATGTCGGATTTAGATTTCACTTCGAAAAAAATTTATGATTGAGTCAAAGTGGAATAAATTTTGCTTTTTTTTTCCTTCTGGAATACTAGCATAAGAACCTTAATTGATAATTTTATCATAACAGATTTTTATTATATTTTACTGCTTGAATGTAAGATTATTTTTTTAACAACTTCTACAACTGAGTTTTATAAAAATAATATTTTGTTAACTTTAGTTTAAATTTCATTTGTTTAAGTGTTAGACTTACCAATATAAGGTGAATTTTTTTATTGTAACTAATATTGTAGGTTCATTATAAATTAATGAAACAGTTTCTTCTTAAACATTTTCTTTCGTCGAAATTCGACGTGTTCTACCTGGTATATTTAATATTTAAAACTTTTTTAGATACTGATGGTTCCACGCCTTCAGCACTTACTACTGAAATCCCAGTACCATCGACCACAGAGTCGAAAGGCCCGCGCATACGGAAGCCTAAACTTAAGATTAATTCTGGGAATGACGAACCGGCTTCACCGTCACCAAGAACTAGAAAGCCTTTCCTACCATCTTTGCAAAAGCCATCTTCAACAGCGGGTCCTGCTGTGTCTATCTTCAGACAAGCTCGTACCAGAATAGCTTCTATAACGTCATCAACGACGCCAAGGCCAATTTCACAATTTTCGACCATCAGAATACATTATGCAAGCAGAATACCGGGCATAGTGCCGGGAGGAGAGATGGTGTTCTCCATAGGTAAGTTCAACCTAAAATTTTAGTAAGAAAGTGGCGTAAAACATGGTAATTGGATTTTTTTTTGTATTTTTTAATTTCCATCCTAATATCAGTATTAAATACAAGGTTTTTTTTTACTCAATATATGATATTATAATTGAAGAATTTTTTTGTAAATGCAATTTTTTTTTTTTTTTTTTTTTTTTTTTTTTTTTTTTTTTGTTATTAAAATTTAGTAAGTCCAATTAAATCTATGAGATGAAAAATTTTGCATTTATTTTAAAATTTCACTTTCGTTGATGATCTCGCAGACCGCTGTTTTCCCAGATCATCTCAGTTTAAATTAAAATTTTCAGACTATACAGTGGATGTCAAAATTGTGGACACTTTTAGGTAGCTTTCATTACAAAAAGTAAAAAACTACCTATTGCAGCCGTCCGCCAGCAAAATTTAAAGTCCATTTTAAAATTTTGCTACATTTTCGTCGATCATGACCCCTAGATCCCAAACCCACATTACGTTGAAATGTTGACGTACATATATACTATATATAAAGAAATAACCATATATCTATAGATTATATATAGCTGAATTTTGTCATGCTGTAACTCTCGAATTTATGAACCAATTTGGATGAAATTTTTTATGTGCATAATAGGAATACTAATGTCTCGACCTAGTTTGTTAACCAGCTTTATCTACCATCTTGTTTCCAAATGGCGGCCATTTGATTCTTTTAAAATTTTTATGTTTTTTAACTTGGTATACTTATAGAAAAATTTCCGTTTCACAAAATGAAAACTCTTATATATCATTTTAAACAGAATGTTAGAAACATCAAAAGACATTTTAAACAGTCACACAATGTATGTTATCAACATAGGTAATTTTAAAGAAAAAATTAGAAAACATAAAAATTTCCATAAGTGTCCACAAATTTAAATGGCTTTCATTTTGAAACAAGATGACGGTTGAAGCTGGCCAACGAACTCGGTCGAGACATATGCTTCAACTATGCACATAAAGAATTTCATCCAAATCGATTCATAAATTCGAGAGTTACAGCATTTAAAAATTCAGATATCTATCTATCTATCTATCTATCTATCTATATATATATACATACATATGTCAACGGAGGATGGTTTTGGGATCTAGGGGGTCACGATCGACGAAAATATAGCAAAATTTCCCGAAGTGCTTTCCTCCGGACGGCTGTAAAAGGTATATTTTTACTTTTTGGAATGAAAGCTACCTAAAAGTGTTAACAATTTTGGTAAACACTATAGATATAGTTCAATTTTTTCTTTTGTTTTGAAGTATAATATTATCGCTAAACACTGCTGAATAGGCGAGTTTAAATTATAGTAGGGCTGTATATAAAATTTACAGAAACATTACACTATAATTTTAATCTAACTTTTCAAACCTTTAAGACCTTTTTGATAGAAATGAAAGAAATTTGTGACTTCACCTAATTAATAGGATCACATTGGATTGAAAGAACTATTTAAAAAAATACCCGGTGTCAGGTTATGTCAGGTAATTAAAACAAAGTTTAGCTTAAAAACCCAAAATTACGTGTAAGTTAATTTTAAATGTACAAGAGTGTTTTCTGTTTCTGTGGTATGCATATCAATATTTTAAAATAATTACTTTTTAAATATAATATCTGAAATCGATCTCTAAACGAGATTTTTAATTTTTCAATTGTGTTTCCCGATTAATTTATTTTCCATAAGGTCACTGTCTATTTCGGAAACTGTTTCGAAATCAAAAGTACATACCTTCGAAGAAAAGAAAATCTTGAACCAACATCGAAAATGTAAAAAAAGGGCCCAGTTAAAAATTGACACTGGCTATCTTATGCAAATAATTATTTAAAAATGCGGCAATGAAGACGAGTAGTTTGAAAATAGCATTCCCGTACGAGTTTTTTCGTGCAACTAGCTTATACCCTTAACCTTTCTACTACTTTACCCATATATGTGGACGTTAAATTTTTTATAGTTATAAAAAGAACAAAAGTTTGGTTATAACTTATTTACTACATAATCCCTCAACAAAAGAAGTAAAAATTTTATTGTTCGACTGCACTGACAATGCTATTTACGATGTACAGTTAGAGATATAGAAAAAGCTTGAATTTTTTGGCTGTCAGTATTGATGGATTATTTGGACAAATTATTAATATTTGATAAAAATGGTATCCTATATAATAAATATAATTAATTATGTAATAATAATAATAAGTATAATAATAAATATAATTTATAATTTGTATAAATGTAATATATAAATTTACTGTTACCTATTTTACTTTATAAGAAATCATTTCACTCATAAATTACCATGAACGCTCAGTAACCACAAATCTGGACGCTATTTTTATTTTATTTTTTGTGAATTTTTGTTTTTATGCTTCTTGAATTCTTATTAATATAAAATAAATAAATCGTATAAAAAACCTCACCATTAAAAAAGAAAAATCGTTGATAGAAATTTTTATTTGTTTATGTTATCCTCACATTCATTGTCATTTTTAAAGTCAAATTTCCCATATGTTTGCTGATGCTTTTTTTTTTAATTTCCCTTCTTTTTTAAAGAACCTGTTACTACTACTACTGTCGCAACTACTACTGAAACAGAAGAGCCGTTTTCTGAAGAACCTTTCACCGGACGGACTATAGGACCTGTAGTCCCAACTGAAGATAACGTCACCCTCTTGAAAGTAGCGGGAATGATTGTGGTAGACAAAGGCCTGCGATGGAATGAACTTTTGAACAACAGATTATCGCCACAGTATAAGGAAAGAGAGAAGTTTGTTCAAAGTCAAGTAAGAGATATTTTCATGTGCATGAAATTAGAATTTAATATTCTCATTGTCGAGTCAGCCGTATCTCGTTTGTGATATTTCATTGCAATTTACAGGGCTTTAATTTTAATTGCAATTTACAGGGAAGGCACAGTCAAATTACTTAAAGAAAGTCGCAGACTGTAATACTGAACTATGTAATAATATTGAAAAAAAATTTTTGATTAGTAATAAAATTAAATGGGATTTTTTTTTTTTTTTTTTTACATTTAATGTAAAAAATCATTTTTAATTTCTCGAAATCTTCCACTTTTTATAATATTTTAAATACAACAACAGTTATATCAACTTTGTCTGTGTCAAACTAAATTAGTACTCACTAAAAAAATAACGAAAGGAGAAATAAATTAGAAAGATATGAAGGAAATACAAATGAAACAACAAAGTAAAAAACACTTGAGTACGAAATAGACATGTGTTTTGTGTTGTGAATGTCACATTTACGATATCTATTATTGACAGTCTCATAGTTTGGAGATAATTCCTTTCGGTCGACGAGATAATCAAGTAATACCGTGTTTTTAACTTTAACTAATTTTTTGCTTATCATTGGAGGGTGTATAATATCTATATATCATTATCGGATTGCACAGAGAAATTCAAATACATTTCAACTTATTTGCAGAAATTGCGAGGGTGATTTTCATCTGTGTTATGCGTTTCCTATTTTCATTTTCATTATCATTAAATTTGCACTGGCCACCAAAAGTTAAGGTACAAACGGTTTTTTGCGTCTATATTTCAAATGAATGAATATAGAAGCAACGAATTTAGAGAAAATGTGCGCTAAACTCTTATTTATTAAATGCGACATAGAAATTTACTTAAGTTAAATCTATAAATGAAATTGCAACAAAAAAGCAGTCATGGTGGAAAATTCCATTCTTGGAGAAATGGAAGACTGTTCATCGCAATATTATGCAGTAAAATGTGACAGAAACATTAAAAAACTGGTTCTAATACTGAATATGACCATCCCGGACTTAAATGCATTGGCAGCATCGACTTTCCATGCTCTCAATTAAATTGTCGGACAGCGAAGTAGGTAGCGCTGACCAGACATGGAGTAAGCCTTGTTCCAGATCATTTAATGACCTTGGAGGAGGACTTAAAGCCGCAACCCGTCTTCCAAGATAATTCTAAAGATATTCTATCGGATTCAAGTCTGGAGAATGAGCTGGCCATTCCATTCTCTCCAAACCGTGATTCTCAAGATAATCCTCAACAACCACCACTCGGTATGTTCTCGCATATCATCCACTAGAATGAAACCAATGCCAAAAGCACCGGTACATGAGCGCGCATATGAATCAAGGATCTCATCCCGATATCTTGCACCAGTCAGAGTTCCTCCACATACACAGGCAGGTCAGTGTGGTCTCAGAGTGAGATCCCTGCCCAAACCATAATACCACAGTAGATTAATTTTGAAACACGATTATTCAATCGATAAATTATTTATTTTCGATTTATTCTGTTGAGCTGATCCAGAGTATCAGACTTGATATAATGATCGTTGTGGTTATTTGGGTGAAATAGTCCTCCAGTGTTCGTGTCCGGGATGCAAATAAACAAAAACTCAACGTCCCAGCGCGCGCTTCAAGCCAACCCCTCTAGCCAAGCGCTTTGGCGAAAAAATGAAGTTCGACGTGCAACGTGCATGCTACATTCTATTCTAGTACCGTAGTTTGAAGTTTACATGTGCAAATATTTATATCCACTTGAATATTTTTTATTCAACAAACTTTTATTTAACAAAGTATTTATTTTAACATAATCTAAACCAGTAACTAATTTGATTATATTAAACTTTCATTCATTTATTATGATCATTTAAAGAAAAGTCAAAGTTATAGAGTGGATCCATAAAATTAAATATTTCACTTGTTCACAATATTATATGCATGCATATACTCAGCTTATGCATTTTTCATATTCAGATGATAATTGTTGTAATGTATTTGTGTACTGACACTAGATGGCAGTACATAGTATGTATAAAACTTCACAAATAAATGCTTTAATTCGGAAAAAGAAAGGTCAATTTACAGAACATTCATAATGCATGTATAATTTTTCAAAAGGTGAGATAAGCATTTTTTAATTAGCACTCGTATTCTTTTCAAAAATATTCCATAAACAAGACATACGCGATCAAATGGATGAAATCGAAGAAAAATCGAAGCAACTTCGGACTTCATGCTCTTCGAAGTTTTTTTTCCCGCAAAACGTTTGGCTACGGAGGTTGGCGTAAAGCGCTGGGACGTTGAGTGTTTGTTTATTTGCGTCCGGGATAGCTCAGTTGGTAGAGCATTGGTGGCTTCACCCAATACATCCCTGGTTCGAATCCTGGCCCGGACTTTTTTCACCCAAAAATTAAAATGGAATAATTACTTCTGTCATAATACCACAGTTTCTGTACCTGTGTGTTTCGACAGTGTTCGATTGATAGTATCGAGTGCATTGTTCTTTCCAAAACAGAAGACTTCTAGAATAGCTCTTCAACGTGAATCTATACTCGTCTGTGAAGAGTACAAAAGCCCAATGTTGTCTGGTCCAGAAAACATTTTCTTTTGCCCAATATAAGAGGGTCCCTCTCAGTCGTCTGTTGAGGGGGACACACACAATTGGCTGCCTTGCATAGAGATCTGCATTGTGAAGACGTTTTGCATCGTAGTAGCGGAGATTCTTCTCCATGATGCTTTAGAGTGGTCTGCAATGAGTTGCGGCACAGTAGTGCATCTTCTCCATCAGGAGAGCTAGAAACCGATCTTCTGCAGGTGTTGCAACACGGGGTGGCCTGAAACATGTCTTCTGGACACAGAATCTTCGAATTCATACTGATCCTAGAGTCGGACTACACTGCGAGACACATTGAGCCGTCTAGCAGTATTGGCCTGTGACAACCCAATTTCCATTCATCCTACCGCCTGCCACCTTAATGGATCGGGCAAACAACTTTTAGACATATCTAGACTCTACTGGTTGTTGTGAACAAAACTGACAACAATAGTTCAAATACGACAAAATGTACACCCGAAATTACGACACCTTCGTAATTGCATATTTTTCTCTTATTCACAAATACCTATTCTTTTCTATAAAATAAAAGTGGTAGCTGTAATTTTTGCGTAAGTTTTTTTTAAAGCTTATTATTTTATTTCATATAAACTATGAAGTTTAATCTGACTGCCATTTTTTTTTTCTGGTGAGCTTAAAAACATGTTGTACCTTAACTTTTGGAGACCAGTGTATTTTGCTGTGTTGACATTAATACGCAATGGATTTTCCTAATAAATTAAAGCTTACAATGAACGTCTCCATACGGGCATACTCCGAAAAATTTGAAAAAATTGCACAATGTTTTTCTCATGAGGATATATACGTATTTAAAAAAAATTCGGCGGAACCTCCGTAACCTGTCAGTAAAAAATAATGAAAATTTCGTTTTTTGGCGATTTTTCATGGGTTGGCGATGAAAAGCAATTTAAAAAAAAAAAAATTTTATGTCAAGTGCATTTTAAAGGAAAAAATTTTCATGTTCATCGTGTTTAGATAAATTAAATATCTATGGTTTTGTCAGCTTTAGTTTATTTTAAGTATAATTTCGTTATATTGATATTTATATGAATTTACATTCAAATTTAACCATCAGAATTTGAGATGTATAACGAAAATCAAATTTAAATGAATTAAAATTGTGTCTACTTCAAAATCCAGTTGAGCATTGTCAATTCGATTTTGTTGCTATGGAAACATCTGGATTTTGTTTTTGAATACGTTTAAATGTATGAAAATAATTTTACTGAATAAGAATTTTTTATACATAAGAATATTATTTCCAGTTGTAAATTAAATAACTACAGCAACAAATATGTATATATATATATATATATATATATATATATATATATATATATATGCAGTTTAATATACATATAAGTATATAATATATTAAACTCTCTCATAAATATCATTTACACGGATTCTAAAAATCCAAATTTTTCAATTGCATTAAAATCGTTTGCTTTTGGCGGGGAAAAGTGCTGCTCGCCAAATCGTGTGACACTTTCGTCTTTTCACGCCAAACATTCGAAACTATTTTATTTTTTTACATGTTTTCTAATGCATTTCCGTCGCTAATTTTCACTGATCCTTTATTGCATACATGAGTAGTTTAATTAGTATTTTTTTTTTTCAAAAAAATCTGAGTATGCCTAGTATGGAGACCTTCCTTGTTAGATACTATTTAAATATTGGTTTACTCTAACGCATAGTTACTTAATATATCATTTATGAGTCATTTTTGTCATAAATACAAACGATTTTGTTTGCTTTAAAATGCTTGTCTTCCTTCTTTATTGAAAATTGACATTACATAGAGAAGTAGTTAACATCAAATTTGCAATAACTGCAATTCATGACAATTGAAACAATGAGATTAATGATTTATCTTTTTTTATATGACTAAAAAATAAATTAATTTTATACACATTTTAAGTTAAAAGAATAACGTAATATTTCTAAGTCAAATTTCCAGTTCAATGAGAGAGATCTTTTTCCCTACGTATTTTTTTTTTTTCTAGTTTACTTTTCTTCTGAGTATATTTCTTTTTGTACAGGTTTAAGAATTTAAATTAAACATGAAAAAAGTAACCAGTATCTAAGTAAATAGAATTTAATATTATTATAGATTATAACATTTTTAATTTTATACTTTCAGCTTTATCGATTATTCCGAACGTCGGTTATTGCACCGCAGTTATGGAAGATTCAGATAGACGGTTTCAGGTATGGATTCATTTTAAAATCCCTTTTTCATATTTCCTGATACTTTATGTATATTACTGTCGATTAAAAAAGTATGTATTTGGTTTATTTATTTTTAGATGTTTTAAAGCACTTGGTTTTATACTTCAACGTTTTCATTTGTTCGACTTTTGTGGAAGTTTTCTTTTACGAATATATTTTCGCTTCCAGAACCGTTTATAAGCTGACTCTCAGCTCTTCTGTAGAAAGAGCCAATTTATTTATTTATTTATTTATTTTCATTAGAAAGTGCAAACATTCAGTTTTTGATTAGTTGAAGACAACTGTGGTAAATTGAAATAATCCATTTTCATCTAGTTTGTTTCAGTAACATTTTATAAGAATTATTGTAAATCGCAGCACAAGAATGATATTTTAAAGATTATTTTTTAGATTTTTAGATTTATTTCTTGCACCTTATCAACTAATGGGAAAATAGTAACTAAATAAACTATTTATTTATAATTTTTTTACTTTTTAATTTCAGCAGATTTCATATTTGCCTATGATAGGAGGCTTGTTAAGGGTTGAAGCAATCATAATAATTTATTTCTAAAACTAAAAGAAAAGAAATATAGAAAAAACTCCTTAGCATTGACTTTATTTCATCAACTACTGGAAGGGGTCACACCAATATAGATTGCATAATGTGGAGGTGAGGGGATGTCATAGCAAGATCACATATCCATAGCAAGATCATAGCAAGATCATCCTGCTGCAACGTTAAATGAGTGGCAACCCAATTACTGATGTATGTACAGTGTCAGCAAAAATATTTTAACACGCATTAAAAAATGTAAAGTTTGCGACAGATAGTCCTTATTGATACATGCATTAATAATGTTTTTTTAATTTCTGAAGTTGTTGGTATTAACAGTAGGTGATGCTTTTAAAAGTATCAGATCTGGCTGAAGTCTTTCTCAGTCTTTTTGAACAAGATTTTTTGTTTTGATGTGCTACCTTGTCATAAAGCGGCCTTTGATTTTTTGGGGACATAGATAGCTTGCCCTGATTTTTGTAAATCTAAGGATTTAAGACTTACAGGAACAATTTGTTTTAATAAAATCAAAGCACGAGGTTTGTTCAACAATTGTAAGCCTTTTACGGCAATTATGTGCACCAGAAGAGTTTCTTTTGCTAGAGAAATGAATTTAAATTATCTCTTTTTTAAATCACTACCAGAACTAAAAAAGGGGGGGGGGAGAACTCTATATCATGTTAAGCTGCTAGTAACATCATCAAGTAACCACATCAAGTAACCAACACATGATAGAAACTCTTACCCGCCTCTTCTATTTAAAACTGGGGAAAATAAAATAAAACTTTCGTACATTAATATTGTGACTTACGTATCGAGTGCTTTTCGCTGACACTGTATTTTATAAAATCATTGTGTCATGAAACTTATTTTTGGTTATTCGATGCATTTTGTAACTATAAAATTATAATTTAAATTATTCTTTTCTAGTGGTAAACGAAATTCACGGTCAGTTGTCATCGACTTTTTCTTGTACCTTATAAAATCTCAAAACCAAATTACAGCCGAGCAACTAGTGACCGTATTTCATGACAAACTTGTCAACAATACTTTTTCAAGATTCACCGTGGATACGAACAAAACTACTTTCGAAAGTAAGTATTATCCTTCTTGATACAAATGTTTAAGAACTGAAAATATGTAGTCGTTATTTAACGAGCAAAAGAAATAAAACTTTAGTTTATATTGACAAAATTATATATGTAACACATTATTTTTATAGTATGTTTAATATTTTTATAAGTTGTTTTGTTTTAAAACTCCAACAGGATATTTACATGTTAAAAAGCGCAGGACGATTCCGGACTGGATTAACCCTTCACTGCCCGGTGTGCCATATATGAAACATACCGATACAACTCTTATATTTTCCTTAGGATATTAAATTTAGGTTATCTGAACTTTGTGGCATATGCAAAACATTCAAACAAAGAGATCTGTACCAGTTTTTCTTACTTGATGACTAGATTTTAGTTAAAAGATTTTTATTAAAATCGATCGACTCTTTTCAAGGAAAAGAGTTCGCAAATTCCTTCTTAAATTTCGCATATTTGCTAAAGAATTGCACTCAGTCTTGTTTTCCTTTAATGATGTGATGTATTAATTTTACATAAAATAATCTACTGCTAATTCATTTTTTTATTCTTATGATTTTTTTTTGGCGTTTTAATTGAAAGATTAATTATATTCACTATTTTCGCTTCGTTTGACGCTTGTAAAATTTATACACCATCTTACTTGAATAGGATAAAAAGAATAAACTATCTGAGAATCAAATCAAAATATATATCTTCCTTAGTGAACCTATTGAATAAAGATCATCCAAAAAATCAATTCTAACCTACTTTCCATGCTTCTGTTTTCTGTTATAACTTCTGTGATAAAGTATGCTTCTTTCAAATTGGCAACCTGGATAACATTACTTTAACCTATAACCTACATAGACGCTATCAAAAAGAATTATAGATACTTATACATATGGTTTTGAATGTCACATACTTACAGTTTGGGATTTTTTATTACGCATAGAATAATAAATGGGGGACGTTCTTAGTATACTGAGCTCCTTGATATTTCTTTATTTAAAATGTTAAAAATGTAACCTACATAGACGCTATCAAAAAGATTTATAAATGCAAACATAGTTGGTTTTAAATGTCACACACTTATAGTTTTTTTTTCTTATAATATAATAAATGGGGATGTTCTTAGTATACTGGGCTTCTTGATGCTTTTTATTTAAAAAGTTTATATTTTATAAACTGAAAATTATAAAATTACATATTACACCAAAATATATTTTAAATTATATAATTTTTAAATCAGGAGAACGCGCGCTTACCCAGGTTATGAATGGTTTTAACTTTATCACCAATAAAATCAAATTATGACAGTCACTTTATTTAGACGGAGACATTTCTTACAATTTTTGCGATAAAATAAGTTGAAGCTTACTTTAAAAAATATATTGGTTACAATTGTAAAATCCATATGCACTTCACGTCTTTTAGACCCGGAGCGCGTCCTCCAGGGTTAATGTTTATTTTTAGTCAGTGTTCTCGCTGACATTTGACCAACGTTAGAAATTTGGCTAATTAAAAATCACAAACATTCGCCAAATGAAAAAAATATTAGCAAAATAGATTCGCCGTGTAGCACAAAAAAAATTATCCTTAATCCTTTAATGTACCCCCTTTCTTTAAATATGTTCTAAAAAACTGTATATATGTTCTAAAATATGTTCTAAAAAATCCTTTAATGTACCCCCTTTTTTTCCATACGTTGTAAAATAACTTAAGTTTTTATAACTGCGACAACGATTGTTATTAATCTAATTTCAACTATCCGCTACATTAAAAATATGTATATGTGCATTAAACGCATTAAAAATATGTATATGTATATGTAAGAAAAACGAAAAAGAAAAGAAAGAAAAAGCAAAAATTGAGCATTAACAATTTGGCGAATCTAATCGCTTGTTTATTCTCCAAATGAAGAATTTAGTCGCAATTTGGCGCATTGGCGAGTGACAGCGAGAACACTGTTTCTAGTTATATAAATGCTCTAATTTTCATATTATCGGGCTTCACAGAATACGCATTAACTTGCTTGGGAAGTATAAACATTGAGGGTTTTGCTTTGGTTGTCGGTGTTGCGGCAAATGATTGAATTTTTATTTAAGCAATCCTAATTCTTACCAGAAAGTTTTAAAAATTATTTTTGTTTTATAGTGCTTAACAGTGTAGGGCTTCCGAGTTTACGTCAATTTTATGCCCAATCTAATAACGAATACCTTACAATTAATGAACCATTTAAGAAATAGTCTAACTGCAGTATTTGAACTACGTAATAAATTTTTACTAAAAGTTTTTAATAAATTAAAGTTTTAATGAATTAGTTTGTGAAAAAGTGGTATTAAATGAAATTAATCGTAAATAATATATTTGAAATCATGAAAAGGTATGTTAAAATATTAAAAAGATGTTTGAAAGATATAAGCACAGTTGAAAACTGTCGGCCAGGGCTGGTAAGTGCAAGTCATTTACATATGAGTATGCGTGTTTATACCGGGTGTCCCAAAAATGACTGATGGATTTTAAAATTCAATAACTTGCAAACAGTGACAGCTATTTAAAAAAAATTTGCAGGAGGGTTATGTACAATGTCAGGAGTTTATTTACCATAATTTTTTACTTTAGTTCGAATTTCAAACAATAGGTAGCGCTGACGGCGATTGAAGGCCAGGTGATCAATACTGAGTGAAGCGTCGACCTGGCCTTCAATTGCCGTCAGCTCCACCTATTGTTTTATATTCGAACTAAAAAAAATTACGGAAAAAAACTCCTGAAATTATACATAACCCTACTGCAAAAAATTTTTAAATAGCTGTCACCGTTTGCAAGTTATTGAATTTTAAAATCCATCAGTCATTTTTGGGACACCCGGTATATACTGTATATAAATGTACACCGAAGCGATGAGTTTACAGTAAATAAAAATAAAGTAAGTGATAGATATTCATAAATAAAATAAAACATTCAAAAATTTCTGGTGTGATGAATATGTGCTGTATAGCATCTCAAGGCCCATGGTCTAGTAAAGAATATAAAATTATATGGTTTAGTAATATGTTTGGTTTAGTATTACTCAGAATTTGCTAGGAATAGTATTGAAAAAATATAGACAAACATTAAAAGTTTTGATAAA
Source organism: Maratus speculifer (assembly GCA_964019185.1). Classification (NCBI taxonomy): domain Eukaryota; kingdom Metazoa; phylum Arthropoda; class Arachnida; order Araneae; family Salticidae; genus Maratus; species Maratus speculifer. The sequence continues at coordinate 205,199,208 of OZ025302.1, read as the reverse complement.
ATGTTTACTAAATCCATCAGAATTTTAAAATCGCAAGATTAAAAAAAATTCACATTTTTATAAACACGTTAATAAATAATTTATATTACTTACAAGGAAAGTCTCCATAGGGGCATACTCAGAAAATTCGGAAAAAATTACAGAATGTTCTTCTCATCTGTATATATACGTTTGTATTAAATTTTTTGGCGGAACCCCGTTAGAACGTTCGTAAAAAAATAATGAACATTTCTTTTATTTGGCGATTTATCATCGGTTGGCGACAAAATAAAATTTCAAAAAACACATTTTTATGTCATTCTTTTTAAGGTAACAGAGTTTCATCTTGAATTTGTTTAAAGAAATTTTACTTATATAACGTTAGTTTTGTCAGCTTCAGTTTGTTTTAACTATATTTGCCATATTTGTCATAATGTATTTAAAAATAAAATTAACTGTAAAATTTTATGAATTAAAACAAAATTTAAATTAATTAAAATTGTTTCAATCTCAAAATTCACTCCAATCTAATTGAGCTCTGTCGATTCAATTTTGTTGCTATGGAAACAAAAACTTTTCCAATATTGAAATGCGTTATTGCAGCATTCTTCATCTGGCCTTTATTTTGTTATACGCTTAAACATATGAAAAAATACTTTTCAATATGAAAGTATTTTTTACATAAGAAATTATTTTTAAAGTGATAACATTAATTTTTTGCAGTAAAAGCAACAGAAATAGGTAACATAAAATACATTTATATGTCAAACTCTCTCATTATTGAAATTTAAATTCATTAAATACCATTTACACGTCTAAAATTTAACTGACAAGAAATTTTCAGGTGCATTAAAATCGTTTGCTTTTGGCGAGGGAAAATGCTGCTCGCCAAATCGCGTGACGCTTTCATCTTTTCGCACCAAATACTCAAAAGTATTTTATTTTTTTACTGAGTTTCTTCTGTAATTCCGCTGAAAAATTTGACTGATCCTTTATTATATACATAAGTAGTTTAATCAGTAATTTTTTCAAAAAATTCTGAGTATGCCCAGTATGGAGACCTTCCTTGTTAGAGGTGTTACAAATATATTGATAACAAATAACATTGACGTGTTTCGATTCCAATTCTCATAAGAACCATAATCATAATAAAAAATACAAATCGTCTCACGATCATTACAAATGACATGCGGCAATGAGATGTAAACAAAACCATGCGCTTTTATTGATAAAAAAATATATTAAAAGTAGACCATGATTTAAAATTAATTTCCAATGTGACTCATCCCATTCAAGCTTTCAACGAGGAATTTATTCATTAGCTCTTATCATAACTTAGGAATAATAAAGGAAACAGTATCATTGCAAACAAACCTTCTACGCGTATAAATTTCAATTGACTTCCTTATAATGGACTTACAACAAAAATTTGATGCAAAACACAATTTCTAAGATTATAAATTACACAAATATTGTGTTTTTTGTTATGTTTAATTTTTTTTTTTTAATATGTTTTGTAACACCTTTCTCAAGTAATGTAAAGTGTTAATTAAAATAATTTAAAAGTTTGTTTTCCTTTCTCTTATTTTCAAAGACAAACATGCAAATTTTAAGCAAACATGCTCCAAACAACGAATTTTTATGAATTTGTCACAATGCTTTTATTATATCCTTAAAGTTTTTACTGCACAATTAAGGCCCCACAATAGTCACAGAAAAGACCCGGATGATAATATAAAATCTATCGGAGCGTTCTTTTCGATTATCTCGCTCAAATTTTAATATATTTACATGTTGTTGTTGTTGTTTTTTTTTTTTTTTTTTTTTTTTTGCATAGGATAGCTGAGGACGATTCACAACCGGCCTAGTTTTTACTTTTTAAATTTTGGTTTCAGATTTTTTTTTTTTTTTATTACTTTAAATTTCAAAACCGGTTTAAACCAGTTCTGAAATTGAAACTATCATAATATAAAAAATATATAGGCAAAATAGAAAAAGTAAAAACTAAGCCGGTTATGGTTCGTCCTCAGCTGTCCTATGCAAAAAATCATGTAAAAATATTAAAATTTGAGCGAGATATTTGAAAAGAACGCTCCCATAGATTTTACATTATCGTCCGGGTCTTTTTCTGTGCTTAGTGTAGGGCCTTAGACACACAATGAATAATAGTTTGTACTATAATTCCTAAATATTTTTTAATTAGTTCTGAATGAAGAGCTGATGAGGACGACCACGCCTCTTCCCGAAGAGGCCATCCAGGAGCCGGTCATACCCCAGTGGGCGATAGCTGTCATAGTGGTCGGAGCGGCATCCCTCATATTCATAGTCCTCTTCGCTGCTGTTGCTGTAAGTACATTATGTATTATTTACACGTGTCGTTTACTATTACAATAGAGCTAACTCCAATTAACCTTTCGCCGGGCGCGCGTTTTAAATTGCACAACAGGTGAAAAAGAATCGATTATCGCTGCTTTATTTTAATTTTACAAATAATTTAACTTACAAATATCATATCAGTTATCTCTGATCACAATTTATGAAATTATTTCGCAATACACTTATTTTGTTATAACGTACTAAAGTAGAAGTTTAAATATATGAAAAGCTACTTACTACTGCAATTACAAAGAATAAAAACTAATGATGAATTACAAAGCAATAATTAATTTCGGATTTACAGAATTAGTCCTATATTTCATCTATATTAGTCTCTTCACATATCAAGCATAAGATTTGCTTATTTTTTAAGACTGTTTGGAGATAAACCTTGCGCATTTCATGCACTGTTAACAGATTGAAATGACAGGTGCAGCTAATTGCACAATCTGAAATACAAATAACTTTCAGGAACTGGGTAAAGAGATTCAATAAACAAATACAAATAGTTATTAACACCCTCTACTGCTTGAATTTTGTTTAAAGGATAAAGAAAGTGAATGTCGTACTTTTTACAACGGCGCGCCCGACGGAAGGTTAACATAATTATATCAAACCTTCTGTCATCCATCTTTTTTTTAAAAAAATCTTGCAATTTAAGAATATTTTTCTTTATTTAAAACATAGTGGAAGGACCTGAAAACTCTAAAATAATTAATAATGACACAGCTGAAATTATATTAAAGTAGACAGAGATTATCGTGTTTACAGCGCATTCCACGCGTCGAACAGTAAATCCATAATGATTTCGAAGAAATGCCAGTGGTTGTAATTTCCAAATATACCGTAATAATGGTTTAATTCCACCCTTAATTTCGTTCCTCCAAATAGGAAAACAACGTTATATAATAAGCAAAAATTTACCACTGAATTAACCCCGAACCGTAGAAATTGTTCATAAAATGGTATTTGATGGCTTACACTGTAAAACAGTAACATTACTCCATAAAACTGGTGGCAGCATTGTGTGATTTTTTTTCACTTATATAATGATGTAATTTAAACATATGTTTCTGGTGTAACATTACATATTAGTGTAATGTAACATTACATATTAGTGTAATTAGTGTAGTGTTCTCATTTGCTACGCTTCACGTGCAATTTCCAACTTGTTTTCTTAGTTTTCAACCGATTTCTAAAATGTATTCTTAATTTAATATTTTTTGTGTTACAAATTGACGAACTGGAAGTAAAATTTTAACACTTCATTTAAAATTAAGCATAGATTTTAGAGATATGTTGCAAACTAAGAAAAAAAAGTGACATCCTTTAAGAAGAAATCACCAAAAGAAGTTAAAAATATTAATTTCCTCAAGATATATTTTAAATATAAGAGTGCATCGAACGCCCATAGATTTTTAATTACGGAGAGGAATTCGGAAAGTGAGTGGCCAGAAGTATTAACCCTTTCAGGAGAAGCGTCTTTTAAGGATTTTTTAATATTTTATCACTGGTTTTTTGAAGCAGAAATTTTTTTATGGTTGAATCGCGAAAACACTTGAATTATGATTAAATAACACACACAAAATTTGCAACAAAAATTGATTGGTGATTAAGGATAATCAAGGATTCTGAGCGGCTCAAGCGGCATGTATAACAGTTGATAGTTCCAAAGGGATTAAGAGATATACCACTACTTAATTTGAATTAGTTTTACTCAGTTTTGAAAAAATTGGATAAGTCGACATGATCTACACCATTTCAACTATCTCTTCCTATATAGATGCGCCTTAAAAATTAGCACTGTCCTCAGAAAATGAATAGTACACCTTCTGGTTACCTTACATAAAATTTAAAAATCTATTATTTCTTTTTCATGAACTATTTTTTTTTTTTTTATTCGCATATTTTTTAATCGTGAATGATTTCATTTTAATGTAACATTTTTGTAATTTAATAAACTGAAGCTATTTTGATTCATCCATTACAAAAATTTGTTGTTATCTTATAAACTTACTTCTTTCCATACTGCTGATATATAATTCTTGCATAAAAATCCATGTTCAATAAGTCTTTTATTCAATAAAGTGTAAATGATTTCATTTCAATGTAAAGTTTTTGTAGTTTAATAAACTAAAACTATTTTGATTTATCCATTACAAAAAAAATTTGTTATTTTAGAATTTTTTTTTTTTCTGTATAGAAAAAAAAAATTAATAAATAAATGCTAATTTATCATTTTGCATAAAAATCAATATAGCATATTTCTTTTACAATTGTATATAATATTTTATATTACAATCATTAATAACAGGACTAAAAATGTCAAAGTTCCTCCCTTTTTTACTTTAGCATTTCATCAAAATAATAAATTTCAAGATTTCAATTTTTCCCAATTAAAATGTTTCTTTTATCATATCTTCTGTACATTATAAGGTTTTATCCTTGTTATTTTTGAGTGGTAAAAGTTCAAAGAATAAACTAGTTATTGAAAAGAGCAATTTTATATAACACTCTTTGTATTATTTATGTAATACACTTTGTTAAAAATTTGACGTTACATTGTCTTGGAATTCGAAAATATTTTTCATTATTATTTTACATTTATATTGGCACAGCCATGAAAATATAGTTCTAATTTTATCGAAGAATGCTTTTAAATGTTTTTTTTTAATCTAATTTTTTGTTACAAAAATTAAATTGTCTCTCTTTAAATTTTATTGTTTAATCAGGATTTTATACACTTCAAAGATTTTCAAACACTTTTTACCAGAAAATTCGTAAATTTACATTTGCTTTATTTAATGAAAAGAAAATTCTAGCTTCAGATATAGTAGTCCAAGAGCCGACCGCACAAAACTCTAAGTCATCGAGCAGAAGAAAAATATCCTATTATAAATATGGAAGAGTACACTGTAAAAAAAATTCTGTAAACGTACTAAACATTTTCTTGGAAACTGGGATTCCAAGAACTTTTCATGTAACGATAACAGGAAAAATGCATGTAACCAATCTGAAACTTGAATTTTTGCTGTTACCGTTACAGCAAAAGTTCTAGGAATCCCAGTTTTCTAGAAAATGTTTAGTATCTTTAGAGATTTTTTTTACAGTGTAGTAATAGGGGAATCTAATCATCCGTGTCTGCCGGAAGCGAAGTGGTGCATAAGCCAAAAATGAATATCACTAGTGGTTGACTCGTAGACTTAGCATTGTGTTTCCCTGCACCCAATTTTCCATGTTTTCATACTTTTAACTATACGGCAAACACAATGTTAAACCTGCGAGTGAACCACTAGTGGTATTCATTTTTGGCTTATGCACCACTTCGCTTCCGGCAGACATGGATCATTAGATTCCCCTATTACTACTCTTCCGTAAAATAAAGGCATTTTTTTGTGTTCGATGACTTGGGGTTTTGTGCTGTCGGCTCTTGGACTATAGTGACCAGTACTGCTTTTAAATTTCTTGTACAAAAACACCTAAAATCTCCCAACCTCTTGATGCGTGCAAACCTTGTCATTGACATCGAATTTAAAAGTGTCAAATTTCGATTAATGAGTTTCAATTGCAAGAAAATACACAAAACCATGATCAATTTGCGAATGAGTTATGCAATTACATGCTTAATGTTTTTTATTTTTTCCAGATATATTAAAATTTCGCTTTTCCGACTCTCACTAGTCCAAAAGACTTTGTAATCCGAACTGATATTTACCCGAAACAAAAAAATAACAATCAACGAGTATTGAAAAAGGAGAAACCCTTTAAACTCCAAATATTTTTTGACGTCTATATTACAGCAAAACATGTGAAAAATGGAACCTTTCTATAATAAAATCTTGTCTTGATAAAATATAGTATGGATCTTGCGAAGAAAATGCAAGAATTTTTCAATAGACACTGTGCTTGTTAAGACTTAAACCTTTCATAACTGTGTTTTTTTTTTCTTTCCTTGCAATTCCCTTAAGATTGTATTCGAATCGAAGCTATTTTCTAATTCATTTTTAAATTCGTTTATGTTCTGAAACGCATCCAATTGTCAGATTCTCTTATTCAGAAACTATGTAAGGTGTCGTGCTTGTCTATTTCTTTATAATGACAAAATATATTGCAAAAAATGCCGCCAAAGTTGGCTTTCTGATCTGAATTTTCCGAAGCAAGAGACCTGTGAGCGGAAAAAAATGGTCATCCTGAAAATATAATTGATTATAAATGAATTTCTAAGGAATTGAGCGAAAAATGAAATCACGCTTTATGGCCTTTTATGCATCTCTTCAAAAATCACGCCGAAAAGTTTCATGTTTTTACTTTTAAAAATGAGATTGAAAAATGTATAAGAAAATTTCGAGCTGTTGAGGGTGAAAAAATATTTTTTGAGTACACCCTTATAGAAGATTTTACAGTTATCTATTACTTTAAAAAGATAATCTCACATAATTAGAGGTTATTAACTCTCCTTTACTTCTCTTTTTTTTCTGATTCTATTTTTATTGCGATTTCAAAAAACCCCGAATTTTGGTTAATCCGAAAATGTAACAATCTTAGTTAATTTTTATTAGCGGATTTCTATTGCATTTCTAATAATTAAATATTTTATGTGCAAGTGGGAAAAAAGGTTTAAAGTAATTTAAAGTTATTTGGCAAAGTTTTATAATTTTAAGATAATAGGGGAGAAAAAAAAAAGATGTTCAAACTAAAATAAATGCATTTAAAGCTCACAAAGCTTTAATAACAAGCGTTCGTTAAAAAATATTGCAGATTGCTTTTTAGTCAGTGTAGGACTGTAAAATTTTACTGGTATGCTCTTTACACTATATGAACTTAAATAATATAAAAATCTGAAAATCAACATGCTTGTCATGTTTTGAATTTTAGCTAATAGGAAGCGTGATAAAAATTAACTGCACGATTCTCACATAATTTTTTTCTTTTTACAGATTCTTGGACGACACCACGTTAGGCGTCGTTACAGCAACAAGCTAAACGACGAAGACTCTGATAGACCCAGCGACTGGGAAAGCAAAATGGCAGCCGCCTACGAAAATCTCGCAGCAGACACAATATATGACGCTGAAGATTTCCACAATGACTCTTATAAAAAGGTAAGAAAATTGCGTGTTACAGTTCATACTATTTTGTGCACAAATTTTATTACAAATATATATACACATATACTCGAAAGTTCCAAATTCCTGGAAAAAAAAATATTTTATCTACTAAGTATTTGTTAAAAATACATAACCATGCTCATTTGTACACAAAAACAAGAATTTAAACTAATTTCTGTAGTGAAATTTTGATTTTATTTTATTAGAAATGTTCTTTGATATTCACTCGATGGAAATAGTGCATAGTTACATTCACATCATTGGTCAAGGTATGAGAAAATATCTCTCGCCTTGGAAACATTCTCTGAACTTTTAGTCATTTCACTATCACATTTTTCTGAAGACGGCTGCAGAAGACGGCTCGGAACGTTGATTTTACGTTTTATTTTATTTTTAATTATATAAGTTTATATTAAACTTCTTGTTTTTCTGTACCAATGAACAAGGTTATATGTTTTTAAGAAATACATTATTAGTAGTTATATTTTATGGTGCAGTTGTCCAATGTGTGTTTAAGAATGTTTTAAATTCCTTTATAGTCTTCGAAAGTATTCTGTACCTATAATAAAAATATTGCAAAATTCGTATTTTTTGCTTCAAAAATGTCGAAATAGTTTTTTTTTAATTTAAATTCGGTATTTTAAATGAAATTTAATGTTTTATAATTCAGATTTATTGTGAATTTCGTGCCAATATTTATCCATTAATCGAGCAATATGAAATTGTTTCTATGGTTTAAAGGGAAAACACAATATCTCAAATTATGATACAAGCAAATCTTGTTTGCGTATGTAAATTTTATCTTAAAAACGACTCAAACTATATTAACTAAATTTCGTATACCACCGTTTTCGGCCACAAGAAGACCATTAATTTAAGTCGCATGTTCCCAAAATTCCATTTAGTGAGTCATTTTAGGGTTACTACAGATCAATGTATGTCAATGAGAATGAAGACTGAAACAGTTAAGTTGTTGAACAGTTGGAAGTTTGAGAAGTCGCAAATTTGAAAATATTTGACCAGATTTGGTGTCAAAATTGCTTTCAAGATTACCAATCCCAAAGCAAAATACTGAATGAAAGGATGTCGCCAAATTTGCGACTTTTTGACAAATTTTGGGTGATATTTAGTGAATAAGATTTTAGAATCTGGAAGAATTTTCTAGAAATTTCAAATATTCACGATTTCAATATTCATGATTCAGCTAAACAATAGTCTATGAAAAGTTTTAATTTTAACCGAGTGTAGCTCGCTTTTTTCAGCTGGTTAAGCAAGTTTTTTTAACAAAAATATTTTTAAATAAAATTTCTTGTCCTTTTATATCATACAAAAAAAAAAGGATTTAAAAGAAAGCAGCCTAAGTATATTTATCAAACTTTAAACTCTGCCTTCCATAACATAAGATATGAAGCAAAAATGACACCGAACGTGATCATTTTTTATTTCAATTTAACATTTTTATAACAACCACATTATGTTACAATATAGGGTTTCTTAATATCAAAGTTTATTCTTTATAGTCATATAATTAATCACTAACTAGACTTTTTTCTTAATATGATGTAATCACGTGCAGTTTTTACGAAATAATCAAGAAACAATTACGTATTTATTTATTTAGAAGCGATTTTTAACGATGTTATTAATAAAAATTGTTTTATGTTTACATTTTACAAAGTTTGATACAGATTTCTTTATTTTAAATTTGTTTAATACAAATTAAAAAAATACATTTATATTCATATTCATAACTATTGATCGTTCAATGTTTGTTTTTCTTCCCTTTCAGTCATATCTTGTGGATTAGCAGGTATTTATTTCAACATATTGCACGTTAGATAAATTATTTCACCTCTATTATAGCTATAGTTACTTTCAATGCTTTTTAATGCATGTCTCATAAGTATGCGTGTAAATACGTATGCAAAAGAGTTTCCTGGGCATTTAAAATAATTTTTTATGCATGATGCACTTTCCAAAGCTTTATTTATATCTCGCATCTATTATGCACAGTGTACCCTGGAGATTGAAATTATTTTTTTCCCCTTTTGTATATACGACTAAATTAAATAAACAAGTATGGAAAATAAAATGAGCTAGTATAGACTAAATGAAAACTTCCAACACCACTATTTCCTTACGAAAATTTTCATTTTAGATTTATCTTGGAAATGTGGTAGCCCCCCACTATTTTAGTGCAATTCTTGTAGTAAAATGCCATAAAAATAATTTTAAAAAATTAGTGGTGTTTAAAAATAACTGCTCCGAGGCCTGGATACGAAAGCAATACTGTCGGAAAAATTCGTCAATAAATACTAAATTATTTCTCGTTTTTTAACAAATAAACATGCTTTGTAGGAGTATGGAAATTATAAGCGAAACTTGTCAGGACTTCTCAAAAGTCCCAAAGAAGAAGAAATCCCTTTCATCAGCACGCATGTTTATAGGCTCGCTTAATATTAAAATAAGAATTCCTTTTAAAATCGAAGAATGAAAAATTCTATAAATTAAGATTTCTAACTTAATTTTAAAAAAGGAAAAAAAAAGCAGTAAAAAAACAAACGTTTTTTAATTAAAAAATAAATCACAATTTATTTTTTTCTTTCATTTAAAAATATTCACAACTTATTTTTAAAATTATTAAAAAAATATTCGCATTTAAAATATATTTTAATGAATACATTTAAAAAAGATATTTTCATTAAAATATTAAATAGAAAAAAAAAATCGATTTTATTTGCAAAAAAATCTTTCATAAAAGTATAATATTCATATTTTGCATTTAGCAATCTATTTAATAATACTTATAATTCATATTTTTATCCTATTTTAACATTAAAGTATTATATTAGTGCACATACTAAAGAATCTCATTAAAGTTAAAATCTTCCCGAAATCAACTTCAAAATTCAAAGCTTTTCAAAGACATCAGTCAAAACATGTCCATCTGTGACGAATATGTTTACTTCAAGCTGTCTCACTAAAATATAATTGTAGCCGAGTTCTTAGATTACTGGTCTGGCAACACTAAGGTAGCTGGTTCGATCCCAAGATCAGCAGCTTTTATTTTATTCCTATTTGCCTCAGTTGACGTATATTTTATCTTTTGTAACGGAGCAAAAAATCTGATATTCGTCTATTGGAGCACGGCTGGTAAAGACCTGGTAGCACTGCTGCCAGGAAAATTTCCGTGATTTGATGAATGCATAGCTGAGAGTGAATGTAAATTGCAAATAAGTAAAAAATAAAGACAAAATAAAACTATGTTAATAAAGTAGTCCTGCCATCAATTTTCAAAAGTTTACACTTTTTACACATTCCTGGGTTCTAATTATTCATTAATATAATTTTCAATGTCATGACAGCCACAACAGTAAGCATTGCATTATGCTACGATCAAAATTCACAGCGTTGTGGAATTTTGAATGTTGTGAAAAGTATAGCTTTTTAGCACTTAAAATAGTCTGTAAAATTTTAGTGTCGGTAATATATGGTATGTAATAATTTATAATATGTGTACTAGAATTATATATATACTCTCAAGATCATGACAGTACAACAATAAATATTGCATTCTGATACGACCAAAATTCACAAAGTTGTGACATTTTGAATTTTTCGAAATTTATAGTTTTCCGGCATAAAAAATATTCTGTCTCTTATTAGTGCTGTAAAACTTTGAAATTTCTTAAAATTTAAAATATCATGAATTTAGTGAGTTTTATTAGTAGAATAATGATTTCTTTTCTATTGTACTTGCCAACGCTTGGAAATAACTTTTTAAAATATAGCTTATGTAGGAGATTGAATTGCATAAAAGTTTAAAAAGTGTAACTTTTGGAAAAATAGGGAAGCCACTCAACATTGTCTTAATTTTTATATTTTGAACACTTTTGCTACATACATTGCTAAAGTATCTCCAAAAGGGAAAAGTTTTTGCGTTTCAATCTTTTTGAGCGCACCTTGTGTATGTTGCACTGTAAATATCTATGCACATTCGATAGTAAGGCATGAATGCATTTTCTATTGGTGGGCACATGATAGACCTTCAATAACTGCTCTACAGATTTTAAGATTGCTTTTATATGTTATTTAATTATACCTTTTATTTCTTATTATCATTTTTCAAAAGTTAATTAAATTATATTGTCGAGCATTAGATTGGTGAGATAAGAGGGCAAACAAGACCGGACAGTAAGCTATGTTTACCAATTAGGCATAAGAAAATGATTTTTAGAAAAAACATATTGCACAAGAAAAGTATATGCTTTGATTATTTTTCAACATAGTTGTCACATTTGTTGAAGCATCTATCACAGCAAAGCGCGAGCTTTAGTATGCCCTCGTAGAAAGATGCAGCCACCGATACAGTTTTCTCGACACAATTGCATAAGGAAGCTAACGGGAGATTTGAGAGAAATGCATAGACAGTGTCGTAATGGTGAATCTTCGGCAGGGATGCAGTGGTGGATATACGAGGGTATATGCCGTATACCCTCTAGATTTTTTTAAGGAACATCGTATACTCTCTGTTTCTCAAGAAAACTACAGTACATACACTCTAGGGTATATCCTTTGCTTTTTTTAAGACTACACCACTGATCTTCAGTCTTCCTTAATCTTCTCTTCAACTTTTGTAACCAAATCATCATCAATCAGAAATGGCCGCCGACTTCATTGTTCATCTTGAACGTTTTCCCGTATTTTATTGAAATTTGGTACTCACATTCTTGCTATCGAATCACTTATCCCGTTTTATCCGTAAACGTCAAAAGTTTGTCAGTGAATTTGAAACGGTTAACGCAATAATGAACAATCTACACATATCTTCTATTGTTTGCCAATGAGTGAGCAAATTGGGTGCGCGTGTATGAAATCACGAACACAGCAATTTCAGGAAACAATAGAAAACAGAACTTACCTAATGGATTATCCTCTTATTTTCTTTCAATTTTGGTTATCATGGATTCGCATTGCAAAAAAGAAGAGCGTTAGAAGATTTCCCCCCTCCAAAATTGTCCAATCACTGTTACACTATGTGTGTTCCTGTTTTGTTGCATTTATTTTCTGACAAGGCCATAGATATTGTGAGGCTAGGAGGTCTCAGTACTCCCCATAAAACATTTTGAGCCTCGCCTGGAAAAGATTCCAAGGTCACTAAATGAATTTATGTTCAAAAAAGCAAATGAAATTCTGTTTAAAATCTAATTTAGTTTTGAGACGCTTTCAGAATTTTGCAGAAATACTAAATTGTAACTAAAATAAATGTTTCAACACTCGCTCATCCTATTTGCACATAAGAAGCTAGAATGACGTTCAATATTCCACTAGTTACACACTCGAATTTTTCATCATATTCTTTTCATACCATAAAATGAAATTATTACAACAGTTTGATAAGAAACATAGTACCTACAGCGTGAATATGCACTAATTTATTTTTCTGCGTCAGAGACAGACAGAGAAAATTTAAGCCCCCCCCCCCTACATTTTCTTAACCCCCATCCCCTATTATTCACTTCTAACTGCGGCCCTGCTTTCTTATTCTTCGTATAAATTTTGAAAGGATCCATCGGAATGCAACGTTTTCTCCAAATTAAATTTCTCGTTGTAAGTAATCTCGTTGTTAATTTTAAATTTATACTATGATAAAACGCAAAGCTATACCTAAATATTAGCATGAGGTCAAAATGCTGCAAATAAGTAGATATAATACAAACACTTGTACAGGGAACACATATTCCAGCGTCCAGTCAAAAAAAAAAAAAAAAAAAAAAAAAAAAAAAGTGCCTAAATTCTATATACAGTCGACTCTCGTTAATTCGAACTCGTCGGGACCACAAGAAATGTCCAAATTATCCGACGTTCAAATTATAGAAAATATGAAATGAAAACATGCTTAATATGGCACTATTACAAAGGAATTAATGTTATGGTGTTTTTTTAATTTATTTCGTTTGTTATCATTAGAATATGACTTAATATTAAATTAGAATGCATAAATACATAAACTAATTAAAAGATTAGAAACAAGCACAATGGAAGAAAAATTTAAAGCGTCACTGATGGACAGACGGGCCACTAAGAAAGTGGATATCAAATGGATTGGATTATATGAATACTCTTTCGGAACAATTTTTACAAAAATCAAAGAAATATGTTATTCAAATGATCTGAAATCCGTGAGAAAGAAGAGAAAAATGAAAAATCGGAATTCACGTTAGTTTGAATTAAACGAAGTCAAGGGAAAATGAGTTCGAATTAATGAAAATTTGTAACGTTATTCTGCCATTGAAAATTTCGGTACTTCATGTTCAGTTCGAATTAAGCGAAGATTCGAATTATACGATTTCGAATTAACGAGAGTCGACTGTACTTTTTAGCTTTTCATGAATGTCTACATAGTTATTATATTTTATTTGTTTATACTAATCTGTTTATTTCTTTTTACAGCGATATCCCAGTTCCACTTACCACGGACGACCTTCTCGACCCCGCCGGGCGGATAGCTGGTCAAGTAGCGACTGGTCACCTCCCCCCAGAAGACCCCGCCCACAAGTTCACAGAATAGTTTATTAACTATTGATTACACTAAATTTAACTAAGAAAGAAACAAAAACACACGGTGCTTGCACTTAATATGATGTACTCTCGTACGGGACTTTATCTTGTTTCAATTGAAGAGAAAATATGGATATTCTTGGGAGTGTGGGTATTTAAAGGGGAGGAGCAGTTTAATTTTATTTTCTTGACAGAATCTTGTTAATTTGAATAGAACCTCATTAATTGAAATATCTTTTTAAATATCAGTACGAAATTCATGAGTGAAATGTTAAAAGAATGTTTTCGTGTATTGCATTATTTGAATTAGAATGAAAAAAGAACTTTCTTTCACTTTTACATTTGATTCATAAAATAAAAATAAACTAAAATAAATAAAAAAATAAATTCATTCCACATTATTATGTTATTTAGACTTTATTGCTGTAAACAAGAGGAGAAAAACTATCACAAACATTAAATTTTACTTGAAGGATTTGCATACTTTATTCTAAAATGTTGATAAAAAATTGTAAAAGGAAATGTATTACGTAAATATTAAATACGCTAATTAGTATTAACGAATAATGGCCTAACGAATAAAGCCAAATGAAAAATATGGATTATTACTATAGGGGGGGGGGGGGGTATCTATCATATGCAGCTGTTTGAGAAGCAATAAAGCGCAAAATTTCGGGTAAAATTTCTAAATATATTACACTATGTAAGCCATATGATTATTCAAAATTTGATGATTTCCACGCTTTACGGTTATTTATACCAGAAAAAGTGTGCGTTTTGTAAACGTATAACATCTGAGAAAAAAAAAATAAAGATTAATTTACAAAGATTAATGAGGTTCTATCTTCATTTAAAGTTATCCCAATCATCATAATGAAGTTTGAATTTATGTATATTTCATGCAACTTATCTTTTAATTTGCCAGTTGTTTTTCTTTGCTTTTTTATTTATAAATTGTCTAAAGGTTCTGAATTATTAATTTTGTGTAGTTTACAATTTCTTTAAAATTGACAATAATTGTAATATTTACATAGCTTTTTGTTTACTATTTTATTTTTGATCATGCAGCTAATGTAATACTAAGTGATTTTCTATTCTAACGAAACTATTTTTGTAAATATTTAAAATGATTTCTTTCTGTTTGAAAATATTCTTTCTTTGTTATATGTACGTATGCTTCTATATTTTTCATTGGTTCATTTATTTTTATGGCTATGAATGAATATCCCATTGTTTTCTCTGCAATATTTGTAAATACTATCCTAGATTAAGTCACGTATAGAGTATTTCAACACAGATTAGTTCTGCCATCTATCGGACTGTTTGTGAATTATTTAAACTAATTTGTTTGAAAACTTTCATTAATTCATTAAATCAGGTGTGCCCTAGTTTATTTGTTGCATTCGGACAAATACGAGTTAACTATTTTTTAATGCTAACGACATTTGTTTTAGAAATAGCACTATCTATTTTTCTTTCTAATTTCATATTTTTTCATAAGTTGTAGCATAAAAATTATTTTTCTGAAAATGATTAAATACTTTATATCATTATAAAAAAAATATACACATTAAAAAAGAATTATTTTTAGAAAATTTTATTTTTTATTTCATTGTGAATGCGCACTTTGAATTTTAATAAAAAGTATTTATTTTAGAACTGTTTATAATTAGACTTTTAACGCATTTGTAAAGATAGTGCTATATATCTAGTCATGTATGTGATTTGTTGCATTAAATATTTTAATGATTTTTGCTTATTACGTATTTTATCGATTTCGTGATGTTAAAATCGTGCAAGTATGCTATTAACTCCAATAGGTTTAATTAACAATACACTTGTCATAGCTTGTAACATCACTTAAAATTTATTAATATAGAACATTAGCTATTATTTTACTTTAAATCTTATATCAGTCAAACACACATTATTACTTAGGAAAAATTTACGACATCATTTAAAATTTCTGAAAGAATGGCATTAGTCATTATTACTTTTAATATCTTGTACCGGACAATGAGCTATTACTTTGATGTAGTTTGTAACATTACTTAAAATTTGTTAATTTAGAACAATAGCTATTATTTTACTTTGAATCTTATATCAATCAAACACACATTATTACTTAGGAAAAATTTACGACATCACTTAAAATTTCTGAAAGAATGGCATTAGTCATTATTACTTTTTATATCTTGTACCGGACAATGAGCTATTACTTTGACATAGTTTGTAACATCACTTAAAATTTATTAATTTAGAACAATAGCTATTATTTTACTTTAAATTTTATATCAGCCAATGACACATTATTACTTAGAAACAGTTTACGTCATCACTTAAAATTTCTGAAAGGATGGCATTAGTCATTATTACTTTTAATATCTTGTACCGGACAATAAGCTACTACTTTGATGTAGTTTGTAACATCACTTAAAATTTATTAATTTAGAACAATAGCTATTCTTTTACTTTAAATTTTATATCAGCCAATGACACATTATTACTTAGAAACAGTTTACGACACACTTAAAATTTCTGAAAGAATGGCATTAGTCATTCTTATATTTAATATCTTTTACCGGACGATGAGCTATTACTTTGATATAGTTTGACATCGCTTAAAATTTCTGGCAAATTTATTTCACATAGCCATTATTTTATTTAACCCAACACTGCACGAATTTTTCTTTTGGAAGTATATATATTTTTATATTCAAATTTAGAGTTATATACCAGAAATTTTAATTTTTACTTGATCACCTCATTTAATAACAAACATTTGAAATAACCCAAGGAGAAAGTTTATTTAAATAATATTGTTGAAAGAAAACTTTATTTATTAACAGTTAATTCCTTCATGCATCATAGTATGGTGTACGGTTAAAATCTTCTATTAGACAAGAAGTTGTTACTTAGCCATAGTTTGTGACATCATTTAATAATTATAAAAATATAACATAATCCTTATATAAGTCAATGATCATTATTACTTAGAAACGGTTTATGACATCATTTAAAATTTCTGAAATAATGGCATTAGTCATTATTTTATTTAATACCTTTTATCGGACAATGAGGCATTATTACTTCGACATAGTTTGTGTCATCGCTCAAATTTTCTGGCAGAGTTAGTTTATTTAACATTGTCATAATTTTATTTAACCCTACACTGTACACATTTTTCTTTTGGAAACGTATATTTTTATATTTAAATATAGAGTTATACACCAGAAATTTTAATTGTTATTTAATCTCCTAATTTAACGACAAACATTTGAAATAAACCCATAGAGAAAGTTTATTAAATATAGTCGTTGAAAAAAAAAATAATAATAACGGTTAATTCCTTTACGCACCATAGTATCGTGTAGGATTAAAATCTTTTATTTGATAAGACGTTATTATATCTTACTTTAATCCTTATATCACCCAATGATACATTATTACTTAGAAACAATTTATGACATCACTTCGACATAGTTTGTGACATCGCTTAAAATTTCTGGCAGAGTTTATTTAACATAGTCATAATTTTCTTTAACCCTGCACGTTACGCATTTTTCTTTTGGAAGTACATTTTTATATTCAAATTTAGAGTTATATAGCAGATATTCATATTTTATATGTTATTTGTTCACCTCATTCAATAACAAAAGTTTAAAATTATTTAAGGAGGAAGTTTTTTATTTAATTATAGGGGTTTAAAAAAAAATTATTATCGGTTAAATATTGACTCAATTTATGCAGAATAGTATAGTGTAGGGTTAAACTTTATTACACAAGAATTGTTATTACTTCGAAATAGTATGTGACATCTCCTAAAATTTATTAACGTATAATATTAGCTATTATTTTACTTTAAATCCTGTATCAACTAGTTATACATTATTACTTTGAAGCAGTTTATTGTATCTCTTAAAATTTCTGAAAGAATGACATTATTCATTGTTTTACTTAATACCTTTTATCTGACAATTAGGTATTATTACTTCGACATAGTCCTCTAAAATTTATTAAAGAATAACATCAGTTATTATCTCACTTAAAATCTTATATCACCCAATGATACATTTTTACTTTTTAAAAAGTTTGGTATCATTTAAAATTTCTGAAAAAATGACATTAATCATTATTTAATATCGTTTATCCAACAGTAGGGGTATTATTACTTAGCCATTGTTTATGATATCCAGTTATTTTATTTTACATAGTCATTATTTTATTTATCCCTATGCTGCACGAATTTTTCTTTTGAAAATACATATTTTTTATTGAAATTTATAGTTAAATACTGGAAATTTTAGTTGGCATTTGTTAACATCATTTAATAACAAACATTTGAAATTATCTAAGGAAAATATTTTAATATAGTGGTTACAAAAAAAAAATATATTTGTTCATCATTGTGCAGTGTCTGATAAAAAGCTTGTGTTAGAAAAGGAGCCATTATTACTTCGACATAGTTTGTGTCATCACTGAAAATTGATTGAAGCATATCAAATTCATTATTTAATTTAAAATCTTGCAGATGATAGTGAAAAATCATTACCTCTTGCACTTAAATGTTTCAAGTTTTCATTTTCTTAAAAGATATTCCACAGAAAACAAATGCTTGAAAAATTTAATGATTTTTCTACGATATAATGGTAAATTTCTTCCATTTTAATTTATTTTAATAACTGTTCCAAAGCTTTAAAATATACTCTTTCAAAAAACATTCATGTAATATCTTCAGAACTATAAATGCATTTATCAACCTTTCAAAGGTATTGACAGCACTTCTTTTTTAATACTGGTAAAAAAGAGGGGGGGAAAGTAAAATTCATCTTATTCAATTAAGATATTTCCCTTATTAATTAGATTTAACTGTTTACAAAAGGTATCAAATTAATAAAATTCTTCTAAAATAAGCTGGTTCCAAATGGATTAATTTGCGCTAAGTCTTTAAAATGTTACCTTTAAAATATACATATAATTTTTATCTGTCAGTATTTAATACTTCAATTAAGTTATACTTTGTATGTAAAATCTATAATTTTTCCGCGTTTATTTTATTCAACAGCGTTTATCTTAAAATTTCCTAATATAAGCAACAGTTTGAAATGTACGCTTAAACGATATATAATGCCAGATATATTTTTATATAGGCTTTAAACTATTTCTTCTAAAACCATTCCATCTAAGTTACGATGACTGTTTTTATATCTGTTTTTTGCTCTTGTTGTTTAAATATTAAATTTAGCTATGTCTTGACTTTAATGTTTTATTAACAGCGTGTGATTAAAACTTAAATACTTCAATTCTGTCTTTAAATATATATTTCGTTTCCTTTCAATATAACTAATACATAAATATAATACATACATATTTATCTGTTTCCTCCAAAATCATTCCATTTAAGTCACAGAGATTGTTTTTATCTCCTTTTTGCTCTTATTGTTTAATTTTTAAGTTTAGCTTTGTCTTATCTCTAATGTTTTATTAACAATGTGTGGTTAAAACTGAAAATTTTTATTCTGTCTTTAAATGAATTTCTTACTCATGCAATATAACTGATAAGTAAATATAATAAATAAATATTTATGTGTCTCCACTAAAACCATTCCGTTTAAGTAGCGATATTGTTTTTATATCCTTTTTGCTCTTGCTATTTAATTTTTAAGTTCAGCTTTACATTGTTTGTAATGTTTTTTGAAAACGTGAGATAAAAAACTAAAATACTTTAATTCTATCTTTAAATATGCATTGTTATTATTAGTAATACATAAGTATTTACTTACAAGTTAATTTTTTTTTCTTTTTGTATTTACATATGGAAATATTTATAATTTTTCCTCTTTCTGTGTATTTCAATTCTGAAAAAATTCTTAAAAATTCTTACTATAAAAGCTGTATTCTGAAATACGCGATTAAGCGATGTATTTTAGCGATCGCTTTGCCGGATATTTCTTCATATAGTAGTTCCACTGGTAGGGAACTCTTACTATACTACTATTTGTTACAATGAAGTATATTTTCATGTTCTGTCAAACAATATTAAGTAAATAAACAAGCTTTTTACCTGTTGTAAGTGCATGCTAAGTGAATGCATATTTGTTAAACATCTCAAGACCACTATGAGCCCATATTTAAAACTTTTTGCTAGTGTAATGTATCTCTCTCTATAAAGTGCTCTCTATCAATGCATTTATTATGTACTAAGCTCTCTTTGAAGCATACGTTGTTGAAGTAAGTAATTTTAACTGATTCATATTGACAAAGCATGTATATTAGTGTTGCAATTGTTCTTTAACCCAAGAGGTAAACGTTCGAGATTTGAGATTATATATTATCTGATAACTATATATATTGATATAACTTTTTGACGGAATGTCATGTGATATTGAAGTTATTGTAACTTTTGCTTCTTTGTTTTAATAAAGTTTGCACTGCTAGTTTCAAAATTGCCTCTTTTGTTTTTTTATTACACTCTAAAAAACAACATTTTGAAAAGTGAGCAAAAAATACTCAAACCTGAGTGTGTCGCATAGTGAAATGACTCGACTCCAAATCATTTTAAAAAAAATTCCTGCCGGCTCGACCTACAGGTGGACGTAAATTTCGAAGTTAGATACCGAATTCACCAACAAAAACTAAATCAAGATTAGAGAGATATCCAGTTTCATCACTAATGAGCTCTAAAAACCTAAATCTTTTGTGAAAATTCTAATATACACCCATACACACGAGCATATAAATATAAAATAGATTTAAAAATAGCGAAAAAAAATCAGTGAACATCAAAATGTTAAAATATTACAATATTTCTATAATCTGGTTTTTATCATGTTTCAATACGTTTTTACAAAGTCCTATTTTCACCTGCTTTTCGTCTATTATATTTCCAATATGACATAATATTTGCTTTTTTTTTTAAATCCGTCAAGCTATTTATTTCTTTCCTTTTTTTTTTTTTTTTTTTTTTTGATGTGGAGATCTTCCAAAAGTAAAATTATGACGTAATATTAATTTTTTCTTAAATTCGTCAAACTATATATTTTTTTTATTTTGAGCGTGTAAATCTTGTAATAGTAAAGTAATTGTTATGGTAAGATTTTTATTGTGATTTTTTTTTTAATTGTTGGCAAATGTTATAACGAAAAATATTTAGTTTTTTCTGTCATTGTTCTGTAAAAGCTGGTGTTGTCAGAGTTATATTAAGGCGGTATTCAAATTTTTGAACCATCCCCATTTCCACCCCCTTAAACCGATATTGTCCATTTGCAATCCCCGCCGAGATATTAACCATCTCAATGTACTTGGCGAGTTTCAAGACGATTCGTCATAATTGCGACTTTTATCATGCAGACAAGATTTAGTATATATATATATAAATACACACGCATACACACACACACACACATATATATCTATTATAAACGTTTTAGATGTGGGTGGTTTGGATTCCTGGGATCATATAATGAAAAGTTTTTCGTGAAGAATTTTTCAAAAGTCGCATCATGATAAAGACTGCAATAGATTGTATTTCTTACTAGATCCACCTAAAATCGTATATACTCTTTTCTGAAAACACAGACATACTCAAATATGAGCACACAATGTTTTACTCTTAAATGTGTGATGTTTTCAAAAATGAGTGCATGCATGTTTCAGATTGGAGTAATTTTGGTTCTAAGGCATTTTCACAATGCGACGTATTCAAATTTGAGTATTTTTTGCTCAATTTTATATATGGGTCATTTTCACCATTCGTTTACATTTCAGAATTTTATTTTTATTTTTCAAACTTAAAAATTTCTTTTAAAAATGGAGACTGGTGTTAAAATAAATGTTAAGGTACATGAAAAAAAATGGTTGTGCAGTTTGCCCTATAATATAATATGTAAATGCTATTTAAAGTTGGTTTGTAAGGCAAATTGTCAAGTCCGTTACCATACAAAATTACTGAAAATACTTAGCTTTAAATTTATTAAATTTCCTAAAATCAACTTACTCTGAAGTGCTAATGTCCCTAAATTTCAAAACATGATATTTATCAATTATACTTAAATTAAATTGAAATGAGAAACAGTTTTAGCCACAAGATTTTGATCACATAGGAATTAGACAAGAACTTTTTCTAATAATTACAATATATATTCATGTAAATTATCAAATTTTAAGGAAATTGCATATTTGTTTCTTAGTTGAATAAAAAATAAAAATAGAATGGTGAAAAAATAATTATTAAAAAAAAAACGTGCGGTAACAGACTTGACATTTGGTAACGGACTTGACACTATGTTGAAAATGGCCAATATATTTTTTAAGCGTTCACAACATAGTACATAGCTAATCCTATTTTTAATATAACTTATAGAAATTAAGTGTGCATCCAACAATAGGGATAAATATCTTGAAACAAAAAAATAAATGAAATTACCTTTAAAATTGTGAATGAAATCTTACAAATTACACTTAGACCGGGTGGCAGCGGCACAGACAATCACCTCGTAGATTTCTAAATCTCAATTCGCATATTAAAACTCAAGCGATCTTCTAAGTCATATCTTGGTGGAAAACACCTGTCACGTTGTGTGGGAAAAAGAGTGACCACACCCTTGTCATATCAACGGAACAAATCCCCCCACCCCTCAAAAATGGTGGAATGCAAAAATGGACTTGTCTGTTGGTGTTGAGGGGCTGGAAAAAAAAGACAAGAAAATGAGAAGGGAGAGAGTTTTAGATGTCCTTGGATACGGACGCGTTTTCTGACCAGGATGATTTTGTTTACCTGTTTTTTTCTCTCAAGATAATGGCCGATAGTTCTCAGGCCTAACTAGTATTACAAATATGTAATTTTTTTGTTTTAATGTTAATTAAATAATATTGTTTCTGTTAGAGGCATGTATTATTATTGTTTCACTCATCATTATAATATCGGGAACCAACGCACAGGAATTTAAAGACCTGTGACAACACCTAAAAACCTGATTTTAGTAATTGACTCATAAGTTTACCATTATGTTTTCCTGCTCCCAATCCTTCACGTTTTCAAGCTTTTTTGCTGCAAGAAAGCACAATGATAAACCTACGAGTAAACCAGTAATTAAGTGTTTAAGTGTTTTCCACCAAGATATAACTTGGAAGACCGATTACGTTTTAATATGTAAATCGAGATTTAACTAATCCTAGATTTTCATCCGTGAACTCGATGAGGTGATTGTCTCTGCTGCCACCATTCGGTTCAACTTGCAAAATCTTTCTTTTACAAATTCATCCATTCATCGGTTTCGAAGACTGGAGTATAAGCTCAACACTTCTGGTAATCACAACACGAAGGCCTTTAAGTGTCTAAAAAAGTCAACAAAATTCTGGTTGAAGTATTTTATTACGAAAATAAAGTAATTGTACAAAAAAGGGCTGTTTCTGCCAGTTTAAAAACTTTAAGGACAGCAAAATAATACAGTATATATATATATATATATATATATATATATATATATATATATATATATATATGTATATATATATATTATATAATGCATCTACCACTGTGTTTAATGATTGCAAAAAGTTTGTCTTTCATAGATATTATTAATTATCGGCATAGTTCGGAACTGGTTTTGTACTATTCATCTTAAATGGTAGATCTGAATTCTGAAGCTTAAGGAAAATGTCTTTAATTTTTCATAAAAAGACTATTGCCCAGGGAAACTGATGGCATAGAGCTCACAGGCTATGCACACTAATTGTACATTACAGCCTTATATAACAATGCCCTTCGAAAAACAAATTCAGGAGGGAAATAGACCCCGTTTCCCTTCTTAATATTTATACAATGAACACCCAATACTAATCATGGTAGCGCCTTTTCAAAATGATCCTACATCTAAGACTTCAACGAAATCTTATAATTCTGCATGAAAAAACCATTTACATAAATTAAGGGGAGGGGCATTAGCCCCCTTTCCCCTTCTTAATTCTTATCTAATGAACACCCAATATTAATCACGGAGGTGCCTCATCAGAATGATCCTATACCTAAGATTTGAGCGTAAACTGATAATTCTGCATGAAAAACCATATAAAGTAGCTTTCTCGTTTATACTTAAAAAAAGGTGAATTGGAGATCAACAGTTGTTTACGTTTTAAATCAGCCGTGATAACTACAAATTACTTTGCGTATGGCAGCAATAACTCAGGTAGGAGAGACTCAGTACCAAGATCTAACTATGTATATGTGGCCTTTATTAATGAAAAAAGAGATTATTACACTCTTATGGGGTGATCCCGGTAAACAGACAATACTGGGATACTACATCTTAACAGCAGAGCGTTCAGAGATATAATGAAATTTTTACCATCAGAAATCATAGCCAAAATGCGTCGAGCTAAATGTGGTTGCCCTGAAATTATTGTAACCCCATACGGTACAGTTCATAAAGAAAATTTAAATTAAAAACGTGCCAATCGGACCATTAACTTTGGCGTTTAATATATCAAAGTACAAAAATGCATGCCAACACCGATTGTTGGGAACATTATTTCTAATCGCATAACACATATGTCAGACGCCGATTTTAATATAAACAGAGCGTTACATTTTAAGCCGAAAAAGGAGTTGTATTGACTATTAATTTCAAAAGGAATGCAGTAAGTGACTGAGTAACTGCCGCAAAAGAGCATATGGTTTTTAAAATATCTTTCAATGTACTCTTTGAACAAACGAAAGTATGCAGGCTCAGATAATAAGTTTAGGATGAGAAAAGATTTGTTTTTGATTTATTTTATTAACGGCTTCGCCTAAGCATGAGAAACTTACATACTTGAATTTAACGCGCAAGAGAAAAGTGATAAATATATTCTTTTTAGAAAGTAAAAGGGAGGTTTAATTAATTTGAAATTGCGAAAGATAATTTAAATTTTAAACTTGAGAATTTAAATTTAAAAAGGGATCTAATAATAATATGTGATGTCATGTTGCTTTCGACATCACATATCTCTCCCCCTTTGTTGCTTTCGACATCACATATCTCTCCCCCTTTGTTGCTTTCGACATCACAAATCCATTTATATAAATTATGGGGAAGGGACATTGGCCCCCGTTCCCCTTCTTATACTTATCGAATGAACTCTCAAAAATAATCAGGGAAGTGCCTTATCATAATAAATCTATATTCAAAATTTCAAATGAGTCGGATATTTTTATCATGAGTTATCACGTTACGCACATACGCACGTACATACAGAACGGGCGGGCGCATAAGCTATCAGGCTTTCATAGCCTGTGAGCTAAAAACTCGCCTTGTTAGATCTCCCCATAAAACCTTAACACAGTTTAACCCATTAACCGCCAAAGCTCCCATTGCGGGAACATCTATTTTTTATTTTTTTTTCTAAAAATATTTTAAAGCTATTTGAAAAAAATACATTTTATAGAAAAGTCAAAAGCATAGAGTCTAAAATATATTTTTTTCAAAATAATATGTTTAATTTTTCTATTTCTTGCAGATTTTTGAAAAAAGAGATTTTTCGGTTTTCCGACAATCTCCAGTAAAATTACTAAAAAAGAAAAAAAAATAATCTCATTTTTTTCAAGTACAACCACGTTTTAAAGTCAACATTCCAAATAACAACATATTTCAAATTCAGAGTAAATAGCTGGATTTAAAGCAACAATAGAAAGGTTTTCATGGAATGTTCCCACAGCGGGAGCGTTGGCCAGAACCGGTAGCATTCCCTCCCCCTATGTTTGAGAGCGCACTTTCATAAAGAAAGGTGAAGTGGACGAGAGTTCTATCGAACATTATTATTCCATGAAACTATAGTCGAGATTGTTCGTGGCTATAAATTATGGGTTTTGGCTAATTCTCAAGGCTACCCGTTAAATTTACAAGTATATGTGGGGAAGAACAAAAATCTATTTGAAGAAAAAAATGAAACTAAATCTATGTCGCTTGGAACAAGGGTAGTTTTAGATTTGATAAAATGTGTTGAGAATCCTCACAAACATATTGTTTATATGGATAACTTTTTTACTTCTTTGGAGTTGATAGAAGAGATGAGAATACGCAATTTTCGCATGACAGGCACAATCAGAGAAAATAGATTGCAAGATTGCCCTCTTAGAAAAAGTAAACTGATAGAGAAAAATGAAAGAGGAACATTTGAATCAATCGTTACAGAAAAACTGTGTGTAGTAAAATGGAGAGACAGCAAAGTTGTATGTTTGGCATCTAATTTTGAAGACGAAACTCCATTAGGTCAAGTAAAAAGATGGTGTTCTAAAGAATAAAAGAAAATTGATTTACCTCAACCGAAGATAATTTCATCATATAATAAGTATATGGGAGGTGTGGATCTCTTAGATCGATTTTTAAGCACTTACAGGCCTCGTATCAAAGGTAAAAAGTGGTGGTGGCCATTTTTTACAAATACATTAAACATGGCTGTAGTCGCAGCGTGGAGAATACACAAAGAGCTCAAAGGAGATATGTCCCAACTTAATTTCTTAAGACATATAACAACTGCATTAATGAGGACAGAAATTGAAAAAAAAATGTGAATTCCAGTATTGGACCTTATGGACCTGTGAATATTAGTGTGCGTTTTGATGGTATAAATCATTTTATTGTTAGTGCGGATAAACAATCCCGATGTAAATTATGTAAAAAAAAAAATACTCGAATGAAGTGTGAAAAATGCAATGTAATGCTGCATCAAAGTTGTTCCCTGTATTTTCATAGAAAATTGTAAAAGAAAATAATAAAAAAGGTAAGCTTTTCTATTTAAAATTTATTTGTTAAAATTATTTGTTCCTTGAAATTTCAAAATCCAAAAGAAATATTGATTTTTTAATTCAGTATGGAATTATTTATACCTGCATATTCAATAAATTAATTGTTTTAAGTCATATTTATGGCATGCAAAAAAGTAATTCATTGCTTTGTAAAAATTTTAAGGGCACAACTGCTTATAATTATTTTATAATTAGCAGAAAAATAAACCGTACCTGACTTCTGCCTGGGGAAAATTTTCCTCCTATTACACGCCAACGCTCCCGCTCCGGGAACATGCTTTATTTAATAAATGGTTACAGTTTTCGAAAAAAATTCAACTGCTCTATAATAGAGACATCCAATGTATATTAAAAAATTCAAAAAGTTATAATTTATTAACGTTGTTTATATAGCGGCGTTTAATGGGTTAATCATGGCTTTTGTATGGCCTATGAAAAACTTCAATGTAATTTTTTTTCTGGAACTAAGATTTTGCCTCACGAATTGTGTGGATAGGCGCATTTTCTTGTTGTTAAATCCCTTTTTCTTTTAAAAGAAGCGTTCCTACAGGTAAAACATAGACATAAATATTTTTAGATGTACCTTTTAGTTAATTTTTCCTGAAAAAAAGAATGCAGAAGATTCCATGAAGTTGGGCGAAAAGCAGCCGTAAGTCAATGTATCCACCATCTAACTGACGTTTTGAAAAAGATTCTTTTTCTTCCCTCATATCATACCAACAATATTTTGATCCACCAGGACCATCAAAGTTCCATTCTTTCACTGCAGAAAATAACGTGCAGCCATTTGTAGTTCCAAATCAACACTTGTCTTTGGAATCTGTAAACGCTGTGTTTTGTGGCTAATCGGTAAAGGGGGGTTACACAAATCTGCTATGTATTAGAAATTGCCAGATCGATTAATTATATTGAAGACTATTCTCTTGCACACTTTAAACCCAATCGTTTGAAAAAAAAATTCTGTAATTGCTAACTTTAATTTTTTTTTTCATCCCTGTGCGGCAAGGTTTTCGGTCTTCATCAACGGTTCAATTCCCCATACTCGTCATTTAATTATAATAGTGTTAATGACGATTTTAGATCTATTGTTTTTGCATCTACAGCTCATTCATGACAATGCAAAAGATTAAACAGCTCCTTTTTTAGGTGCGTTTGTAATTATGTAAATACGTAGAAACTATAATCGTTGATAAATCCGTCCGTCTGTCCAATTGTGACAGAGCAAAAACTACCCAACACAATCCTTTAAAATATATAATTATTATATAATTTTGTCGGGTCGTTTCAAATTTTATGAAAATTGGATGTAGAGTTTAATTACAGGGACAATCAAAAGTATTTCTTTACGTTACGGTCAATGTGAAAAATAGTTTCAAGTGCATCTTAAAGATGTTCGCACATAATACATTTCATATGCATCTATGAAGTACATACTAAAATATACATTCTCTACCATCTGCAGTGCAAAGAATATTTTTCATTAATAAACAAGGCCACACAAAAGTATTCTACTACATAATGGTTTGGTGAAAAAACTTTTGTTTGTGGTGCATTTTAATTATATTAACACGTTCGCTGACAAAGCTGAGATAATGCATCTGTTCACAGTTGCCAAAGACATATCTTCAATATTATGTAGTTGTATTGTCACGCTATATTTTTATTTTCAAATTAAATACATTGTATTGCAGCTAATTAGCGTTTCTTGCATTTTTGTTAAATAATCAATGTTTTTTTTTTCAAATAAACAACATTAAAAAATAACTGAAAACACATCTAAAAATGGAAAATTGTTGTTGAATTATTTGAATCTTTATTGTTATAAGGAAGATGATATCGAAATACATTTGAATATATTTTTAAATATGTATAAATTACTTATATATATAAATATTAAATAATAAAACTTCTTACTTACATGTTAAAAGATATTACGTAAAACGGTAAAATATATATCTATATACAAAGTGCCAACATGCATGATCGTCACCAAAGAAATTTTCAAAATAATTGCGAAATTTAAAAGTTTACTCATTTTTAAAAACTTCTGCTTTTATAGCAATAGTCTTACATTTCTATTAAAATTTATTCCTATGTACTATTCCTATTTGTAGATCATCATCAGAATCATTTGGAGCGAAACCATTTGAAATTTCTATAATTCAATATAGTGTTAAAATTATTCAATTTTGAGTTTAAAAATGTGCGATATCCCTTGTCAATGCCTTGATGGATTAAACAAATTTCTACTTCTCCTGTGAGATATTTGCGTCTTAAATTGTCATCCATTTGAGATTAAATGTTGCAGCAGTGTAATTTGCTGACATGCATTACACGAGATTATGGTGCTGAAATTCTATATGTAAATGATTTAATTCCGTGTTATTTTAAGTATGAGGCTATGCCCATTTTCAATTCTGCATAAAAGAAGTTTTAACCACTTCAACGGCTGCCCCGAGATAAGTCGGGGGTTAAAGCACTGTTTCCCCATACCCGTCGCCGGTTATTAAATAAAACAACAAAAATTAGTTAAATTTCATTTATTCATAGAAAAATATTTATTAAATTTGCTACTAATAACTGTAGAAGTAATATAAAAATCACACGAAATATGCTTTATTACCTAAAAGATGATAAAAATTTTAAATGATGTCAAATTATGCATCTTTCTTCATATTTAGTAGGTTTATATGCATTTGGCATTACTATAAAATTTACAAACTTCTTATGAGAAAACTTTAAAATTGTTATGAATTTGTTAAACTGATCTTATCCTTGGCACAAATGAGCAATGCCAAATTGGCAGGAAAAAAATGCACGCGCAAATGTGGTGCGTATATGACATCTGTGCCCCCATTTCAATTATTGCATTTTAAATGCATCAGCATATGGTGAATTCTTTGCTGTCATTAAAGTTTTTAAACTCAGTGCAAATGTGTTTTCGCGCTGTGTTTTTATTTTCTAATTAAATCGACTTTATTGCAACAATTTAATGTTGCTCGCATATTTAAATAAACAATATTTTTTTTTTCAAATAAACAACATTAAAAAACAATAACAACAATTGAAAACGCATCTAAAAATGGAAAATTCTTATTGAATCATTTGAATCTTTGTTTAAAATTAAACAAGGAAGATGATATCGAAATATATTTGAATATATTTTTAAATATATATGAATTACTTATATATATAAATATTAAATTTTAAAACTTCTTTCTTACATGCTAAAAGATATTTAAAAAAAAGGGAGTACTTACATATTAACGCCACCGCATCGCATGCGCATAAAAAAATGGCATCAAAAATGAACAAAAAAAGCACTAAAGCTTTAAAAAAACGCTAAAAATGGCGTCAAAAATGAGCAAAAAAAAAAAACACTAAAAAAGCATGAACAAGATTGCTCTATATTGGCGTATTACCGCAGCTTCTGATGCGGTGGCGTTGATACGTAAATATCAAAATAAGGTAAAATATGTATCTGTATATACAGAGTGCCAACATGTTTGATCGTCACCGAAGAAATTTTCAAAATAAATGCGGAATTTACAAGTTTACTCATTTTTAAAAACTTCTGCTTTTATAGGAATGACTTTGCATTTCCATTAAAATTTATTCTTATGTACTATTCCTATTTGTAGATCATCATCAGAAGCATTAGGAGCGAAACCATTTGAAATTTGATCATTCAGATCGTACTATAATTCAATATAACGTTAAAATTATTCAATTTCGGAGTTTAAAGCTGTATGATATGACTTGTCAGTGCCTTAATGGATTAAACAAATTTCTACTTCTCCTGTGAGATATTTGAGTCTTAAATTGTCATCCATTTGAGATTAAATGTTGCAGCAGTATAATTTGCTGACATGTATTTCACGAGATTATGGTGCTGAAATTCAGTATGTAATGATTTAATTCCGTGTTATTTTAAGTATGAGGCTTAGCCAATTTTCAATCCTGCATGAAAGAAGTTTTAAATAAACGGGAAAATTATATGTAAAAAATATTTTAATTTCATTTATTCATAGATAAATATTTATTGTATTTGCTACTAAAATTACAAAAGTGAAAAATAATAAAATTACACAAAAGATGCTTTATTACTTAAAATATGTTAATTTTTTAAAAATATATTAAATTATACAATTACTAGCATTTTCAACTATAAACATAGTCGGCCTCAGGACAAAATACAAAACTCATGTTACGAAAGTCTTGTTTTAGGAAGCAGGACGTTTCGGTCCCACCACTTCGGTCTCGAGACATTTCGGTCCCTAGTCATTTTGGTTCCTAGCCTTTTCGGTCCTAATTCATTTCGGTCCCGAGACATTTTGGTCCCGCCTCCAGCAAGCACGGGAAATATGTGACATAATTTTATAGGGAATATTGTAAAGTTTTTTTACTGAAGGTCATGAAATTTTGGTTCAATGCGAAAAAAAAAAGAGCCCGAAATTCGCATACACGTATAATTTGGATCCAAACTATTATAACCCACACGAATTTCTTATGGTGATCTTAATCGTTTTAAAAAACAGTTGGAGGAGGGGAGTTCTGTTGAATTTTTCTATATTTTAGTGTACCATAAGTATAAGGTCTTGATAAATTAAAACATTTATAACTCTATCTATTGTTATTTTTATATTAAAATCAAATTAATATATTTTTTAAATTTTATGTATCCTTAATTTATTAAATGAATAACATTATTAAGATACATTACGAAATTTACTTTAAAATAAACTCGATACATTATTTTACATTCAATTCATCATTGAGATCATTTCATATCAGAATCATTTGGAGTGAAACCATTTGAAATTTGTATATTTCAATATAGTGTTATGAATTATTCAATTTTGAGTTTAAAGCTGTGCGATATCCCTTGTCAATGCCTTAATGGATTAAACAAATTTCTACTTCTCCTGTGAGATATTTGCGTCTTAAATTGTCATCCATTTGAGATTAAATGTTGCAGCAGTGTAATTTGCTGACATGCATTACACGAGATTATGGTGCTGAAATTCTATATGTAAATGATTTAATTCCGTGTTATTTTAAGTATGAGGCTATGCCCATTTTCAATTCTGCATGAAAGAAGTTTTAAATAAAACAACAAAAATTAGTAAAAATTTCATTTATTCATAGAAAAATATTTATTAAATTTACTACTAATAAATGCAGAAGTAATAAAATATAAAAATCACACAAAATATGCTTTATTACCTAAAAGT
Organism: Maratus speculifer; assembly: GCA_964019185.1. NCBI lineage: Eukaryota > Metazoa > Arthropoda > Arachnida > Araneae > Salticidae > Maratus > Maratus speculifer. The sequence continues at coordinate 205,167,166 of OZ025302.1, read as the reverse complement.
TGATAAAAATTTTAAATGATGTCAAATTATACATCTTTCTTCATATTTAGTAGGTTTACATGCATTTGGCATTACTATAAAATTCACAAACCTCTTATTAGAAAACTTAAAAAATTCACTATATAGGGAAATATTTAAAAGGCAATTTAACAATAATTATGCTTACTATTTCTATAAAAAATACTGGTGTCATTAAAGCTTTGACACAGACAAAAAAAAAAAAAAAAAAAAAAAAAAAAAAAACGGCGTTTATTCGCATAATTATTTTCTGGCAATAAAAAGCTCGCAGATACATTGTGTTGACTTTTATATCAGTATTTCCACTTTATAATCAACACTAAAGTCCCATTTCGGCACAGATGTCATATACCCTGCCAATTTGGCGAAAATTTTGTTTTTGAATATAAATTACAAATTGCATGCAATAACAGCATGTGTTTTTTCATTGGAATATAAAAATAATATAATGTGATAAAAATGAAAAAGATTCTTGTATTTAAAAAAGAAAGCAAAAATAATTAAATGATAGTTTGATATAAATAATAATGATATGGTATATAATAAAAATAATTTAAAGAATTAAAATAAAAAATAATAGTAAACAAACATGAATTTAATGAAAAAGGATACAATAAATAAACATCAGTATAGATAAAAAAATAAGTAACAAAACAGTAAATATAATTTTCACAATAAATCGTAAATATTAATACTTATAGCTATATTGAATGCATGCAGTTGCATTATTTAATCAGTGCATTTCACTGAAATATTTAATTTTTTCCATTTTATTTCCCTAACAATTGTTATGAATTTGTTAAACTGATCTTATCCTTGGCACAAATGAGCAATACCAAATTGGCAGGAAAAAAATGCACGCGCAAATGTGGTGCGTATATGACATCTGTGCCCCCATTTCAATCATTGCATTTTAAATGCATCAGTATATGGTGAATTCTTTGCTGTCATTAAAGTTTTTAAACTCAGTGTAAATGTATTTTTGCGCTATGTTTTTATTTTCTAATTTCTTAGCCTGTATCAATACAGGTCTAATACATAATTATACTGCTATAAGCAGAGATATTATAGCAACGCTGTGGAAGATACCTGTAATAAAACTGTGTTGAATCTGAGAGACATCGAAGAGTCAGGTTTTTGATGACGACACTTCTTTATTAAAACTTTAATCAATCATGTAAACTTGATTTAGAAATATTTCCATAACAGCATCCAGTTGACCACTATTCAAAGCGAACTTTGTTAAAATGATTAAGGGGATCATAAAAATACTTCTTTAAAAACAATATGGAATTGCATTACACCGGGAGCTTTTCAAAACTAACTTAAATTTAAATTATAAATAAAATCATTCCTTTAAACATCATAAACGAAAAACTAAATATCTTATTTGAACTTAAAATATAATAACTTAAATCATAATAACTTGACGGAAACGAAAAGAGAACAAGAGCAATGAAGTCGATCAGGAAATGGCATTTATACTATCTCAGGGAGGAAACGGGACGAGACGATTCTACTTCTGAAAAAGGGTAGGTCTAAGACTAACCGATTACAGAACACCTAATGCCATCTATCGAAGCCTCATGTCGAAACTTTAGTTAATTTATGTTTTAGACTCAAAATAGCCATAAGTGACAAGTAAAACAGGTTGATTAGACAACATAATTAAATCGACTTTATTGCAACAATTTAATGTTGCTCGCATTTTTAAATAAACAATATTTTTTTCAAAACAACAACATTAAAAAACAATAACAACAATTGAAAACGCATCTAAAAATGGAAAATTCTTATTGAATCATTTGAATCTTTGTTTAAGATTAAACAACGAAGATGATATCGAAATATATTTGAATATATTTTTAAATATATATAAATTACTTATATATATAAATATTAAATTTTAAAACTTCTTTCTCACATGTTACAAGATATTTAAACAAGTTGGAAATTGCACTTGAAGCGTAGCAAATTAGGTGCGTTCGTACGATAATGAAGTTTTAAAAATATTACTTTCATATATCAATCTCATAAAACTGTAAATAGTAAATTACAATTAAAACGCTCATCAAACAATGTTCTCCCTATACCATTATGCAATGGAATACTTTTGTGTGGCCTTGTAAATCAATAACAAATGTTCTTTGCACCACAAATTATGTATGATGTATATCATAATATGTACTTTATAGTTGCATTTAAATTTTATTAAGTTCGCATGGGTGTAACACGATTAAAATGCATTTGAAACATTTTTCCCTTTGACCGTAATGTAACGGAATACTTTTGATTGTCCCTGTAATTGATCTATGCAACCGATTTTCATAAAATTTGAAATATCTCGACAAAATTATGTAATAATTATGTATTTTAAATTTCAAACGTATGGAATATATTTGAAACTTTTTCCCCATTGACCATAATGTAATTGAATACTTTTGATTGTCCCTGTAAATGATCTATGCATCCGACTTTCATAACATTTGAAATGACTCGACAAAATTACGCAATAATTATCTGTTTTAAATTTCAAACGATTAAAATGCATTTGAAACTTTTTTCCCCATTGACCGTAATGTAACGGAATCCTTTTGATTGTCCCTGTAATTGATCTATCCATCCGATTTTCATAAAATTTGAAATGACTCGACAAAATTATGTAATAATTATGTTTTTTAAATTTCAAACGTATAGAATATATTTAAAACTTTTTCCCCATTGACCATAATGTAATTGAATACTTTTGATTGCCCCTGTAATTGATCTATGCACACGATTATCAAAAAATTTGAAATAACTCGACAGAATTATGTAATAATTGCGTATTTTAAATTTCAAACGATTAAAATGCATTTGAAACTTTTTCCCCATTGACCATAATGTAATTGAATACTTTTGATTGCCCCTGTAATTGATCTATGCACACGATTATCAAAAAATTTGAAATAACTCGACAGAATTATGTAATAATTGCGTATTTTAAATTTCAAACGATTAAAATGCATTTGAAACTTTTTCCCCATTGACCGTAATGTAATGGAATACTTTTGATTGCCCCTGTAATTGATCTATGCATCCGATTTTCATAAAATTTGAAATGACTCGACAAAATTATGTAATAATTATGTATTTTAAATTTCAAACGATTCGGTTGGGTAGTTTTTGCGTTGTTATATGCGGACGGACAGACGGACGGACTGAACGACCACTATAGGTGCTACGTATTATATAATTACGAACGCACCTAAAAAAGGGGTGCTTACATATTAACGCCACCGCAGCAGAAGTTGCGGTAATGCGCCAATAAAGGGCAATCTTGTTGTTCGCACGCGCATAAAAAATGCCGTCAAAAATGAACAAAAAAAGCACTAAAGCACTAAAATAGTGCTAAAAAATGGCGTCAAAAATGAGCAAAAAAAAAAGCACTAAAAAAGCATGAACAAGATTACTCTATATTGGCGTATTACCGCAGCTTCTGCTGCGGTGGCGTTAATACGTAAATATCAAAATAAGGTAAAATATATATCTATATATACAGAATGCCAACATGTTTGATCGTCACCGAAGAAATTTTCAAAATAAATGCGGAATTTACAAGTTTACTCATTTTTAAAAACTTCTGCTTTTATAGGAATGACTTTGCATTTCCATTAAAATTTATTCTTATATACTATTCCTATTTGTAGATCATCATCAGAAGCATTAGGAGCGAAACCATTTGAAATTTGATCATTCAGATCGTACTATAATTCAATATAACGTTAAAATTATTCAATTTCGGAGTTTAAAGCTGTATGATATGACTTGTCAGTGCCTTAATGGATTAAACAAATTTCTACTTCTCCTGTGAGATATTTGAGTCTTAAATTGTCATCCATTTGAGATTAATAGTCCAGTCATTATAGTAAGTTCACCTCGGAATTCGAGATACCAAGCTGTAAGTCTGTAAATACTTGTATATTGACACCCTAAAAGTTGTCTCAAAACCTACATATGGTAGGGTGTACGCAACTATTAAATTCCAAGGTCAAAGGTCACAAAAATCGGTTTTTTGCGCTTTTTTTGTAAATATCTCATTTTCTATAGATTTTTTGCTATTTGTATTTATTATCAATATTGTAGAATACAAAATTCTCTACAAATTTTGTTTGAAAACATTTTTCATACGTCGAACCGTTTTCCAGATAGAGGGCAGAGAGCGCGCGGTCAAAGCATCACTTCAGGTCAAATGGTGCCTCCGGTCGAAAACGCGCCATATATAGTTGATGAACTATCGATAAATCAATGATTATAAATATTTATCAATTTTTATTAACTATTATATTATATTTTATCTTTTTCTTTATGCATTGTATAGTAGAGTTACGATTAGAGTCTATGAAGAAGATCACCGGCTTATGATTTAATGAAATAAAGTTGAAACGTTCCGAAAAAGAATGCCGGTTTCCTGTGTTAACAAATCTGTAAAAATAAATTATTGTAAAGTTGCAGTGGCTCCATTATTACTCTTCCAAAGAATTACTGTCAGCAAACAATTTGAAAGTAATGTTGAGGAATATCTTCAGTATGAATTAAGTCCGTATCCCACAGCTCTATCTGATAATGATGGTATGAGAAAAACAACAAAATCGTCATTGTATGACAACATGAGCTTAATTGATTTTTTTCTCAATGAAAATAATGTGACATTCATTATTGATGGCGGATTTCTTCTTCATAATGTTGTATGGAGCAGAGAAGATACTTTATCTATTATTTTTGATAAATACATTAATTATTTAAATAGGCATTACAGTTCCAAAATAATTCTTGTATTTGACGGATATTCAGACTACAGTAAGAACATAAAAGCTATGGAGCAGCAGAGAAGAACTGCTGCACTTTCAAAAACGTATAAAGTCTGTTTAGATGAAACAATGGTTGTACCAGTTACTCAAGAAAAATTCTTATCAAATCGGAATAACAAAGATATGCTCATTAATACCTTAACTGAAAAATTACAAGCTGAAATATTACTACTAAACAAGCCAGAGATGATGCGGATGTTCTTATTGTTGAAACTGCAATTGAAGAATCAAAGTCTGAAAAAACTGCAGTTATAATAGGACAAGATATTGATTTACTTGTCATTTTAATTGGGCGCACACTGTCTTACGAACAAGAAATTTTCTTTAAAAAAGTTGGGAAAGGAAATGTAAAAACGGAGATACACTCGACTGAAAGTTTTGATAATTATCCTCATTAGAAAACACATATTTTATTTCTGCATGCATTAAGTGGCTGTGACACAACTTCTGCGCTTTTTAAAAAGGGAAAAAAATCATTTTTAAAAGTTTTTGAGAAACTGACCAATTTGGATGAACAAGTTGCAGCATTTGAGGAAGAAAATAGTTCGGCCCAGAGATTATTAGAGAGTGGAACTCAAATCTTACTGGCAGTCTATAATGCTCCGAAATCTGAGAAAAGTCTCGATCATCTTCGTTATATGCATTACGTCAAGTCTACAAAACTTAATAAACCTGTGCAGCTTTCAATTCTTCCACCAACAAGTGCAGCTTCTCATCAACATTTCAAACGTATATATTATCAAGTTCAAACTTGGTTAGGGCACGATTTGGAACCCCAGGTATGGGGTTGGGCAATGCAAAACGATTTTCCGGAGCCTATCATGACAATTTTACCACCTGCTCCAGAAGATTTGCTAAATACAATTTTCTGCAACTGCAAGAGTGGTTGTGGTTCGCAATGCGGATGCAGGAAAGTGGGCTTGCAATGCTCTTTAGCTTGTGGCCAATGTAATGGGCAAGCTTGTCTCAATGCAGAACCATATCAGAGCGACATTAACGAAGATGAAACCTTTGACCCCGAAATCATGGAACAACTTGAGACAAATGTCGTTGAAGACGATAATGAAGACCAGTTTGAAATTTACCAGCAGCCGAAAGACGACGATGAAGAGGAAGAAGATGATTAAAAACATAAATTATAGTTTTTGTACCCTTTATTCCATTTTTTTACTTTTAATAAAAATAAATGTATTGAATAGTATTTTTTAATAAAACGATTAATTCATAATTTATTTGTTTTTTTCCATCATGTAAGAAGTTATTAATATTATATTAATTAAGTTAAAATTCAAATATAATTCCTATATTTTCATTAACAATTCTGCAATTACATGGACAGATAAGTGTGGTTAAATAAATTAATGCTGAATAAAAAGTGGATAGGTTAGGAAAAAAATGATATATGGCGCGTTTTCGACCGGAGGCACCGTTTGACCTGAAGTGATGCTGTGACCGCGCGTTCTCCGCCCTCTATCTCGAAAACGGTTCGACGTACGAAAAATGTTTTCAAACAAAATTTGTAGAGAATTTTGTATTATACAATATTGATAGTAAATACAAATAGCAAAAAACCTATAGAAAATGAGATATTTACAAAAAAAGCGCAAAAAACCGATTTTTGTGACCTTTGACCTTGGAATTTAATAGTTGCGTACATCCTACCATATGTAGGTTTTGAGACAACTTTTAGGGTGTCAATATACAAGTATTTACAGACTTACAGCTGGGTATCTCGAATTCCGAGATTCTTACCTAATTTAAGCTTAAATGACTGGACTATAAATGTTGCAGCAGTATAATTTGCTGACATGTATTTCACGAGATTATGGTGCTGAAATTCAGTATGTAATGATTTAATTCCGTGTTATTTTAAGTATGAGGCTTAGCCAATTTTCAATCCTGCATGAAAGAAGTTTTAAATAAACGGGAAAATTATATGTAAAAAATATTTTCATTTCATTTATTCATAGATAAATATTTATTGTATTTGCTACTAAAATTACAAAAGTGAAAAATAATAAAATTGCACAAAAGATGCTTTATTACTTAAAAGATGTTAAATTTTAAAAAAAATATTAAATTATATAATTACTAGCCTTTTCAACTATAAACATAGTCGGCCTCAGGATAAAATACAAAACTCATATTACGAAAGTCTTGTTTTAGGAAGCAGGACGTTTCGGTCTCGAGACATTTCGGTCTCTAGTCATTTTGGTTCTTAGCCTTTTCGGTCCTAATTCATTTTGGTCCCGAGACATTTCGGTCCTTAGCCATTTCGGTCTCGACATTTTAGTCCCGCCTCCAGCAAGCACGAGAAATATGTGACATAATTTTATAGGGAATATTGTAAATTTTTTTAACTGAAGGTCATGAAATTTTGGTACAATGCGAAAAATAAGTGCCCTAAATTCGCATACACGTATAATTTGGAATCAAACTATTATAACCCACACGAATTTCATATGGTGATCTTAATCGTTTTAAAAAAACAGTTGGAGGAGGGGAGTTCTGTTGAATTTTTCTACATTTTAGTGTATTATAAGTATAAGGTTTTGATAGATTAAAACATTTATAACTCTATCATTTGTTATTTTTATATTAAAATCAAATTAACATATTTTTTTTAATTTTATGTATCCTTAATTCATTAAATGAATAACATTATTAATACACATTACGAATTTTACTTTAAAATAAACTCGATACATTATTTTATATTCAATTTATCATTATATTTTACAGTAGTTATAAAGTGACATTTATCCTTTACCTGTTTATTTATTTTGGTACTACTCTGTTATCCCGTCGATCAATTTCGCCAAATTATACAAATCGCTAAATTAATAGCCAAATTATACATATTGACATAATGTTTATTTTAAATAACGAAAAAACAAATAATTAGTAGAATATTAATAAAAATATTTATAAAATGTCGAAATAAAAATCACTTAATGACATTTTAAACACGTGAATCGTATTTAATGTCATTGAATGTGACATTCACGATCATCCATTTTTGGCATTTAATCTTATAGTTTGGCGATAATTTTTTGGTCGACGGGATGACCTAGTAGTACTTTTATTTTATATTTAAAGTTACCGAAATTTAATAATAAATAATAAAACTTAAAATATTCCTTCTGTTAAATAATAATAATAATACAATATAGCGTGTAAAATTATATTACATTGTTAATCAAACAAATTTTCATCTCGCTGTGATTTCATTATAACGAGTTATAAAAGTTTAAATTTTTTTGGACTATATTCAGCTAGCTTTCTATAAAATTTGAAGGAAGGGGGAAGAGAAAAAAAATTAAAAGGCCCGAATGATGCTGAACTTATAGCTTTCAGCAGGCACACAATAATGAAAATCTGAATTATAAAGGGGGCAGAAATAGAAAGGAATATAAAGGCGGAAGAAATAGCAAGGGGCCGACATGACTAAGGACCGAAATGACCGAGGACCGAAATATCTTGGGTTTGAAATGTATCGTGACTGAAATCGTCACACTGAAAAAATGGTACCTCAAAGTTGCATAAAAAATACTCTATTTTAAGTACTTCAGATACTCAAAATAGCTCCGATCCAAATGTACTCAAAACTGAGGAACACATGTACTCATTTTTAATTCCGTGGTTGTGCTCAAATGTAAATCGCTATGAAGTGCCCCTTAACTTATAAATTAAAGTAAAAATATAGTAGCATTTATTTCTTGCTCAAAATTATTAACTATAAAAGTTTAATTGATTGTTTGTTAAGAAAAATAGCAAAAATTATTAGCAAAATACCTAATCAAATATTTTTATGGCAAGAGCACTATTTGCAAGCACTTTTAAATTATTTCAAAACAATGTGTATAACTTGATATTTACATTAATAAGTATCTTTTATATCACCATCAATGAAATAAACCATTACAGCGTACAAAATTATCGTTAGTTTGGATTTGATAACATGTGATGTTTCAAAATTGAGAAAGCAATGTGATCATTTTTGATCCAATCATACTCAATGCAGTATGAGTACACCGATGTACGCTTTTTTTGAGTATTTAATTTTTTTCAGTGCAGGGACCGAAATGTCTCGGGGCCGAAACGGCGAGACCGAAATGTCGTGTACCCCTTATTTTATAAATTTCACACTCTTAATGTGGAAAGGAAAGAAATTTTGAACCTGACGATGATTAAAGTTGAAAGTGCTAGGAAATCTGTAACGTAATTTAATATGTTTTAATATTTTTTACCATCTGTTGCTTATGATGTAAAAGAAGATAAAAAATATTAAAAGAACTAAATTACATTATGCAATTCTTAGCATTAAGTAAAAGTTGATAGAAAATCTTAAAAGATATTAAATTACATTACACAATTCTTAGCACACGCAACAATAATCATCGTCAGGCACAAACTTTCCCTGCTTTCTCATTTTGTGTAATTTTAATAGTCAACCTTTAAAAGAGGAATTTTAGCATTTTATTTATTTGTTTAGATAAAATTGTTTATGGAAATACATATCGCTTCTTAGCGACCTATGACTCTGCTGGAACGTTTCAGGTTAACTTCAAATAATATGGAACAGGAATAATCTGAAATCTCTGGAAGCAATTGTTGCCTAAAGTTTATGATAGTCCCACACTTTCCATTTTCCAAAGCGACGAATGTTAATCTTAATTTCGGCGCTTGGAAAAAAAATGCTATCCAAGATATTCTAGAATTTATATTTGAAAATGGTCGATAAAATAATGTTAGATTTTCCTAAAAGCAAGACAGTCTTTTCCTGCTTTTCACGTCAAAAGAGTAAAATTTTAAGACGATAATAAGGCGTTCATAACATCAGTTTTTGTATATTTTTTGTCAGAGGATGACTATATGTATAGTTGAAAGTGCTAGGAATTGTATAAATGTAGTTTGTCATCATTTAATATTTTTGTCATCTTTTAAGTAATAAAGCATATTTCGTGTAATTTTAATTTTTAATTTTTTATAGAGGAATCTTAGCATTCTATTTATTTGCTTTATTTTAGAATAGTTAATAGAAATTAGTATAGTCTCGTTTGTAATAAACTATACATGTAGCAGAAAGTACTCTCTTAGCTCCAAATTATATGGAGAAAGAATTCTGAAATCTATGAAAACAATTAGTTTTCATTATATTTTGGAGAATATTTCATCAATCAATTATTGTTCATTTTCCATCTGCCAATGCAATGAATGTATATCATAAATTCGGCACATAAATAAAATGGTCAAGATATTTCTGGATTTATATTGGTGAATGGTCGATAAAATAATGTTAGATTTTCCGTAAAGCAGGAATAACCTTTTACTTTCTACAAAAAGAGAGTGAATTTGAAAAATAGAACTCGAACTTTACATCAATTTTTTATTTTTTCCTATGGTTATAGTTAAAAGGGCTAGAAATTGTAGAATGTAACTTTTCATCATTTAATATTTTTATCATCTTTTAAGCAATAAAGCATATGTTGTGTAATTTTCATATTTAACATTTTAATGATGAATTTTAGAATTCTACTTATTTATTGCAGAGTTTCAAAACAAAACTAGTCGTTGGGGACAACTGTAATACTTACCCATCATGGATATGCATATTACTACGTATGGAAATAAAACATGTTTAAACTATTTAGAAAATACATCGCATTTCCAGAACAAAATTTAAATCTATGTTTTTAAATAATTTTAGTGTACACAGCTATACTCTATTAATGAATTGCTGATAAACCAATTTCGACGCATTACATAAAACGCCAAACTACTCTAGTAACACTGAATTACGTAAACAAAACATCCTTATAACTCCAAAAATATTAATCATCTTAACAACAGTTTACTGCGCCGTATTAAGCGTCTCATTTCCAATTAAAATATACCTCTGAATTGAAATTTGAATGAAATACAGGGTCATGAAAAATCGAAGAATGTGGAAAACAGGGTTACAAATATCTCGGCAATTGATAATCTGATCGATTTCGTTCTTTATGCAAAATCTGTGTTATTTTATTGCATTTTACGTCCACTGCTTAAAATAAAAAATTCGAAATTTTTTATTTTCATAAGAACGAAATTTTTGACAGTCCGAAAAAAGTAATTCCGGATAACCGAGGTTACTGATATGAAATAGGCTTCGTCCCATTTTTACATATTAAGTACATACAAAATTTCAAGTCTCTGTCTCAATTTGTTTGGGATATAGAGCGTTTACAGACAGACAGACACAGACGGACGGCGACATTTTTTTTAATGTGTTTTTCGGAATCTCCAGTATCTGAAACGTGTAAATCCGTCAAAAAAATTTCGATTTTCAAAATGATTGCAAGACTTACCCTATACAACGTATGATGGGTAATTAAAATAAAATAAAATAACTGTGTCGAGATCTCTATTCACATTAAATACTAAGCTCACGTAACAGACTAACATATAAACATAAATCTAAAAATGGATAAAGTTGTAGAACTCGGTAGATGCGAGGTTTTTCTAACTTCATGTTGGCAATAAGTTTTATCTGGTGAAACGTAAACGAATCATTTTAAATAAAATTTTATTTTACGTACGTGATTGGATATTTATGTTCGCGAAAGAAATTTATCATTCTCAGAGTGACAACATGATTTACTTTGCTATATGCCTATAACGTTTTAAAAGAAGTTTATTAGAGGCTTTATTTCAGGAGCAGTCTCTTGGATTGAACCTAAACAGAGGAAATATACACTATATTGCCATTGATTATTGGACACTTGCGATTTTAGACATTTTACTAAATATCTAGAAAAATACATGAGGAATCATCTCGAAACTCTTAGTGTATAAATATAATAGTATACGTCATACATCTCCGTGAAGATTTTTCACCGAAACTCTATAGGGGACCGTCAACAAATTAAAAAAGAATGAATATCTTTTGAATAACCCTGTCAAAACTAATGTAGCAAAAGCGTTCAAACTCTAGATTATGATTGAATGCCTTATTGTAATACGCCTTGTTCATTTTTATGCAAATAGCATGCATACTCGCAGAGTAATTAAGGTTTTTATAAAAATGGTCCCAAATTTTTCCAAGTTTTTTCCTTATAACTTTCAGAGTTCTTAATATAAAATAATATTTTTTTTCAGAAAATATGACAAACAATATTGCACACAGTACCCTGTAATCAGAATTAAAAAATAATGAAAATTGTATATAAAATGAGTTGGTTTACTAAATTATTTTTTACTGCGCATGCGTCAAAGATATCAAAATTTCATTTGCAGATTATGTTAGCTAAATGTATAGAGCAACTTTTGTGAAAGTCACAAAATCATAACTTGAAAATTCTGAAAATAATCGTCAATTGAATAAGTTGAAAATCCGTTATTCTCAAAATGAAGCAAAAACAAGAGGGGTTGTATCCATATATTCATTGATTAGTGTTAATATAGAATACACAATACGGGATGTTACGACTACTTTTGGATAAAATCCCTCATTTTTTTGCTTCATTTTGGAAACAACGGATTTTGTCCTTTTTCTATAGGCGATTACTTTCAGAATTTTCAAGCCATAATTTTGAGACTTTTACAAAAGTTGCTCTATATATTTAGCTAACATAATATGCAAATGAAATTTTGATATCTTTGACGCATGCGCAGTAAAAAATTATTTAGTAAACCTACTCATTTTTCATACAATTTTTATTATTTTTTAATTCTGATTACAGGGTACTGTGTGCAATGTTGTTTGTCATATTTTCTGAAAAAAATATTATTTTATATTAAGAACTCTGAAAATTATAAGGGAAAAACTTGGAAAAATTTGGGGCCATTTTTATAAAAACCTTAATTACTCTGCGAGTATGCATGCTATTTGCATAAAAATGAACACAGTGTATTACAATAAGGCATTCAATCATAATCTAGAGTTTGAGCGCTTTTGCTAGATTAGTTTTGACAGGGTTATTCAGAAGATATTCATTCTTTTTTAATTTGTTGACGGTCCCCTATGGAGTTTCGGTAAAAAATCTTCACGGAAATGTATGATGTATACTATTATATTTATACACTAAGAGTTTCGAGATGATTCCTCATGTATTTAATTAGATATTTAGTAAAATGTCTAAAATCGCAAGTGTCCCATAATCAATGGCAATATAGTGTATACTTAAAAACTGAATAGTTTAAGAAAGTGTATTAAAACTTTAATTTGCAAAAATTGTTAAATTTGGCAAAATGTTTAGTTAATAAAGATTAAATTTCTAAATAATGATGATTTTTATAATAATACATAGAATATAAAATTAAAAATAAAAGCACTAAATCATCTTCCTCCTTTTCGTGTAGAACTTTGTGCCCTTCATCACTTGTATTTCTGCGTGGTCTTTTCAATGTAGCATAAAAAAATAATATTATGTATTTAAGAATAAACAATAAATATTTTTTTCATCTTTTACAGAGAGTACATTTTACGCTGTACAAATAATTCTTCAACTCTTATTTTTACTTAAATTGTTTAATTCAAAATTTTCAAAAAAAAAAAAAAAAAAAAAAAAAAAAATCGACTTTTAACAAATAGTTAAGTGTTTTGGGACACCGAAAAAATCTATCGAAGTTGAAAATATTTGTATGTGTGCTAGAATGGTTAAAAGACAACTTTCACAGCCCGCGTGAAAAGTACTTTAATAAAACAAAAAATATATATGAAAACAAAACAAAAAAAAATTCATAAAAATTACAATTTTGAACTAAATTTGGGGCACTTGGGACACCAAAAGATATGAATGGATTTCAATAAAAAGAATTCGTAAATTAACATACATAAAAGACAACTTTCACACTCTTCGACAAAAATAATTTAAAAAAAATATTAGAAAAATTCAATTTTTATCTAGTTTTGGGGCACCGGAAAATATGAATAGATTTTAATTAAAAAAACATATGTAAACTAGTATATATAAAGGCAACTTTTGCACCCTGCATCGATTCGATTATCCGCATTTCGATTTTTCAATCCATCCTAAAATACACGCCACTTAAGAGGCTTAGAATCTTTCATTATTCCTACCAGTTATTCCTCATAAGTAAAGTTTACCTTATTTAATCGGAGCATTTTTCGCAATTCAAGAACAAACATTTTTCTGCTTTGGAAAAATGATGGTAAGGATTTAAAATTAAACAAAATGATTTCATCGCGATGGGGTTAGACTATTGTGTTGTCGTTGGAAGCATATATAATTTTTTTAACTCTATCACATAAGTAATAACGCGAACTATTCCTCATAAAATTCCCTTTTTAGATACAATTACCAATTTAAATAGAATAAAACAGTGTAATAAGAAAACAATAATAATTACTTCAGAGATGCACACAGTTACATTTAATTAACAACCTCTTAAGCCATACAGAGAAAATATCAACGAAAAGATAAGGATCTAAATTATAATTACGAGGTAGAACCCGTCAAATCTTGACGAAAGAAAATGTTTAAAAAGGAACTGTTTCATTAATTTATAACAAACATACAAAATTAAAGTAAAATGCATCTTATATTGGTAAAATGAAAAACAGCATGATGATAAAAATGAAAAAACACCAAAATTTATTCAACTTCGACACATCCGCGTGAAATCTAAACCCAGCATCATTTTCACCATATCTAAATTTACAAATGTACATTTCATATCTGTATTTAAATTTTCAAAAACAAAAAAATTGGTATTTTAATTTTATCATTTAAATTCAAAACTTGAAGTCTCAATGTTATTAGCTGAAACAGATATTAAACTGTTGATTTTCTTTTACGTGTAAATGAAATTTTGTAAATAACATCCAAATTCACCGGGTTTTATAACGGACGATATTTAAATTTCAATTTTTTCCCCTTTTAATGAGAAAATGGCAACATAAAGATACAGTAATCATTTTTTTCCTCTGCTTTTAATAAAAATGGAGTACGCCTGTTGCCATAATTAGAAAAAAGGTATTAAAAACAACAAAAAAAATTAATATTTCAAAAATAAATTAAGATATATTTTTCAAACAAATTGCATTCAAAAGTGCAATTTTTTCCCTATATGACAATGTAAAAAAATGTTCAGAAATTAAAAAAATTGTAAAAGCAAAAAATGCAAAACCAAAATTTCATTTCAAATTTCAAAGTGTTGCCATTTACAAAATGACGTATGCATTACGCATAGATACGTTTGGCCTTTATAATATAGATAGATACTTTAAAACATAATAGTAAATTTAATGAACAAATATTAACTTTTTAAAGGTTTTTTTTTTTTTTTTTTCGGACATTTTCTGTTAGGTTGAGAAATTAAGATAACATTATTACAGTTGCATAATATTATCAGAATGTAATTTCATTTTTTTTAAGTTTTCTCGATATTTCTTTTAATTAAAAAAAGATCGAAAAATCGTGCGTCTAGCATAGATTATGAAACTTTTTACAACATATACCAGAATACTGTAAGAAAACTTTACAATTTACTATGATGAAATATGTTTAAATAAACCATTCAGTTTCAAGCTACATGGGCAGGTCTATCAAGTCCGATTCAAAACCGACTTGAACCCGAAATAAAGTAAGTCAATCTGCCCCAGAAGTTAATCGAACCCGCAATGGAAAAAAAATATGCCTGATCCGATTGCAACCTCTCAACTTCTAATACCAATCTCTACCCCTTTTGAGGACTTTTAGTAACCGCCCTTCACTCCTATCCTTAAATAATTCAATATATATAGTTAAAATAATACATTTTGCTAAATCCACCATAAAAAGAAATACAGGACCCATTTCGGGTTAAAACAATACAGCATCATCAACTGACGCAGACACGTGTCCGTAACGGCGGGCACACACATAGACCTTGTGCACTTATAGACCGTGTGCACTTACGGACATGTGTCTGTTTTAGCGAATGACGAACTGTGTTGTTTTAGTCCGGAACGCGTTCTGCATTGTTGTTTTTTTTTTAGTTTTTTTTTGTTGTTGTTGTTGTTGTTTTTATGTGAATTTAACAAAGTCTATTATTTCAATTACTATTTATCACCAGTTTTTTTTTTTTTTTTTTTTTTTTTTTTTTTTTTTTTTTTTTTTTTTTTTTTACATATATATAATCACTTATTCCGCGAAAAACTTTTGTATGATTTTATATATTTTTAAACCGATGAAAATTTATTTTTATAACGTTATTATTTAAAGTACTTGATCTTTGTTAACCAAAAAAAGAAAAAGAAAAGAAGTAAATAAAATAAAATGTGGAACACAGATATGACAATTTGTAAAGAATTTTTCAATATCTGTTGGACAATTTGCCAACTTAGGCTTATGCTTAGACCTACAAGTTAGTTTGAGAGAATTCCCTTTTCCTTTGTTGGCATAGTAACGTCATGAAATAAAGCTATTTCGAAAAAGAAATTTTTCCATTGTAGTCATTTTTAAAATATAACACAATAAAATATGAACTTAATTCTGGATTTTGTCCTTTAGTTTATTGTTTCGTAGAAATATCAGAATCTGAAAATTTCCAATGTAGTTTTGTAAAATATATTTTAAAAATTGGAATGGAATATTAAATACAGTGGTTACATTTTATTTTCCCTAAAGTATCCTGTATGGATTTTTTTTAAAGGTTTTATAAATAATCTTTAATGTTTTGACTATGGACATGGGCATATATATCCCAATGGATTATTTTTAATTCGATTCATACCACTTTTATGAAAATAATATCTACGATACACTTATAATAGGATATTTTTAAGAGACATCATTCACAAAGAAAAATTTTGGTAACTTATGACGCGACTGAATATAAAATGAGCTATAAGTATATAACGTTATCAGCATTTTACTAATTTTGGTCTCCCAACCCCCCTTAAAATTTCTCTAAGTTTTCATTCTTCGAACTCCATCCTCACTCAATGATATCGTTATCAATGTCTAAAAATTATTTTATTTTTAATTTTTTTCTTCCTTTTTTACGTTTGTAGAGATATACATTTATAGTCGCATAGTTTACGGATTGAAGAAGTCAATAAAATATCAATACATGAAATAAATTTTTATCAAATATCATCTAAGAGAGTTATTTATAAGTATTTAATAATAGCTTCTTAATACATAAAAGTTTCAACAATAATATTGTCTTATTGCACTTCCCTCCTGCCCGGAGAAGTTAAGCAAATAGTTTATCAACAAAATAGTGAACAACATTCTTTGTCTTTCTTAACACGTTCGCTGCCAACTACGAGAATACTCGTAGTTGGTAAATTGGGTTTCCTTACCAGCTACGAGATAACTCGTTATTGATAGCCTTATCTAAATCGCCGATTACGAGTATTGACGTAGAAAACACGTGCATTGTTTAGGTCTTTGGCACACAGAAAGAGACTAAATAATACACTTGGCGTACTGGAATGGATCATTTATTCCTCAAAACCTAGATAGAATAACTAAATATTTACAACATAAAAACGTATATTTTTACGATATGTTTTAGACAATACTATGAATAAAAATTATTATTATTTTTTTTTTACATTATGATGAAATTTTAATATGTATGTTGAAACAAAATTATGTATAAGTTTTAAAACAATAAATTGAAGCATTATATCAGAAGTTTAAAGCACTTTAAAGCATAATGTCGGAGATATGACTTTGGCATCTCTTAACAGAAAAGAAAATAGTGCTTAATTTATTGGCACAGATGTCATATACGCACCAGATTGGTGCGATTTTTTTATGCCAATTTGGCGAAAACTTCATTTTCAAAATCAATTACATAAATATTTTTAAACTATTTTCTATTATTTTAAAACGGAAATAATAATAAATAAAAAAGTTTAATTAATAATTTTAGAAAAAAAAACAATTTATATCATTTAAAAAAAGAGAATAAAATTAAATAAACAATTTATTAAATAATAAATAACAATTGCTGGGTTATCATGAGAGGCATATATTTGCCTTTTTGTTGCAATTGCGCCAATGTGGTGCGTATATGACACTTGCTCCTAATTCTTTAGCAGAATTTTCTAATTTGGAAAAATTGAGCAATTAAAATAAATTATGAATAAAAGCAATATGATTTAATGTTTAGTATGCATTTAAGGGAGATCAAACTGGTCGCCAAGGACCTATATAAAAACAAAACTGTCAACTGAATGTGTTTGAGAGAAAACTTGATTTTAAAAATGAGTCATAAAATAACCAATTTTTTATTTTAATACATCCTTAATTCTTTTATCGTGATCGCTTCGGGAAATTTTGTGCGAAGTACCCACTTTAACAGCATTTTTAAATATATATTCAGCCTTTATCAAAATAATGACCAATACGTCACATTATACTGTTTCTATATAAGAGAGCCTGTCAACTGGATACGTTTGAGAGCAAAACGAAATTTAAAAACAAGTCAGAAAAAACGCAATTTTCAAACACAATCGCTTCGGGAAATTCTGCTAATAATACCCATTTCGACAGCCTTTTTTTAAAATACATTTTGCCTTTATCAAAAAACTGGCCAATACCACTCGTTATATAGTTCCTAAATAAGAGACCCTGTAAATTGGATGCGTCTGAGAACAGAAATGGACTTAAAAATGAGTCAGAAAAAACGCAACTTGTTATTTGAATACTTCCTCAAATTTTCAATTGTGATTACTTCGGGAAATTATGTTCAAAATACCCTTTTTGGCAGCCTTTTTTTAAATATGTTCTGTCTTTATCAAAAAATGGCCAATGCGTCACATTATATAGTTCCTAAATAAGAGGTTCTGCCATTTGGATGCGTTTAAAATAAAAAATGAACATAAAAATGAGTCAGAATATAAGCAGTTTGGATGTGAAGATTTTTCTCCAACTCCTAATTTTGTTTAACTTATTTTTGCTATAAAAATTGGTCCTATAAAACACTTGTCAGTATAAAAGTCATAGATATTATTGAGAAGATGTAAAATAAATTTAATTAGATTTGATAGTTTCAGAATTGACGAAGTTATGGATTTTTGTCTCTTTTCACCCCCCTTTTTCTTTTATTTTTTTATTTTTTTCATCGGTAAGAAATAGTCCTATGAAAAACTTGTAGGAACAAAAGTTTTAGATAATGTTGAGAGCATTTATAAACAAGTTAGTTGGATTTTATATCTTGAGAATTGACGAAGTTGTGAATTTTTTTCTCCCAAAAATCCTGTTTTTTTCGCCTCTTGAGCCCATTTTTATCTTTATCAAAAATCTGTCATGCATAAACTTTTGACCCATTTTTTAGAAGTAATATAAACTCTAAGCCGATTCTATATCTATTTTAATTAAGAAGTTATGGCGTTTTTTCGGTTTTCACAAAAACCCTTTCTATTTCTACCCCCTTGGTCCGATTTTGCCCATTAACGAACTTGACCGAGATTTTATGCCCCTTGATTTTATGTATCAGTTTGGAAGAGATTTGAGCAGAATTAAAGAAGTTATCGTGTCCATAAAAAAGTGATATAGGCAGGCAGGCAGGCAGGCAGGCAGGCAGGCAGGCAGGTAGGTGGGTAGGTCATGATCGGCGTAGATCTGCAAATTTTTTTCAGAAATTCCAACATGGGAGCGACCGCAATACGTAGTATTTCATACGAAATCTACCTAAAAATGTGTCAGAAAAAACGCAATTTGTTATACTTAATCAATTTTTCAAGCATGATCACTACGGGAAATTCTGTTCAAAATACCCTATTTGACAGACATTTAAAAAACTATATTTTGTCTTTATTAAAAAACTGGCCAATACGTTACATTATATAGTTCTTAAATAAGATGATCTGTCATTTAAAATCAAAAATGAATTTAAAAGTGAGTCAGAATTATAAACAGTTTGGATTTGAGGTTTTTGAGGATTTTAAGGAATTGGTCCTATGAAAAACTTGTTAGTATAAAAGTTTTAGATATTATTGAGAATGTGTAAAATAAATTTAATTAAGATTTGATAGCTTAAGTTTTGACGATGTTATGAATTTTTCTTTCTTTTTCCACCCCCTTTTTCCTTTTCGTTTTTAATTTTTTTCATTGCTAAAAATTGGTCCTATCAAAATCTTGTAAGTACAAAAGTTTTAGATAATTTTGAGAACATTTAAAAAAAAAATTAGTTAGATTTGATTCCTCGAGAATGGACGAAGTTATGAATTTTTTTCTCCCCAAAACCCTGTTTTTTTCGCTTCTTGAGCCCAGTTTTAACTTTATAAAAAATCTGTCATGCATAAACTTTTGGCCCATTTTTAAGAAATAATATAAAGTTTAAACTGATTCGATATGTATTTTAGTTAAGAAGGTATCGCGTTTTTTCTGTTTTCACAAAAACCCTCTCTATTCCCACCCCCTTAGTCCGATTTTGCCCATCAAAAAACTTGACCAAGATTTTATGCCCCTTGATTTTATGTAAAAGTTTGAAGAAGATCTGAGCATAATTATGGCTGTTATCGTCTCTAGAAGAAAGGGAAATATATATATATATATATATATAGAGAGAGAGAGAGAGCGAGAGAGAGAAACGTTTTTACTGATGGTAGTTTTGGGGTCTAGAAGTCATGATCGGTGTAGATCTGCAAAACATTTTCTGAAATTCCAACATAGGAGCGACCGCAATTGGTAGTATTTCATACGAAATCTACCTAAAAGTCGCTTACATAACAACCATTTCTTTGAAAACTAGATTTTGAAAACAAACCAAAACGAAAAAAGTTAATATTTCCTGTTCAAATTAAGATGGAAGCTTTTATTAGAATTAAAAAATAAAATAAATTAAAAATAAAAAAACAGAGAGATGTTTAATGCAATACATTTTTTTTTCAGAAAATTTGAAAATTAATGTGTTCCCTACCCCCGTAACGCGTCTAATTTGGCACGTTTGACGCACAATTCCTGTCTCGTGTTTATTTTAAATGGATACTTAGTTATTTAGTTTTTTAAAAAATATATAGTTCTTCTTTAAATTGAACTTCAATATGTAAGCATTTTAATCAGATTTAATCTCATTACGATGCAATTTAAAAGCAAACTGAGTAGTCTGCCTTAAGTAGGAACAAGGAAATAAAAAGGTAATAAAGGGACGTATTTAAGTAAAGAATGTAGTTTCAATCTTCTTTCTGCAGAAGTTATTTCTTAAGAGGATTTTTTTTCCCCTTGGCATCTCTGATCCAGAATTTCTTCTAATTAAAACTTTAACAGCCAAAAGAAAAAAAAGACAGAGTAGTAGATTACATATAACGACAAAAATAACTGCAAGACGGTTTTAGTTTTAATGAGTTTTCTCTAAAATCTAAAATAGGCTTTTTTTTTCCTTTAAAAAAAAAAAAAAATTAAAACATGATTAAAGTAAAATGGAGTATGCAGTTTCTTCCAATTTAGAAAATTACTTTCTCGTATAAAAAAAGGAATTTTTAAAGCTTTTGTATATATCAGGATATATATATATTCACTATAAACAATTTAGTACAAATATTCACTACAAACAATACAGTAGAACCTCGATCCATCGTTTTTCAAGATGTGACGGGGGAAAACGATGAATGTGGATTAAATTCAAAATACGAAAAACACAATGTTTATGCATCACTAATGCATGCAATGATACTGTATACTAATAAATACTAATTTGTAAAAGAAATAACTCGAAGTTATGGAAAATTGATATTTATTTTAAAATTCAATAATTTTGTTTGGTTTTTTGTTTATTTTTTTAATCAAAAAATAAATTTTCAAGATACACAACATTTTTCTATTCATTTTCAATAATTTCATATGCATACATAAAAGTTCATACAGTTTTAAACGCCGTAGTTGCATCAGACAGAGTTAGCAATGTTTTCATGTGTTTAGGACACCGCATGTCGCATGATTAATTGAAACATAATCGCATCCTCTTCTATATACAACTATTCTTTAACTGCATTATTATCGCCATTGTGAGCACAAACAGCACGAATGAGTTATTTTATGATAAAAGAAGTAATTCCAGTTTGTATTTCATGTGAATTCGCACGATTTTCAATTTCATTTTGGTGAGGAGAAAATTTTTTTAACGATGAATGCGGGAAAAATGTTTTTGAAGAACGATGCTTGCGGGTTTTGTTAACTTTATTTAAGTATAATTTATGCAGGCACCGTAGAAATAAAACGATCAATGCGGGAAAACAACAAATACGGGAACGATAGATCGGGGTTTCACTGAAATAAAAAATGATGCATAACCATAAAGAATATCTAAGAAACAGATGCTCATAATAAGTGCAATATTGATTTGAAAACACAGTAAACATTGGAAAAACAGAAAATTGTGGAATCAAGGCAGATTCGCCAGGCTCCAATTACCGAGACTTCCCGAGCGGTTTCACCCATCTTCGCATTATCGATAACAAGATAAAAAATGCGAAATAAGGGCAACAACACACAATAAAATCATAAAATAATATGCCAGAAAGTACTTAAGTTGGATTTGGATTGAAATAGATTTTTTTTAAAGCACAGGGCCCGACTTAGACAGTGGGGGGCCCTGGGGCAAACATCATTAGGGGGGCCCCCTTCTATCTTAAAATTTTTCGTAAATTATACTGAAGTGACTAAAACTGAAATTCATAACTATTGTATATGTACAAAATTTTCGTACCAAGTACTATTCACATCTATATATATAATAGCAGAAAAAAGACAACTTAAAAAAATTATAAAACAGAATCCCTCCCCCCCCCAACCAATTACAGGAATTCGAGGATAAATGTGAAGTTTTAAGGAGGCATTGGATACGGAAACACAGAGAGTAGGAGAAGAAAGACCCTTAAAATAAAAAATGATCACTTGACCATTTATTATAATTTTAAACTCCTATAATAAAAAACGTACATCTGTCCTTGGGGGATTTTTCGTAAATTATGCTGAAGTGACTAAAACTGAAATTCATAACTATTGTATATGTGCAAAAATTTCGTACCAAATACTATTCACATCTATATATATAATAGCAGAAAAAAAAAACTTAAAAAATTATAAAATAGAATCCCTTCCCCTTAAATTACAGGAATTCGAGGATAAATGTGAAGTTTTAAGGAGGCATTGGATACGGAAACACAGAGAGTAGGAGAAGAAAGACCCTTAAAATCAAAAATCAAAAATGATCACTTGACCATTTATTATCATTTTAAACTCCTATAATGAAAAACGTACATCTGTTCCCGGGGCCATTGCCCCGCATGCCCCTGCCTTAGTCAGGCTCTGTAAAAGCATGTTACTAATTTAAGTTCCAGTATACTCCAGTAAAATTAGGAAGATTTTGGGTCATTTTTAAAAATAATTCCAAAAGTTTTGAAACTTGGTAACATTCTTTGAGAAAATCTACTATTAAACATACAAAAAGTCCAGGTTAATGGAGACTGAGCGCTAGAGATGGGAGATAAAAAAGGCTACTTTTTTTTTGTTGTTAATATTTCACAATTTATAAGTCTTACGAAATATTTGCTAATGCAAAAGATAAAGACAATTAAATTCTCTAAAAGATATAGACAAAAGTTTTATACATTTTTCTCCAGAGTTCATAATTAATGAGCTAATTGCGTTGAAAAATGAAGAAATTTGCCAAAAGTTACATCAGCGTCAGAGAGAGGGTCTCCGGAACATACATTGCACCAACTTAATCTAAACTTAAACGAACGTTAATAAATGTTGCGGTTAGGAGAATGGAAGCTTGAACAATAATTTCCACAGATGGCATTTTATATTGAAGTAAAACATACAAAAATGAAAAATGTATAAAATATAATGACATAGAGATAAACAATATTCTGAAGTCCTGATCATTTTGAATAACCCAGCTTGAGAGGAAAATTTCAAAGGATATTGATTTGTATTCCATTTCCATTACGTCATTCTCTTTATCAGTGAGGCTAACGAAAGAGACAGGCTACCGCGGTTCATTCCTCGTATCTTTTTTTTTTTTTTTTTACATACCGCTGGAATCACGTGATGCACAAATGCACCAATGCAGGCACACAAAATGAGCATTACGTCATTCTAGCAGTCTGTAAAAAAACTCCTGGAATGAACCGCGGTAGCCTGTCTTTTTCGTTAGCCTCGCTTTAACAGTGTTCGGGTATTCATGCCAGGCCGCAGTGGATATGATTTCTGTTTTTGTACATCTCCTTTGTGCCATAAACCAGTTGTACACTGGTTTAGTACTGTCTCAGGGGCAACAAGATCGGTGGTTGTGATAGGCACTAACGTATGAACGAAGCTTGCGTTTCCAACACTGTCAGAAAAATTCGTCAATATATACTAAGTTATCGTTATTTTTTCACAAATAACTTCTGTTCTCCCAGAAAACGTATTTGTTCTGTGACTTCATTCCGAACGTCGAAAAACGAGGAAAAGATTCCGTTTATATCTAGCACGCATGCGCATTGGGTCTGTTAGTAATAAATTCGAATTTATTTTTTAAATGAAAAACAAAATTATTCTATTGATTAAAATGTCTAATTTAATTTTAAAAGACAAAAATGCTTTCGAATTTAAAAATAAATAACAATTACTTTCTTTATTCGTTCAAAAATTCTCACAATCTGTTATTCAAAGTTGGATAAGTTGAATAAAGTTCAATATACTAAGTTATTTCTATGATAAATATTCGCATATAAAATATACTTTAAGTGAACACATTTAAAAAATATTTTAATTTAAAAAAATGCAAAAAAATGATATTAAAAAAAATCTTATCGAATAAAAGTAGAACATCCATGTTTTTTCTCTAACAATCTACGTAATATATTTAAAATTCACATTTTTATACTATATTAATACTAAACGTAAAAAAACCCAGCCACAGTTTCACTAAAGATGAAATCTTTCCGAGATTAACTGCAAAATTAAAAGCTTTTTAACGAAATACACCAAACCACACCCATATGAAATGAATACTTCTATTTTAAAGTAAATTCATCATGAGCAACTGTGGCTCCGAGGAAAAGCGCTCGCTCTGTAATGCTGGGGTCGTGAGTTCGGTCCCCACCTCTTCCGCATTGATTTTTTTCAAGTGACGGATATTTTTCCTCTTTTGACGGAGAAAATAATAAACGGAAAATCGTCAATCTACAGATAATTTCTGGCAACAGTGCTGCCAGTACATTTTCTGTGAAAAGACGGAAGTTTTTTTGAGAGTGAACTCCAAACATCAAGAGACAGTCCATTTTCCTACCACAGCTGTATCTGTATGTATATATTTTTATCTGAAGGGATTAATACTGTGAGAAAAACAAGTATATTCACATTCTACCTAACAGCAGTATTTTATTCAGCTACTTTGATACTGTTTACAAGGTTAGTGGTACACCGAAAACAATTTTGCAGCTCTTTCAACAATAGTGTTTTTTAACGTGCTATATATATAGGTGTTTCAAATATTCTGTATTGTTGATTTTTCTTTTCCACACCATCTTATGTAACAGGAAGCCACCATCCACCATTATTATTTGTTGTTGGAAGTCTGTTATCTTATCTGATTGCTCAAATATTTGATACAAAGCATTTTTCTTTGCCTTGCGCATTTCGCAATCATTGAATAGAGAGATAGGATAAGGAACCAAATCTAATTGTAGGTAATTTGCTAATCATCATTACTATACTTGTACAAGGAAATCCGTTATGATAAAAGTATAGGGTCCACAGTTATAGTGGTATCATGAAATTTGGTTAAATTGTGCATATTGTGAGTGATTGTGCTATATCTTTTCAAGTTAGTTTGAAATCTGAGTCGCATTCGTAAGACACATGAATCATCTTTTTACTCCCGATTTCCAAAGCTTTGAAGCAACTGTCAGTTTCATTTCCAATAATCCCAGAAGGTGTTAATATAATTTTATATGGCTGAAGAAAAGGCGAGTGATTTTCAAGCTAGTTGACAGTTTTGAGATATTTGCAGTCATCCGAGCTTCACGAAAATCCTCATGTTGTTCAGAAGAAATAGTCAAACCACAGAATTCTTCAAAGCGGTGCAAATATGAAAGTTAGCTGTGGCATCAAGAACCCACTTTTTCTCACTCAATCTTTTATTGAAACTCATTTTGATGATTTCTTTTTTATATAGTCTTGCCAAGGTTGTGTTTTTTTATTGTATTTGATATCAGCTATATGCTCCTTTTTTTACTTATATTTTTTATTATTTCATCTGTGTATTCTAATAAATGGTATTTTACATACTCCCGAATAACTCTCAAAATTAATTTGGTCAATTTTAATGTAAATAATAAAGTACATACCAATTATGTGGCAACAAAAATTTTCATCGTCTTGATTAAATAAAAGTCAAAATATTTACTCTCAAAATACCACCTTCTAAAAGTGTTAAATAATAATTCTACTATAAAAATTGTTTCTCATTTTATATACTTTGAAATAGTGGCAAAAGCTGCAGAAAATATATACCACTTACTATTTTAAGAAAAATATTATAGAAACCTTTTCAAATATTGACTCAGTAAAGACAGTGATACGATGAGAATTCAAACAGACAAAATTCAGTGTTGATTTTAAGACCTACGTGGGCAGCAATATTTACTTCAAATTTTATTTATCAAAAGTTTCGAAAACTTTGGAAGTATATTTAGGAAATGAAATATATCTGGAAAAATAATAGTTTTCTAACTTAAGATAATATAAACTTCTGTAATCAAAACATATTTTTATTTAATAAAGACATTTAGAACTAACATGAGAAGTTTTTCCTTAAATATTTTTCTAAAATTATGTTCCATATTTTGTTTTTTTTAATATTTTTAAATATATATTTTTAGTTTTCCATACCTCAAACGGAACGGAAACGGAAAATTACACATACGGCATAGATTATGTAACATTTTCCAATACATTCAAAACACTGTAACAAATTTTCACAATTTAAAAAGGTGGAAGATGATATTATGTTGAACAATTTGGAAAAATCATAATGCATATACTCAATTTATGCTATTACTATGAATAGCCAGGAAAACATACGAGTTTATGTGTAACCCTGTATATGATCTATAAATATTTTTGTATATTACGTAGTATGCTGAAAGTTAGTTTAGTTAAATGCAAAGCATGGTCAACAATTTACATTCAGCAATTTATGGGAGTAAACGGATGTTGTTAAGAACTTTTGTGCGATCCTGTATATGATCTATAGAATTTTTATACACGAAGTTATACTTAAAAAAATTAAATTTAAAATTGCATACCACTACTAAATACGCACTTCCAGTCATTGTTCGCATTGTGTTCATTCCAGTTACATTGTTCGTAATCTTCAATAGTTCAACTATTGTTCATTTTCTTTTACTGTCAAATTCTTTTCTGTGCCCCTGTAAATTCGAAACTGACAACTTCTGCAGTAAAAACCCTGTACGACACTTTAGTGATATATATTCGATTCAATATATTTCAAACAGTGTAAAATGATAAAAAATACAACGTCAACGATTTTCCCTCGTAGACCGTAATGTAAAAGAATTCTTTTGAGTGACCCTGTGAATAAACTGTAAATGCTTCACATTTCATTTTCAATATCGAAAATGCCATAGTGACACCCAATAACATAAATTCACAAATACAGAATCAGTTCGGCTAATCAAAATATATAATATATTTTAAATTCACATATATATTTTAAAATATATTGTACTCACTGGTTTGTCGAATCTATTGTTTATTCATGATAGTACAGTGTAATGTATTCTTTTATCAGTAACATATATCCATTTCATGGCAATCGGACTATATTTACAAACGTTAGAGAACCATTACAGGTCGTTGTGTTTTCCGTATTCTTGTCAAGATAGTTTATTTTTTTTAAATCATTAATTTAAAATTCTGTGTCCAATTATTAAGGCGCAACACTAGTCACAGAAAAAGACCCGGATGATAATGAAAAGTCTGAGGGAGCGTTCTTTTCAAATATCTCGCTCAAATTTTTACATTTTTAGATGATTTCTTTGCATAGGGTAGCTGAGGACGATCCACGACTGGCCTAGTTTTTACTTTTTCGATTTTGGTTTCAGATTTTTTTTTTTTTTTTTTTTTTTTTTAAAGAAATTACTTTAATTTTCGAAAACGGTTTAAACCACTTCTGAAATTGAAACTATCAAAATATAAAATATACATTAGCAAAATCGAAAAAGTAAAGACTAGGCTGGTTATAGATCGTCCTCAGCTATCCTACACAAAAAAATCATTTAAAAATAATAAAATTTGAGCGAGATAATTGAACAGAATGCTCCCATAGACTTTACATTTTCATCCGGGTCTTTTTCAGTGACCGTTGTGGGGCCTTAAGAGCCCACAATAGTCACAGAAAAATTACTCAAAAAGACCCGGATGACCATGTAAAGTCTATGGGAGCGTTCTTTTCTAATATCTCGCTCAAATTTTTATATTTTTGCATGATTTTTTTGCACAAGATAGCTGAGGGCAATCCACAACCGGGCTAGTTTTTACTTTTTCAATTTTGGTTATATATTTTTAATATTACGATAGTTTCAGTTTCAGAACCGGTTTAAACTGGTTTCGAAAGTTAAAGTAATTTTTTAAAGAAAATCTGAAACAAAAATTGAAAAAGTAAAAACTAGCCCGGTTGTGGATTGCCCTCAGCTATCTTGTGCAAAAAAATCATGCAAAAATATTAAAATTTGAGCGAGATATTAGAAAAGAACGCTTCCATAGACTTTACATGGTCATCCGGGTCTTTTTCAGTATTTTTTCTGTGACTATTGTGGGCTCTTAAGACAGAAAGTAGTCTAGCCTTCTGTTTTTTAATGATATGATATTCTAAAAATAAATATGATATTCCAAAAATGGTATTCCAAAGTTGTAAATTTGGACTATCAATTTTAATTTGTTTTGAAAATGACTCTGTGATGCGTTGAAATATGCCAACAAAATAAAACTATTTTTCTGTTTTAAAAATCTTCATTATACCTTTTAATCCCTAGATTATATTTCGCTTTTTCTTGGCGTACAAAATGTACGATATTATAAAGATCTACTGAAGAGTTAAAAATTAAATATATTTTACGGAATTACATAGTTTTTCAAGAAAAAAAAGTCATCAGAAAATGTACATTTTTATCTAATAAAATTGCGCGAAGGGTACAGGCCATCCACGGCCTATATCCCTCGAGTAGATAATCGGCCGTCACAAAATAAACCAAACCAACCCCCCCCCCCCCCTTCCATTCACGCACAGAAATTTCTCCCAGAGAGAAATGTCTGAAATGAAAATTGTACGCATTCTTTATACAACCAGCCTCTGGAAGAAATGCATTCGATTTAATCCTGTACAGTTAGTTCTGAGAAACCTAGCCATATGTACAGTTTTTGGCTTCATGGGAATACTTTTATTCTTTTTTTTATGTTTTTGGCCTTTATTATTCAGCGGCATCTTCAAGCTTCCGTTTATATAGTGAACTGCTTAAAATTCCAGGCATTCTGCTTTTCTAATTATCGCAACACAGGTGATTCTTGATAAGGTAACAACTCTTTTAATTTAACATAAAATGAAATTGTTGGAGTCGAAGCAATAGCTAGTGAAACCGAAGTTCAACTAACATATGTGGTTCAACAAGTTTAGATACTAATGGTCTTCCTGTCATGCTGCCTTCTAAAAAATCAGCATATAAAGCAAGTCAGAAATTACACGTGAAGCGTAGCAGATGATGTGCGTTCGTACTATAACGAAGTTTTAAAACATTCAGATATTGGTGTTAGAGTATGCAGTGCATCAGATGCAGTATAGTAGCCAAAATCTTTTGTGTGTCCTTGTAAATAATATCTGCTTTCTATTATACAGGAAGTAGCTTGTAAAATCCTCATCAACATGCATTTATTTTATATTATTTCATAATATAAAATTATTTCCTAAAATGTGAAATAGTTTAATATAATGAAAACGCTCCTCAAACAATGTTTTCCCTCTATACCATTATGCATTGGAATACTTTTTTGTGGATCTGTAAATTAATAACAAATATTCTTTGCACCACAGATTGTACAGAATGTATATTTTAGTATATATTCCATAGATTCATATCAATTTTATTATGTTCAGAAAAGTGTGATATCATTAAAATCAACTTGAAACTTTTTTTTCTCTTTGACCGTAACGTAACGGAATGCTTTTAACTGTCCCTTTAATTAAACTATACATCTTATTTTTACAAAATTTGAAATGACTCGACAAAATTATACAACAATAATATATTTTTAATGTCATATAATTCGATTGGTTGGTTTTTGCTCTGTTATATGCAGAGAGACAGACGCGCAGAATAACGACTATAGATGCTATGTATTTAAATAATTACGAACACAACTGAAAAGTTAAATTTTGAATGGCCATAGAACATTACAATAATTTTTGCTTTAGCAACAATACCAATTTTTCTAAAAGGGAGTGCGCAGTGATAAACAATTTGGTACGGTGCATTCTTGAACTAACGTCACTAAGTACCTTTGAAACATCAATAAACTCAGCTATTAATAAACAAAACCAAATCAACAAGGTAACAGGCAGTCCGACAGAAACTTAATTCATAAAAATAAAAACAAAATGCAAATTAGCTTTGTAATCTCTATTATGATCCAGTTTTCAAAATGTATAAATATTATCATAAAAAGACCCAAATCATTTTTTATTTTCTACAACATTAAGAATTTAACCAAAATACGCAGTATTTTTTTTTCGCGTAAGCTTATAATGTTATTATATCGTTTACAAATGCAACTAAATGCAAAACTATGTTTTGGAATTAAATAATCGCTTTCCGTACTGTTAATACACCACAGATTATTCCAAAACAATTACCCTGATTAGTTTGCTCTAAATCCGTTTCTCAACTATTTCTGAAATTTTAATTGAAGCTTACAAATTTATTTAATGCAAATCACAAAGCCGAGTAAAAAATGAAGATTGCACTTATAATAAAAAACACATTTCCAAGATGTTTTATGTTGTAACTGGTACATCGAAATCTTTTTCAAAACCTTTGCCGTGATTAGTTTGAACTAAATCTGCTTCTCTTCTAATTCTGCAATTTTATTTGAAGCTCACAAATTTAGTTAATGCAAATCACAAAACTGAGTAAAACATGAAGATTCTATGGATAAATTATCCCGTTTTCGACGCTATTATCAACAAAGATTTTGATAGCAGGAATATTTTATAACTTCATTTTCACTTTCCGTAATCGATAGAATTTCAGCATTGGCATAGAACTTCAACGAGCCCATAAATATTAAAGAGGCTGCAAAGTAACTCACTTTATTTTACGCATAACATTATTTATTTCATTAAATTTTATATACGAAAAATTTCCTACTCTTTGAACTGCAGAAACTCAAAGTCTATAAATTCATAATAAAGCAGGGGATCGAATGAGAAGACGGGATCGCATCTCACACAAATACGTTTATTGCATTTTATCGAATCGAAAAGGCGAAATGATAAAATATTAAATTAAGGAATAAAACAAGAGTTTTTTTTTTTTTTTT
Organism: Maratus speculifer; assembly: GCA_964019185.1. Lineage (NCBI taxonomy): Eukaryota > Metazoa > Arthropoda > Arachnida > Araneae > Salticidae > Maratus > Maratus speculifer. The sequence continues at coordinate 205,135,746 of OZ025302.1, read as the reverse complement.
TTTTTTTTTGTATTTAAATATTTTAATGTTGTATTAAGATCTTTTAGTTATTTTTAAATACATAAAAGTAAAATCCATTTGCAAGATGATTTATGTTATTTGAGCTTTTATTTACTTCACTTGTATGTAATTTAATTTTATAATTTTATGGATTTTTGTGCATTTTTAGGTGCATTTGTAATTAAATAAGTAAATGGCACCTATAGTCTCGCCTGGATCGTCCATCTGACCGCATATAATATCGAAAAACTATCCAACCAAATGGTTTGAAATTGTACATGTAGTATCGTTGCAAAATTTTTCCGGATCATTTTAAATTTTATGAAAATTGAATGAAAACTTTAAAAAATATTAATAAAAGTTTTCTTCATCCCTGCCATATGTAATTAATTCAATAATATTCCATGGTAGGTAATAGTTCTAGGTTTCCATGGTGATGACGTCCTATTTAAGATGGAGTTCTTTGATTTCCGTATTACTGAATATTTAATGTATAGAATCATAATAAATTTTGTTAGCATTTTTGTATAACAGTGCTGCAGCTATTGTATCTAAATATTTATAGAACTAGTCGAATTATACGAACGCAACTTATTCGTCACATTTGACACGCAATTTCGAACGTGTTAAATTATCAAAACAAAATGTCAAGTGCACAAAAATCAAACATTTTCGACACAATTAGCTAATTTGCATTATCCATACTCCAGATTTTGAATCGTTATATTTGCATTTGTTTCGTTTGTTTTCGAATGCTTTGCATGGAGTATCTTTAAATATTGACACAGAATAAAAACCTTAGTTTTTCGAGTACTTTGTATCAAAATCTTGACAGGGAAGTCGTAAAAATCAACAGAGAATATATTGAATTTTTTTAACTGGCCCGTAAAAATGTGCAAGCAGTGATTGGAATCTAGAACCCCCTGACTTAATCTTTTTTGTCCCAAATTTTAAAAATAGATTACGGTCGGTTGATGAAACGTGAAATAGGGCATAATCTGGAAAATTTCTTAACAGCCAGTGTTTCTTCCGGGATTAGAAAATGTATATGTGTTATATTACAACCAAATCGGTAAAAAATCTAGTGTTCATAGCGAATATGTGTGTATGATCATTTATGCAAACTTTGCTTATATATGTATATATATATGTTACATATATGTATATGTATTTATATGTATACAGAGTTGTTTCAAAAATGATCGCTATATTTGAAAAATCAATAAAAACTAAACGGGCAACGATAGAAATACACCGTTTGTTGCAATATGCTTGGGACAAAAGTAAATTTTCAGGCAGACGAACTTTCGAAATTAGTTACAATTTTCAACAACAGATGGCGTTGCAGGTGATTTGAAAGATATAGGAGAAAACGCAGTCTGTGAGTTCGCCATTCTGTAAGTCGTCTTTCTCTTGTAAGCATGCGCTGTTCACAGATTGCAAGTTTGCTGTTAAAAAATTGTTTATTCCTTAGAACACAGGATTTTTCTGGTGTTCAAATTCTACTTCGTAGATCACAGTGTTGTTGCAACAAGACAAAATGTTCAACGGATGTTTAATGCAACCAAAGGACCGAAAAACGATACAATAAAGGATCAGTTTGAAAAAATTTAACGGATTGGGAACGTGAAGGATGAACATGCTGGAAAGGTACAGCAACCACAGAGGGCAATGTTCAGCTTGTGCAGCAAGTGATCCAACAGCGGCCTCGGGTATCCATTCGCCGTGTTGCAGCTGCGGTCCAAATAAAGCCAACGTCCACGTATCGTCTGATGCGCCAGAAATTAAACCTCTGTCCATACAAAATTCCAACTTGGCAACCACAGCGCTGCTTCCAATGAGGCACGAAAGACACTCGCTAACGATATAGTGCAAAGGATTGGTGACGGCGATATCCATGTGGGCAGCATTGGTTTACTGACGAAGCTTATTTTTACCTGAATGTCTTCGTCAATAAACAGAACTGGCGCATATGTGAAACTGAAAACCCTCATGTTGAAGTCCCATCGTCCCTGTACCCTCCAAAAGTATCGGTTTGGGCCGCAATTTCTTATAAGGGACTCATTGGCCCATTTTTCAGATCCGAAACGTTTCCTGCACCACGCTATCTGGAATTCTTCGTGAATTTGTGACGATAAAAAATGCCTTAGAGGACACTGCGAACACCCCGCGGTTTATGCAAGATGGTGCTCGACCACATCGTACGGCCGATATCTTTAATTTCATGAATGAACATTTCTTATCTTATTTCTTTTTATTTCTTATTCTAAAAAAACTAAATCTATTCTTAAAAAACGTACTTATTTATTTTATTATTTCAATTTGAGACACTTGATACTTGTTCCTTAATACCATTTTTGTTTTAATTTTACTAGTCCATACCTCAGCATGCATTGAGGATCTGTGTGCTTATCTATTGTCATTGACATATTACATATGTCCTGCCGCCAACATATAAGAGATGTTTTATCGTTTTCGTTTCTTCGCATTTCCTACTGGCCGCTTACCAGTGGTGAGAGCCATTTTTACATTACATTAGTCTAAATTTCATTCATCCGAGATTATTATTCGAATCCTTTGTTCATGCGTTTTTTTAACAAAACCAGCATAAATGATTTTTGGTAGAAAATTTCTGTGTTTTTGGTAAGCATTTCGAAACCTGTTCGTCAGTGTGTAAGATTCATGTAGAATTCTTAAGATCTGATCACCTGATCATCAATGAATTTTTATCCTGATTCCTCGGCTGAGTTTCTTATTTAGTGAGAAATGCTTTTAAATCATATTTGAAGAATAAAAATACTTTGAACTTCAAACTGACTTTGTCTTTTCTGGGGAAACTACCAGAATATTCAATCATTGTCTAACGCTATTCATGCTCTAATCACTGAAACAATGATGCAACTGCCAAGTAGTAAATCTGCTTTTTGTCGGGAATTGGCTGATCATTGACGCAGTGATAAGTAAAGATATATAAGTTGTCTGAATATGTGTACTTTCAAAAAATGATACGAACCTTTTAACGCTACACTGTGTTATTTAAAGTTAATGCATCTGGTTACAGTTTCTACCATTTTGATGAAGATTTTTACAACGCTACATATATATATAAGGGTGGTCATAAAAAAACTTTGCTGATATATGGAGCTCTATCGGCCATTCCGTTTAACCGACCGAAGTAAAATTTCAGATTCAGAGGTATGAGCTCGAGAAATGGCGCTCACGGTTACGGTTATAGTTACAGAAACTCGAAATTTTCCAATTGCAACACCCAATTTTTTTCAGCGCATGCGAAAACCCTAAAGAGCGTTGGAACGGTATGGTTATTGTAATAAACGGACGCGTTATGCTCGCACGAAATCAGCTCTACGAACAGCCTCCAAAAAACACGACCAAGCTGCACGAAGAAAACTTGAATATGACAGAAACAAAATACCAATCAAGGAGCATCGTTTGCCAGATAGTCAGCGTAGAAAACGGATAAAAGGTAGGGTGGGAATGTTAGTTATTTAGTCGGAACTCGCAGATGCCAATAAAATGACTTCGTTCGTGGTGAGTTGGTAAAACTATTATCAAAATGAGATGAATGCTGGGAAAACCTGGCGCGTTTACCGTCGAAACCATCGCCAAATGCGTGGCCTATGCATTTCAAAAGCTCTTCGTGATTTAGTAATGAAATTTGAAGAAATATGCTGCACCTGTGATAGTCTGCGATCCGGACGACTAACTGTTCCTGAGGATACTATTATGGAAGTGCATCACATAGTGACCAGAGGACGCATGCAAACTACAAAAGGTACATCTCGTGTATTTGATATACCAAAATCGATGGTCTTAAAGTTACTGCGCTCTGTAATCTGCATGTTTCTTTACCGGTACCAGCGCGCTCAGATGTTGGAAGTGAGAGTCCATCAACAACATATAGACTTTGTTAATGAATTTCTTACCCAATATGATGGAGATAACGATCGACCTCTTCGCATATTGTGAAAGGACGAGGCACATTTCACCTTAACTGGTAATGTCAATGGCCTCCGCGATCCTCCGACTTCACTACTAGGGATTTCAGGTTCTGAGGATGTCTAAAATCTAGAGTATACATGGGCAAATACTTTGCCAGATTTCAAAGGCTCTATCAAACGTGAGATTGCAAACATCCCTCATGCGATATAACGTTCGCTGTATTGTCCACAATCGTCACCATGCAATGTGTAATTACCTGTGTCGGCACCCATGTGGAAAATGTGTAATCAAAATAAAAGTTTTCTCGGATCTGTGTTGTAATCAGATATTAGTGTACTGATTCTGAGTCATATGCAAATTTATTCCTTGCGCCCAAATCGTGTTTTTTTATGGAGGACGAGGGATTCGCAGAACAGTTTTTGCGCGTGCATAACGTGTCCATTTCTTGCTATACACGTACGGTTCCAACACTCTTTAGGGTTTTCGCATGCGCTGAATATTTTGCGATGGAAAAAAAATTGATGTTGCCATTGGAAAATTTCAAGTTTCTGTAACTATAAACGTAACCGTGAGCGCCATTTTCTTGCCGTTCTGAGAATCTCGAGCTCATACCTCTGAATAGCTATATCTGAAATTTCGTCTTGATCGGTTGAACGGACAGGCCGCTAGAGCTCCATATACCGGCAAAGTTTTTTTTACGACCACCCTGTATATGTATATATATATATATATATATATATATACATTGATATGTATCTAATTTTTGAAATCAACCATTTTCGAGAAGCTTGTATTTATTAATTCGTACAAAACTCGACCGAATTACTATCATCAAATTCTGTAACAAATGGTTTTAGAGATGAATTAATGTGTTCATTTTTCTATAGTAAATTTTCGCAATAATAAATGACGAACTGGAAATAAGATGTATACAATTGTTAAACTTTGCAGTTTTTGAAGTGTGTTAACATTCCAGTTTAATTTCTCTTTTGAATTGACTTCGATGCGCAAGTTAAAACAATCATAAAGTAAGCCGATGAGATAGAATACTTTTATACGTATAAAAAATCAAGATTCCTTAATACTTTATATTCCATACACACGCATTTATTAGTTACATAAATTGATTGTACACATGTTAAACTAATGAGTCCAAGCTTTTAAACATAGTGTGAAAGTGGAAACAGTAAGAAAATAACACATTTATTTAGGTAAAATGGCATACTTTATGTTTCCCTCCCGTTATGAAGACCGCACTTAACGACACACACAATTATGTAAGTGAGCCTTCATATGACTATCTAAAATTGAAATTTTGAATCTATTCCTAAACTTTATTCTTCACAGAAGAAAAATATAACTTCTAAGAGAAATCTGACGTGAATCTTATGTACTGCGATTTTTAAAATAACAGGCACATTAATCAATTATGTAAGTCAGCCCTTATATATTTTCTTAAAATTTAAGTTTGAGTCTATCGCAAAACTTTAATCTTCATAGAATATAAATAACGTCTCGAAAAATCTGACGTGATCGTACGCTGCATTTTTTGAAATAGTAGAAACATCAGACCATTATGTATGTGAACCCTTACATATTTATCTAAAATTCAAATTTTGAGTCAGAACACTATTATACCTTCCAATTTGCACGAATTTGTCCTAACATTAAAATTTAACAGAAATTGTTGCATTATTTCATCATTGTTAAAAGTGAGATTTCGGCAATTGTTTTTAATGAAATTTTCTATTAAATTTTAGTGGGGAGTAAAATACGTACAAGTAGGCAACTATGCACTATGTAAATGAGTCCTTATATGTTTACCTAAAATTGAAGTTTTGAATCGGTCCTCAAACTTCAGATTTCATTGAAGATAAATTACGTCTTGAAAAATTTGACATGAATCTCATACACTGCACTTTTAAAATAACGAGGTGTAACCCATCGAATTTTGACAAAAGAAAATTTTTAGGAAGGAATTGTTTCATTGATTTATAATAAACCCACAAAATTAGCTACAGTAAAACATGCATCTTAGATTGGTCAGTCTAAGTCTCAAACAAATATTATTGTAAGCTAAAAAAACTCTTTCTGTACAACTTAGCTGTCTAAATTATTAAAATTGAATTTAATCGCATATGTAATTATTAGAGTATAACAAAAGTCAGTTATTGTGATGAATTTATCAGTTGAGGCTCTTATGTTTGGTATAAAGCGAATGAAAAAAAAATATTCCTAATGGACATGATCATAGAATTCCCATATGAAATTTAAACCCGTCATTATTTTCATCGTCTCAAAATTTACATATGCACTTTTCATAGTATTTTAATTTGATCATTTTAAAATCACTTGCTTTTTTTAAATACAGTCGAGTCTCTATATAACGAAATCCACCGTTCCAGTAAAAAATTCGTTATATAGAGAAATTCGATGTATAGAGAATGATGTTAAAAATCGTATTTAATGTTTGAAATTTGAACAAATATAATTTTTGATCTTTTGAATTAAGAATTTGAAATGTTTAAAAGTAAATATTAACCTAACATTTTATTTCTTAATTATTTAAGCTCTTTCAAAAAAGAGAATAGACATTTATTTGAAAGCTTAATGAAAATCAAATAAGGAAGACTTGCATTAATTTCAGACGAAGAAATCTGTAATTTTTTGTTGTTTTGATTTTAAAATTGTTACTCTCTCAAAAAAATGCTCAAATTTTAGCAAGGAATGAAAAATTGTAGTAAACATTTTCCTCCATTTGAAGGCCTCTCTTATGTGCCTCTCATTGATTCCTCTCTTACATGTGTATCAATCCAATTGACTCTGTTTTGAGAAGGATGTGGAAAGGTGTGTGGAAGGTGGGATGAATTCATTGGATTTAATGAACAAGGAGAGAAGTAACATAAAAAACACTCAGCACTGACGATAAATCAAAAATAAGTGATGGAAAATTGATTCCATATGATTTTAAAGCTTTTTAAAATTGAATAAAAAGACCAATTTATGAAAAATTCGTTATATGGTGATAGATATTTCGCTATATAGAGACTTTTTAATGTAATCATGCGAAAAGGGGACCGTTCCTATTAAAAATTCGTTATATAGAGAAATTCGATTTATGGAGTTTCGTTATAGAGAGACTCGACTGTATATAAAACCGTTATTTGCATCTGCTAAAAGCATTCCATTTTTGCGGATCCAGTCTTAAACAACATTTATAGAAAAGTATATACATATGATGTCATTAGGACAGAATATTAAACAAACGCAGCAAAAACAATTCAAGACACTCGGCAAAACAAATGGGATATCTGATGATTCACAAATCTTCACTTCTTTAATCTTACTTCTATAATAGTTCCATGTTTTATCAGAAATCATTCATTTGTATTTTATTTTTATTTTTTTTTTTTTTTCAAAATTTGGAAAATATCATTACATGCACACGGATAAATAAAATTGCTCTCGCTTAGCTTTCCGATACGAACTGAGTAAATGCGGCGAAGTCACTCGAATATTATTTAAAATACATTTTTGTAAAGAAAACGTGTTGTATTCTTTGTAAATTAAGTTTGCAATAAACTAAAAAAAGCATTTAATTGGTGAATAATAAAAACGCAATAAAACCAAAATTCATCGGATTTTATATCAGACGATTTCTTTTGACATGATATTTTTATTTCAGTTTTTATCAATTTTAAGAGAAAATGGCGTATTTTTGTTGCCACAATTACAAAATTCGTACTAAAAACTATAAAAAAATTAATAACTCATAAATAAATTGAGATACAACTTTAAAAAGAATTGCATTTAAAAGTAATTTTTTTTCTCTATACGACCATGTAAAAATTAAAAATGTGCGATGTTTATAAGTGTAAAATTTGCAGTAGCGAAAATTGCAAAACCGAAATTGCAGGGAAAAGTGTTGCCATTCGCAAAATGACGCATGCGTTATGCACAGATACGTTTGGCCTTTATAATATAGATAGATACATCAGACTGCCATGTAAAAGAGTCCTAATATGTTTACTTAAAAATAAAGTTTTGACTCAATCCTTAAATTTAAAATAAAAAAACACCAAGGAAATATCTGACATGAATATCGTACACTGCACTGTTTAAATAATAGATACATCAGACTATCAAGTAAACAAGTCCTTATATGTTTACATATAAACGAAGTTTTGACTCTATACTCAAACTTCAAATTTCACCGAAAAAAAAATTCTAAGAAAAATCTGGCATGAATCTAGTACACTGCACTTTTATAATAATATATACATCAGTTATCATGCGATTCCTTATATGTTTACTTAAAAATGAAGCTCTGAATCCTTCCCATATTTTCAAATTTTAAAGAAGAAAAATAATATCTATGATATATCGAGAGTGAATTTACAAATATATTATTCACATTTATATAATATTATATATTTATTTACATATATTTTTATGTGAGATATAAAGCTAACTATAAAACAATACTGTACAAAATTTTTATTTGCAAACTTATACACATATTCAATTTTGAAATTTCTGATTATATGGAAAAAGAAAAGAATAATCCATTTTCAACTTTTGGACGGCTTAAGAATGTCAAATTCCATTCAAAACTTGATAATATATATATATATATATATATATATATATAACAAAACCAAAAGAAATTCCATATCCCCAAAATACATGGAAATCTTCATCAGGGAGGCCCCTCCATGTAGGGGTAAATAAAGAGAAGTTTCTGAAAGGATGTAGGCTCATAAGCTAAATTACATCCTTAGCCCCCAACTTCTCAGATTTCAGAAATCAAACTCAAACCTTCAAAAATATTATAAATATATACAAAAATTTTATAAAAATACGAAAGGACAAGACCAAAAATTACACAAACAAAAAAGGAAAATTACTTACAAAACTAAATATAAAAATAAAATTGTAAAATACAAACCCCCAGGAATACAAAACCCTCTTCAGCTAGTGGGGCCATTCACTAGCGCTTCAATCTCGCCCTAAATTGAAATCGAGCATCCGTAAATAAAGAAACACTGAGACTCAGAAACTTTCAGTTAACATATAAGATGGATAACAGTTAACCGTTAAAATCTTTTTTAAACCACTCATAGCCAATTCTAGATCTGTTTTGTTATTGCAAATCCTGCGGATCCTATTAACTTGTGAATACATAATATTTTTTAAAACTTTATTGCTAATACATGAAAACCAGTAAGTGAGGCTATTAACTTCAAAATTAAAATCTTTCCTTTTATCATAAAGTCCAATCAACCATTTTTCCTTGTTTTTCTTAATTTTAAGATCTAAGAAAGTAATTTGTTCACCATCATCGGTTCGGTTCAGGACGAGCTCTTTAGGGTAAATGTTAAGGCTTATTTCCTCAAAATTATTGCAGTTAAATACTATAAGATCGTCTACATATCTAAAGAAGGAAATATTATTGAAATTTTTTTCGTAAAAATATAAAAATAGATTAGAGAATGCACTGGAAAAACTTGTTCCCATTGGCACCCCCTTATTTTGTTTAAAGTAATTAATTCCATTAAATAAAACATTTTCAAATAGGCAAAACTTAATTAAAGGTTTGAGTTTGATTTCTGAAATCTGAGAAGTTGGGGGCTAAGGATGTAATTTAGCTTATGAGCCTACATCCTTTCAGAAACTTCTCTTTATTTACCCCTACATGGAGGGGCCTCCCTGATGAAGACTTCCATGTATTTTGGGGATATGGAATTTCTTTTGGTTTTGTTATATACATTTTTTACATTTCTTTTTGTAGCATTTTGCGCATTGGTCTGTAAAAAACTGTTTATTTATTTGTTTCTTCATTTTTTTAAAATTAATTGAATGGTTTTAATAAAATTGTGTATATATATATATATATATATATATATATATATAAGGCAGAATTTCAAACTTCAGTGAAGACAAATTGGCTATTTTACTTGGAAATTTCCAATATAAAGTTATAACTCAGATGAAATATATTATTTCTGGGTACAATAAAAAAGGGCTTAAATATGAGAGTAGATGCTTTTTTCTCGTAATACATTCTTTCTTTTAAAAATAAATTTCTTACACCATAAAGATTTTTTCTAATAAATATTTTGTGTATTTAAAATCAACTTAAATTACATAAGAGTTAACAATATTACAGCAAACAACAGGAAAAAATATTTAGTATTGATTATAATTTAATATAATCTAAATACACAGTTGATCAAAATGAAAAATACCGGGTGTCCCAAAAATGACTGATGGATTTCAAAATTCAATAACTTGTAAACGGTGACAGCTATTTAAAAAAAATTTGCAGGAGGGTTATGTATAATGTCAGGAGTTTTTTTACCGTAATTTTTTATTTTATTTCGCATCTCAAACAATAGGTGGCGCTGCCGGCGATTGAAGGCCAGGTCGACGCTTCACTCAGCACTGATCACTTGGCCTTCAATCGCCGTCAGCGCCACCTATTGTTTGAGAAGCGAACTAAAATGAAAAATTACGGTAAAAAAACTCCTTACATTAAACATAATCCTCCTGAAAAAATTGTTGAAATAGATGTCACTGTTTGCAAGTTATTGAATTTTAAAATCCATCAGTCATTTTTGAGACACCCGGTAAAAACAGAACTAACAGCCTTTATACATTATGTATATACATTGTTAAAACTTTGAAACTTTTGCGCATCGTCATTCCACAACTTTTTTTTAGACTATCTTAATTTTGAACAATGAGAATGCTCCATAATACTGTGAAGTAATTGTTTTCTTTATAAGTAGTCGAGTGACGATGCAGCAAAAGTTTCAAAATTTTAACAGTGTATTGCCGAGAAAAACCAAAAATAAACTTTCAACAGGACTATGTGTATTGCAAAATAAATAAATAAATAAAATAAAATAAAAAATAATAAAATAAATAAAGAAACTGGTGCTAAATAATAATTGAAATAATACACTTTGTTAAGTTTACCATAAAATAGAAAACAAAGCAGGACGCGTTTCGAACTAAAACAATAACAGCTAGTTATCAGCTGAAGCAGACAATGATGCACTGAAAGGTAAAGAGAGGAGATTGCAAAGAGTGCGACAGGTGGCATTAGTTGAAAGAGCACGTGGGAAAGACAAAAGGAATACCAAAAAAATAGAAGAAAAAAAAGAATAAATAAAATAAAATAAAATAAAATAAAACAAATAAATAAATGAATAAAGAAAATGAATAAATAATTTTTCAAAAAATAGTTAAATAAAAATAAAACTAAATGAAAAAAAGTAAAACAAAAGAACTATTAATATAACATTAAAATAGACCAGAGACAAGGGAAAGGAATTGCAAAAGTAATTTCCACACTGGAGACAGGTAGGAAGAAGATGAGAAATCATTGATGAGATTAGCAGAATTTTTACAAATAAAATAAGCTTCATGAACATTTAAGTTAGAGGGAAAGACAGGATAAGAAATAATTCTGACCATGGAGAAATTGAAAGAATGACTGGATTGTTTTTTATTTTATTGTGAATTTAGCAAAGCGTATTATTTCAATCATTATGTGTATATTTTCTATTTATGATTAAAATTAAACGTATCTTACGGTGTTGCTTTCATTCTGAAATCGAATCAAACTCTGGAATTCTCAACATGAACATTTATTTTTTATGTCATATTTGGCTTTTGAGGTAAATTTTACTTTAGCATAGCAGGTAGTATGTTATTTATGAAAATATAATTGTTAAATTTGCTACAAATGTATTAATTTGTAATATACTGAATTTTCACCCAAATAACCAGCACTTTCAGAAGTTCAGTAAAAAATGAATAGTATTTAAAAAATAAATATACTGATTTAATCCTCTAAGAAAGCTAAACCTTCCTATGCAACTACCTCCATTAAGCGATCACCTTCCTGAACGACCATTTTTCACGAAACAAAATTTATTTAATTGAGTCTCAGTACCTCTATTCAGAGACCATCTACGTTGAACTCCTCTTCCTCTCCATGAGCGACCAATTATTTGAAAGAAAATGAAACTAAATCCGTGTTTTCCTGGTCGCTTAAAGTAGGTTATAATTAGTGCTCGCGATGGGATACGTATAGCAGCTATACGTTTAAACGATATACGTATATCCGTATAATACGTTTCTCTGCTATACGGATACCTTAAAATATACGTTTAAACGTATCCGGATACGTATAAGGGCGTATCGGTTAAACGTATATTTAAGAATACGTATATTTAATGTATACGTATATTCCACGTATCGTATCTAATTTAAATAGTGGACTTCATTAGTCTTAAGTCACTGAATTGAGAATAATTTGGAAATCAGTGGTGTTACGACAGGAATCCGCACCGCATAGAATGTCTTATACATACGAGATTGAGCAATGAAAAGCGTATATATTTTTTAAAGCAGTTTGCAAAAAGTTCACAAAATATCAGACTTCTGTACTCATCAGTCTTCGGTAAGTGACCGGTAAGTTGTGCTGAACATACTCAATGTTTAATTATGTTTCTTCGAATTTTTATTAAGTAAGTCATAAAATGATCTGGGAGGACAAAATAATTAAATTATATATATAAAAAAAAAAACTGATAAAAATGAGCAAATATGTAAATTATTTTAAAAATTCTTTACGGTAAGATAATTTACATATGGTGCAAAATAAAACCATACTGTCACGTGACTGAAGGACCTACATAGAATAAGTATCTCGTTGTGTAAAAGAAAGAGCATCACTTATAGTCGCAGTTCTGTTTAGACTTAAATTAGAAATGAATAAAAAAAGATGGGTGTGGCGATACGCGAAGAAAAGGAATGAAATTTTTTTTATTTAATGAAAATCTTTTTTTAAAATATATTTTCAATATATTTTAAATTTAAAAAACAATATTCTTAAATGCAATAAAAGTATAATTACAAAACTTTCTAGAAGTCGAACTGATCAATGTCACTATTAAATATAAAGTATATTTAAGTCTTTTTTGTGGCACCATGTAAAAATATTGTTTCGCTCGAAGTGCCCATGCCATAAATCAAACTAGTCAGATGTGGCAATCTCAAAATCTTTTTTCTATCTCATGTATGTTAGTACTTCAAAATTCGCTATCACAGTGCTAAATTTAAATGGCAATCTATGCCCATCGTGAGGATTCTAATGGTATGAAATTCCGTGCATTAATTCTAGAAATAAAACTATTGCAAATATCGGTAAAAATGCAGAATAACAGAGTTAACTACTGTGCGATTTATACAAAAACATAATCAGAAATAATATTTACTATTCTAAAGCTGAATCTTAAGTTTGACCAAAAAAAAAAAAAAATCGTGCATTAGTTCTAGCAATAGAGCTATTACGCGAATCAGGAAAAATTTAGCATAGCAGCGCCTCTATTCAGTGATTCTCACCAAAACATACATAGAATCTCTTCATATAAAGCATTAACTGAATTTGTGGTTTGGTGAAAATCGGTGCATTAATTCTTGAGGTAGAGCTATTGCAGAAATCATAAAAAAGACATCATAGTAGCGTCACCTGTTGAACGATTTACACACATAACTAATCAGCACTAATTTCTATCAGGGATTACCTGAATATTTAGGGGAGACTGGGGCACATGTGAATAGTTCACATAAATATAGTTTTTTCTCATAACTGGGTTAATTTCTATAAGTATAACTACTCAATATAGTAAACAGAAAATTACACATGGTACGCATGGTATTTTTTTAATTACCTTTATAGTTCTTTGTTTTCTTAATAGTTTTATGAATTCAAAAAAATTTTCATATGTGCCCCAACGAAGGGGCAGTTGTAAACACGCAAGGAAAATATGTAAACACAAGGAAAAAAATTTTTTGACATGTTTTTTATTATCTTTTTCAAATGTTACAATAACCAATAGTTGTACTATCAGTTAAATTCACCATAAAGAAAAATATATGCATATTTATTTAGTTTCTGAGTGATATGTTTAATCAAAATATTAGAAAATAAAAATAAGTACTTTTTTTTTTTTGGGGGGGGGGGAGGCTTAGATAATTGATAAAATATTGTTGCAATAAAATAAAAAAAATAAAGAAGTAAACTTGAGAAAATAATTAAAGAATTTAAATTTTGCTTAGGGCTTTTTGTTTGAGGAAGATTTTAGAGGGGAGGGGGAGCATTTGGATAATATTTATCGAGAATCTATCGAAAGGCGAAAGATTATCATTCCTCTATTTGCCTTATTTGCCTGTAAATTAATGATAAAAAATTGTTTTCCGTTTATAAACTTCCTTCAAATTAATTTTTTTTGTTATTAAAAGAAAGTGGAGGGTCAATAATGGAGATTTCACGGTAGTTATAAGTTTAAAAATTTTATTTTCTTAAAATATATATCTATTTTTAAATCATCAAATAACATAGCTGCTTTAGAAATGGAAGTAAACTAATAATACAAGTTTGCAACAAATGAAATAGAAAAGCAAAAATATATTTGCAAAGTTGTTAATCGTAATATTTTTTGCATTAACGATACATAAAAAGTAGTATTAAAAACAGTTAAATAAAATAATACATAACATTATTGCATTATAGAAAACATTAAATTTCTTTAAATTACGATGGAATGTAAACAAGCTTGTTGCTTTTTATGCATTTGCTGACAGATGTGTTTGTGGAAGTTTCTATACAAAATCAATTTTATATGACAGAAATGTCTTCTATTTCAATAAAATTATAGATAATGGAGCTGAATTATTTTCTTGAAGTTAACTGAAAGGAACAGAATCACTGAATGATTATTGGAAAATTCAATGATGTGTTCAGATCTGCCCCAACTAAACTTTGTAAGTGCCCCACATTCCCACAAGAGTTAAAATGACTAATCATTAACATTTCTCAATTTTAGAAAAAAATATCTTAAATATTTATTAATATCCATAGTATATGTTAAAACATAAATTTTTTATAAAAAAAAAAAAAAAAAAAAAAAAAAAAAAAGAATAAATAAAATTATTCTCTTAATAAAGTGAAGATTTTTTTTTTTTTTTTTTTTTTTTTTTTTTTTTTTTTTTTTTTTGAGTTTAGTAAGCAGTATTTTGGCTTCTGGGGAAAAATAAAATCTCCAACAGCTCCAAAAACTTTTTTCCATATGTCTATAGGTGCTACCATCTTTGGTAATTTTTTGAAAAAAAAAAAAAAAACATATAATAAGTAGTGAAAATGGCAATGTTCTCATATGCCCCATTTTCACATATGTCCAGTCTTTCCCATATATGTTTCTTAATTCTGTGTATTAGGTCTTAAGATGAGCACCCACAAAACTCATGTAAAATATAGGCAGGCAAAGTCACAGACTCACAAACTCACAGGCAGATATTTTCTAAAAACATGTTTTCTGTTGACTCTCTTACATTTAAAACGTGTAAATCCGTTGAAAGTCCCGAATCCAACACTTTCTTCTTGTAAAGATACAAGAAAATATAAAAAACTAAGTACTGCGCCACAGATCTTCCATAGATTAGTTTGATTCTACCCACAACTAATGTAAGACATTTTATAATAAATAACTTAGTTTTTTGGAGAAAGAAAAAAAAAATCTAAACTAAGGAACTATTCAGAATTTTAAGTACCAGCATAACAAGTAGTAGTTAAGTAAAAACATCTTAGTTCTTTGAACAAAGAATCGCGATCGGGATACTCTACCTGATATTTCTCAATGTCTCTAATCCGCAGAAAAACATTGAAACATCAAGTTCCATGCCTTGAACGAGAAACGTTTAAATGTTTATACGTTTAACCGCTTGGATAAGATCCGTATATATGATGTACCGTATATGCTGTTTTGCAGCGTATTAGGCTATTAAAATACATGAGATGTCCCTTTTCTTTATTTCTCTTTCACATTTTTCCCCCACGATTATACATTTGTTAACGGAATTTTTAGAAGCGTATTTGGTTTTAATAAATTAAAGAAAAATATTTTTTTAAATCTTTTTTTTTTCACTGGTTTAGAAATTTTACTTTTTAAAAGAATGTTTTCTTACATTCTGAATAACTTAATTTTTTTAATGGGTCTTCATTTGAATGTAATTGTCTTATGTGATCATCAATGTTGTTATTCCGTATACCATGGTTTGCGAAACATAATCTTTAAAAGGAGGTGCTGTTTAAAGAGGCTTGCTTAAAGATATATGAACTATTTCTTTAAAGAATTTTAATTGTAGGATAATACCGGTTTATAAAAATAGGAATTTTTGTATAGTAATTGAATTCGGTTTTAGACAGATTTTGATTTTTGCCAGGCTTAGGGGTGGATCGAATTTATTCTTTTATTTTTTTACACTGAGACTGAAATCTCTGCAGAGGATTTGATCTAAATTTTAAAATTTAGACCTATGGAGACAGCTAATAAATTTACGTGACATTCGTTAGCATGCGATTTGTGATCAGTCGAGGGTGATATTCGATAAAAAATATGGAAATTTAATTAATTTTGGGTGTAAAATTGTTAATTCCTTTCTGATAATTTCAACAGAAATATAAATAAGAAATACCGGCTAAAATGTTTATGTAAAATGCCTGCGGCGGAGTACATACATTTCTAAGATCAGTAGCAGCACTGACGTTTTTGACTATTTCTATATTGATTTTGTACTAATTTGTTTAGAAAAAATGTAACGAATAAGATTAAATAAAAGTATCCAGTCGCGGCAACTATTTTTTTTATTGAAAAATAAATCGATAGTCAAAGGCGAAGGGATCATTTCAATAACTCGATTAATCCACTTCCTATTGTGGCAATAACAAACGCTATAGACCGGGAGGCGGCGGCACAACAATCACCTCATCAAATTCACTGCTCAAATTCCAGAATTAGTTAAAACTCAATTCACATGTTAAAAAGCAATTGGATTGCTAAGTCATATCTAGCAAGAAAAAGTCTCCATACGGCCATATTCCGAAAAATTTGAAAAAATTACAATTGTTCTTCTCATGAGGATATTTACGTGTAAAAAAATTTTTCTGGCGGAACCTCTATACAGCGTTCATAAAAAATAATGAATATTTCGTTATTTGGCGATTTGTCATTGATTGGCGATAGAATGCAGTTTGAAAAAATACATTTTTTTAAATGACAAATAAGCTTTAAGATTGAAAAATTTTCATGTTGAACTTTTTAGGTAAATATAGTTTAAATAACTTTAATTTTACCAGTTTTAGTTTGTTTTAAGTATAATTTTGTTATATCGATATTTATATGTATTTAATTTTCAAATTTAATCCTCAAAATTTGCGATTTAAAACGAAATTCATAATTTAAATTCATTAAAATTGTACCAGGCTTAAAATCCAACTGAACATTATCAAAGCAATATTGTTGCTATGGAAACATCTGGCTTTTAATTTTGAACTAGTAGATCGAACCCGAGCTTCCTGGGTTACATAGAAAAGATAAAAAGCATTTTTTTTTTACATGTAATATGCGTTTTAGTTTGCTAACTAACTCCAAAAAAGCATTTTTAACACCCCTTCCAGGGGGTGAGATCAGTTGTATCCCACTTAATTTTAATCACAAAACGCCACATTAACGCCAGTAATTTGAAATAGCAATTTTATTTTTGTCAAATACGTGAAGAAACGCTTTTAAATATTTTGAAACAAATTTGTTTTTAAAATTCTGGTGTCAATCAATCATTTCAGCATTTTAAGAAATGAAGTACTTTTTCCTTCAAGTGTTAAGTATCTTGCGGATTTTTTCATTCATGTTTCATTCATAAAATAATAACTGTGAAAAATACTGGTATGAAAATTTTGTATTTGATAACTTTACATAATTTTTATCGTATACCATTCAAAAAATTAACATTAATCTCAATATTATATTAAATCAATATTTGAATTAAAATATTACATATCGGAAAAACATGGTTAAGTTAAAAGGTTAAATGAAAAATATTAATTATAGAATCAAATAAAACAATGAATTTTTTCAAAAGTCACATTTCCGTATCAGACGCATGCCGGAAGTTATTAGCTAAAGATTTCGTTACGGCAGCAATTTTGTTTCTGGTCATTTCAGTGCATCGAGCACGTAATTCAATTACATGTCTGTTAAATTTGTATTTATTTATTTTATTTTATTTTACTAGGGGGGGCACCGCCCCCCTGCTCGCTATGCTCGCCAACCCCCCGCGTAATCGCTTCGCGATTCCAAATTATTGGCTACCCCTGCTTGCTGCGCTCGCCAATTCCCCATGGTATGAATAAGCAGTTGCAGACCTTTCAAATGATTTGTCACACGACTGGTGTTGTAAAGAAATTAAAAATGTGCCCCCCTGGGGGGCAGAGTGGGGGTGACACACAAGACATCCATAAAATGAATAAACAGTTGCAGACCTTTCAAAGGATGTGCCACACAATTGGTGTTGTAAAGAAATTACAAAATGCGCCCCCTCTGAGGGCAGAGGGGGGGGGGGGTTACACACAAGATATCCATAATATGAATAAGCAGTTGCAGACCTCTCAAATGATGTGTCACACAATTGGTGTTGTAAAGAAATTAAAAATGTGCCCCCCTGGGGGGCAGAGTGGGGGATGACACACAACACATCCATAATATGAATAAGCAGTTGCAGACCTTTCAAATGATGTGTCACACAACTTGTGTTGTAAAGAAATTAAAAATGTGACCCCCCTGGGGAGAGC
Organism: Maratus speculifer; assembly: GCA_964019185.1. Taxonomy (NCBI): domain Eukaryota; kingdom Metazoa; phylum Arthropoda; class Arachnida; order Araneae; family Salticidae; genus Maratus; species Maratus speculifer. The sequence goes on along the minus strand of OZ025302.1, from coordinate 205,117,085 downwards.
AGAGTGTGGGGGTGACACACAAGACATCCATAATATGAATAAGCAGTTGCAGACCTTTCAAATCTTGTGTAACACGACTGGTGTTGCAAAGAAATTAAAAATGCGTCCCCCCTGGGGAGCAGAATGGGGGATAACACACAAGACATCCATTATATGAATAAGCAGTTGCAAACCTCTCAAATGATGTATTAAACGACTGGTGTTGTAAAGAAATTAAAAATTTAGCGAAATATTACAGTTATCGCCAAGTTGGCGTCACTTTTGACAACTAATTTTGGTCGCCAAATTTGGCGATATATCGCCAAGTTGGCGACAAACTTGGCGATTGTTGGCGATGGTAACCTTTCCTCTCTTTATGGTAACCCATACGGCGATGCATAGACGGAGCCCTTTCCTGATTGGTCTATTCGACTCATGGAAGGAGTGGACAACCCGGATTCGTTAGTTCCGGAAATCTTCCACATCAGCATCATTCCAGGAGTCATTCCTTTTAAGGCTAGTTTTTTTTACTATAGAAGGATTATTTATAAAGGAATTTTTAATTTTGCTATAGTATATTAGCCGGAAACAAATCCCGAACTCTTTATATTTTTCTAAGGACAAATAGATTAATCTATTGTAACCGAGTTTCACTCGGTAGAGATAAATTTAAAAATAACTCGCACCTGATTTTTTTTAAACCACAGCCAATAGGTAAACTGAAATACAGTTTTCAAACAAATTAAAAAAAATTTCAAATTTTTTTTTCTTATTTGGCAGTCTAAAATTTTAAATCGTTTGATTACATGTTGAATTTGTAATTTTTAATAATTTAATTTGCTTTTTTAACCGTTCTTTTATTTTATTACTCAACTAATTTTAATTTTATAATGGAAAATTAACAGGAACAATATTCATCGATTTATGAGTAAATTATGTATAATTATTTCTTAATGGAAATACATAATAGAGATAAAAAAAAAAAAAAAATGCTTTAAAAATATAAGCTCGCAATAAATGAGTCAAATGAGATACAGTTTTCAATGAAATTGCATTTGAAAATCGATTTCTTTTCCTATATGATGAAATAAAAATTGAAAATGTGCGACGCTTAGAAGATTAAAAAATTGCAGAAACAAAAATTGCAAAAAATCATTTATCATGAAATGTTGTCATTCGCAAAATAACGTCAGTGCTACACACGAACACATTTGTTTGTTTCAATATAGATTTTGCGCATATGAAAAATTGGTACTACTTGATTATCCTATTGGCCATTTTCGCCAAATTAAAAAAATTGACAAACTAATAGCCACGTTATATATGTTGACATAATTTTTATTTTAAATAACGGGAAAATCAGATAAATTAGTAAAACATGAATAAAAATACAAATAAAAAGTGGTATTAAACACCTCTTAATGACATTTTAAACATGTGTATCGTGTTCAATATCTTTGAATATGACATTCACAAATCATCAATTTTTGGCATTTAATCTTATTATTTGGCGATAGTTTTTTGGTCGACGGAATAACCAAATAGTACCGAAAAATATTACGCGCATGCTAAAATGATAAAATGACTGCACGTACATTTTTTTCTAAAAAGTTTGCTTCAAAGTTAACTTTATGATAAATTTAAAATTCGTTTTATAAATTAAAATACACAGCACAAATTAAAATAATAAACATTGCACTCCGTCACTTCAAAGTGCAAAGACGATGCCGTATTTTCCGTGAAATACGCAAACCTTGATTTTTAAAAATCACGCCAAACCAAATTTTCAATTACATTTTAAACATTGGATATTGGCGATTTATGAAATCTTATTTTGTCTATACTTCTCTGTTATCCCGTCCACCATTTTCGCCAAATTATACAAATCGCCAAACTAATAGCCAAATTATACATATTGACATATTTTTTTATTTTAAATAAAAAAAAACAAATAGTGGAATATTAAAAAATCAAATTAAAAAAAACAAAATTAAAATAACTTAATGACATTTTAAACACGTGAATCGTATTTAATCTCATTGAATGTGACATTCGCGATCATCCAATATTGGCACTTAATCTTAGTTTGGCGATAATATTTTGGTCGACGGGATTACCTAGTAGTACATTTTGTCTTTTACATCGTTATTTTTCTATTTCAGATGAATTTTCTATGTGAAAATGTACTTTTTTTTCTTTTCTGAAAATATATTCGAAAAAAATAATTCTAAAAATAAAGTAAAAATCAAATAACATAAAAAATATAATTATTCCAAGAAGAAAGAAAAATTAAATCACTTTGTTTTGCATTTTCCTTTTGGAAAAAAAGACAGATAACAAAAAAGAAGTAAAAAAATCGTCTGCTCTAGCAAGTTTAACTGAAATTTATAAAAAAATACATTAAGGAAATAATGTTATTTTAATTAGGATGAGCGAAGCGAATCCTCTACTAGTCCACTCAAATTACAATTTGTCGTACGCTTTACAAAAAAACTATTCAATATTTTAACTTCAAATTAAACACAAAAATAAATTATGATCTGTAGATTTGCAGAATATAATTTTTTTTACAGTAAAACGTTAAAAAATTATTATTTTAATTAATTTATTTTACATGCATTTCCAATACGGACGCATTTTAGCAAATAAATAAAAAATGAAACGCGTATATTTTCAGAAAAAAAAAAGTTTAAATCATGGAGTAAATAATTATAGATAGAATCATGATTAATTTATTAAATAAAACATGTTTTCATTATCCCGCAAAATCGTTTGCACAGATGACACTTAAACATTTTTAAAAAATTGTATTATGGATTTTTTTTTTTTTTTTTTTTTTTTTTTTTTTGTAAACTGGCAACAAAATAATTGTAAACAAATAAAATTAATTCTTAAATTTGTTATATAAATGAAAAATTAAAAGATCTGCGTGAAGTTGTTGGTTCAAGCTCTTTATAAATATTTTTGCGAAGGTCGTATTGTGGCTAAATAATATCGACTCATTAATCAGAAGGATTTTATAGAAAAATAAGACTTTAATAAGTTCGCAAACACAACAATAATTATTCGTGAAAACGTCACTGCGAGAATGAGAGAGCGCTTCGTTAAAAGGTAATTCCCATGGAGGAAGAAGATAGGTGGAGGTGAACTAAGCCTTAAAAAAGGTTTACAATGTGAATCCATTTATCGCTCAAATTTTAGTGTACCAAACAAAAGCACGTGGAAAATTGGAAAGCTTCCAAAAAAGGAAGGGATTTTGTATTAATAAGAAAAATTGAAAGAAATGAATTACAGCTGCAGCATTTTTTAAGAAGAAATAGGAAATTTTTAAAATGGTCTTTGTTCTATTATTATTTATTAAAAGAAATGTTTACTTTTAAAATAAGTGAAATTGGGAAATTATTATTATTATTATTATTAAATTTCATTATTATTATTAAATTTCAAATTAAAATTAAATAAGAAATTGAAAACGTTTGATACGAACTAAAAATTGTATTATTAAAAGTTTTCTTTTTACAGTAATTTTTATTAACACTTTTCAACAAAATTGAAAAATGTTTATGCATTCGGTTTGTCTGTCCGTCTGTCCGCACTCCAACTCTCGTAAATATGCTCGGAATGCAATGAAATTTTACCATGTTATTGAAGTTTACCCAAGCACAAACCCTATTAAAAATGAAGTTTCTACCACGATTAGTTCATTTACAAGGACAATCAAAAGTTTTCGATTATATTAGGGACAATGGGGAAAAATCGTTTCAAATTAATTTTAAAGATGTTTCTGCCGGACAAACGTATTCACATTTATTTTCATCTACGAAAAGCACTAAAAAAGAAAAAAGAAGCACTAAAGCAGCTAAAAGAATGGATATTCATTTACAGGGCCACACAAAATAATTCTAATATATGATAATAAAGGAGGAAATTGTTTGCGACATATTTTAACGATGGTAAACCGTATCATGTGTAATCAAATTGATATACATCGCTGAGACTTAATATGAGTTATTTCACGCATAATACGAAGTGCATAGCATTTACAGGGACACACAAAAGACTTCAAAAAGCATATTCTATTCGAAGTACTGTATATTACGCATGGTAACTGTTCCATGGATGAAAGGCATTTTTAATTATGATATGCGCTTTTAAGATGTCACTAAATGTATTCACATTATATGGTGTGCGTAAATGCTATAATAGTTACACAATTAAGATATACAGGGTTACTCAAAAAAACTCGGAAAAGTTACTGAATGTGAGTGTAATTTACTTAAAGGTCTGTTTTTAAAAAAGTTTTGCATTTTTACGTCGATTCGCATTTAGTTTATCGTGAAATGTTTGTAGAATATAGATTAAATGATATACAGGGTCACGCAAAGAACTGGATACAGGTTTGTTTAAGGATGATAATTTCTGGAAATATGATTTAAATAGTTTAAAGAGTATTGTTGATTGATTAACATTTTTTATTTATTTTTTTATATAATTAATTTTAGCAAAATACTTTCGTGAAATAAAGGTACTAAGTAAACTGCAGGGCTGAACAAAAGTATTGAAGTATGTTTTACATCTATTCGTATAAACTGCCAAAAGAAAAATTTCATCCAGCTAGGCATTTTTTTGCTAAACTAAATTTCTCCATGATATAGTATATATACCAACCGACAAATCAAATACAGAGCCATTCAGAAGTATTGAAATACATATTTGGTTATGGGCAGTAACACCTATTTCCCTGAATAACGAAGTTTTGTTAAAGAATTAAGGAAATTTGGATAGTGTTTTATAATCTATGCTTAACGCGGGATTTTTTTTTTTTTTTTTACTAGTTAATACTTTGTAATGTAGATGAAAAATGTTTATGACTCCGGTTTGTGTGGCCGAGTTCTAACTCTTGTAAATAAACTCTGTTGCTCGTAGCATTTTTTATATGTTATTGACGTGTACTAACACCGTGATCGCTATTAATAAGGAAACGTGTAGAGTTTATAGTTCATTTGCATAGACAGTCTAAAGTATTCTGTTACATTATGGTCAATGGGAAAAATCGTTTCAAGTTCATTTCAATGACGTTAGACCATTTAAAACATAAAGAAATTGATATGCATTTATAAACGGCAGTATAACAAGCATTTTGTAGAATATGGGGTTTGTTAAACATTTATTATTTATTTAAAGAACCACACAAAAGAATTCCGTTTATGGGGATAATGATATATGGTTGGGAGCTTTTAGCGGCCAAAATATGTTCCTAAATTATAGTGAAATAGACATAAATTATTCACTGATTCTCCTCAACGCTACATTTCCGCACCCACATTCCTTTACAAATCTGCTCATTAATGTTCCCGCTAATTGCCTTTACATTTCTGATGCATAACTTTGAAACACCCTGTATAGGCATATTGAAAATGTAAAAAGTGTAGCTCAATATAGCTTAAAACCGGGCTTTTTCAATATTTTTCGTGATGATATAAAATTTCACGCAAAGGAAAGTAAGAGTGTATAAAATGATATAATGTTGCTTAAACTGTGATGTTGAAAAATTATAATATTGCAACATTATAAAAAAAGTGATATTATAATTTTGCTTATTTGCTCAAAGCTTAACGCTGCACAAATAAAAATGTATGTTAAATTTGCAGCGAGACTAGATCCTTGAATGGGTCGGGTTGTGTATTTTACCTGAACACGAAAATTCTATTCAAATCGGAATCCAACATAAATGTTTTTTTATCGATCTGAACCGCTAATATTTGAATTCGAATCCGACACATAAACAGTATTCCGCCTGAAACAGAGCTAATTTTAATACTTACAACGTTATTAAAAAATTCCAAAACATGTTTTAAAACAAATATTGTTAGCATATAGTTATGCTTTACATTAATAAGAACAATTTTTGACAAATATAAAAATTTTACTTCTTCAAAATAACAGCATTATCAATAAAAAATTTTGAGAAACAATTAATAAACAAGTTGGAAATTACACATGAAGCGTAACAAATGAGGTGCGTTCGTACGATAACGAAGTTTTTAAAATATTCAGATCTTGCTGATATAGTAGACAGTACTTCGGTTACATTATAGTAGTAGAAATCTTTGTGTTCCTGTAAATATACAGGAAGTAATTTTTATTACACCTCAGCAACCTATATCATATTCATAAAATGCTAAATAGTTTAATGTAATTAAAACACACCCCACAAACAATGTTTCTCCGTATAGCTTTATGTAATGAAATACTTTTGTGTGCTCCTGTAATTTAAAACAAATATTCTTTGCATCACAGATTGTACAGAATGTATATTTTAGTATATATATACTTCATAGGTTCATGTCAGTTTTATTATGTTTGAATTAGTTTAACACCATTAAAATGCATTTGAAACTTTTTTTCCCGTTGACCGTAATGTCATGGAATATTTTTTTATTGTTCCTGTAATTGATTTATGCATCCAATTTCTATAAAATTTAAAATGACACGACAAAATTATGTAATAATTATTTGTTTTAAATTTTAAATGATTAAAATGCATTTGAAACCCCCCTTGACCGTAATGTAACGGGATACTTTTGATTGTCCCTGTAATTCATCTATGCATAATTGATCTATCTTAAATTTGAAATGACAAAATTATGTATTAATTATGTATTTTAAACTTCAAACGATTCGGTTGGGTAGTTTTTGCGTTGTTATATGCGAATGGACAGACAGACGGATGGACTGAACGACAACTATAGGTGCTACGTATTTACATAATTACGAAAGCACCTAAAAACCACAGATATAAAGCATAATAAAATTTGAGAGCTGTAAAATAAATGAGCTGATTTTCACGCAGTAAAAATTTCGATTCTTATCATGTTTTTAAAATTATTAGAAAATAAATTACACATATTTTAAGATTAATCGCATTTAAATGCGAAAAATGAAGCATAAATACAGGGTTTCGATATTACAAATAGATTTATTCTAAATAAATAATTCAGGGATAAAAAAAAATCAAGATGAATATATAAAAAGAAATTTGTTTTGTTACATATTAATAACTGCATTTAAATAATATTTAAAATATAATAATGAAAACATTCTTTTAAAATCATGTATGAAAACATAAGTAATAAATATTAATCTAAAATACAGATTTCTGATTGCAAACGATTTTCAGATATTAGCAAAATAATGTTATCTTTTCAAGAAAAATTTTAAAAGATTTTCTATTTTGATATTTAAAACACATATAATTAAATAATCAAAGAAATTTTTACCTGTGAAGCGCTGTGTAATAAAAAATTCGACGATAAAAAACAAGAGCAATCAAATACGGGTTTTAACCGGTTTGAATTCATAGGCGAATCAAAGCACGTGGTTTTGTTTGGACTTAATGTGACTTAATGTAGGGTTACATTTTTGGCATCACCCAAATCATTATAGTTCACCTCCAGTATATTCTTCCTCCATGGGTAATTCCATTAATTGAGTTGCCATTCGCAGAAATTAAAAAGTTCTCCCACGCGGAGAGAATTACAGCAATTCTCATACGCTAACATGTATAAAAACGAAGAAATTAAAATAAAATGTTTTACAGTTAAACATTCATAGTATCAACGAAAGCAGATTTCAAATGTTTTTTCCAGAAAATAGGATTTTGAAGAAGTAACTTTCTTCAAGCTTTCTTCAAATATATTATTCTAAAATAGCTGTCAAAGATTATCGGATGTTGATTACAAAGATTGGAAACATGCATATTTCAAACAATTAAAAAACACCAGTGGCTACTTGAAATTATAAAAACATCTTTAAAAGAGCTTTTAGTTGAAAATTTAAAAAAAAAATTGTAAAAGTTTGCTTCGAAAATATCTTATTATGCCAGTTTTACATCATAAATAAAAAATTAAAATGCGCCAAAAAAAAAAAAAATAACGTTTTTGTTTAATAAAGATGCAAAAATAATAATAAAAAAAATATTGTTACTTTCAAATATCTGTTTTATAAAATAATGCTTCGCGAATCCAAACAAAGCATGGCTTTTGCTAGTATAATTACAATTGAATGTCTTAAACAATTGGACAAAAATTTGGGGAACCGGACATTACTTTAAACCTTGAATTATTGCCAAAATCGTCTTTGTTTGCTTGTTATATCGACGAAAAAAATTCAAACCGGAGGAGAAAAAAAGAACCACATTGAACAGGTACTAAATTCTTTGACATCAGCCGTGCGTTTTTTCTCTAAATTAAATTGGTCTGCTTAAATTTAAGCATTATAAAGTAGCATTTTATTTTATTATAAACTAAAAACTATAGTACTAAAAGTTTCCACAGACTTGTCATTGAAAGTTTCCTTTTTAGCGAAAACACGCGGTTGTGTTTGGGCTTAATGTAGCTGATTTCAGGGTTATATTTTTTGCACCACTCTCAGCCACCATAAGTCCTCTCTATTTCTTCTTCTTACTTTATGGCTATTTTTCCTTTACTTTGCACAGAAATGTTGCTCTCAAGTTGCCACCTCTAGAAAAATTAAATTAAAAACTACAAAAAAATTAATATCTCAAAAACAAATTAAGATACAGTTTTCAAACAAATTGCATTTAAAAGTACATATTTTTCCCTACACAACGGTGTAAAGAATGAAAATGTGCGATGTGTAGGAGTTAAAAAATTTGCAGTAATGAAAATTGAAAAGTTATATTTCATCAGAAAGTGTGACCATTCGAAAAATGACGTATGCGTTACGCACAGATACCTTTATAATATAGATATGCTTAAATGTATGAAAGTAATTTTTTTCAATATGAATTTTTTATATATGAAAATATTTTTCCAGTGATAAATTAAAAACTATAGCAACAAACAATATAGTATATATATGCAATACAAGATACATATATATGTATAAATACATGTATATAACATATTAAACTCTTTCATTGTTTATGTTTAAATTCATTAAATACTATTTACACGCATTCTAAAAATCTAGCAGTTTTCAGTTGCATTAAATCGTTTGCGAGGAAAAGTTCTGCTCGTCAAATCGCGTGATGTTCACGCCAAATATTCGAATTTTTTTTTTTTTTTTTTACATAATTTCTATTGTCATTCCGCCACTAATTTTGATTGATCCTTTATGACATACATAAGTAACTTAATTAATATTTTTTTTCAAAAGTTTCTAAGTATGCCCAGTATGGAGACTTTCCTTGTAGGTTTAAAACACATGAAAACCAGATTTTGGCAATTGACTCCTAAGTTTATCATTTTGTTTTCCTGCACAAAAAGGATCGAGAACACGGAGGACTGTCAGCAGCAAAACACAATGGAAAACCTGCAAATCCACCACTAAAATCGAATTTTCAGGCGTTTTTCAAAGATTTATGACTTGGCATACCGATTGTGTTTTAATATGCGAATGCAGTTTTTAACTAATTCTGAAATTTCTGCCGTGAACTAAATGAGCTGACTGTCTGTGCTGCCGCCTGCCGGTCTATGATAAAGATGGGACTTTGAACCTATAACTTATATTGGTCATTTGATCATAATTTGTTTAAGCCTTTACGACACGGAAATATTCTGTTTGTAAAATGATGAATTGATGGACAGACCTCGCACTTTACAAACAACTTTTGTAAATATTCATAACTTGTTACTTTAAACTTCCATTGTAAAAGAATTTTTTTATATTCATGGTGTTGTCTGTGAGTTGAGCTGATAGCTCTGGTCACCAAACCAGAGCTATACTAACTAAGAAACGGTAGCCACGACCAGCGATCTCAAAGTAAGTATTTAACTCGTTTCATAATATTCGACCCCCTGTAACTCAACCCGGGTCGAAATTCATGCTGGTATTTGTTTGCTAGACAAGCACCATCGGCTATAACCCAGCAAGTGAAATAGCATAAATTAGCATTACTATTTGCTGGTTCCAGCAGAATTTCCAGCAAGTAATGGTGTGTATTGGCTCACTTTGCTGGAAATAAGCATGAAATGCTTGCATATAGCTTGTCATGCTTTTGTTGTGCAAGCTAGCGATATAGCATGTGATGCTAGCTAGCATATTCTAGGATGGAAATCTAGCAGACATAGCAATACTTAGCAATAACTAGCATATTTTTGTTGCTGGTATAAGCATGAATTTTGACCTGGGAAGAATAAAACAGCGTTATATAAAATCCATTGAACCTGAGGTTAAGGGGTTTGTGCCCTACAACATATATTAAAATAATCAAAATCTGTGATTATCAAAGTGGCCCTCTCCTTGTGAGTCGAATTTACTATTTGTAAAATTTTCGTTTTCCTATAAAACTCTTTCAAAATTAATCTTACATAGTTTTGGAGACTTATAATCAGGGATATAGTGGAGAGTACAGGCGGGCCTATACCGTTTACCTTCTGTATTTTTTTTCAAGAAGCACCGTATACCCTCTATTTCTCAAGGAACTTATAATATGTACACTCTAGGGTATACGCTCTGCCTTGAATGCATACCCTCGGCTTAGAACGAATACCGTCTGTTATTTTTTCGACTATATCACTACTTATAATGTAGTCTAGAAGTATGGGAACGGAGTTTCAAATCTCTGTACCAACACCTCGTGTTTACGTGATAGACCATACACGGGCACAAAAACATAGATTTTTGTATTAAAAAATTATCGAAACTTTTTACACAAGAAGGAAAAAAAATCTGTGTTCTTACATTTAAAATAGTCATAACAGTAATAGTGAGCAGTTTGACAGAATCATCATTGTCAACAATCTCTTAATAATTAAAATTCCGCAACCTTCCCAGATTAATTATATGCTTAATGCTGTCTAGGATAGAATATTACGATGCCAATAGATTTAACATAACCTAGAAATAATTTATTCTTGACTGGAGCGTATAGAACTTGCTCCGAACACTTTACATTCTATAAATAAATATGTTTACACATATAAATTTTATTATGCAACAAATATCACAAGAAAATGAAAAATAAAATTTTAGTCATTTTGTACTTTTTTTTTTTTTTTTTTTTTTTTTTTTTTTTCCGGGCACAAGACCTCCCTAGGCGCGAGGCCATATGTTGACGAACCTATCTCACACCCTTCATAACGGCTCAGGAAACACCTATACCACAGAGCAATTTTTACTTTATTTATCTTACTTTATTTATTATTATTACTTTATACTTTATTTATCATGTACAGCGTTTACACCACTCTACTTATAGAATTGCTTATCTTATTTTTGTTGCCAGTGCTTACAAAAAACTTATTTGGAACTACTAAACATCTAAAAGATTAAACTTTTATGGTGTAAGTTTTATAATATATTTACTATATAATATATAACTATATTTGCTATATATAATATATAATTTAATAATATTTACTTTTATTTTAGAGGAAGTTCATCATATCATAATTTTAAAAGTAGGTTATTCTTTATACTCTTTTCAAGAAATCAGGTGGAGATTTATTCAATAACTTCATGTATTTTTAACTAACAATAAAAAGCCATTTTATTTATTATGGCGCTTTCCAAAAAATAACTTTTTCTACTTCTGTACCTGATAATACCTATAATAGTAACTGATTGACCGAGCTCACACATAAAATAGGCTATTTCCATGAGTACTTGTAGTGTAAGTCACAGGCTACGATTTTTGGCTACCAATATTATAGAACAAAAAAATGTGATTCATTTTATTGGCACATTCTCATTAATTGAATAAGGCCAAGCAGACTTTTCGAAAATAACAGTGGCTAACAAGCATAGCAATTAATAAGTTATGTGACTTACACTACAGAACCCATGGAATTAACCAATAATAATACTTCTGCAGTAGATTTTTTGGGGAAGTTACTGGAATTGCTTTAAAATCTGATTTATTTAATATAATTTTTTTAACTTTTGATTATTAATTTATCTCCTTTTTTTTGAGAGAGGAGGGAGGCATAAATGACACAATTTTAAAATAAGTTAAACATAAGGAATTATAAAATCTAATGCAAAAAAAATTCAGTAATATGGCTTTACATACGTTACTTAATTTTTTTTTCACCAATTTTAAGATAGTTTAAAGTTAAAGAATTATGAAATCGAATGCAAAAAAATTTTTGTAATCTACTTTAGATACTTTACTTATTTTTATTTTCGCTAAAAAAAGCAAAACTTAGCTAAATCCTACTCCATTTGCATTTCTGTAGTTACATAATTTTAGCAAGGCACTGCAATTATACTAGATAAAATTAGTGAGATTTGAATTTTGAAAATCCTATTAAAAAAATTATTTTTTCTTATTTTATTTAATAACCAAATAATAAATAAAACATAAAATAAAAATGATATCTTCAATGTTCCGCTAATGTATTTTGATTTGAAATTGATAGATGGAACGCACGATTTCAATTGACTGTACTACCCTTTCCCCCTTGCTAAAAAAAAAAAAAAAAATTTACTTAACATGCACAGCGGATACACCGCTGTATTTCTGGAATCACAAACTTTTTCCTAGTTAGTTAATAACTAAGCTCATTTGGAATTACTATTAATCTTAAAATCTAAACTTTTCTGGTGTAAGTAATTTCTGAATCCATTTTTTTATTTTAGAGGTAGTTATCGACATCATAATTTCAAAAAAAAACTTTATTCTTTATACTCTTTTGCAGAAATCACGTGAAAATTTATTCAATAATTTCAAGTATTTTTAGCTAGCAATAAAAAGCCATTTCATTTATTATGGCACTTTCTAAAAAAAGAGTTTTTCTACACCTCTATCTGACTTTACATAATAGTAACTGATTGATCGAGATTCATATGCAATAATAATATTTCAGCAGTAGATTTTTCGGGGAAATTACTGGAACTGATTTAGCGTCAGACTTTTTAAATGTATTTTTTGAAATTCTCAAAATATTAAAGTGATATTATTGCCAGAATCATTTTTGCTTGATAATAACTAAATTCGCAAATTCGTAATCTGATTTACCTGCAATGTAATTACAATTTAAAGGCATATAAGTAATAATTTTCATAATAATTTCTATTACATGTAATGCAATGGCGTATTTCAAAATAATTCTCAATTAATTATAATTCGGCGTTTTCAATTTAAAGTTGATATCGTAATTATAAACGCTTGATTATCATTATATAATTGCAGGACTCATTACGTTTTTAAAATTTCTCCCATTTTACTGCCACTATTTTTAAAATGTAAATTTTATTATAAACTTTGATTTCAGATATTGAAAGGATCTACCGCAAAGGTTTCCTATTTCAAATGCTTGTAGGAAGAGAAAAAAATAGGGATGCTGCGAATAATTGTAATCGTAATTGTACACTTATAATTACAACATGTAATTTTAATGTAAATTTTAAAATAAAATCAGTTTATAACTGAATTACAAAAGGTTAGAATTTTCATTACGGTTCTGTAATGTAACTAAAATTTTAGTTACAGTTACTTGTATTTGGAATGGCAAAATTTTAAGTAAGATGAGATTATAATTGTACCGCAAAAAATTATGATTTAAGAATTTGATTGTGCAAGAACTGCTTTATCTGGATTATAATTAGATAGGGTGATCAGATAAAAATTCTGTTCAATGAAAGCAAATTGTGTTTCGTATCAAACTTTTGCAGCAATCGTAAGCAGCGCCGGGCGGAAGGGGCGATCGCCTCGGGCGCAGAAATTTTGGGTGCGCCAAGTTTATACTACCAACATCATTTTTGGCCTGTCACATGAAAAATCGAGGTAGAGGGGCGCCAAATTGAAGCTTTGCCCCGGGCGCAGTTTTCTGTTCGCACGCCCTTGATCGTAAGTTCATTATAAGAAAGTCCTTTGAAATATATATGCGTGAACAATTTGTTTGCAATGATAGCAATTGTTTTGTTGTTCCTAAGTTATGGTTAGAGTTAAATAATACATTCCTTGTGGAAAGCGTGAATAGCAGAAGCCACATTGGAAAATAGTTTTAGATCGTGATTTTTTTTTTTATTTATTTAAATCCTTCCCTGTTTGCCTGTACGTCGTGCGGTCAACGTGTTTTTGCCAATTATGATTCCCCTGTACCACTTACGGGAATCCATACTCCAATAATAATTCATTATTCTCCCCATTAAAATTTTATGGTAAATTTCGTATTACTGTAAAACCTCTCGATAACGGACACCTCGGGAGCGCAGAAAATGTCCGCTACTCGGAATGTCCGTTAATGGAAAACTTTGTTAATCACAGATTTTGTTTATTTTAATATATGTTGTAGGACAAAGACCCCTTACCCTCAGATTCGATCGATTGTACACAATGCTCCTTAGTTCTTGAGGAACAGGGATGGGAGTCTAATATTATGACACAACTTAAAAACTCATTTTGAGTTCGTAACTCGGTTGGTATAACCTTTGCTGACTGACCACAGGTGATCGGAAAGCAAAGTAGGCATCTTTTCACACGATCGAGAAAGAACACGGCACCCTGGGCTTCTTTGAATGACATCTTTTAGATTTACTCCAAATATTTTGCATACGTTCAGTCTTTTACCTTTTACTTACACTCTTAAAACGAAAGAGCTGATTTGGCTTCTCATGAAAGAGCTGTAATTTTTTCGATCATAAAAGAGTTGTTTTTCAAACGATTAAATCTTCTTGATCTAAATTGGTTATTTAAATAGCTCAACTTCATTTAAATTGGTTAAAACTCGAGTTATTTCAACTCTTTTTTGAGAAGCTGCCTTTCAACATTGAGATGAGTGGATTTCAGCTCAACTTGAGCTATTTTGTGGCTGACTTTTTAAGAGAGTACTATTATGTCCCTCCCTCCTCCTTAACAGCCGGACATGAATGCACTAATAATTAAAATCGTGTTTTATGAGAATAATTTGAGAAAAGAAATAGATAAATATCTGAAGCCAAAAATCTTTTCTCGGGATTTTGTTGTTAATTGGAAAACGCAATCTTTTTTTTTTTTTTTTTTTTTTTTTTTTTTTTTTTTTTACAAGAAATGCAGATTTGATGACACCTTTGGATTACAATCCTTCAAGCTGTGAAATTCTACTGCCAGCATTTTTTATTCACAAAATCTACAACATAATTTTCGGTTAGTGATCTTCGCTTATTTTAATGGTTAAATAAGATAAACCAAAATCTAGTTTGTATTTTACATTAAAAAATGTTTAATTTAATCATGGATAAATCTATTATTAAATAAAACGATAATATTGAGGAATTCTAATATTTTTTTATTTAAAAAAACGCTGGCCACAAAATCCTGCATCTTCCAGGAATAAAATCCCTGATGCATTTCTCTCAATTGTCGAAATTTAAAATTTTCCCTTGATCCCTAATTATAAGAATTTTGCAAATCATGGAAAGAGAATGCTAAGAAAACTAAATTTAGTTAATTATTTTAGTGATTATAGGCTAATAAAGCAAATTTTGTGAAGCCTTTTTTGTAGAAATCTTTTAACTGTCAAGTATAAATTTAGCATTTTATGGATAAATAAAGTCATTGTTTAAGGATACAAAATGCCTCTTTCTACAAGATATCTGACTCGCAAAAGTAATTGCTGTGAAATTGTAACAGAAGTCAAATTTTTCTCATTTTTTATTAACTTGTAACTAATTCTTATTACTTTAAAGTAATATGCTTAAAAAAAAAAAAAAAAAAAAAGACTGAAGCACTTTACAGCACCGTAGCAACTCTATTTGGCAACCAATGAGAAAAAAAACCTTCTTTGTTTTTCTACCAAATTCCAGTGCATCAACGGTGATAAATGGAATGACAGTGGTTACCCCAAACTCCGCTAAAAATAATCATAAACTAGCAAAAGCCATGCTTTGTTTGGATTCGCGAAGCATTATTTTATAAAACAGATATTTGAAAGTAACAATATTTTATTATTATTATTATTATTGCATCTTTATTAAACAAAAACGTTATTTTATGTTTTGGCGCATTTTACTTTTTTACTTATGATGTAAAACTGGCATAAGATATTTTCGAAGCAAACTTTTACAAATTTTTTTTTAATTTTCAACTAAAAGCTCTTTTAAAGATGTTTTTACAATTTCAAGTAGCCACTGGTGTTTTTTAATTGTTTGAAATATGCATGTTTCCAATCTTTGTAATCAACATCCGATAATCTTTGATAGCTATTTTAGAATAATATATTTGAAGAAAGCTTGAAGAAAGTTACTTCTTCAAAATCCTATTTTCTGGAAAAAACATTTGAAATCTGCTTTCGTTGATACTATGAATTTTCAACTGTAAAACATTTTATTTTAATTTCTTCATTTTTATACATGTTAGCGTATGAGAATTGCTGTAATTCTCTCCACGTGGGAGAACTGTTTACTTTCTGCGAATGGCAACTCAATTAATGGAATTACCTTTTAACGAAGCGCTCTCTCATTCTCGCAGTGACGTTTTCACGAATAATTATTGTTGTGTTTGCGAACTTATTAAAGTCTTATTTTTCTATAAAATCCTTCTGATTAATGAGTCGATATTATTTAGCCACAATACGACCTTCGCAAAAATATTTATAAAGAGCTTGAACCAACAACTTCACGCAGATCTTTTAATTTTTCATTTATATAACAAATTTAAGAATTAATTTTATTTGTTTACAATTGTTTTGTTGCCAGTTTACAAAAAAAAAAAATCCATAATACAATTCTTTTAAAATGTTTAAGTGTCATCTGTGCAAACGATTTTGCGGGATAATGAAAACATGTTTTATTTAATAAATTAATCATGATTCTATCTATAATTATTTACTCCATGATTTAAACTTTTTTTTCTGAAAATATACGCGTTTCATTTTTTATTTATTTGCTAAAATGCTTCCGTATTGGAAATGCATGTAAAATAAATTAATTAAAATAATAATTTTTTTAACGTTTTACTGTAAAAAAAATTATATTCTGCAAATCTACAGATCATAATTTATTTTTGTGTTTAATTTGAAGTTAAAATATTGAATAGTTTTTTTGTAAAGCGTACGACAAATGGTAATTTGAGTGGACTAGTAGAGGATTCGCTTCGCTCATCCTAATAATCTTTATGAACCAACAGAGTTGGTATAATGTCAATTGTTTTTGTGCATAAATTATGTTTTCAAAATCATCTATATTAAAGAAAAAAAAAAAAGTACCAACTTTGAATTTTCAGATAGTAAAACCCATTTTTGACATCTTAGTAGAGTTTCTTGGATCCAAACGTCCAGGAAATGACTTTTTTTATTCGTATTTTCTTAAATCTTGATGGAGTTGGAAGGGTATGGATTTGAGGATGATAAAGTTAAACCCAACTAAAAAACATTAATTAATATCTTCATTAAAGTCATCTGATTCCACTTTGAATACTTCTAAAAATATTACAAGCTTTTTTCTCTTTTCAAAAACTTTTTTAGATCTCAAAACTATTAATGAATTATCTTTAGGAATTTTTTCAATGTAAAGTTAATTTTTAATTTAAAATTATCGTATAATTTTATTGGTGCCTAATTGAGTTTTTTTCTGTAATTTTTCTACAGTATTTTCATTTTATTTCCCGAAATTTATTGATATACTCCTAACATTGTTTGTTTTATAATTGTATTTAGTTTTAAGAAATTTATGTAGACTATATCTTTTTCATGGCTGGCGAGGATTCAAATAAGGTGTCAAAACTTAAAAATTAAAAATTTGAAAAATCAATTTTCTTGCATTTATTAAAACAAAGAAAATTCCCCCCCAAAATTTTTTTAATAGAATTTAACCCTTTGACGGTTAAAGCACTTCTATTCATAAAATACTAAAATGATTGAATGACACCGGAATTTAAAAACACATTTATTTCATAATATATCAATGTTTTTTTTTACTTTCTTTGTAAAATTAAAATCTTCATTTAAAAATTCCGGTGTCAGTATGGCATTTCGCAATTCAAATTAAGTGGTATTCTGGGCGCGTATACGCGCTTATAACCACGAAAGGGTTAATAATCGATTTTATTACCAATCATTTCGTACATACGTCTTTTTTATTTGATAATTTGCAGAACAATTGGAAGGGGGAGATAATTTTTTTCCCGTGATTCTTATAAATTATCTATTGACACAAAAGAATAAAATAAGAAAGTGATAGCCTTGATATCAGTCTACTACAGTCTACTTTGTGTTCAAATTGCTGGGACATTTAAATATTACATGATTCATTTTAGAAAATTGTGCAAGATTCTGTAGATTTTATGGAACTTTAAACATGCGTGGGGTAAAAAGCAGAGATATAATTTTAAGCTACTTTTTATTGCTGTGCGAATGTGTTAAATCTTGTTAAACTAAATACAATGCCAGCAAATAAAATTGAAGTGAGTTTGTTGTTTAGTTTTGCGCCCTCTGAAAATCCAAGGTCTGCGCTCTTTTCCCTGAGCCAGTCCGACTCTTAAAATGCCATTTGATACTCAAACTTCCGGACGTGATTACCCGAAATATGTTATCAGAACAAAATAATCTCTTATAATAGAAAATGTTACATTTTTATCAAAAAATTAAAAATGTAACATTAATTGTAATACAACATTGTGTTTAAAAAATTTTAAACATGTTTAAATATTTTTTTAAAGTGTATCCTGGGAGAGAAAGTTAGTATAAAAATAAAATAATAGAAATGTCACAAATTCTCAAGCCCGAAAATATGTAAAAATGCTTAGTGTGGGCATTTAAAACAAAAATTAAAATTAATTAAAATAATTGTAATATTACATAAAATTTAAACGATAAATAACCGTTTAATTAAAAGAAGTTATTAATAAGAAATAAGTCTAGATTTCGATAAATTTTGCTCACAAAAATATGTTACTTAGGAGAAAAAAAGAAGCAATGGTTTTTATTATTATTTATATTTTAACGAATTTAAAATTATTTTGTGAAAAAAAAAATATTCTATAGCACATCTAGTAAGAAAATCGGTAATGCATTCATGATGTTTATAATGATGAAGTAATTTACGAAAACAAATTTTTAAGATATAATAATCACAATAATAAATATATAAATATTTCTGCTATATACATATACACATATAATCTATATATGTATTACGCTAACGCATGTGGCACAAAAATCACGATTATTTGTTAATTGTTTAATGGCAACATTCAAATGAAACATAACTTATGGGTTACTATGCAAAAGTCCTTTGGTAAGATTTATGCTGTTGTAAATTGGATTTCTTTATGTTTTGTTTTTTCTCTGCAATTATGGATCTTCAAAATATCATTATTATTATTGTCTGTTCTTTTTAATTAAAAAAATAAATAAAAGTCATGAGTTTTAAACTTTACAGTTTCAAATTAAAGTTATGTATTATAAATGAAATGAGTGAAAGGATTATATTATTATATTTTAAATAATTAATGAAATACGAAAAAATCCCACGGGTACAATATTTAGCGATTTATTATCTGCACCGAGCTAGCATACAATACCGAGTTCTTGATTTATCAGCACAGATGTCATATATGCACCACATTGGCACGTTATTTTTCTGGCGCCAATTTTGGCGAAAATTTCGTTTTCAAATACCAGTTACATACATATTTAAAAAAAATTCTATTATTTTAAAAGGGAAATTATATATTTTTAAAAAGTTCAGTTAATAATTAATAAAACAATTTATATCATTTGAAAAAAGTAATAAAAGAAAACAAACAGTTTATTAATAAATAAATAACAATAGCCGAGTTACCATGTGAGGCACATATAATTGCCATTTTGTTGCAATCGCGCCAATGTGGTGAGCATATGGCATCTGTGTCTATTTCTCTAGCGGAATCTTCTAATTTGGCCAAAAAAAATGAGCAATTAAAATAAATTATGAATAAAAGCAATATGATTTAATGCTTAGTATACATTCAAGGGAGACCAAACTGGTCGCCAAGGGCGGCTAGTAATATATAAATTCAGATAAATAAAGAAGATTTCTTGAGGAAAAAAATTGTGTGACTTGAAGAATTGTTTGTCTAAAATAATCTTTAAATAAATTTTGAAAAAAAATTTTTTTTAAATTTTTAAAAATGAATTGGAAATTTGTGTGATGAAAGAGAAGAAGAAAATAAGTCTTAAATTCAATTTTTCTTTACAATTAAATTGATGAAAATTTAATATTTTTTACAAAATGCACGAAATTAATAAGTGGGGAAAAATACTTTGTAATAATATAAACAAAATCTAATAATAATAAAATAAAAACTTTATTTTTTATTATAAAATTTATTTTTTAAATAGCAGTATGAAAATAAAAAATGCCCTAATTAAAGAAGTTCTGCTTAAGAACTTTTCTGCCTAAAACTGTTAAAAAAAAAAAAAAAAAAAAAAAAAAAAAAAAAAAAAGACTGTACTGTGTATACTATCGTTCTAAGTAAATTATTCTAAAGTGACAATAACATAAATGAGGATATCTTAAAAAATATAATTTACTAAAGAAATTTTTCTGGTATATTAATAACATACAAAACCATGTAAAATGCTCCAAACGAAAACTTATTATTATTTTTTTTATGAAAGAGCAACATTATAATTGACTTAAAACATTATTAAATTTGAGTGATCAACGCTCTTTGGATTATAAAAGGAAATAAGAGCAAAGATGTGCTCCCAGACCGAAGTCAAGGGCTGGACATGAATTCTTCCCGCCCCTTTTATTCTTTTGTCTCCACCTACTATATTAGTGGACTAATTCATTAGATAGTGAGCCACTCTTCGAAAGAACCGCTGCTGGCTCCGTGTAGCGTCTCTTTCCCACACTATTCTTTACGGGATGATGAATAGGGGTTAAGTCCATTTAAATTGCAGACGGGAAGAGTAGACAGGAATTCAGCGGGAATGCAATCGATTTTAATTGAATTAATAGTTTTTATAACGATATCTGTTGGAAATGAATGTGAGCTAAATGGTCGAATAGATAGAGCCAAGGGTGTAGTCGTAAAAACAACAGAGGATATACGCTCTAAGCAGAGGATATACGCTCAACGCAGAGGGTATACCCTAGATTGTATATAATTTAGTTTTTTTTTTTAGACACATAGGGTATTCTGTGTTTATTTAAAAAATCCAGATAGTATACGGCGTATACCTCCGTGTACCCACCACTACATCCCTCGATAGAGCCATACAGCATTGAAATGAAGACCTGGAGCTAAGGGTTCGAATCCGTGCATCCCCAAATTGTGTTTATCGGGTTTTTTTTTTTTAATTTTATTGGTTGCTTTATAATTATAAATAAGATACCTTTAATAAAGATAAATTTTTATATTAAAAATACAGAAGCACGTGTATTTTTATTACAATAATAAAATAAAATACCAGTTTAAATACAATAATATGAGATATTTTGAGATGAAAGTTTTGCAATTCAAAGCTTTTTAATATTCAAAGTGATTTATGTATGTATTCAACAAATAAAAAAATAAATATTGTGCGAAAATATTTACGCATAAAATAATTTATTGATTTTAAATTAGTTTTGGCTTATAAATTACTACAGTGTGGTTTGCGGAGAAAGCTTCTTTGCACTCCCATCCTTCCCACTTGCATTTGGAATGGACTTAACCCGAATAAGGTATAGCCTAAGAATTGGAATAACGTCGGAAAGAGATGCTAGTCTAGCCCCGCAAGCATAAGGTTTGGCCTTGACAAGGATTATAAACAGCAGTTGTAAACTGCGTTTCTTGATCAACTTTGTGAAGCTTTAATGACAACTGTAAACCATTGCTTTAATATATATAACGTTTTACTTGTTAGAATGTGTGGTGTAAGTTATATAATTTTTTGATTTTTTTTAAATTTCATTATTTCGTTGATCGAAAAGATGCAGGTATGCACAAAAACGTTATTTCCAACCGGTATAACCGCATACAGTGTCTCACAAAAGTGATGGGACACTTGTGCTTTAGAAAAAGAAACTGCAATAAAATAAATAAACAAACATGTGCACAAATTTTTTGGGTGTGTTTCAAATTTAAAGTTAGTAACAATTATTACATAACATACATTTTGTCAAAATATTAAAATATTAATTTAGTAAAAATACAATTGTTCAGAACGGAGCAAAAAATGGCTCACATAAGTGATGGGACACTTATTTTCCATCAAATATTTATACAAAAATTTTACTTTTTAAAAGGTTTTAATATTTTGTTGGATTTCCTTTTACTTTTAAAACATGATTTAATCTTTTTGGGATGGATTCAACTAATTTTTTTGCGATTTCTGGAGTGATTTTACTCCATTCTTCTTGAAGCACCGATTTTAGTTGTTGTTTTGAAGAAATGGTGTGATTGCAAATTCTTGATTCCAATTCTTGCCAAATATTCTCTATGGGATTTAAGTCTGGAGATTGAGGTGGTGTTTTTATTATTTCAGGGCAGTTATATAGCAGCCAGAGTCTAACGTTCAGAGCAAAGTGCTTGGGGTCATTGTCCTGGTAGAATTTAAAATCGTTATGAAGGTTCAATTTTCGTGCTGAAGATTTCAAATTTTGCTTTAAAATATCAATATACTTGTACTGATCCATTATACTGTCAATAAAAACAAGATTACCAACTCCAGCGGACGACATACACCCCCATACCATAACTGCTCCTCCACCATGTTTTACTGTTGGTACCAAGTTCTGTTTTCGAAATTCTTCCCTGGGTTTTCTCCACACCAAGATTCTACCGTCAGAACCAAATATATTAAATTTACTCTAATCAGCAAATATAACTTTATTCCAGTAATCAGAATTCTTATTTATGTTGGATTTTGCGAAAGCTAGTCCGAGTTTTCTATTCTTTTCACTTACAAAGAATTTTTTCCTGGCTACTCTACCGTGATATCCAGCAGATCGAATTACCCTTCAAATAGTCTCAGGATTAACAATTATTTCATATAATGCTTGTAAATCAGCAGCAACTTTTGAAGCACTATTTCTTGGATTTTTTTTTATATTTTGAACGATAATTCGCTTTATTCCATTGGATAGCTTTGATGGGCGGCCAGGTCTTCTTTTATCCTGAATCATATGATACTTTTTATATCGTTTAATGATATTGAAAACTGTTGAACGACTCAAGTTAACTGTTTCAGCAGTTTTTCTAATAGATTTTCCACGTTCAATATGCAAATTAATAACTAATTTTCAAATTTCAGGCGAAGTTTCTTTTTGTTTAGCATTCATGGCTACACAGAGCTAAAAAACACAAAAATTCCAAAACAAACTGGAGAGAAATACTGCAGACGATTTTATAAATTATTGCCAATTGCTTTTAAGTAAAAATAAAACCCCAAAAAATATTTTTATTGCTTATTTCAGACGATTTTTGTTGCATATATAATGGTGTCCCATCACTTATGTGAGCTATTTTTTGCTCCATTCTAAACACTTGTATTTTTATTAAATTAATATTTTAATATTTTGACAAAATGTATGTTATGTAATAATCTTTACTAAATTTAAGTATGAAACACACCCACAAAAAATGTGTACATGTTTTTTTAATTTATTTGATTAGTTTCCTTTTGTAAAGCACAAATGTCCCATCACTTATGTGAGACACTGTATATTCTGCCGATTTCCGGCAAAAAAATTGTAAAAAAAACTAATTGCCAGAAATTTTTTTTTTCATTTGGAAAATGGTTGTTCTGTCGATCTCAGGCATATTTGAAGTGATGTCCGGATTATATTCATTTCCTGATTGGTTTTTAAATTAATTTTCAGAAATAGAATACTTTTGTGGCCATAATGACAAAAAAGTATGCAAAAAATTACAAAAAATTTAATATCAAAATCAAATTGAGATACAGCTTTGAAACAAATTGCATTTAAAAGTACATTTTTTCCCTATACGGCGGTGTAAAAATTGAAAATGTGCGATGTTTAAATGTTTAAAAATTCGCAGTACCGATATTTGTAAAACAGAAATTTCATTTAAAATTTGTTTATTATTGGTCCGGGAATATTAATGTTTAATCTATGGCGTATGTAATAAATTACGTAATATATTGTTAATATATGACGACCTCAGAAGCCAAGGGGTACAAGTGACAAAATGTCAATTTGGAGTAAATTGAGTTTAAAGATAATTGGTGTTAAATTGGAACATCAATAACAATTGACTAAATTGAAATAGGAAACATCTGCTTGTTGCATTCTAATCTTTGAACTATCATTTCAATAACTTTTTAAAAAAATAGATTACAATTTTCTTTAAATGTATAATTAATCAATATTGTTTGTTTTTCGAAAAAAGTGGTTTATCTCTATGACTCCCCAGATAATCAGAAAATGACCTATATTTCTTTACCTGAAATGAAAAAAGCATATTTCCAGATACCCTGTGCACTTAACTCAATTTTTTCAATTTTGTCACTTATACCCCTTGGCTTCTGGGGTCCTCATATGTAAGCCACGTTTTCATCACCATAAACATTATGTTTATTACTATTATTATTATTATACAAAATTCTTTACATGTAGAACAATTTTTATTTGAATAGGAAAGAAAAGGTCGTGTTAATAAACAAGAAATCAAAATAGTTGCAAAATGGGTTAACGCAAATTATCAAATATGGAAAAAAAATCTAAAGAAAAACGTCCTAACAAAAGCCGTCTTTTAAAGCAGTAAAACGAGTTCTGATTATCGATCCCCCGATTACGACATATGCGGCGATCACGAAAAAGAAAGCAATGTAGTGTTCAACTAACTCATTGTAAAAGACCAGTTATTTTATTATATATATATATATATATATATATATATATATATATATATATATATATATATATATATATATATATCCAAAGTATTTGGGACCTGAAGATTCTGCTTTGGTTCTACAAATTTCATTTGTATTCATATTATTCATTTTTCCTTCCATGTTCAATGTGCTATAAGTTATTAAATTCAATGGTTAATTTCAAATGGTTAATATTGTTTACTATAATTCAATTTAATTCTTCGTTTTGGTTTATTGTTTTGTTGATAAAATCCATTGGTGAATCTTGTCTACTTTTAATGGTATTATATATATATATATATATATATATTTATTTATTTATTTATTTAAGACATATATTTATTTAAGACTTATAAATAAATTATATATATATATATATATATATATATATATATATATATATATATATATATATATATATATATATATATATATATATATAATTTATTTATAAGTCTTAAATTTCAATCTTTTGAAAAAATCATTTTTCAATGGTTATTGTAATTTGTTAAATTACATTTTTTTTTTCAATAAACTAGGGGATTGTGCTTCCTAATAATTAAACATTTCAAAATCAGCTATTATAAAAGTTTTTGCGTCTAGATATTTTTAACGATGCTATAAGAAAGTGATTTTAAAGAACTTTTTGTAAATGTAACGTTTTAAATCTGACATTATTTGAAACAAACTTTTTTTTTTTTTTTGGTAATATTTACAGGAAATAATTTTTATCTTAAGAAAGTAAAAATTATTATTTGTGATGTCTTTGAGTTGGCATCAATAATTAAAAGAATTCTTTCGAAATATGAAATAAATCTCTCCTATACGTGTAATTTTTTTATTGTTTTTAAATGTTCACTGTTTGGCAATGTTATTTCTTGTTTATTTAAATTTTTTTCGTAATTTCTAAATTTATGATCTTTAACGCATATTAATGAATCTATTATTTTATAATTCTCTTTCTCTTTTAAAATTCATGAGTAAGCATTGTTTTTATGCCGTAATTTTCGATATTTTTATTATTTTTGATACGTAATTTTTATTTTTATTTTTTATTACAGTCACGTGTAAATAAAACAAAATAATTTGAAAGAAATATTATTCCTTGTGCTGTGTTTATATTTCATTACAATAATAATAATAATAATAAAACCTTTTTCTACAATATGTAACAATCTCTCGAAATGTTGAAAATTAGAATTTAAAATAAAAATAAATCGTCAAAAATGAGTAAAATTAAAGAAATAAATGCTGTTTGCACACCGGGAACTTCTAATGTATAAAATGATCTAGAAATGTTTGAAATCCTGTGTATAGTTTTTGCTCCCATAAAACTTTTTCAAAGGAAAGATTTTGACCAACTTAAAAATTAAATATCTCTTAAAATAATTATTCGATTCAAAAACTGACTACATCAGCGTGTTTATCAAATATTTCTCTATAATACTACCAATACTCATATTTTTGTATGCAGCAGTTTTTTAGCTCACAGGCTATCATAGCCTGAGAGCTTATGTGCCCGTCCATTCTGTATGTATGTTCGTACATAACGCGATAACTCATGATAAAAATATCTGATCCACTTGAAATTTTGTACATAGGTATATCCTGATAAGGCGCTTCCCTGATTAGTTTTTGGAGTTCATTCGATATGTATAAGAAGGGGAATGGGGGGCTCATGCCCCTCCCCTTAATTGATATAAATGGGGTTTTCATGCAAAATTATAAGTTTTCGTTCAAAATTTAGATATAGGATCATTCTGATAGGGCGATTCCGTGACTGTTATTAGGTGTTCATTGAATAAATATAAACAGGGGGAACGGGGGTTCTAATGCCCCTCCCCTTAAATATAAATGGGTTTTTCAAGCAGAATTGTCAGATTTGGTTCAAATCTCTGAATAGTTTTGGAAGTTTAATGGTTAAGTATAAAAGAGGGGTATAACTCTTCTTAAATTATATAAATGCTAAATGGGTTTTTATTAAGAATTATCCGATTTGCTCTGAATTTTGGATATAGATTTTTTATATGATAAAACATGTCCTTGAGAGTTTAGGAGGTTCAATGATCAAGTATAAAAAAAGGGGGAGAGCTGTTTTCCCTTATTAAATTTTTTTTTCGAACGGAATTAACTCTTGAAAATATAAGGCTGTAGTGTACAATCAGTATGCATAGCCTGTGAGCTCAATGCCATCAGTTTAACTGGGCAATATTCTTTTTTATTTAATATTAAAGAAGAATAAACCTCAGTCAAAAAAATTTCATTGTCAATGGCGGTGACCGCATTATATACTTTTATTTTCTTTTTTAAAATAGAAAAACATTTCCAATGCTTTTTATAGATGAGAAATGAAAGTTTTCTTTTGAAGAAATCTTTGGTAAATTTTGTTTATTAATTAATAAGCGTTTTTTTTTTTTTTTTTTTTGTCAGCATATTTAAGTTACTTTGTTAATGTCAGCAGAATTGCAGGAATTGCACGCCTTACTGTATAGATCAAGGCTATTTTATCATAACAGGCTTAACAATGGCCAAGTTTTCTTTGTCCGCAGTATATGTGGTCAGAAACCAAATGATTTTTCCGTTGTTAGTGACATCTAATGTAAATAAACTAAAACATTTTCCTCTTTTTCCTATGAATTTGTGTATGAAGTATTACCAATAGTATGCACCAGGTGGTGTTACTTACGAGAGAAAGTCATGTAATACGTTGGCAACTATTAGGCCATTTTAATCCATAGACTTTCTCCTGAATTCGAGGCCTGTTATTATGATAAAGTGGCCTTGATATAGATATACTAAGGGTTTCTGCCACGTGCGAGCAATGCTTGCTAACCCTTGTTCAGATTTCACAGCCTCTAAAAGCTTGGTAATGTGCCTTGTTTTAAAATACATCATTATGTTATGGAAGATTCAATGATATTATCACGAACGGCAGCTATTTTCTGTAATTGGGTTGCAGTGCACCAGTATATGCCCATTTGAATGGGGCATATATTGGTCTACCATGGCCTCATTTACTGCTGTCGTTTTAAGTGACGCTGTTTCGGGGATTGATAAGCAAAATCAGTTACACATTCGAAAATCAGCTTGCATACAATGATTAATTTAAAAAAGTCGCCACTTCTTCGACTTTTAAAAGTATGCTATGTACAATATTGTCGCTTTAGGCTTGAGATTAATCTGTCAGTTTGGAGACAATATTCAGAATTACGGTATAGAAAAGCACTGTGTATTGAAATTTTAGGTTTTGTTCATCAGACAAAACCCTATTCGTATCTGTTCGCTGTCTGTCTGTCTGTCCGTCACAGAATCCGTACACAAAAACTATATAAGTTAGAGAGTTCAGATTCTGTGTACTTACAGCTCAATGCCTCTTGTCATAAAATGCCTTCGGAGGTTAATTTTAGCTAAAATTAACCTCCGAAGACGTTTTATGCGCAATTTGCCGGAAAAATATAGAGCAAAAGTCTTTCTAAGGAAATATTGATGTTCAGTTGGCAGACCATTTGAGAGCCTTGGCATTTATCGGTATTTGTGATGCATCCGATACATCCATCTAAACAAATTTACAAGTCAAGTTACTTTTACATTATGTAATTTCCAATGTGATGTCACATGAATATTGTCCAGCAGAAATTATTTTAAACGTGTAATTTAAATATATTTTCCACCAAGGTATTTTCCACCATTAAATACTTTTCGCGTGTGATCATTTATTGTTAAAGAAAAAAAAAAAATCTCTGTCTCATGTGCAAATGTATTATTCAATTTAAAAGTGTTTGGGATATTGGTGTTTTAGCTTTTTAATTATGACCTAATATTCCCCATCAAAAGTTTTCCCGCGTGATAATTTATGTATTTTAAACATGTCACATACGACAATATTTACTTTTTGGGCATTTTACAAATGACGCACTTGTTCCATCCCTGTTTCGCGTATACACATTTAATTATTTTAGAATTTTCTTACTTATTTAATATCCATGTGTAAATACAGATTTTAGACCTAAATTTCCGATCTAAGACTTTTAACACGAAACCATTTAATTATTAATTTAAAGTTTCTTATTTATTGTTAATAGTTAAGTGTACACATTTTGTTAATAGTTAAGTGTAAATACATATATATATATATATATAGATATAGATATATATATATAATATATATGTAAGCACAGTCTGCAAACTCTAGCTTGCGAATTATATCGCTAAAGAAGCTGTTAAAACATTTTTAACGGAACTATGTTAAACGAATTCAACTTTAAATAGTTCTTTAAAAAAATTCTTCGATTTAAGAACTGTCTGCTTCAGCGTGTTTATTGAATATTTATCTAAGTACCTATTTACTAACAATTATCTTCTTTTTCTCTCTCTCTCTCTCTCTCTCTTTCTTCTTAGTATGCAGTATTATTATTTTTTTTTTTTTAATATTAACGAAGAAAGACCTCCGGTCACAAAAAAATTATTTACGATGGCCGTGACAGCTTTAATTAATTTATTTATACAATAGAAAGTGCCAACATTGAGTAGCTCCGCCCCAAATTTTGCTTGCTACACCCTTTTTAAGTATGTTTACAGATATATTCATGGACGATTCTTCAGTAAAAGGGTACATGAGTGCTTTAGAGTTATATGCTACATTTTGTCATTTATCTAATTTTCGTTGCCATAAAATGTATTCCGTGATGTGACTCTACAATTTTCAAGATAATTTTAGAGAAACTAGCTGTAAATCTTACGTTAGTAATATTTTAAATATTCAAATTCTCACTACTGTTCTCTGTCTCCCACTTTATGCATAAATATTAATGAGCAAATTTAAGTGTACTGGCAACCCCCCCTATTTTCAGAAAACTTTCTATGCTAAACAAAAATTTAAATTCTCTAAAATATAAAATAAAGATTTTTTCCTTTAAATTATAAATATAGTTTTATATTTATTCTGGCAAGAGTAATGTTGTTCCTTAATTTTGATTTCACTATTGTCCACTTTTATAAAAACTGCGTATATGACCATCCAGAGATCACTTAAGTATTTTTGGATAGTTACATTTTCTAGAGGCAGCAACATTCACAAGTTTTAACTATCTATTCAACAGAAAAAATGAAAAGTTTATTTACCTGGACTTTAAAAGCAGTTTCAGATACCGGGTGTCCCAAAAATGACTGATGGATTTTAAAATTTAATAACTTGCAAACGGTGACAGCTATTTAAACAATTTTTGTCGCAGGGTTATGTACAATGTCAGGAGTTTTTTTTTTTTTTTTTTTTTTTTTTTTTACTGTAATTTTTTATTTTAGTTCGCATATCAAACAATAGGTGGCACTGACGGCGATTGAAGTCCAGGTCGACGCTTCACTCAGCACTGATCACCTGCCCTTCAATCACCGTCAGCGCCACTTATTGTTTGATATGCGAACTAAAATAAAAAATTACGGCAAAAAACTTCTGACACTGTACATAACCCTGCTGCAAAATTTTTTTTAAATAGCTATCACGTTTGCAAGTTATTGAATTTTAAAATCCATCAGTCATTTTTGGGACACCCTGTATCTGGCTTCAGATGTATCAGTTCCCGCTTCTTTTTGGCATAAAATATATGTATTTTTAAGCTACCATTATTTCACAATTGAAATTTCCTTTAAAGAATGGTACATAAACATTTATTCGGATGGGGATACAGTAATGTGAAACTTGTTAGAAGACTCTGTGAATGACGAAATCCCGTTTTAAACTAAAACTTTTTTTTTTAATGGGTGCAAATTAAATATAATAATTCCGTAAAAAAAAAAAAAAAAAAAAAAAAAAAAAAAAAAAAAAAAAAAAACATTTTTTAGAGATGACGGATTTGTTAAAAAAAGAAATTAACTATAATGGAGGTTTGTTTTTTATAGCCTATGTGATTTCGTCTTAGAAGGGTTTTTTATGTAAAATTCTTCTGCTTTTCAATTTTCCAAACCGTGTAAAACATTAACGGGATTAGTAATTATTCAGATATTTACATACAAATAGAGATTCATTAACAAATCAAGAAAACTCACAATCGAATCATTAATATCGTTAATCCATTTATCGTTGAAGTTTTCAAAACTATTGATCACTTCATTGATCAATATTTTTGAAAAACATTTTCAAATGATGAGCAATTTTTCATGTCTTTTACAGAATTTTTAATCTTTTATCACCGGTTTTTCAAAACAGAAATTTTAGCCGAATAGAATCAGAAAAAGGCTCGGATTAAATAATGCATAATTTACAATAAAAATTTACTGGTAAGAATAATAAATCATGACTGGAATATGGATGCCCGTACGAAGAACAAGCAAATCATAATTAACAAAAAAAATAAAATTAAATAAAATAAAATAAAAAAATAAAAAATAAAATAAAATAAAAAAGAATATTGCCCAGTTAAACTGATGGCATTGAGTTCACAGGTTACGCATATTAATTGTACATTACAGCCTCATATTTTCAAGGGTTAATTCCTTTGGGGAAAAAAAAAATTAAGAAAGGGAAACAGCTCTCTCCTTTCCTCTTTTTTTATACTTAATCATTAAACCTCCTAAACCATCAAGAACATGCTTTATCATATAAAAAATCTATATCCAAAATTCAGAGCAAATCGGACAATTCTTAATAAAAACCCATTTAACATTTATATAATTTAAGAGGAGCTATCCCCCTCTTTTATACTTAACCATTAAACTTCCAAAACTATTCAGAGATTTGAACGAAATCTGACAATTTTGCTTGAAAAACCCTTTCATATCAATTAAGGGGAGGGGCATTAGAACCCCCGTTCCCCCTGTTTATACTTATTCAATGAACACCTAATAACAGTCACGAAATTGCCTCATCAAAATGATCCTATATCTAAATTTTTGAACGAAAACTGTTAATTCTGCATGAAAAACCCATTAAATCAATTAAGGGGAGGGCCATGAGCCCCCCGTTCCCCCTCTTATACATTTCGAATGAACACCAAAAACTAATTGGGAAACGCCTTATCAGGATATACCTATATACAAAATTTCAAGTGGATCCGATATTTTTATCATGAGTTATCACGTTACGCACGAACGTATATACAGAATGGGCGGGTACATAAGCTCTCAGGCTATGATAGCCTGTGAGCTAAAAAACAATGTTGACAGTATAACGTTTGTGCAAATCAGAAAAGCGGTTAAACATGATAAGTGGAGAATTGTCGAGACCTTTTCCCCTAAAGTATACAGTGTAGCGATCACTGTACGAGGCGAAATCTGTGCAGTTCAAGTTTGAAGAAATTGTAGAAGTTTGAAGCTGAAAGCTGAAAGTAAATCTAGATTCACAGAATCTAGAATCTAGAATCTAGAATCGTTTTGGAAATCTAGATTCACAGATGCTTCATAAGCTGGCCATATGATGTTGCGAGATCAAGAGAATTTTTTCCAGTTTTTCTACTGATTAGGCCCAACGATTTGGAATGGTTCTGGCAAAAATTAGAACAAACATACCACCAAAAATTATTTCTGAAAAAGATCTTATTGAAAATCGAAGTGGAACTACCCTAGAGCTTGGAAATTTGATTTCAGTACATTCTGTTATGCCATTCCACAGTCTGTTTCAGTTTGTGAATCCAGCATAATGCTTCTTCAATAACAATCAAACCAAATTCTGAACACAGTGCTTTATATTTCGGAAAGATACAAGGTCTTGTCCTTTCCCATGTCCTTTCTTACCCTCGATTTTATGATTAGGATGTTGGTAATAGCAAGAAAATGTCCAAAATTTTCTAAATTTGTATCTGTGCTTTACACAAACCATATTCTCAAGTTCTAGGGTAGTTTCACTTCGATTTTCTATGAGATATTTTTCAGAAATATTTTTTAAAGGTATTTTTTCCAGTACCATTTTAAATCGTTGGGCCTAATCAGTTCAGAAACTCGAAATAATCCATTTGATCTTGTAGCAGTATATGGCCCACAAGCACAGTTATTTGATGGCTTGCATAAGGAATAATCATTCCATGTTTAAATAACTTTTATAGACAGTTCTACTTTCAAACAGGTAATACACAACA
The DNA here is from genome assembly GCA_964019185.1 of Maratus speculifer. Classification (NCBI taxonomy): domain Eukaryota; kingdom Metazoa; phylum Arthropoda; class Arachnida; order Araneae; family Salticidae; genus Maratus; species Maratus speculifer. The sequence continues at coordinate 205,084,282 of OZ025302.1, read as the reverse complement.
AAACTGAAGTAGATTAGGATTATCTGGTATAGATATTTCTTTTAATTTTATTACACATTAATTCCCTTTCTCTTCTCTTCATTTCACTGCTTCTTACAAAAGCATGTCAAAAATATTTATTGTTATAGATAAATAATACAATTGATGTTAGAATAAAAAAAAATATATGCACTTCTTTTCACTTCATTAAAGTTTAATTAATTTTTCTCATGTCTTCACTTCACTGTCCGCAAAACCACTCCAGCAAAAACATTTAAATATATATATATTATTATAGAATAAATAACACAATTGATGATTGAATAATAAAATGTATGCATTTCAAAAATAATTGTAAAGTGTTTTTAATCTTGGCAGTGAACAAATGCTATGGCTATGGGGAGCATATTTCCAAAATACAATTTACATTATCCTATGAAAACTGCTTTAGTACTCATGATTATGTTTGATGTTTTTGAAAGGTGAATAGTTATTTTATATTTCTGTTTTTATCTTAAAGGCTACTGACTTAAATGCATGTTTGGGATACCTCACTTAATATAGGCAAAAATACTTTATTCATTTTTTAGTTTTTTTTTTTTTAATTTGGCATACAATTTTGAAATGCATTAAGGTCTGCCGATAGAAGGGCCTACTTTTCTGTGTTTCATTTCACCATAGGGAAGCACACAGCAGTTAAAAATCATGGGAGGATTTTAATATAATGAGCTACATGTGTCAAAACTTTAGTGAAATTTCGAAAAAAACCCAAATTTTGAAGCCTTCAGCTCACATCCCATAATTTTTATTCTTGAATAGCAAAGGGCGAACCTTATATAGTACAACCATGTAATTTGTTTTGTGAGTTAACTTCAATGTGATAACTGAATGAGAAATACTATGCAAAACATAAAGTTTTAATGTTAAAACTGTTGTTAGCTTTCGTTTTTTCAAAAAACTAAAACAAAATCATTTCACCTTTTTTCATTCACGTATAAAAACATTTCATATTTATTTACTTAGAAGGTGTCACAAATAAAAAATAAATTAAAGAGTTGACATGTTTCGGTTCATTAATAAGAACCGTATTCATAACATATAAAATCAGTAGAAAATTAAATGACACTGGATATAAATATAATTTCCACATATTCACATATAAATATAATTCACTGGATGTAAATTATATTTATATCCAGTGTCATTTAATTTTCTACTGATTTTATATGTTATGAATACGGTTCTTATTAATGAACCGAAACATGTCAACTCTTTAATTTATTTTTTATTTGTGACACCTTCTAAGTAAATAAATATGAAATGTTTTTATACATAAAGTTTTAATTTTTCAAGCGAGGCACTGATCTTTGATCCCCCCCTCCCCCAGCAAATTAAAACGAATGGTCTCATAGCATTAATATTTTGGATTTCTTTCCTTTTAATATTCATGTCACTGAGAAAAAAAATCACATGAATCTATTTACCATTTAATCACAGGTCTCTTGATTTTGGGTGATTCTTACATGGTTTTTGGATTCTAAACATGCATAAGATAGAAGAAAGTTTTTGGATTGCCACATCTGACTTGTTCGAAATCAGAAAGACTGTTCCGCTTATTGATTTACACACTATATACAAGTAGCGACTGTACTTATGACTACTATCATTACTTACAACCTGTATGTACTTGAAACAACGCTATATCTTACAAAATAATGCTTGAACAAATTAAGTAAAAATAATTAAACTTTAATCCTAATCCACAAAAAATTAATTTCTTGGGAAAACTTTTTTTAACCATGTAAAAACTAGAATTTCCATTAATTAAACCTTGATTTTCTTAATATGTATTCATAAAAAATTGGGAAAACATATTATATAAAAAAGTGATGGGAAGAGTAGAACTTCTTTATCTTTAATACACGTTCACTGTAAATTGCCACTCTAAGAAAGGTAATACGTCGTTGAAGTATAAGCCAATTAAATCCAAGTGAGAAAATTACATTTATGTGGATACGACGCGTTACAGACTTTTTAAAAATTAATTTTCTTCATAATTAATTAAATCATTTACTTTCTAATTTTAACCTTAATTACATCTAAAATAATGAAGATCTAATAGCAGGTTGTATAAAAAAGCTGAGTGCAGACGAAACCTCTAATAAACCTTCAGCGTAAATCGAACACTTCTTAAAAAAAAAATCTTAAATGTTATTAAAATCGAAAGCAATTACATCAAACTTTGAAAAATAAAATAGTCGTTTGCGAAATAAACTTCTTCACCATTAATTTAACATTCATTTATATCTAATCATTTATCTATCTATCTATACTATAAAGGCCAAACGTATCTGTGTGTAACACATACTTTCTTTTGTGAATGGCAACACTTTGAAATTTGATATGAAATTTTGGTTTTGCATTTTTTGCTACTACAAATTTTTAAACTTCTAAAGATCGCACATTTTCGAACTTTACACCATGGTATCGAAAAAAAATGCACTTTTAAATGCAATTTGTGTGAAAAATATATCTTAATTTGTTTTTGAGATATTAATTTTTTTTGTAGTTTTTAATACCATTTTTGTAATTGTGGCAACATAAGTACACAATTTCTATTAAAAGTAAAGGGAAAAAAGCCGGATATTACTGTATCTTTTTGTTGCCATTTTCTCATAAAAAGTGACATTTTTTGAAGTTAAAATATGTTTAAAATATTGTTTGTTATAAAACCGGATGAATTTTGATTTTATTTCATTTTGATTTATTAGTTAAATGATTTTTAGTTTATTACAAACTTACTTAAAACACGATACAACGTTTTCTCTTTACAAACATGTACAGTCACTTCTCGTTAATTCGAACTCGTCGGGACCACAAGAAATGTTCGAATTATCCTGAGTTCAAATTATGGAAAGTATGAGAGGAAAACATGTTTAACCCTTTAACGTTCATTGGTTTCGCCACGAAACCACAAAATTTTAATTCCGACATGCAACACTGACACCGGTATTTTTATCTAAAAATATCCCTTTTAATTTATATGTGAAAAATCACGTTTTCTTATTTAGAAATGTATTTGTTCTTAATTACCGGTGTCATTCATTTATTTTGACATCTTAGCAATGAAAATGCTATGATCGTTAAAGGGTTAAAGGGGTACTATAACAAAGAAATCAATGTCATAGTATTTTTTAAATGTCTCTCGGCTGTTATCACTAGAATAATGACTTAATATTAAATTAAAAGATATAAATACATAAACTAATTAAGGGATTGGGGACAAGCACAAACAAGACGGGTTTCGGAAGTGTCATTGGTGGACAGACGGGACTTAAAAAAAACGGATATCAAATGCATGGGGCTATAGGTACACTTGTTCAGAAAAATTCTGAGAAAAATGAGAGAAAGAAAGTTATTTCAAGGATCTAAAGTCCGATAGAAAGAAAGGAAAAATGAAAATCGGAATCTCGTTAGTTCGATTTAAACTAAGTAAGAGAAAATGAGTTCGAATAAATGAAAATTTTTAACGTTATTCCGCTATTGAAAATTTCAGTACTTCATGTTTAGTTCGAATTAAGCGGAGGTTCGATTTACCCGATTTCGAATTAACGAGAGATGACTGTATTTTAAAGAATAGTTGTGTGACTCATTTTTTTCGCCATTACTTAATTCGTATCAAGTAGCTAAAATAATGCGAATTTATTAATACGTGCATAAAATTATTTTCCGAATTTTGAAGAAATATAAATGAATGATTTCGGATAACACATGTAGCGATTATAAACAAACAAATGAATGTATATAAATCATTAGACACCCAATTTGCTTCTGTAATAATGACATTGCATTTTACTGCGTTGTTTCTGCGATAATGACGTCATATGTACAATTTCCTACAGATGTTGTTTAAGAATGGGTCGTAATACAGGAATGTTTTAGCGAATGTAAATGACGTCATTTTATTATGAAAAAGCGTGTATTTTAATTCTTAAAATTGAATAGGTTTTGTAGAAGTGTGGAATTTCATCCCGGATGCTTCGAAATACTTCTCAGGTGAAAATACTTCACATTTAAATATAACGTAATTGAAATCACACATTGATAAGAAGTAATGTTTTACAAAATTGACTGTCTTTATAGAAGAGAAGCGACACACAATGTGCATGCCGTAATCGAAAGTCTTTGTCCAAAAAATAAAGTTTTTTTTTACAGAACTTGGTGATTCTCGACTTGATGAATTCACTTCGCCGAGTTAGACAAACACTCGAATACGAGATTTTAATAATAGCCATTTTACCTTATGTGACGTCACTGGAAAATTGTCTATCGTATTTATTGCATGTAAATTCTTTCTGAAAATTTCATCTGCATTTAAAATAATATAAAGGGTTTAGTATCTGTTTCAGCTAATAACAATCAACGCTTCAAATTTTGAATTAAAATTATTTTAAAATAATAAAATTAAAATACCCATTTTTTTTTTTTTTTTTTTTTTTTTTTTTTTTTTTTTTTTTTTTAAGGCGAATACGTATACGAAAGCTGCATGTGTAAATTTTGAGACGGGAAAATACGTTTACTATCATGATGGGTTTTTTCACCAATTCTTGCATTTAAAGTATTGTCAAGATCCGTAAAACATAAATGGTTGAAACTTGTCTTTTGATTGTTTTACTTTAATTATGATTCAGAGAATTGAAAAAAAAAACTTACTTTTGAAAATATGATTTTTTTCTTAAGTTACATATTTTTTTTGCAATTTTGACATTAAATATTTTTAAATTTTATTTAAATTAATATTTTTAAAAATGATGAATCAAAATAAAATTATTTGTGTTAAATTATTATCAAAATTAAGTACTTTTGTTTAATTGCGTGAAAAATATTTGAAATTCTACAAATAATATTTTGAACTATAATGATTTTAAACCACACACCTTTTTTCACAAATTTTGAATTTTAAATTAAAAAAAAAATTGTGATTTTGTTTACAAATCATATGGTTAATCATCACAAAAAAATTCAAAATTTTAACTCAGTAAATAAAAATTATTTTAAAATGAATCTTGGGCCCTCTTAAGAGAAATTAAATTATAAATAATAATAAAAAAGTAATATTTCGTATAAAACGTAACAGTATAATATAAAACGTAACAGTTAAATATTTGCAGATTCCGCCATGGGAGAACGTAGCGAGACATCTCGAGATGTGATTGGATTCTCTGACTGGGATCCGAGTATGGGCAGACGCCCGCATGCGCAGTAGAGGACAGAGGCTCTTATCAAAAGTGGCGTCCAAATGATGCGGCAGTTTGTATGAGGACAGGATGGCATTCTCGTTGCAAAATTCGACGCTTAAGGAGTAGCGAGGTGTTATACCCTGTTCGCACTGGGACAGTTAAGTCACTTAAATTTTTTGAAGCGGGATACCCGGAATTAGGCTTCACCTGTTCGCATTTACAAAACATTGTAAGTGACTTAACTTGGCCAGACTGGCATCTGAGCATGCGCATAAGTTCTGAAATTTGTAACTGCAACTTTTAACTTTTTTGTTTACACTGTAATTATCCTGCCTTATTTCAATTAAAAAATTAATTTCTTTTGTGCGAGGAAATAACAGGTTCAGCGTTTTCCATTTTCGGCCTTTGATTACAAAAACACCCCACAAACACACGTGTTAAGCAACTGGAGTAAACAAATAACGACTTGAAATAATTTATATTTATTTGTAGTATTCAAATTCATTAATTTAATAATCAGAATTAAATATTCTAAAATTCAGAAATAATAATTAAATATTCAGAAGGCACATTTCCACTCAACTCATAGTTAAGAGAGCAAGCTCACTTACGTACGTTTCAGAAACTTACTCAAGCAAGAATCTTGATTCCGGGTACGACCGCTTCAAAAAACTTCAAGTTAAGTGACTTAACTTTCTCAGTGCGAACAGGGTATAAGCAAGTTTCAGAAACTTGCTCAAGCAAGAATCTTGATTCCGGGTACGACCGCTTCAAAAAACTTCAAGTTAAGTGACTTAACTTTCTCAGTGCGAACAGGGTATTACCCTATTTCTGACAGAGGAAGGTGAAAAACCGGCAGGTATTCATCGTCGGATAGTGACAGTTTACGGGGGAAAATGTGTCTCTGACAAGTCTGTCAGCAATTGTAGTACCCGTTTTCGTGAGAGTCTGGGTGATGACTCGAGACTAGGCCAGATAAACACTGTCATCACGAGCGATCTTATGGTCAAGATGGACGATCCATTGAAGAAACACCTGAAAGGGAAGCGCTTCAACTCGGACGACATACTCAAGGACGCTGTGAAGGACTGGGTCTCGTCACGGCACAGGAATTCTGGGAAAAAGGAATCCTACGGCTTGTGCTCAGGCCTATGGTGAATATTTTGAATAAAGTCTATATTTGTACCCACCGTGTCGTTTCGTACCTTTTCATTTGATCAACCCTTGTATTACGCTATTATATGCGGCTAAAAAAACCGATTATTTGTTAATTGTTTAATGACAACGTCCAAATAAAATGCATCTTATTGGTTACTGGGCAAATGTCCTTTGGTAAGATTTAGGCTGTGGTAAATTGAATTTATTTATGTTCTGTTCCTTCGCGGCAATTATAGAGCTTCAAAATATCATTATTTTTATTTTTCTGTTCTTATTACTTAAAAATAAATAAATAAAAGTCGTGAATTTTGAACTTTTCAGTTTCAAATTAAAGTTATGTATTAAAAAGGAAATGAATGAAATGATTATATTATTATATTTAAAATAATTAATGAAATACAAAAAATGCTATGAGTACAATATTTAGCAATTTATTATCTGCGCCAGGCTGACATAAAAATACTGAGTTCTTGATTTATCAACACTGATGTCATATATGCATCACATAGGTGCGTTATTTTTCTAACGCCAATTTGGCGAAAACTTCGTTTAAATACCAGGTACATACATATTTTTAATCTAATTTCTATTATTTTAAAAAGGAAATAATAATCATAAATAAAAAAAGTTTAATTATAGAAAAAATCAATTTATGTCATAAAGAAAATAAAAGTAAGCAAACAGTTTATTAATAAAAAAATAACAATGGCCAGGTTACCATATGAGGCACATATAATTGTGATTTTGTTGCAATCGTGCCAATGTGGTGCGTATATAACATCTGTGTCTATTTCTCTTTCAAAATCTTCTAATTTAGCAAAAAATTGAGCAATTAAAAGAAATTATGAATAAAATCAATATGATTTAATGCTTAGTATACATTCAATGGAGACCAAACTGGTTGCCAAGGGCGGCTAGTTTTATAAATTGTTTCATGTATGTAAATGTTAAAAAATTCTTTCACAAAAATTTCATCTTCCAGAAATATTGTTGCAAAATTTGTATAAAGGTTGTTTTTTTTCTTATATAATATATATCTAAAAGTAGCACAAGATATGGAAAAATGTATTCTATCTTGAATCTCAAGAAAAATAACCTGGATCTCTTTCCAAATATTGATACAGATATGATGAAACTTCTAGCAAACAAAATCCATTTGTTGATTTTAAGACGCACGCCAGCTATAATATTTATTCTACATTTTATTTAGTGAAGATTGTGAAATATTTCAAATGGATTCAGTAGATGGAAAAAATGGTAAATAGAACTGTAAAAAATTTCTGGAACTGGATATTTGAAAAATTTATGAACCAAAGTATTGAATTTAAAATGAGTATAAGATAAGAATGAAACGTACAGGATGCCCCAAAAAGTACTTGTACAACTTCAAAACTTTATTTAAAAATTTAAATTGACCTTTAGAAAAAATAGTTACAACAATCGATAGAATAACTCAAAATGTTTTTTATCTACGGTAATGTAGCTGCTCATAGATGATGCCGCTCAAATATTTGCTAAGGGGGCAGTTTGTACCAAAATCGGTCAAAAAATCGATTTCTCTAGGGTTTCGTACATATGACGAAACCCTATTTGTCTGTATCCTCTGTCTGTTTGTCTGTCTCTCACAGAGTCCGTACACTAAAACTATATAAGTCAGAGAGTTCAAATTTTGTGTACTTATAACTGAATACCTCTTATCACGCAACAAATCACACATTTTTAAAAAGACTATATTTTAAATAAAATATATTTTTAATATCATCGGTTCATTTATTTATTGTTTTTTTTTTCTCCTTCTCCTTTTTGCGCGCAAGTTTGATTAGATATAAAAATTATTTTTAATTACGAATTTTTCTAACACTTTGTAATTTTATTTATATAACTTGATTTGTATAGTTTTAATTTGATTAAAATAAATAACTTCTTTTATAATTATTTAAAAAATTAAATTTATTGGTGCTACCATCGATGTAAGATGTTAATAATTATACATTTATAAATTGGATTTATTAATTAAATAATAAGTTGCAAAATACATTTTCAAAATATTTCTAAAATTAAGAAAAAGTTAAATTAAACGATTAAGAAAAATTAAACGAAACCCTCTGTGCGATGAGCGATCACACTTAACCGTTTGTTTAACATTAAGGCTGTTGGTCACTCAGCAGCCGAATTCTCTCGGCAATGTTAAGTCTAAAGACGTTTGATGCATTCTTATATTCAAAATATCTCCTCAGGCAATTGATATTTTTAACTTCTTTTTTTCAGTGTCATCTTTTTAAAAGATGTCATTTTTTTAATTTAGTTTTCAAAATATTTCTAAAATTTATGCCCAATTTAATATTTTATGGTTTAAAAACTGACCAGATAGAAATAAAATTTTAACACTTCATATTAAAAAAAATGCATAGATTTTAGAAACATTTTAAAAACGAAGGAAAAATAATCCATCATTTAAGATGAGAACACTGAAAATATAAGTTAACAAGTTGGAAATTGCACCTGAACGTAGCAAATGAGGTGCGTTCGTACGATAACGAAGTTTTAAAAATATTCAGATCTTGCTGAGCGTACTTCGGATACAGTATAGTAGTCTGAATCTTTGTGTTTCTGTAAATATGCAGGAAGAAATTTTTATTACACCTCAGCAATGTATATATCATATTCATAAAATGTGAAATAGTTGGATATAATTAAAACACGCCCCAAACAATTTTTCCCCGTATACCATTATGTAGTGGAATACTTTTGTGTGGTTCTGTAATTTAATAATAAAAATTCTTTGCATCACAGATAGTACAGAATGCATATTTTAGTATATATTTCATAGATTCATACCAATTCTATTATGTTCGAATGAATGTAACACCTTTAAAATGCATTTGAAACTTTTTTTTGCCATTGATCGTAATGTAACGGAATATTTTTAATTGCCCCTGTAATTGATCTATGCATCCGATTTTCATAACATTTGAAATGACTCGACAAAATTATGTAATAAATATACGTTTTAAATTTCAAACGATTAAAATGCATTTGAAACTTTTTTCCCCATTGACCGTAATGTAACGGAATACTTTTGATTGTCCCTGTAATTGATCTATCCATCTGATTTTCATAAAATTTGAAATGGCTCGACAAAATTATGTAATAAATATACGTTTTAAATTTCAAACGATTAAAATGTATTTGAAACTTTTTTCCCCATTGATCTTAATGTAATGGAATCCTTTTGATTGTCCCTGTAATTAATCTATCCATCCGATTTTCATAAAATTTGAAATGACTCGACAAAATTATGTAATAATTATATAGTGTTACGAATTTTGTAAATAGTTAGTGTTTGTACTGTAAAATAATGTAAATAATCTTATTAAGCTCCATTCCTTTACTAATATTAGTTTTTGTTACATTGTCTCTGTTATCAAGCAAACTTGTCCATTATTTTCAGTGTATGTCTACGGCAGATTGGCGAAATAATAAAGATATCGCCAAGTTGGCGTCACTTTTGGCGACTAATTTTGGTCGCCAAATTTGGCGATATATCGCCAAGTTGGCGACAAACTTGGCGATTGTTGGCGATGGTAACCCTTCCCTATTTATGGTACCCCCCCTTAGGTCTACTGATACATTGAATGTTGTTCCATGGTTTTCCAGTTTTTTCGAGATGGTTCTAGAAATTTCCCGCACATGCTGCGAGCCTATATAAGAAGAGAAGCGATGCGAGCTGTTGTTATTATTTACCAGTCAGTCATTGAGTGAGCAACGCGTTTGTTAAGCAAGTTTGCTTGAGTCTTATTTACGTTATTTTGAATGTGATTTAGTGTTGAGACGTTGTATAAAGAGTCTCTGGAACCTATATCTGCATTTATACGATAGATTTGAACAATTATTTTTGAATATCTAGAAATATTTGTGAGTTTCGAAGACTCTGTTGTTCTGAAGTTCTGTAAATAAATTACTTTCTACTTTTCTATAAGCAAGAGTTTGAAGTTGTCTAACCATAAGATCAAAAGAACCCTATATACGCTGCAACATTTGGTGTCAGAAGTGGGATCTGAAGAGTGGTTACTGGCAGGTAGAGATCCATCCGGACGAGAGAATCCATCCGGATCCATCCATCCACCGCGAGAAGACTGCTTTTACAAAGGGACAAGGATTATGGCAGTTCAAGGTAGTGCCTTTTGGTCTATGTAACGCATCTGCAACTTTCGAACGGCTTATGGAAACGGTTCTCCGGGGGCTGTCATATGAAACATGTCTTGTTTATTTAGATGATATCATAATCATAGGAAAATCTTTTGATGAACATCTGAACAACCTCAGGCGGGTGCTACAAAAATTACAGGAAGCTAATTTGAAGTTAAGCCCTTCGAAGTGCAGTTTGTTTCGTAATGAAGTCGCCTACCTTGGACACATCATTTCGGCGGAAGGAGTTAGGACTGATCCGGAGAAGATATCGGCCGTGAAAAATTGGAATCGTCCAGCAGATGTTCACCAGCTTCGAAGTTTTCTAGGATTATGCACCTATTACAGAAATTTCGTCAAAGGCTTCTCGATGATTGCAAGACCACTTCATAAATTAACAGAAGCCAATGAAAAATTTATGTGGACACAGGAATGTGATGCTGCTTTCGAAAAGCTTAAGGAGGCCTTGACATCCACTCCAATTCTGTCGTATCCTCAAATCGATAAACAGTTTATACTTGATACGGATGCAAGTAACGAAAGCATTGGCGCTGTACTGTCCCAGGAAATCGACGGCCAAGAGCGTGTTATCGCCTATTTCAGCAAGTGCTTATCAAAGGCAGAGCGAAACTACTGCGTAACAAGAAAAGAGCTTCTTGCTGTAGTGAAAGCCATAGACCATTTTCATCACTATCTTTACGGTCGAAAATTCCTGATCCGAACTGATCATGCTTCTCTAACTTGGCTATTGAATTTTAAGAACCCTGAAAGCCAGATAGCCAGGTGGATACAAAAGCTTCAAGAGTACGATATGGAGATACGCCATCGAAAAGGCTCATCACATGGAAATGCAGATGCTCTCTCAAGAAGACCCTGCTCAGAGAATTGTAGTACTGCGACCGGGTTGAGAAGAAATTTGATGTCAAAGGTCCTATAGTAAGACAAGTTACAACTGGGTCTACATCATCGCAAGATCCGTGGAGTGACGAGAGCCTGCGTAAAGATCAACTTGCTGATCCTGAAATTAAGCCAATTCTAGAGCTGAAAGAGGAGTCCAACAGGAAGCCCAGCTGGCAAGACATGGCCCATTACCATCCTACGACTAAACGTTATTGGGCCCCCTGGGATTCCCTACATTTGAAGAACGGTATTTTGTACCGAAAATGGGAGTCTGACGATGGAAAGACATGTAGATGGCAACTACTACTCCCTAAGTCGAGAATTTCTATGGTCCTTCAAGAACTGCATGGTAGTCCCACAGGAGGTCATTTGGTGTAATGAAGACCCTGCAAAAGGTTCGAGAGCGTTTCTACTGGAATAATGTTCGCAATGATGTAGAGAAGTGGTGTCGAACTTGTGACACCTGTGTAGCACGTAAAGGTCCAAAGAGGCGCACCCGTGGGCGACTGCAGCGTTATAATGTAGGAGCTCCTTTCGAACGAATTGCACTAGACATCCTGGGTCCTCTTCCTAGAACATCTGATGGCAATAAGTACATCCTCGTTGTCATGGACTACTTCACTAAGTGGCCTGAAGCCTACGCCATTTCTAATCAAGAGGCGGTAACAGTAGCAGACATACTAGTTCAACACTGGGTTTCCAGATATGGAGTTCCTCTTTAAATCCATTCCGATCAAGGAAGAAACTTCGATTCGACTGTGTTTAAGGAAATGTGTGGACTACTCGGCATGGACAAAACTCGAACTACACCCCTACATCCTCAATCGGGCGGCATGGTGGAGCGTTTCAATCGTACCATCCTAAATAGCCTCTCTCTCCTGGTGTCTAGAGACCAACAGGACTGGGACAAGAAATTGCCTCTTTTCCTGCTTGCCTACAGGAGTGCCACTCATGAGGCCACTGGTTACTCCCCTTCTCAAATGCTCTATGGTCGTGATCTTCGTCTGCCTGCGGATCTTTTGTTTGGCCGTCCTCCTGATGCTCCTTCATCGCCTGAGGAATATGTCGATGAACTCCAGGCGCGGATTGAGGAGATTCATTGTCTAGCGAGGAACCGAATTGGACTGGCAACGGAAAAGATGAAGACATGGTACGACACAAAGGCAACTGGACATGAGTTCAACGAAGGTGACAAAGTTTGGTTGTGGAATACCATACGTCGTAAGGGACTGTCGCCAAAATTACAAAGAAACTGGGATGGTCCTTACACAGTCATCAACAGGCTGAATGACGTCGTCGTACGTATACAAAAATCGCCACACGCCAAACCCAAGGTCGTACACTATAACCGGCTAGCCCCTTATTTTGGTCAAAGTGATTAGAAATTCAAAACTGGAAATTCAGACCATGGTCATGAAAGTAACTTCTTGTAAATATGTAAATAGTAATTAGTTCTTATTTATGTAAATTTTATTATTATTGTTATTATTATTTATTTATTTATTTATTTGTTTATTTAGTTTAAGTGTTTTCCTCTAACTCAAGGATTGCACTGCCCGGGACGTGCAGTCTTTGAGGAGGGGGTAGTGTTACGAATTTTGTAAATAGTTAGTGTTTGTACTGTAAAATAATGTAAATAATCTTATTAAGCTCCATTCCTTTACTAATATTAGTTTTTGTTACATTGTCTCTGTTATCAAGCAAACTTGTCCATTATTTTCAGTGTATGTCTACGGCAGATTGGCGAAATAATAAAGATATCGCCAAGTTGGCGTCACTTTTGGCGACTAATTTTGGTCATATCGCTAAATTTGGCGACAAACTTGGCGATTGTTGGCGATGGTAACCCTTCCCTATAGTAATATAGTATATAGTAGTATAGTAATATAGTATATAGTATATAGTATATAATAGTATAGTAATATAGTATATAATATATAGTAGTATCCCTAGTAGACCTAAGGAGGTAACCCCTCCTTAGGTCTACTGATACATTGAATGTTGTTCCATGGTTTTCCAGTTTTTTCGAGATGGTTCTAGAAATTTCCCGCACATGCTGCAAGCCTATATAAGAAGAGAAGCGATGCGAGCTGTTGTTATTATTTACCAGTCAGTCATTGAATGAGCAACGCGTTTGTTAAGCAAGTTTGCTTGAGTCTTATTTACGTTATTTTGAATGTGATTTAGTGTTGAGACGTTGTATAAGGAGTCTCTGGAACCTATATCTGCATTTATACGATAGATTTGAACAATTATTTTTGAATATCTAGAAATATTTGTGAGTTTCGAAGACTCTGTTGTTCGGAAGTTCTGTAAATAAATTATTTTCTACTTTTCTATAAGCAAGAGTTTGAAGTTGTCTAACCATAAGATCAAAAGAACCCTATATACGCTGCAACAATATTTTAAATTTCAAACGATTCGGTTGGGTAGTTTTTGCGTTGTTATATGCGGACAGACAGACAGACGGACGAATGGACAGACAGACAGACGGACAGACAAACGGACGGAATGAGCGAAAACAATAGGTGCTACATATTTACATAATTACGAACGCACCTAAAAAGATTAATTTGCCGAGGAGATATAGAAATACATCAAGCGCCCAAAGAGTTAACCCTTCCGACTCCGGTGCCTCTTACACAAATTTTATTCGATTAGCACCACTTTTTTAAAAGAACTTTCCTTTATGTAGACTTAGACAATTTCAAAAATTCTCCGATTAAATAAGGAAAACTTTATTTTCCTTTAGTACTGGTTCCAAAAACAAATTTTGGAAGATGATGTCTCCGCAGCGGAGACTACGGAATGCCAAGGGTTAACATTACGGAATGGAATTCGCCGCTGGGTGACCAGCCGCTTTAACCGAGAGTTTGTTTAATTGTGAATATTTTGACACCTCTTTTTTACCCAAAGCCCCACCAGTGGCCGAGAGGTTGTGACCTCAAACTGGTAGACGGTAGGTGCTGGGTTCGAACCCAATAGCGACCGTCGGCCTAACCGTTCGGAGTTTTCCGTGGTTTTCTTCGAACCTTGCGTAAATACGGGTTAGGTCCCCTTAGAAAGACCCCCACGGAGGGCATTCCACCCCTTAGGGCCTATATCCCATAGTGTAGATAATTGGCCGACATACATACAACAACAACTTTTTTACCCATACAACAATTATATCGCGATACATTGTACATTTTGTTAACGCACTCATCACCGCATTACAAATTTAACAAGCATCACTCTAAATGATAAAAATCGATCTATACTTAATGAATATCATCCATTTCTAAAGAATAGCTAACTGTAATCAGGGCCGTAGCTAACAGGGCGCTATGGGCGTCTCAGCCCATAAATATTTTGAACTCCCCTGGAAAAGATTCCAAGATCACTCAATAAATTTCAAATGGAATCAAATTGGAATTCTGTTCAAAAATTTAATTTAGTTATGAGACCTTCTCACAGTTTTGCAGAGTTATTAAATTGTATCTAAAATAAGTGTTTCAACACTCCCTCATCCTGCTTGTACATATGAAGCTAACATATTTAATTTTGCTTCAGTCGTACACTCAAAATGTTCATCATCATATACTTTTCTTAACATAAAATGACGTTATTACAACAGTTTAATAAGAAATATAGTATCTACAATGTGAATATGCATTAATTTATCTTTCTGTGTCAGAGAGAGAGAAAAAAAAATTATGACCCCACCCCCCCCCCTATTGTTCACTTCTAGCTACAGCCTTGACTCAAACTATTTTTGATTTGTTCCACTGTTTGTTAAGCAATGGCTATTTATTTGTACTGATGATGCCTTGCGAGTAGCTTGGCGAAACGTTTATTTTTTATATTTTTAAATGTTTTTTACTATTTTTTTATACAGGGTGATTCATAAAAGATGGGCAGAACTTTAAGGGGTTATAGTACACTTAAAGACAAATAATATTAAATAGGAGACTAAGGGTCCCAGACGTATTCCCAAGGAGATAGGGGGAATTAAAGTTTAGGGTCCGAAATTTCAAATGATTATAAAAAATGGAAAAATTGGTCGATTCGTTTGCGGTTTTTGCAAAAAATTTTCTTTATGCCAGTATTTTCTTGAAATAAAATTTTAAAGTTCAATTTCAAAAAATGCCGATAGGGGGCGCTTTAGACTTTGGAGTAACAAACAACTATTTTTTAACGTTATTTTTTGTATTTCTTTAAATGATTTCGAAAGCTTAGACTTAAACTTAAATTTTGATCTAAAAATCTGAGTCCTAACGAGTAGTTAAGTAGCGTAAACTGAAATTTGAAATTTGAAACCCTTCTCCCCCCAGAACAAAAATCAGTTATTCCGGATCTTTGTGTCGTAGATTAGGCTCTAACTACTGCCGCGTTTTGCTAAAATTATTCTTTATGTCAGTATTTTCTTGAAAATAAATTTTAAAGAAAAGTTTCAAAAAATTCCGATAGAGGGCGCTTTAGACTTTGGAGTAACGAACAACTATTTTATACCGTTATTTTTTGTGTCTCATTAAATGCTTTCTAAAGCTTAGACTTAAATTTTCAGCCCAAAATCTGAATCGTTAGACGTGGTTAAGTTTCTGGGGAGAGGGGTTTGAAATTTCTACTCCTGAGCACAGTTCAGTTTACCATGTCCACACATTGTGTGTTGTGATACGAGGTAAAAAGACACAAATTAGGATTATGTTACCAAAGCATATTTATTAACATGTAATTACAATAAATGTTCAAAATTGTGACCACCAGAGGTTATGCACGCAGAACAACGGCGAAGAATGGAACGGCGAACATTCGCGAAAACATCAGGCTTTTAGAGCACTTCCCCTACAGCGGCGGAAAGTCTGGCGACCAGTTCCTCGGGGGATTCAATGGGTGTCTCATACATAAGAGCCTTCAATTGTCCCCAAAAAAAGAAATCGAGGGGTGAAAGATCTGGCGAGCGAGCAGGCCAAGCAACAGGACCACCTCGACTAATCCATCTGTTCGGAAATGTGATGTCCAGATAGTTGCGGACGTCTCGTACGTAATGGGCTGGCGCTCCATCGTGCTGGAACCACTTGACCCGCCGGATGCGTGGAGGAACAACGTTTAACAGGTCTGGCAGCACATGTTGCAGAAATGTGAGGTATGTTTTACCGTTGAGGCGTTCAGGAAGAAGGTACGGTCCGATTAGGTGGTCTCCGAGGATTCCTGCCCAAACATTGATGGAAAAGCGTCTCTGATGAGCATGTGGATACGTAGCATGTGGATTGACATCCGCCCATACATGTGCATTGTGTGTGTTAAATGTACCTTCACGTGTGAAGGTACATTCATCGGTGAAAAGCACAGTTCGTCCAAAATGTGGATTTAGCGCGTTCTGCTGCAGAAACCAGCGGGCGAATTCAATACGATTTGGATAATCCCCTGGAGACAGTTTCTGGACTCGTTGCACATGAAACGGGAGCAAATGTTCATCCTTCAGTACCCTCCAAGTTATGGACTGTGAGGTATCCACCTGCCTAGCCACTGTTCGTGTACTTGTACTTGGCTGCGCCGCTACTACATCCAGAATGGCTTCTGCAGCAACTACTGATTCGTCCTTTTTTGCACGACCTGCATTCGACCGGGAAGCGAGAAATGATCCCGTCTCACACAACTGTCTGTGCAAGCACTCGAAAGTTTTGCGGTTAGGCAACCGCCTGTTGGGAAATCGCTCTTCGTACATTCGTTGTGCCTCTGCACCATTTCCATCTGCCGCTCCGTAAATTAAATGCATCTCAGCCTTTTCCTTATTTGTGAAGGGCACCATCTTCCGATTCATTACTACAGCGACTTACACTTGACTCACCGTTCAGTGGTTTTTATGCCTGAATCGTGTCGAAATTTTGCATACGTGTTCTTCTTCTTCCCCATTTGACATTTGTATACATTCTGTCTCCTTCTTCACCCGGTGACTAGCGTCAGGAATGGAGCTTTAACGTTTGCATGAGCGACGTTTCCAACTGTGCCAGTGCCTTTATGAGTGAATTCCGACTATGCAGTCCTTGACGAAAGTTGTATTTTTGCCTCGTATCACAGCACAGAATCGTTGGGCATGGTTAAGTAGTGCAAACTGAACTATGTTCAGAAGTTGAAATTTGAACCCCCCCCCCCCCCTCGCTACTGAACCACGCTCAGCGATTCAGATTTTGAGCTGAAAATTTAAGTTTAAGTCTAAGCTTTAGAAAGCATTTAATGAGACACAAAAAATAACGGTATAAAATAGTTGTTCGTTACTCCAAAGTCTAAATCGCCCTCTATCGGAATTCTTTGAAACTTTTCTTTAAAATTTATTTCCAAGAAAATACTGACATAAAGAATAATTTTAGCAAAACGCGGCAGTAGTTAGAGCCTAATCTACGACACAAAGATCGGGAATAACTGATTTTTGTTCTGGGGGGGAGAAGGGTTTCAAATTTCAAATTTCAGTTTACGCTACTTAACTACTCGTTAGGACTCAGATTTTTAGATCAAAATTTAAGTTTAAGTCTAAGCTTTCGAAATCATTTAAAGAAATACAAAAAATAACGTTAAAAAATAGTTGTTTGTTACTCCAAAGTCTAAAGCGCCCCCTATCGGCATTTTTTGAAATAAAACTTTAAAATTTTATTTCAAGAAAATACTGGCATAAAGAAAATTTTTTGCAAAAACCGCAAACGAATCGACCAATTTTTCCATTTTTTATAATCATTTGAAATTTCGGACCCTAAACTTTAATGCCCCCTATCTCCTTGGGAATACGTCTGGGACCCTTAGTCTCCTATTTAATATTATTTGTCTTTAAGTGTACTATAACCCCTTAAAGTTCTGCCCATCTTTTATGAATCACCCTGTATATAAATTTAATCTTTTAAATGTACTCAGGTCTGCTTTACTTTATTTTATTCTAACTTTTAATGCACCTAGTTTCATGAAAAACTGAAATAATAATAATAAAAAAAAAAGATTTATTTTTTCAATTTATATCTAGATATTATATTTTACGTTACATCTCAATTCTTAAAATAAAATATAAAATAGAATAAAAAATATTAGATGATGTAAGTTTAAAAATATGAAATATAAAACCAATAAATTACATGTACAGAAATTCGCCGCATTTGATTCCAGATACATTTCTTTTACTTTTGCTTCTATATTTTTGTGGTGTAAAATGTATGTTTCTGTTCAAGGGAAAAAAAAAACATACTCTGATCTTTCGAAGATTTCATATGTATTTTTTTTTTTCAATTTAGTTTTTGTTAGATATAGGAGAATTCACGAATATTATTAAAGAAAAAAAGTACTCAAAAAAAAAAAAAATAAATAAATAAAAAGAGCCTTTTTTAAAGAAATATTTCAAAGGCGAGAGACATACGGATGATTTTTAGAAATTCTATACTATAAATAAAATTTTTCGAAATCTTTCAAAAGCGGTTGGTGGTATACGTTGTACCATATTATTTTAAAATATTTTGACTTTTGTAATGCAAAGAAAGAATGACATTTGCAGTATACATACTTTTAGCGTCTGAATTTAAATCTTTTAAATCTTTCCGGCGCAGAGCAAGTCCATTATTAAAGTTATTACTTGAATAATTGGCACCTGAATTGACAAAAAAAGTACCCTGAAAGAAAATATCAAAATAGCCTTTTTTGAAGAAATTTTTCAAAGACAAGAACATAAGACTATTTTTTAGGAATTCTATCTCTATATAACAAAACCCAGTTCAAAGAATAGTGCCCCAAATCAGTTTTTACTTACCCATCATACGTAGCATAGGGTAAGTCTTGCAATCGTTTTGAAAATCGAAAAAAAAAAATTTGACGGATTTACACGTTTCAGATAGTGGAGATTCCTAAAAACATATTTTTAGAAAAAAAATTGTCGTCCGTCTGTCTGTCAGTCTGTCAACGCTCTATCTCCCGAACAAATTGAGATAGAGACTTGAAATTCTGTATATGTACTTAGTATGTAAGAATGGGACGAAGCCTATTTAATATCAGTAACCTCGATTATCTGGAACTATTTTTTTTCGGACTCTAAAAAAAATCGTTCTGATGAAAGGTACATAAAAATTTTCGAAAATTTTTATTTTAAGGAATGGACGTAAAAGGCAATAAAATAACACAAATTTTGCATAAAGAATGAAGTCGATCGGATTATTAGTTGCGGAGATATTTGCAATCCTGTTTTCCACATTCGTCGATTTTTCATGACCCCGAATTTCATTCAAAATTTAATTCAAAGGTATATTTTAATTGAAAATGAGACGCTTAATCCAACGCAGTAAACCTTTACTTAATATGGTTATTATTTTTGAAGTTATAAGGATGTTTCTTTTACGCAATTTGGTACTACTTGAACAGTTTGGCGTTTTATATAATTTGTCGAAATGGGTTCATCAGCAATTCATTAATAGAGCATTACAATGTATATTAACAATATTTATTTATACGCTTAAATTTTGTTTTGGAATTGCAATGCATTGTATAAATAGTTTTCACATGTTTTATTTTCATATGCATATATCATGATGGGTAAATATTACAGTCCCTCCCCAACGACTAGTTTCCTATAAAAATTGTCATTAGAATTGACGCACCCACTGAAACCGTCTATGTCGTCTGTGTGCACCCGAACCTTGACAACAGAAACAGAAATCTGCCGACAAAACGGGAAAATGACGATCCTTCTCTTTTTTTTTCAGAGGGGGCGGGGGGGATGATGATTTCAAACTGTTATAACTAATAGTAATAATAATTAAATATTACTAGTATTATTTTAGTAGTTGTAGTAGACATTTTTAATTACGCAGTTTCATTGGATATTGGTTAAAATTTTGTTTTATTTAGAAATCTTAATTTTGTTATTGTATATTAGCCGCAAAGCCTGGTTTATCCAGAGACACTCTAAACGCTATTAGTGTGTTTATTAGAACATAAACTAACCGAACTTTGCTCATCTATATGTTTCCATGTAGTCAAATATTTTTATCAATTTTTTCAATTTTATGTGAAAAACACAATTTTTACCCACCGTACTAGGGCACACTAGAACACTAGTACTATAAATAAAACTTTTTGAAACTTTTAAAAGACGGCTCGTGGTATACTTTATACTAAATTATTTTAAAAATTCGTTTGTCTTTTGTAATACAAATAAAGAAAGGCTTTTGAAGTATACATACATTTAGCGTCTGAATTTGAATCTTTTAACCCTTTCCGGCGCAGTTCACCCCCATTACTAAAATGATTACATGAATAATTGATACCTAATTTCATAAAAAATAAATCATTAAGTAATAAGAAAAAACTTTATTTCACTTATATAATTGTCTGAGCGAAGCGAAGTCTTTATACTCAGAGATACGTAACGATATTAAAAATCAAAAAAATTCTTTCGTCAAGCAAATCTCAAAAAGTACTTGTCGGATTTTGATTCTGTTTGTACCAGAAGGTACCTATGAAGGTAATCTGGTGAATGCACCTACTTTTAAAAATTAATTCCAAATAGTTTAACAGTTATATTAAAAAAACTGATAAAAAAACTCAATTTATTTGCATACGTCACAGAAATCTGGTGTGCGTGATTTTCATCAGCTGGATATTTTCGTAGTTAACCTAATCAGTACATGGAGTAAATCGTAATCATTTACGCACTCAGAAATATTGGATGCAATAAAACATTTTAAAATTTAACCATGCAGGAAAATAAAACTGTTATTTTTTTATATTAAAAAAATGTCATAAAAACTTTGATTTTGAGATTTTGTGATAATCTCTTACTAGCATTTTTTGATCGCTAAAAGAATGTTTTATATATTTCGCGTGTGAAAATGAGAAACAATTACGTTTTTAAATAAAAAGTTTGTTTTATGACATCATTTTCCCTTTATATTTATTTTTATTGCATGTTTTCTTTTAACTTATATTTTGTTTGTATGTGGAAGTCAATTCTGGTCTCTAATTTTTAGGCACGGATACCACAAGCGCATCAGATTTGGCGCAATTTTTTTCAAAGCCCGCATTTGGCGAAAACTCCGTTTTCAAATAACGCTTACATACACATTTTTAAATTATTTTCTATTTTCAAAAAGAACTTACAGTAAATAAAAAAATAATAAATAATAATAGCTATAAAAAGAAATATTTTATATAATTAAAAAAAGGAAATGAAAGTAAATAAACATTTTATGAGTAAATAAACAAATAATAAATAAATAAAGCCGTGTTACCATCTCAGGTAAAATAATGCCATTTTGAAGCCAATTATGTATCTCTGCTGCATGTGTGACATCTTTTTCCATTTTTCATCCATTTCCTGTTGCATACAACTTTGAAATTTGGAATATGTATGCATACCTGAGAGCAATACTGGAATTAGACATTTTTTTTTTTTTAATTCGATCCAAAAAAGGGGCAACGGGGGCTATTTTTTAAAGATTTATACAATTTATACTGCATAAAGGAGCCACTTACCTATTTTTATATACAAGAAGAAGTAAGTGGTATGTAAAAACAATTATAAATAAAATACTTGAGATAATATACTAGAGATATAAGCACCGGGTTTGGCAAGATTTTTTATGCCAATTAGGCAAAAACATCGTTTTGATTAGCAGATACATATAGCATACTATAATAACACGTTATTTATTTATTTCAAAATGAAAAAAAAAGGAATAAACGAAACATTTTCTGTTATTAAAAAAAATAACAATCAATAAATGATAATATTTTTAGAACAAACAATTTATTATGACATTTATATGATAACCAGCATGTTAGGCAACTGAACGCCATTTTGGCACCAATTAGGTATCTCGGTGTGTATAGGGCATATATGTGCCATATTTATTTGTAAAACTGAGCATGAACATTTACCAAGTGTGTTTTCATAGTCGCTTATATCTTTTTGCAACATAGCGCATCTTTCGGAGCCAAAACTGCACAAAAGAAGAAAATCAATATTTGCAGTACTATTTTATTTTTTTATTTATTTATTTTTTTTTTTAATGTAATGCACATTTTGTAATCAGTAGGCTCGATAATCAGACCTCGTTTTTTTGCTTTAAAAGATATTTCATATGACGTCTTTTTTGGATTCGTCGTTTTTCCATATTTGATAGTATGCGTCTACTCGTTTTGTAACTTTCTTCTTTATTAACAGCGACATTAGGATTTCCTATTCAAATAAAAATTCCTCTAAATACAAAGAATTTTGTTAAAATAAATAAATAAATGAAATGCGGACATCTATTGCTCAAAGCACAAAATTTTTCCGATTGAGTTAACAAAAATCAGTAAAAACATAATTTTTATGATAATAAAAAGGTCACTTATGTAATAACAGAGTCATATATTATGTACGTTATGGATTAAGTATGACTATTTCTCCACCATTTATAAATAATACTAATAATAAAATAAAATGCGGACAGACCGAAGTCTATATTTGACTGAAAACAACAAGCATTTTCTAAATGCTTTAAAAAAATGGCCGGTACTTCTAGGTTATCCCGTCGACCAAAAAATTATCCCCAAACTATAAGATTAAATGCCAATAATGGATGATCGTGAATGTCACATTCAATGACATTAAATGCGATTCACGTGTTTAAAATGTCATTAAGTGATTTTTATTTCAACTTTTTATTAATATTTTTCTAATTACTTGTTTTTTCGTTATTTAAAATAAAAATTATGTCAACATGTATAATTTGGCTTTTAGTTTGGCGGTTTGTATAATTTGGCGAAATTGGTCGACGGGATAACCAAATGGCCAATGAAAAGTGATATTTCAAAAGTATTATGAAATATGTTAAAAACCATTTATTTTAAACTAAATGAATAAAAGATTTATATTTTTAATGAAATAAATGGGATTTGAAAAATTATTGGAAATTTATCACCATAGATGTATCAATATTACAATCAGTACCTTGTATGCAAAATGGAACAATTAGCAATACTTTTTATACCCGAAAAATGGTCGTTGCTTTTTTTAAGGTTAAAAAGTAGATTACGAAAGATTCCTATACAGAGATGCCAACCCCCCGCTTATTGCACAGCAGAATTTTCTTATAGGAAAAGTTATTATTTAAATCCGCAGAATGTTCCAATTTAATAAAACATCTTCTGTTTAAAATACCGGTATCCAAAATGCCGGAGACTTGGCAGCTCTGCCTATAACATTTTAATTAATCACGGTACTTTTTTAATCGGATTAAAATTTAGTGAAGACAACGTTTTTTGGCCAAAAGCAGCTAATAAACTATTCGGACGGATTTTACACCATATAAAATACACTTCATTCTCTTTAAACATAATAGTTCATGTTATTTATAGTTTCTCAAATCGGTGCGAAGCTTCTGTTTATGCTCATGACATCATTTCAAAGAGTTATATTTCCAATATAGGAAAATTTGGTGTTTCATTTTCTGTATTACTTTTAACATTTTGCATATTTCCAATTTTATATCCATGCATGGTTTGCTTTTCTTTTATAAAAAAAAAAATGTATGCAGCTTTATATATAAGATTTTGTAATTCTATGATTCAATATGCTTATTTTCATCATATTTTATCACAATGAATGACCAATTAAAGGTAACGTCTCATTTTCTTTACTTATCGCAAGTTATTAAATGTGTATTCTCAGCAATATCGCTCAGACTAATCCCTCTGAGGGAAGTCCTAGTAAACGGAAAATACTTGTGATAAAATATTGGTGTCATTGTGGTATTTGGGAATGCTGTTAGGCGATTCATACAGTGGAAAAATGTGGGAAATTAAATGTTAAAAGACCAAACAAGTGGGTAAGAGTGATCGAAAATCGCACAGAGGGTTTCGTTTAATGCCTCTTTTTAAATACTTTAACCTTAAATTAATTAAACCAAAATTGCTAATTTATAGTTAATAAAATCTTGGAAGCATCTTTATGTTTAACTAAAACATGTGTTTTGATGTTTAAGATACGGAACGAAATTTATTCCTATATGCTCAATTCTAATGTTGCTTCCATTCAGAGACTATTCCAGTTGACCTCCCTCCATCAGCGACTTATCTCTGAGCAAAACGAAGCAAATTCCATTTTTTTTTCTGGATTGCTTGATGAAGGTTTTATTATAAAAATAGTTCCGTAGTACGCATTATTCATCAACCTTCTAAATTAAGTTTAGATTATTTTTTATTCCGGTAACTTTTAAATGTTTAATCCCCTTTGTCCCTTTTTAGGCAATGAATTTAATTCTGATGAAGCATTAAAAATGACGGACAATAAACTCCCTTGTCCTATTCTGTCAGGAAACTCTCAAAGAAATATATAAGAGTAATGAAATCGTCATTGTTTGTTCTCATCCCTTCCAAAATGTTTACATTTAAAGATAGAAAACCAACGATTATAAATGCACAAATAAAGTATGATAAGGGAGCAAACAGCTGTTTCGAATATACTGTGGAGATTCTTCATAAGTGCAAAAACTCAGCGAGCTAGAGCAATCAATGAGAAGAAAGCAGCCAAAGTACTGCTTTCTTCTCATTTGGTTGCTTTTTTAGGCGGGATTGTTCCCGTAGCGGGTATATACGCCTGCGTCTCTCTGTCTCTTTGCTCAGTTTTGCTTAGTCTAGCTCGCTGAGTTTTTGTACTGATGAAGAATCTCGATAGTAGATTCGAAACAGCTGTTTGCTCCCTTATCATACTTTATTTGTTCATTTATAATCGTTGGTTTTCTATCTTTAAACATTTTTGCACAAAGGCTTTATTTGCTATTTTAATGATTACACTTAGTTACTAAACTTTGAAAGGATTTGGTAATAAAAGTAATAAAAGATAAAAAATCGTAAAATCAAAGCAAATATCAACGTATTTATTTTTTAAACTCTACAGCTATTGTTTCAATACTTAAACTTTTATTTTTTTTTTCAAATAAATAACAAAAAATAATTTTTTCGAAAAATAAATTTTTGTAGCATTAAGAGTTATCTTTTTTTGAATAATTAAAATCTAGAGTTTAACATGACTTCCATTAAAAGACCACCTCTCGGAGCGATCATTTTTTATTGGAATGGAACGTAGTCACTTTAGGGAAGGTTTACAGTGTTTTATAACACTACGTTGTGTCCATAAATGCTATGGATTATATACGGCACTATACACACACAAAAAAAATCTTCTTAAGGGTTACTGAGTGTGAATGTAAATTGCTTATATAGATTCTTAAATGAGTTACAAACTTTCATAATGAACTATTAGTCCAAGAGCCGACCACACAAAACCCTAAGTCATCGAGCAAAAGAAAAAAAATCCTTCATTTTATGAAGAGTAGTAACAGAGGAATCCATGTCTGCCGGAACCGAAGTGGTGCATAAGCAAATAATTGATACCACTAGTGGTTTACTCATAGGATTAGTATTGTTTTTTCCTGCATCCAGTTTTCTATGTTTTCCTACTTTTGATTATACGGCAAACAGAATACTAAACCTTCGAGTCAACCACTAGAGGTATCAGTCAATTTTTGGCTTATGCACCACTTAGCTTCCGGCAGACATGGATCATTAGATTCCACTATGACTACTCTTCCATAAAATAAAGGAATTTTTTTTTGTCTATGACTTAGTGTATTGCTCTTGGACGATATGTTTAATATACTAAGAGATGTTTGTATCATATGGATAAAATTATACACGGAGTCACACAAAGGATTGTATGCATAACCGCTTATGAGTGATAATTTTTTATGTGATTTAGGTAGTTTTTAAGCATTTATCAGCCTGGATTGAATTGTAACGAAATACGTAGCGTGTATAAAAAGGTAAAACACAGATATGAATAAAAGTATTCAAGTAAGTTTTCATCCATTGGTATTAAACGCTGGACCTGAATTTTGAACGAATCACGCATTTTTTTACTGACCTGATTTTTTGAATACTATATAAATTATGTACCTATCTATAGATCAAAAATAGTGTTGCACAAAGTGCATACATGATGATGGATACCAACTTCTAAAATCAGTTTTTTATAAGTGTTAGGTTTTTTTATAATCTTTTATTAGTTACCCTTTTTTTACTTTATTGGCCTAAATAGCGAATTTTTGTTACAGATTTATGAAGGCGTTCGAAAGTGTTTCATAATATATAGTTGATGCATGCTTTTTTTATTATTATTATTTAAGTAGAAAATACACTTGTCATTGCATTCAATTTCTTCCAAAATAAAAATCAAGAAAAATGTCAGATGATGTAAGCCTCAAATGGTGAAATACAAACTCAATAAATTATACTTACAGAAATTTTTATTCATTTGCTTTTAACCCGAGAAAGATTATTTCATCTTTTTCTACTGCACTTTTGTGGTGTCTTTACACGTTTTTCTTTAGGAAAAAACAAAAACAAAATTAAGCTTTCAGATCTTCTAAGAACTTTATTTTTCTTCAATCTATTTTTTGCTGGAAATGAAAGAACACACACACACAAATACTCTTAAAAAAAAAAAAAAAAAAAAAAAAAAGATTAAAAGAGTATTTTTGAAATATAAGAAACTTTTTTAAGGACGTGAAAGGATAATTTTGATCCATATTATAGGATATATGAAACTCACAACAGAAAAGCAATTTCAAACAAAATTAATATATCAACTATGTGAAATAAAGTGATATTATGTACCATACTATATTTCATATAAACTATATAAATCTGATGTATGATTAAATTACTAAAATGGTGATTCAAAAACTAAAAATTCCATAGATAGAAAAATACTTGAAGCATGCTTTTCTTTCTCTTTACTTAAGTAGAAATTAGATTTAACGCTGCATTCAGTTGCTTCTAAAATAAAAATCAAGAACGATGTCGGGTGACGTAAGCTTCAAATGATGAAATACAAATTCAATAAATCATCCATTTGCTTTTAACCCGTAAAAGATTACTCCAACTTTTTCTTTCGCACTTTTGTGGTGTAGATATTCGTTTTTCTTTAGGGAAAACAAAATTTAGTTTTCAGATCGTTCAAGAACTTCATTTTTCTTCAATCAATGTTTTGATGGATATGAAAGAACGCATGAAAAAATATCTATAGTAAGAAAAGATTAAAAGACTATTTTTGAAATATAAGGAACTCTTTTGAGGACGTGGAATAATAATTTTAAGCAGTATACTATACATAAAACTTTAAGAAAACGGGATTTCAAAAAACTTTGTGAAATCAACTATAAAATGTATATTGCTTTTTCTTTCTTATTACTTAAGTAGAAATTAGATTTTTTTTTTTTTTTTTTTTTTTTAAGGAAAAGAAAAAAAAGATTAAAAGACTTTTTTTGAAATATAAGAAACTTTTTTTTTTATGGACATGGAATGATAATTTTGAGCAATATTGTACTATATATAAAACTTATAAAAAAGGAATTTTAAACACGTTCATCAATTAAACTATAAACTATATGATATTGTTTATAAACTTATATATGATTAACTTATATATGAAACTTGTATAGGATTAAATTACTGAAATGTGATTCAAAAATTGATAATTCGATGGACTGAAAATTACTTGAAGCATGCTTTTTCATTCCCATTACTTATGTAGAAATTAGATTTCTCGATGTCTCCAATTTCTTTTAAAATAAAATTCAAGAATGATATCAGGTTATGTTAGTTTCAATTGATGAAATACAAACTCAATAAATCATGCATTTGCTTCTAAACTCGAAAAAGATTACTCCAACTTTTTCTTTCGCACTTTTGTGGTGTTTTTTCGTTTTTCTTTAGGGAAAACAAAATTTAGTTTTCAGATCGTTCAAGAACTTCATTTTTCTTCAATCAATGTTTTGATGGATATATGAAAGAACGCATGAAAAAATATCTATAGTAAGAAAAGATTAAAAGACTATTTTTGAAATATAAGGAACTATTTTGAAGACGTGGAATAATAATTTTAAGCAGTATACTATACATAAAACTTTAAGAAAATGGGATTTCAAAAATTTTTGTGAAATCAACTATAAAATGTATATTGTTTTTTCTTTCTTATTACTTAAGTAGAAATTAGATTTGTTGCTGCATCCAATTTCTTTTAAAATAAAAGTCAAGAAGGATGTCTGATGATGTAAGTTTCAAATGATGAAATACAAACTCAATAAATCATCCATTTTCTTTTAACCCGAAAAAGATTCCTCCTATTTTTCCTTTTGCACTTTTGTAGGGTAAATACACGTTTTTTTTTTCTTTTAAGGAAAACAATATTTAGTTTTCAGATCTTCCGAGAACTGTATTTTTCTGCAACCTAATTTTTGATGGTAATGAAATAATAACACACACACATATAAAAAAAAATCTATGAAAAGAAAAAAAAAAAAAAACATTAAAAGACTTTTTTTGAAATATAAGAAACTTTTTTTTATGGACATGGAATGATAATTTTGAGCAATATTATACTTATATAAAACTTATAAAGAAGGAATTTTAAACACGTTTAACAGTTAAACTATAAACTATATGATATTGTGTATAAACTTATATATGATTAACTTATATATGAAACTTATATAGGCTTAAATTACTGAAATGTGATTAAAAAATTGATAATTCGATGGACTGAAAATTATTTGAAGCATGCTTTTTAATTCCTATTACTTATGTAGAAATTAGATTTCTCGATTTCTCCAATTTCTTTTAAAATAAAATTCAAGAATGATATCAGGTTATGTTAGTTTCAATTGATGAAATACAAACTCAATAAATCATGCATTTGCTTCTAAACTCGAAAAAGATTACTCCAACTTTTTCTTCTGCACTTTTATGATGTAGGTATGCTTTTTCGTTAAGGAAAACAAAATTTATTTAACAGATCATTCGAGAACTTCCTTTTTCTTCAATGTATTTTTTTATTTTAATGAAAGAACAAACAAAAAAAATTCTATAGAAAAAAAAAACAAAAATAAAAGACTACTTTTGAAATAAAAGAAACTTTTTTTATGACGTGGAAACATAATAATAAGCTATATTATACTATATGTAAAACTTTAAATATACTATACATAAATATTATATATAAAATATCTAATATATATATAAAATCGTTTTATGTGTACTGTATATAAAACTTGAATTTAAAAAAAGTTTGGGAAATCAACTATAAAATGTATATTGCTATTTCTTTTTTATTACTTAAAGAAAAATTAAATTTGTCGTTGTATCCAATTTCTTTTAAAATAAAACCAAGAACGATGTCAGGTGACGTAAGCTTCAACTAATGAAATACAAACTCAATAAATTATCCATTTGCTTTTAACCCGAAAAAGATTACCCCACATTTCTCTGTTGCATTTTTGTGGTGTAGATAAATGCTTTTCTTTAAGGAAAACAAAATTTAGTTTTCAGATCTTTCAAAAACTGCATTTTTCTCCAATCTGTTTTTTGATAGATATGGAAGAACGTACGGAAAAAAATTCTATAGCAAGAAGATATTGAAAGACTGTTTTTCAAATACAACGTATACGTTTGAGGACATAGAATAATAATTTTGAGCAGTACTATATTATACTACATGAAATTTTAAGAAATTAGAATTAAAAAAAATTGTGAAATCAACTATATAAAGTATATTGCTTTTTCTTTTTTTGTTACTTAAGTAGAAATTGGACTTGGCGTTGCATCCAATTGTTTCTAAAAAAAAAAAATCAAGAATGGTGTCTGGGGATGTAAGTTTTAAATGATGAAATACAAACTCAACAAAAATATCATCCATTTGCTTTTAACCCGAAAAAGATTACTCCAACTTTTTCTTTTACACTAGATATTAGTTTCAATTTAGGGAAAACAAAATTTAGTTTTCAAATTTTTCAAGAACTTCATTTTTCTTCAGTCTATTTTTTGATGGATATGAAAGAACGCACACAAAAAAATCTATACTAAGAAAAAATTAAAAGACTATTTTTGAAATATAAGGAACTCTATTGAGAAAGTGAAATAATAATTTTGAGCAGTACCATACAGCATATAAAACTTAAAAAAAATGAAATTTTAAAAAAGTTTGTGAGATCAATTATAAAATGTATATTGCTTTTTCTTTCTTATTACTTAAGTAGAAATTAGATTTGTCATTGCATCAGTGTTGCCATATGGGCTACTTATTTTAAATTAAGATTCTTGACTGGCACCACTTTTTTGAAATAGTAAAATGCATCTTATTTAATGACATATTAATAAAGGCGAAAACAAACGGAATTTTGCCGTTTCAAAAAAGTGGTGTGAATCAAGAAATCTGAATTTGAAAAAAGTAGCCCACTGGCAACACTGCATTGCATCTAATTTCTTCTAAAATAAAAATAAAGAACGATATCAGGTGATGTTAGTAAGAAAATGCAAACTCAATAAATTGTCCATTTGCTTTTAACCCGAAAAAGATTACTCCAACTTTTCCTTTCACACTTTTGTTGTGTATGTATTCGTTTTTATTTAAAGGAAATAAAATTTAGTTTTCAGATCTTTCAAGCGCTTCATTTTTCTTCAATCTTTTTTATGATGGATATGAAAGTGCACATTAAAAAAATCTATTGTCAGAAAAGATTAAAAACTATTTTTTTTTTAAATATAAGATTCTTTTGTGAGGGAATGAAATAATAATTATGCGCAGTACTATATTACATAGAAAACTTTAAGAAAAGGGGATTTTAAAAAAAAGTTTGCAAAATCGACTTACATTGCTTTTTTTGCATCGAATGTACTTTGCTTTTTCTTTCTTTTAACTTAAGAAGAAATTAGATTTGCCGTTGTATCCATTTTCTTCGAAAATAAAAATCAAGACTGATGTCTGGAGATGTAAGTTTCAAATGAACTCAACAAATCATCCATTTGCTTTTAACCCAAAAAAGATTACTCCAACTTCTTCTTTTGCACTTTTTTTGGTGTAGATATTCGTTTTTCTTTTGGGAAAACAAAATTTAGTTTTCAGATCTTTCAAGAACTTCATTTTTCTTCAACCTATATTTTGATGGATATGAAAGAACTGACGAAAAAAAATCTATAGTAAGAAAAGATTAAAAGACTATTTTTGAAATATAAGGTATACTTTTGAGGACGTAGAATAATAATTCTGAGCAATGCTACTTATAAAACTTTAAGAATTATTATACTACATACAAAACTTCAAGTTTTGTACTATAGATAAAATTTTAAGTTTTATACTATATAAAAAACATTAAGAAAATGGAATTTGGAAAACCTTTGTGAAATCAACTATAAAATGTATATTGCGTTTTTTTTTTTTTTTTTTTTTTTTTACTTTGCTAGAAATTAGATTTGTCGTTGCATCCAATTTCCTTTAAAATAAAAATCAAGAATGATGTCATGTGATTTAAGTATCAGATGATGAGATTCAAACTCAATAAATCATCCATTTGCATTTAATCCGAAAAGGATTACTTTAACTTTTTCTTTTGCACTTTTGTGGTGTAGATATACGATTTTCTTTAAGGAAAACAAAATTTAGTTTTCATATCTTTCAAGAACTTCATCTTTCTTCAACCTATTTTTTGATGGATATAAAAGAACTGACGAAAAAAAATCTATAGTAAGAAAAGATAGATATACGCTTTTCTTTTAAAGAAAATAAAATTTAGATTTCAGGTCTTTCAAGAACTTCATGTTTCTTAAATCCATTTTTTGATGGATATGAAAGAACCCACACAAAAAAAACCTATACCAAGAAAAGATTGAAAGATTATTTTTGAAATATAGGGAACTTTTTTGAGGATGTGGAATAAAAATTTTGCGCTTTACTATACTACATAAAAAAAAAGTGAAATCAACAGTAAAATATGGGATTGAATTACTGAAAAGGGAATTTTCTACTGAGACTGGTGATGTAACAATGACATATTGCAATATGAGTATCTTTATAATAAAGTTCTTTATTTTTATCAGATTCAGTTAAACATTCTTGTAAATTATTGTTGATTAGGTTTTAGTGCAAATCGTCCAACAGCTGGTGTTGCATTGCTAAACTTTCCATGACGTCGCCTATTGGCGAGAACATAGGCGAGACTCTATCTCAAATTCTAATGAATTTTTTATTGTCTGAGCGAAGCGAAATCTTATACTCAGAGTACGTAACGATATTAAAAGTCAAAAAAATTCTTTCGTCAAGCAAATCTCAAAAAGTACTTCTCGGATTTTGATTCTGTTTGTACCAGTAGGTGCCTATAAAGGTAATCTAGTGAATGCACCTACTACGAAAAATTAGTTCCAAATAGTTTAAAAGTTACATTTAAAAAACTGATAAAAAGGCACAATTTATTTGCATACGTCACAGAAACTTGGTGTGCGTCATTTTTCAACGGCTTGATATTTTCATAGACAACCGAACCAGAACACATGGAGCAAATAGTAATTGTCTGAGCGAAACGAAGTCTAATACACATAGTACGTAACGGTATTAAAAGTAAAAAAAATTCTTTCGTCAAGCAAATCTCAAAAAATACTTGTCGGATTTCAATTCTGTTTGTAGTAGAAGGTACCTATGAAGGTAACCTGGTGAATGCACCTACATTCAAAAATTAATTCCAAATAGTTAATTAAAAGTTATATTAAAAAAACTGATAAAAAGCACAATTTATTTGCATACGTCACAGAAATTTGGTTTGCGTAATTTTTCACCGGCTGGATATTTTCGTAGACAACTGAATCAGAGAACATGTAGCAAATAGTTATCTGAGCGAAGCGAAGGCTACACATAGTACGTAACGATATTAAAATCAAGTATAATTCTTTCGTCAAGCAAATCTGAAAAAATACATGTCGGATTACGATTTTGATTGTATCAAACGGTACCTATGAGGGTAACCTACTGAATGCACCTTCTTTCAAAAATTAGTTCCAAATAGTTTAAAAATTATGTTTAAGAAACTGATAAAAAAGCACAATTTATTTGCATACGTCACAGAAATTTTGTGTGCGTCACTTTTCACCGATTGGATGTTTTCGTTAGATTTCCAAATTTAAGCACATGGAGCAAGGAAAATAAGCAAACAATTTTTAAGTACAATAGATTATATTTGAACTTAAGAAACAAACTGGAAAATAATTTTGTTGTTGTTAATTTAAAAGAAAAAAGCCTTAATTCTTAGTAACTTAGTATTAGTATTTGAGATTTTGCGATAATCTTTATAATAGCACTTAATAACCGCCATTAGCATCTTTTATATTTCGCACATGCAAATTGGAAACAATTATGTCGTGTTTAAATAAAATATTAGTACTACTTGATTATCGCGTTGATAAATTTCGCCAAATTGTACATATTGACATATTTTTTTATTTAAATAACGAGAAGAGAAATAAATTAGTAAAACATTGATAAAAAAATACAAATAAACTAGTTGGATGTGCCAATCCCAAAACTTTCTTCTATCTCATACATACATTTTAATATTTAAAAAAAAAAATAGTTACTCATTTTAATGCTTTAACAATTTTAATTCAATACCTTACCAACTTTGATTTTCATATTAAATTTCTGCTTCAATCAATTAATCGGAGTAAAAACGAATTTCCGTCTCTGCACGAGCCGATGGACAATAGAATGATAAGCAGTTTTTTTCAAATTCAGGTTGGACCTACTTGCCTTACCAAAAAATAATCATATACAAAAATGTTTAGTTCAGTTCTAGAACTAACTTCATACACTTTTATGTGGTGCAATATTGAAAATGGCATAAAATTCGGTATTGCAGCGCCCACTTCCGGCGGATTTTTTTCAGATTCATTGCAGCGCCCTCTTCCGGCGGATTTTTTTCAGATTCAGGGCGATTCACCTAGCCATAGCCATACACTTACACAAAAAATTTCGTTTAATTCGATGCATAACTTCATGTACTTTTGGTCGGTACAATATTGAAAATGGCACAAAAATCGCGATTGCAGCGCCCCCTTCCGACGGATTTTTTTTTAATTCAGGGAGGGCCAACTAGCCATAGTCATACAGATACAAAAAAATTTTGGTTCAATTCGATACATAACTTCATATACTTTTGGTCGGTACCATATTGAAAATGGCACAAAAATCGCGATTGCAGCGCCCCCTTCCAGAGAATTTTTTTCAAATTCAGGGAGGACCAACTAGCCATAGTCATACACTTACACAAAAAATTTGATTCAATTCGATGCATAACTTCATATGCTTTTGGTCGGTACAATATTGAAAATGGCACAAAAATGGCGATTGCAGCGCCCCCTTCCGGTGGATTTTTTTCAAATTCAGGGAGGACCAACTAGCTATAGTCATACACATACACAAAAAATTTGGTTCAATTTGATGCATAACTTCATATACTTTTGGTCGGTACAATATTGAAAATGTCACAAAAATCGCGATTGCAGCGCCACCTTCCGGCGGAATATTTCAAAACTGAAGGAGGACCTGCTTGCCACAGCCAAAAACATTCTCAAAAAATTTGGTTCAATTCTATGCATAACTTCATACACTTTTTGATGGTAGAATGGCGACATACAGACACACACACAGACACACACACACACACACAGACACACGGACAGACAGACATTTTGTAAAAACATGTTTTTTGGAATCTCTGACCCCTAAAACGTGTAAATCCGTTGAAAACCGGAAGTCGAAAAAAATTTCGATTACAATACTTTCTTCTATTGAAGATAGAAGAAAGTAAAAATGGGATTGTTGCGAAATCTCCTCCGATGAAAGTGACGTTTGTTTCTCGTCTGCGAGCGAGCGATGTATTTATAATGTGTTTATATGATGCTAAGTGGCAACTAGTTTCGTTGCCTTGACGACCAGTGTTTTGGAATGTTTTTAGTTTAGTCATAGCCTACTATAATACTACCAGCCGAGCCATTTCGCGAAAAACCGCCGAAAAAGTGAAGCTGGCAACAGCTTCAAACCCTGAACCATTTCATTGAACCACGTGTAAGTCCACGTGACGCAAACCCTGCCCAAATTAGCATTGAATAAGCTGCTTTCTGTTCTGTGCACATGTTTGTACACGTGTCATTGTTTTGGTTCAGGGTTTACATGATTGGTCTGATTAACTTGGGCAAGGTATCAGCGTCTGTTCTGTAAACAATCAAAACTTATTTGGGTTCAAAAATCTTCTAAATATTCTTGAATTTTCTTTTTAAAAATTTTATTACATACTTAGAATTATAGAATAAAGAAATATTGAATTCAAATTATTTACATACTATGTACAAAATGTATAATATGTACAAAATATAAATGCTTTTACCTTGATAATTTTTGATCATCATACTAAAAACTGGAAAGATGATCCTTTATGCATTTCTGCGTGCCTTTTCATAAAATTAACATAATTCTTCAATAAAACTCAAGACACGCACGACAAACAAAAAATATAAACATTCTCTCTCAAAAAAAAAATTCTTTTTCATTCCATCAAAAATTGATGCCAACTTTTTTATCTAAACTTTTAACTCATCTCGTAAGATAAAAAATATAAAAAGCAAAGCAGACGAAAAAACAGCTTCGCTTCCATAGCAACGAGTCGCGTCTTATAAATAAATTAAATATCACAATAACAAATTTGCAAACGATTTTCTGTGAATAAACAGATATATTAATTTATCAATTCCTAACATACTCCCACCTTTAATTTAGGCGGAAGCCAAATTAAACTTAAGATCACTTTTGATCAAATTAAACACTAATTCAAAACAAAAAATATAAAAATAAATAAAGATAATAACTAAGCAATAATAAAATAATAATGAAACATTTAGAGTTCTAGAAAAGTCATTTCAGGATTCTAGAAAAGTCATTTCAGAGTTCTAGAAAAAGTCTTTTCCCAGGTCTATTATTTACTGTTGCTTCGACATCAGAGAGGACAGTCGAAAAGTTTCAAAAGTTAGAATTGAAGCACCGAGTGTTCTGATTAAGGGAATTCTTAACACATATAAACAGACGCTCCCACCATCCACCAAGCTGCTGCTGGAGGGATGAACTTCCATTTAAGAGGAGACAGTTCTTTCGAAGAAACCATGGCCTTCCAATCCTGCATATAAATCTTCGAAATGATTGAATGAATCCTTCCGTTGAGAGACTGGATACAAGTTCCAAATGTATTGCCCTATATACTGCACATGTAAAAAGTACAACCCAAACTTTAGATCTTTGCTTTACGAAAAGAGGGCCAAAAATATCAGCTCCAACAATTTCAAAAACTTTGGAATCTCTGACTCGATCTAGAGGTAGGTGGATTGGAGGTGTAGTATATGGTTTTGCAGAGTATCTTTTGCATCTGTAACACTTAGACAATTGATTTCTAATGCTGCGTCTAGAAGAAATTATCCAATATTTTTCTCTTAAAATGGATCCAACTGTTTGAAGTCCAGCATGACCATTCTTTAAATGACATTCTTGAATCAGACAATTCACTACATGATGTTTCGATGGTAATAAAATTGGATATCTGAAAGAAAACTCGTCATCCCGCTCTAATATCTTTGTTTTTACTCTCAACAATCCTTCTTGATCTTTCATAAACTTTAATCCTTTTATTGCATCAGTAGTATTACCAAAACTTTCAGATTGTATTATTGACCAGAGCGACCTTTCTGCATCTTCTTTTTCTTCAATTGACAATTCTGATGGAAAACATATATTTCGATTTCTGCACTTCATTATGAATCTCTTCACCCAACATACGACATTAATAAATCTACCAAATTTTGAAATTCTACCATATATCATAAATTCATGTGAATTAGAACATAAAAGAGCAGGCACTGAAATTTTCTTCTTTTCCATCATTACTAATTCTTCGTTGGGGCTTGTTTCTGAATGTGGCCAATTTTCTTCTGATAACTTCAACCATTCTGGTCCCTCCCACCATCTCATCTTCAGCAGCTGTTTAGGACTACATCCGCGAGAAGGTAGATCAGCAGGGTTGAGATGACCAGGTACGAAGTTCCACTGTTGAGATTCGGAAAATTTACAAATTTCTCTAACTCTATTGCCTACAAACGTTCCCCATTGATCATTTCTTCGAATCCAAGCGAGAGCAGTCGAAGAGTCGGTCCAATACTTTACTGGTATGGAAATACAATTAAAGGCTTTCAAAACAAATTTAGTCAACCTTATTCCTAAAATACAAGCAAGATGCTCTAAACGTGGTATGGTTATATTTTTCTTTGGTGCAAGACGAGACTTAGCTCCTAAAAGTTGTACAAAGACTGCGTCTTTATCTTCACAACGTAAGAAAACTGCTGTTGCATAAGCTCTGGAACTTGCATCACAAAATGTATGAATAGACCATTTTTCTTTACAACCATATCCTACACGTCTATTTATCTTCACGTCATTCAAATACTTGAGCTCGCTATACCATTTTTGAAAATTATTCCGGATTTCCTCTGGAAGTGGAGCATCCCAATCTAATTTCGTTGACCAGGCGTCTTGAATTATCAGTTTGGCTGGCAACAATGCTGGGGCTAAAAATCCTATTGGATCGAAGATCCCTTGGGTTACAGCTAATATCTTTCTTTTCGACAGATTTTCTATCTCATCACTAAATTTATAAGCGATCTTCAAACTATCTTCCACTGTGTCCCACTTCAACCCTAAAACCGGAACTATCGTTGTTACATTTTTGCTGAGCACCTTCTTTTCGTTAAGGAAACTGCTGTCTTCACTTTTAATTGGTCCGAATTCCCACATTCTTAATTCCATTTTCGCATCAGCCATGATTTCTGTAGATTTTGAAATAAAATTTTCTAGTTCAGGCACATTGTCGACTGAAGTAACGCAGTTATCTATATAGTATGATTTCATAAGCTTCTCAGCTATCTGTTTGTTTTCTTCATCAACATTACTCAAATGATATCTTATAACTGCACCTAGCAAAAATGGGCTACAAGTTGCTCCAAAAACTACTCTATTGTGTTGATAAACTTGAAATTCGTCAGGACTCTTCCACCATAAAAATCGCAAGAAATGCCGATCTGATTCTTTGACTTCAATTTGAAGAAATGCTCTTCTTATATCGGCTACTACCCCAATAGCTTTCTCACGAAATCTTATTAACACTGCAGGAATTTGTTCGATGAGGTTTGGTCCTTTAAAGAGGCAATCATTTAAAGAAGGAGACCTCCCTACCTTACACGATGCATCAAAAACTGGTCGAACACTTGTAGTAAGACTATCTGGTTTGATGACGGGATGATGAGGTAAAAAATGTCCTGGAATCTTGAGTGCTTCATCTGGTACTTTACTTATAACGCCTTCTTCTTCCCATTCATAGAAAACTTTAGCATATTCTTCAAACATTTTCATTGATTTTAATTTCTTTGTTGAATTTATCAATCTTCGTTCAGCTATGTGTCTATTTGAGGGAATCTCACGTTTGCCGTTAATCCAAGGAAGACCTACAATATAGCGACCTTCTATATTTCTATCAACTTCTTTTATAAAATTATCATGAGCAAGTTCTTCTTCTTCTGCTTTAGACAAAGTTTGACAGGGATCTGTTATACCGATTGTCTCTAACTTCCATAATTCTGGAATCTTCATATCTTTTAACGCTAGGTTCGTGATAAACATAGTTCCATAATTTAGACAAGACTGTGATGTACTTTCTAAACGACCACAAAGTGTCCATCCAAACTTTGTCTCTATTGCTGTAAGACCGCTCTTTAACTGTTTTACTCGACCAGTAAGAAGTTGTCCGTAGTAATCGCTTCCAATCAAAATTTCAATTTTTGGACTTCCTGCTCCTAAATCTGTGATCCATAGTTTATTTTGTTTAAGCTCTTTAATTACTGATTCTTTTGGTATCCGAGGAATATAGTTACAAATTATATCTTGATCCAAAAGTTCTAAGACTTCTTTCGTTTGTTTCTGTCTATCAGAAGAACTTAACTCAACTTGGAATTTATTGTGAGATTTAGCTTCTGTTTGCGTACCACCAAACAAAGTGTGTACAATAGCTTCAGAAGAAATGGGATGTAAACCTAACTCTTCAGCTGTACCTTTTAAAATATAGCTCTTTTGCGACCCACAATCAAGTAACGCTCGTACTTTCTTTGTTATTCGACCTTTAATAACTATTTCTAAAGTCATAAGGGCTACTTCAGCAGAACACTGCTTACTTGCTATGGTGCTTTGAATAACTTCTGGGGTCTTAACTGTATTTTCTGGTTCTTTACACATTGAAATTTCAGGGCATAATAACTCGGTATGGGGTTTAGAGCAAACGTGGCAACGAATAAAAACTTTGCAAACTTTAGCGTGGTGACCAAAACGAAGACATTTTAAACAGCAATTTTTATTCTTAATTTTAGCCTTCCGTTCATTAAAGGAAAGAGATCTAGCCCTAACACAGTCCTTGCTTTCATGAGATTTACTGCAGAATAAACAAAGGCGTTCTTTTGTGCTAAATAGCCCTGCTGCAGTAGGTATTTTACTTTCTGCTTTTCTTAATTTTTCTTTAGGTTTGTCTTTACAGCTCAGCTCTATAAAACTCGATTTGGCTAATTTGAATCTTTCCTCGTTTGCAACTTCGTGTTTCAGAAATTCCATCAAACTTACTATATTTGCTTTTGTTGACAATGCATTATTATTACTAACAGTGTTTGATGTGATTGAAATATTATATCGCTGCCATGCTTTTAATACATCTTCCGATAAGCTAGATTCTATCATGGGATAGAGCCACGCCGAATTGCTTTCTAAACTTAAACCCATTGATTCTAACGATCTTAAATATGCCTCGACTTTCGTGAATAAATCTGATAAGGGAAGTTTATCTTTGCCGTGCGCCTGTACATTAGCTACAATCAATTTTAGGAATTCTCTAACGTACACTTCTATTAGTAAATCTTTCTTTCCAAAACGCTCTTGAAATGCCTCGACAGCTTTGGGGTAATTAACTGCGGTCATTGGATAGCTCTCTAACAAGTGCCTGGCATTGGTTCCAGGTTCTACCGATTGGATAAGATACTGAAATTTGTCACTATTATCCAAATCTATGTCTTCATGAATTTTCTGAAACTGGGACCAAAATGAAAGATAATTTATTAACTGCGAATCGAATGGCTTAATATTTAGTTTAGGTAATTTATAATGCTTTGATTTGGAATAACCGTGATCTGTGCTTTTTTCACTATCATCTTGATTACGTTTATTTGTACCCAATGCTTCGCTAACTTTACGCTTAATGGTAATAAATTGATCTGAATAACTTTCATTTTCCACAACTTCATTTTCAACAGCCTCTTCATCGCATTTATCATCATCTAACATGAGTTCAATTATAGCTTCATCAATAGATTTAATTTCATGAATCAAATTTTCTAATTTACTAAAATCGTCTGAAATTTTACCCTTATCTAATGACTCGCTATTAATTTCTT
Source organism: Maratus speculifer (assembly GCA_964019185.1). Classification (NCBI taxonomy): domain Eukaryota; kingdom Metazoa; phylum Arthropoda; class Arachnida; order Araneae; family Salticidae; genus Maratus; species Maratus speculifer. The sequence goes on along the minus strand of OZ025302.1, from coordinate 205,043,417 downwards.
CATTCAAAATATTTAAAGTTCTGGTAAATGACGCACGTAGCGGTGTACGCTTTTTCTTTAACTTATTCATCTTAGAAAAATTAAGTTGTAATGCACAGCTTATGAAAACACTATACGCTATAAAAACAATTCAATATCTCAACATTATTATTCAAATGTCCCTGTTCGGGCGCCAGTTTTGTTCTGTAAACAATCAAAACTTATTTGGGTTCAAAAATCTTCTAAATATTCTTGAATTTTCTTTTTAAAAATTTTATTACATACTTAGAATTATAGAATAAAGAAATATTGAATTCAAATTATTTACATACTATGTACAAAATGTATAATATGTACAAAATATAAATGCTTTTACCTTGATAATTTTTGATCATCATACTAAAAACTGGAAAGATGATCCTTTATGCATTTCTGCGTGCCTTTTCATAAAATTAACATAATTCTTCAATAAAACTCAAGACACGCACGACAAACAAAAAATATAAACATTCTCTCTCAAAAAAAAAATTCTTTTTCATTCCATCAAAAATTGATGCCAACTTTTTTATCTAAACTTTTAACTCATCTCGTAAGATAAAAAATATAAAAAGCAAAGCAGACGAAAAAACAGCTTCGCTTCCATAGCAACGAGTCGCGTCTTATAAATAAATTAAATATCACAATAACAAATTTGCAAACGATTTTCTGTGAATAAACAGATATATTAATTTATCAATTCCTAACAGCGTCCTCTGGCGGGAGACTTCATACATTAATCTCAAATAAACAGGCTTTTACTAGTATTATAGTAGGCTATGGTTTAGTTTATTATGGGAGTAGTTGAATTTAATGGATCTTTGGAATGCTATGTTAGTTGAAAAATAGTGGAAATACCAGAATGTCTGGTATTGTACATATTTGTAAATATTTCAACATATAGAATAAACTTATTATGAAACAAGAAAACCTTCTGAGATTGGAATAATTTTCTCTTCATGGAGCCCCAAGACGTGATCGTTTATGCTAGAATATAGCTGTTTATGAAACGCCATTTCACGCATTAAGGAATATGAAAATTTTTTTTTTCTGGAAATAATGATGAACACATTCATCTTTTAAAGAATTTATCTGGCGAATCCGGCGGGTTTAGAAATCGCGGCCACAATGATGAAATTTGAGGTAGGTTCAATTTGATTATTAATTTATAAATTTGCATGGAATTTTGTTTGAAAATAAATAAATAGAATGTTTTGGTTTCGTTATGAAATTTATTGTTTTAGTTCCGAAATTGATAAATTAATTATTTTAATCTCGGATTGAGAATAGATGATTATTGAAATTTAGTTTCGTTTGGAAATATTTAATGATATTATACTAGGAAATATTTTATTATATCGTTTTAAATATGGATCTGGAAAAAATAAAAAAGAAACGTACTTCCGTTCGAGGGAGTACAACGAAACTAATTTCTAAAATTGAATCTATTTTGAAGAATAATGATATGGAAATTTCTTTGAAAATAGAAGAAATTAAAGATTGTCAGGAACAAATAAATGAAAAATTTTCGGAACTAAAAGAGCTAGATAAAGAAATTTTTGAGCTAACGGATATTAAAGAGGTTGAAAATGAAGTTTCGTGTTGTGAAGAATATATAGAAAAAATTGTTAAATATCGAGGTAGAATGACGCGTTTTATAAAAGAAAACGACATTAAATCTAATAATACTACATCTAAGAATAAGCCAGCGATATGTAACAATGATCTTTCACACGCGATCTTGCATAACGAAACCAGAACAATTAAATTGCCAAAATTGAATATAGTTAAGTTTTATGGGGACTGTAGTCAGTGGCTAGATTTTTGGAACTCATATGAGGTTGCTGTTCATAACAACGACTCATTGAGTAAAATCGAGAAATTCACTTATTTAAAGACCTATTTAGGTGGATTAGCATTAAGTGCTGTTTCTGGGTTTTCGCTAACGAATGAGAATTATGATTCATCAATTCAATTATTGAAAAGTAGATTTGGGAGATCGGATTTAATAATTAGTTCCCATATGAATAAGCTTTTGCTTACGGAACCTGTAAGGAATTCTTCAAATGTAGTAGGGTTAAGAAAAATGTATGACGCGATTGAAGTACAGATCCGATCACTGCAATCGCTTGATGTTGCAACTGAAACATACAGTAACTTGTTATGTCCGGTAATTTTACAGAAAATTCCCGAAGATTTAAGTTTGAGTTATAATAGAAATCGGGAAACGAGTGAATTATTTGATATTAAGAATTCAATGGAATTTTTGAGAAAGGAAGTAGAATGTCGGGAAACATCGTTATTGTTAGCTAATTCTAAGGGTGGGAATGTAAATGAATCAACATTCCGTAATAAGGAAATAATTCAAAACAGTAAAAATAAATATTATTTGAATCAGAAAAGAAATGATAACACAAGGCTTTCTTCAGCCGCTGTCTTAACAACTGCTACGAATGAAACTTGCATTTTTTGTCTTGATAAGAATCACGCAAGTATGAACTGTCCTCTGACAGTAAATGAAAGAAAAAATTCTCTTAAAAGTAATGGTCGTTGTTTTATTTGCCTTAAACGAAAACACATCGCTAAATTTTGTTTTAAAAGGAATCAGTTATGCAAAATTTGTAAATTGCGTCACAATAAATTAATTTGCGACAAATCGCTGTCCTCCGTTAAAACTAATTCGGATGATCAAAATTCTGATTCGACGCCAGATATTGTGACGTCATTAGCTTCCACCAGATGTTTCAAAAATAAAAGGGAAAGAAAAGAATGTTCTCCTGTTTTGTTGCAGACACTCAATGCAATAGCAAAGGGAAACAAAAAATCTAAAATTGTTCGTGTTTTGTTAGATGGGGGATCGAATCGGACTTTTATTAAAAAACGGATTGTGGATTCCTTAGGTTTAAAGATCATAAAAAGAGAAACATTTCGAATTCATTCCTTTTCGGACAAACAAACGAAATCAAGTGAGTGTTATGATATAGTGGAAATTGAATTGGAAAATACAACAGACACTCATAAATGCATCAAAATACAAGCCGTGGTGATTGATAAGATTACGCATGGAAAAATTGAAATTCCTTCTCAATGGGTTAAGAATCTTGCACTACGTCAAGGAATTAAATTATCTGATAATGCAACTAATAAAGATATACACATTTTGATCGGTTCAGACTATATATGGGAAGTTTTGTGTGATAAAATTGTTAGATTAAGTGGATGTTTAGTTGCAACAGAGAGTTTGTTCGGATTTGTAGTTCAAGGTAGGGAAGGAAATTCGGAATCTAGAAATATTTTGGTAAATCATGCGATTGTTATGAGGGAAGAGTTAGAATATGAGAGAGTTAAAAATTTATGGGAATTGGAGGCAATAGGAATAAAACCAGATAAAGAAATGTCGCGATCATATTTAGACATTATCAATAAATTTGAACAAAATACCTTATATAAAAATAACAGATATGAAACTAGGCTATTGTGGAAGGAAAATTTTAAGGAGCTTAAAAGTAATTATGAGATTGCAGAGCGGCGTTTGATGAGCCTATGCAATAAATTTCGTGGCGATCCTGATTTGTACATTAAATATAAGGATATTGTTGAGGAACAGCTAAAAGAGGGTATAATTGAACAAGTTGAATGTCAATCCGAACTTGATAAAGATAAGGGATATTTTATGCCTCACCATGCTGTAGTGCGCGAATCTAAAGAAAGTACTAAAGTTAGGATTGTATACGGTGCGTCTTCCAAAAGTAAACATGAACAATCCCTTAACGATTGTTTAGATAGTGGTCCCAATCTTAATCCAGATTTACTTAAAATTATTTTAAAATTTCGCTATCATCGAATTGCTTTTTGCGCGGACATACAACGAGCCTTTCTTGAGGTCGGTATTGTAGAGGAAGATAGGAAATTTTTACAGTTTCTATGGTATAAGGGTGGGGCAGATCTCGATATCTGTGGCCGTGATGTCAGAATTCTAAGATTCGCCAGAGCAGCCTTTGGTGTTAAATGTAGTCCATTCCTTTTGAGCGGTACCATTAGACTGCATTTGAAGAAATATAAGACTTCGAATCCAGAGGCATATAACATTCTGAAAGAACTATATGTCGACGACCTAATTAATGGAACGGACACTGTTAAGAAGCCATTACGGTAACTAAAGGTGCCTTATCTATTTTAAAGGCAGCCAACATGAATTTAAGGCGATGGACTTCTAATTCGCCAAATTTAACTGAACAATGGAAGAATAATAACCTTGTCGTGAAGATCCTGTTGATTTTAATGTGTCCTTAAAGATTTTGGGTTTAATTTGGAATAATGTTTCTGACACTCTTAAAATGGAATTGAGTCCATTATTGAAAATAATAAAACGACAGAAAATACCAGTAGACAGACATGAATTACCGGAAAACATCCCATTCAGTTACATGGAAATCAAAGATGAAGACCTAGAATGGTTTCATCCAAAGAATTTCAGGATTGGAAAAGACATCTTGGTTTTCAGGAAGAAAATGTTCCTTTATGACTGCGACCATTTCACTCGTCATAATTACAAAACCCATCTAGGTGTAGAAGAAATGGAAAGCATTGCAGTAGCTGAAAAACCGAAGCCGCTTCCGCCTAAGATTATTCCTCCTCATACAGGAATAGGAGCTTGGGACGACTCACTACAGAACTGCTTATCCTTAGTTCCAAAGCCCGTTAAAAAAGATTTCAGGAAGGAATTTCATTTCAACCAAGTTGTACTGAGATTTAAAGCTCGATTGGTTTCTCTAACGGCGGATGATAACCTCAGACGGTTTGTGACCTCATTTTATCCGAGCGATGATTCTGTATCCATTAACGAAGAATCAGTTCCAAACTCAGATTTTCCTGGCAGACTCTTCTACAAAAAAGATAAGATACATAAGAAGCAAGTGGATCCAAATGTCCGACCAGTTTACTACCAAGCGGATGATGTCTATGTAGGAGTTCATATTCGAGCGTCCGGTAAAATATTTAAACTGAATGATGCTGATCCGTATGTTTTGACATTCATGAATGATCATCCCGAACTGTACTCACAGGAACTTATTCAAGCACATAAAGACGGAATGTTAGCTTTGCATACGAAACAAGAATATACCAAAGAAGAAGAAGATAAGATTGTTAAAAAATTTAAAGCTAAACCTGGCAGTCAAGTGATAGCTCCATTACCACTTAATAGAATCCATGAATCTAAACCGTTTGAAGTTACTGGTATCGACTTCGCAGGGCCTTTATCTGTTAAAGACAAAGACAAGGTGTACATTGCACTTTTCACATGTGCTGTTACTCGCGCCATCCATTTGGAAATCGTTAGTAGTCTCCACACTGAACAATTCTTGATGGCGTTCAGAAGATTTGTCTCTCGAAGAGGGATATGCAAAACTGTTAACTGCGACAATGTCAAAACCTTCAAGGCAGCTGAAAATGAACTAAAAACACTCTACGCGAACGTTGCAGATCCAAATGTCCAAAATTACTTTGGAAAAAAGGGCATAAAATTTACATATATTGTTGAAAGAGCAGCTTGGTGGGGTGGTTATTGGGAGAAGATGGTTAAGATGACTAAAATTATATTAAGGAAAATATTAGGGAGGGCTTATTTATCATTTGAAGAATTACAAACTATTCTGACCGAAATTGAGGCAATTTTGAATTCTCGGCCCATTACGTATGTATATAACGATGCTTCAGAACCATCACCTGTCACCCCATCACATTTTTTAATCGGGGAAAGGATAACATCTTTACCTCACCACCAGGCTGGTCGTAACAATGAGCAGATCTTCTCCAGCTCAAAAAGATTTTTATTGAAAAGATATTTGTATAGAGAAAAATTGTTGAACCAATTTTGGAAACGTTGGAAGGGAGAATATCTGCTCCAACTAAAAGGTATACATAATGTACATCCCATAAGTGAAAATTGTGAATTTAATGTAAATGATGTAGTCTTAGTAGGTGATGACAAGGTCCCGAGACATTTATGGAAATTAACTAAAATCACCGAACTTTTCAAGGGACAAGATGAAAAGGTCAGAAGTGTAATGTTGAAGACAGCATCAGGGTTTATAAAACGACCCATACAACTGATTTATAAGTTAGAACTTTAATTAATATATTATGATTTCTCTAAGTAAGTAAAATAATTGTATTTGTTATATATATTTACCTTATTATTGTTCATTATTGTTTGCATTTAATTTTGATGAATGCATTCATCGGGGGGGGGGGGAGGATGTTGCGAAATCTCCTCCGATGAAAGCGACGTTTGTTTCTCGTCTGCGAGCGAGCGATGTATTTATAATGTATTTATATGATGCTAAGTGGCAACTAGTTTCGTTGCCTTGACGACCAGTGTTTTGGAATGTTTTTAGTTTAGTTTATTATGGGAGTAGTTGAATTTAATGGATCTTTGGAATGCTATGTTAGTTGAAAAATAGTGGAAATACCAGAATGTCTGGTATTGTACATATTTGTAAATATTTCAACATATAGAATAAACTTATTATGAAACAAGAAAACCTTCTGAGATTGGAATACTTTTTTCTTCACGGATAAAAAACCACTTGATGAAATTTTAAACACATGTATCGTGCTTAATGCGATTGAATGCGACATTCACGATCATTCATTATTGGCATTTTAGCTTATTGTTTGGCGATACTTTTTTGGTCGACGGGATAATCAAATAATACCAAAAAAGAAACAATAGTTTAAGCGAAGAATAAACAGTTATAAATAATAAACGTAATAATAAATATAATAAAAAATACAATTATCACAATAAATCGTAAATCGTAAAACACTTATAGCAATATTTAAAAACAACCTTTTCACAAATTTGGAGGGGGGAAAAATCGCGCTAACGTGTAGCTTATATTTTTACACACAAATATGACACCTGTGTCATATTTACGAGTAAAATTAAGCATAAACGTTCATCAGGTTTGAAATATCAATTTCTGAAGCCCAATCTGGACCATGATTTATAAAGCGCCAATGTGAAGATATTATTTAAAAAGTACCAAGAAATTACAGCAGAGATAAAATATATGCATGGGGTTTGGCGAAAATTTGGCGAAAACAATTTTTAAATGAATTTCTATTATTTTAAAAAGGAAATAACAATTTAAAAAACACGATTAAATCTAGATTAAATGAATATAGAAAAAAATAAATAAGCAATTCATTAATAAACAAACAACAATAGCTGGGTCACCATGCAATGTAAATAGCTATATTTTGTCGCCAACACATGGAAGAGTTACATATCCTTTTTTAAATTTTTTGGGGAGGTTTTTTATTTTTTATATTTTTATTTATTTTTATTAAATAAATCAATGTGGTTGCGATCATCAGCCTGTGAGGTTGCCTTTTTTTTACAATTTCCAACAAAGCTGAAGAGTGTTTATGCATTCGGTTTGTCTATCCGTTTGTCCACGATAAAACATCCGCAAATATACACCGATTTATATGCAACTGGTAAACCTTAGTTAGAGTCCCCTAGGCATGATTGGTGTTGTATATGAAGTATATGGGATTAATATTTTATTTACAGGGACACCTAAAAGAATTTCATTACATTATGGTCTATTGGGGGAAATCCTTTGCATAGTATTTTAATGAAGTTACGCTATTGCAAATGTGTGAAACTTATATAAACCACTGAATTTCATTACGATTACGTTATAACAGGACATTCATAGCATTTTTAATCAAATTACTGAGACACACAAAAGAAATTGGTTACAATACTGTATTTGAGCTACAATTTCTGGAAATGCGTTTTCAATTTCGGCATGCTTTTTTAAATTTAACTTTTTTTAGGTGTGCCCTAATTAATATAAATATTTAATACTTATAGTCGCCGTCTGATCCGTCCGTCTGTCTGTCCGCATATAACAGCACAAAAGCTATCCTACCGAATCATTTGAAATTTTAAATATCTATTTGTTGCCGAATTTTGTTGAGTCTTTGTAAATTTTAACAAAATCGGATAAATAGTTCGAATACAGGAACAATCAAAAGTATTCCGTTACGTTACGACTGATGGGATGAAATAATTCCAAGTACTTTTTAATGATGTTAAACCCGTCGAAACATAATGAAATTGATATGCATTTATAATTAGCACTACAATATATATTTTGTAGAACATGCCGCGCAAAAAATATTTATTATTCATTTACACCTCACCACAAAAAGAATTCCATTGCAAAATAGTATGGGAAAACATTAACTTTTCAGCTTAACTAATCTAGGGATTTTATCATAGAATCCATTTCTCAATTGTCACTAGCAGGCCTTTTAAATAATAACTTTTTAGGGTAAAACTGCATAATCGGGTTCACATTGGCGTATTTAAGTCAGCATGTTATGCTGGAAAAAATATGTTCAGGTTTGTAAATCACTTATGATGACACCTTAAAGGCTCAATGCTTATGCTATATTCAGATCTCATTTGTACCTTATACTATAGGCATTGCCAGTAGTGTTGTAGTCGTTAAAAAAACAGAATATACGCTCAAAGCAGAGATTATACGCTGAAGTTGGAGAATATATCCTAGAATGTATATACTGCAGCTTTTTGAAAAAGAGGGCAAGGGATGTACAGTGGTTCTTAAAAATACAGAAAGTATACGGCGTATACCTCTGTAAACTCTCTACCACATTCATGATTGCCAATTCATTTTATTTTATGTAAGCAAAAGCGAAATACAGGTAAATTTCATAGGAATGGGTTTAAAACGAAAAAAAAACAGCGTATGTAGTGGCTAGCATGCACTACCCATTTAAATCAGATTGACCATATCTGGAACACACTTGAAACGACACATTGAATTCCTTTGTCTGCGTTTTCGGAATTTTTATATATCATTTTTTAAGAGGGAATACCCCAATTTTTCATCGAGAACCTCATCGCATCAATAGAAAACAGATGTAGATATTATATTATTATATATGCTAATTATTTTGTTCTAACTATCTAAGGGCACCACACACATATAAAAAATCCCTCATTCAAAATCTTGATTTGCGCCACTTTTAGGAACTAAAAGTTATGTGTATATGCATGACGTCATTTGAAAGAGTTTAAATTCCGATACAATATATTCTAGTGCTTTATTATTTGTATTACTTTTAATGTTTTGCGTACTTCAAATTTTATACCCATGCGTGGCTGTTTTGTATAGTTTGATTTCCTTTTTTTTTTTTTTTTTTTTTTTTTTTTTTTTTTGTGTATAAGAATTTTTATGTAATATTTTTCAATTGTAACATTCACTTTGCTCTTTTTTGTCATTCGAATTTGTGACAATATATATAATCAATCAAAGATATAGCATCTCTTTTTATTGTTAGCATTTTATTATTAAAACTGTGTTGTAAGCAATATCGCTCAGACTAATCCCTCTGAGGGAAGTCCTAGTATATATATTCAGTTAGACGTTGAGTTAAATTGTTCGTATGGGGTTTTGTTGTAAAGCACGAAACAGATGGTGGTGCTATTGTGTATTTAACACAATTTTTTGCAATATTTCTGTCTCAAGAACTAATGTAGTGACAGCTGAGTTTCACCACAAAAACGCCAAATTGTTAATGCTCTTCATTCCTTATTCCATATTTAAAAGTCAGATTTAGCTTATCTGCGATTGTTAGAACTATGAACGTTATTAGAATTCGTGCTTTGCTGTCATATAAAAATTACAAGTATGTTTAATACTTGGGAGGCGATCAACAATATCATTAATTTAATTTAATTCAATTTAATTTTGTTGTATTATATTGAACTCAGTATATTTTCATAAATTTAACTTTTAATTCTCCGTGACTGTGCACTACGATGACTTCAAATATTTCTTAGCATGTTTCTGTATACCTGTATCAGTAGGAAAAGAGTTAATGTCCATAATAACCATTTTAAATTTGTGACAGTTTTCCATGACTTTTTAAATATATTTAATATACTATTCTACATCTGTACCTTAGTAGGAAAACTGTCAATGACCAAAATAACCATTTTAAATTTGTGACAGTTTTCCATGACTTTTTAAATATATTTAACATACTATTCTACATCTGTACCTTAGTAGAAAAAGAGTCAATGTCGAAAATAATCATTTTAAATTTGTGACAGTTTTCCATGACGTTTTTAATATATTTAACATACTATTATACATCTGTATCTCAGTAGGAAAAAAGTGAATATCCAAAATAACCATTTTAAATTTGTGACTGTTTTCTATCACGTTTTTAAATATATTTAACATACTATTCTACATTTGTACCTCAGTAGGAAAAGAGTCAATGTCCTTAATAACTATTTTAAATTTGTAACTGTTTTCCATGACGTTTTTAAATATATTTAGCATACTATTCGACATCTGGACCTTAGTAGGAAAAGAGTCAATGTCCAAAATAACCTTTTTAAATTCGTGACAGTTTTCCATGACGTTTTTAAATATATTTAACATACTATTCTACATCTGTATCTTAGTAGGAAGAGAGTTCAATGTCCAAAATAACCATTTTAAATTTGCGACTGTTTTCCATGACGTTTTTAAATATATTTAGCAAACTTTTCTATATCTTTACCTTAGGTCAATCGATAGTTCAATGGTTTAGTATCCATGCATCAAATGTCCAAAATAATCATTTTCAGTCTGTGCCTGTTATCCATGATATTTTCAAATACTTTTTAACATGCTCTTCTATATCTGTACTTTAATAAGAAAAGAGTCAATGTCCAAAATAACAATTTTCAATCTGTGACTGTTAACCACAACAATTTCAACTATTTTTTTAACAAGCTTCTATACAATTGTATCTCGGCAGGAAAAGAATCAACGTTCAAAATAATAATTGTTAGTATGTGACTCTTAGGCTTGACGACTTCACATATCATTTAACACATTTTTATGTGTCTTCACGTTGCAAGAAAAGGATCCAAAATGTCCGAAATAACTATTTGTATTGAGTGCTTACCAAACCAGGACTCATAACTTTCTTAAAATTATTGCAGTCTTCAATAAAAAACACCATGAAGTTTTTTTTTTAATTTAAAATAGTTGTAGCAAATGAAAAAAAAATTGTGCGAGCTCCGCAAACGCTTAATAATTATATGTATATATGCATACATATAGTTATATATGTAATGTTATAGACTAGGATGCGGCAGCACAGACAATCACCTCATCGGGTTCACGGATGAAAATTTAGAATAAGTTAAATTCCGATTCGTGTATTAAAATGCAATCGGTCTGCCAAGTCATAATCTTGGTGAAAAACGCCTAAAAACCCGATATTAGCAGTTGGCTCCTAGGTTTACCACTGTGCTTTCCTGAACCCAAACGTATGAAAACATGGAGAATTAGGAGCAGAAAAACATAATGATAAACCTATGAGTCAACCGCTAAAATCAGGTTTTTAGGTATTTTCCACCATGACATGACTTTTCGGACCGATTGCGGTTTAATACACGAATGGGGATCTCATTAATCCTAGATTTTCATCCTTGAACTCAATGAGGTAATTGTCTGTGCTGCCGCGTCCCAGTGTATTAGTTAGGTGTGTAAGCAAATATGTAGTAGCCATATATAGGCTATGTATGTCATATGTATCTAATAATCATATCTATGCTATGTATGTCAGATGTATCATTATGTTATGTCTCATGTGTTACTGTAAGACCTGACAACTGATGTGCGCATTTAATGTAACGCACATACTGTTAGCACTAACTGTATGTTTAATCTAATATTATTATTAAACTGCTTTTCTTTCTTTTGAGTTACTTGTTAACTGCCACAAACATTCACCATTGAGACAGATTTTTTTTTAAATTTATATTTTGAAATATCCCAAAATGTAACTAAATTGAGCTGCCATTTTCAAGCAAATTTCTTTGAAAGTAATTGTTATTTTTATTTTCCGATATAAAAATTAAATTTTGCAATATTTAGAAGTTTTGTAGAAGTAATAAAAACAAAAGAGAACACGCATGTTGTTGTCATCGTAATATCTATATATTTAAAACACCTGGCTGTTTTTTTAGTCATCAGCCCTGTGCTTTCTACTGGCCCGATTTTAATAATTATTTTTTTAAATGAAAGTTGTTCATGTGTAGATGTGCCCATTCTGGCTAATTTTTTAATTATTTCAATTTTTATATTTTATTTTTAATTTTAAAAGCTTTTTCGTGACATTTATTCAAAACAGTGGCAACAGGTTAAACTTTTCATCTATAATAAAAATTTATTTTGCTTTATTGCTTTCCACCAATCAGGATCTCGATCTAATTGGTGAATGTGTCATCGCATTTCAAAGAAAAAAAAATAATGGTTTTCGTAAAATTCAATCCTAATAAAATGATTGTGCATAATTATTCACTAATCGCGGTACAATACACAGATTATTTGCTGAGTAATATTATTAAGTTTTATGTAAATAAAACAGTAGAAAATAAACTTTAATAAAATATGATATCTAAAGAGCGAAATTTTTTCGATGGAGATAATGTCATCATTCAGAGACCAGATAAATTTGTTCTATGAATATAATATATATTGTTATAGCTGTGTCAGTGATGATGTCATGTTCAGTGACTTTTATTCCTGCATTTAAATAAACAGAACTTCTTCTATTTATTTAAAGGTTCTTGGTATGCGCAAACGAAAATATTTGTATAAATTGCGCAATTTTCATTTAATTATAAAAAATATTTTATGAAACTAAAGAATTTTTAAATAACTGAGAAAATTACGCTTTTATTTCAGAAAAGATGCGTATTTCTGAAGGTGTAAATGATGTCATATTAGAAAAAAAAGAATAAAACCTGTGATATGCCGGTATTACGATATTTCTATTTTACATAATATCAAAAATTAATTAAAATCATTTCGTTGCATTAAGTTATTATTTAAAATAAAAATAAATAAAACGTTTTCTACATATTAATAACAAACACAAAATTTTTATTCTTTTTAATAACAAAGATATCGTTTTTCTCTTCGTTGTCATGACAATAATATTAATTTTGACAAGCTCATGGAGGCTAGAAACGAATAAATAAATTGAATTTATAACAAATGCTGTAAATGTGTTGTGGGTTGGTTATGCAGTTTAATACTCCCTGTTTCTATTATAATTAAAATGTTTTGTTGATATTATAATTATTGTACAGTTATCAAGCGATGTTTAAACAAAGAAAAAATAAACTATGCAGATATTTTTGAATTCGTTTTCTGAGGTATTATATTATGTTAACCTCCTGAATAATTTGGCTTTTAAATAATGTTTAGGGCTCTAGAAACCACATTAAAAAGATTTGTAGCTGAAGTTATGCACAACATAATACTTTATGAATTATTTTCCTTATTTTTTGTTATTTTCTGAATTTTGTGTATTTTTATCACGGAACATATGTTATCCCTATTTTAAGAGATGGCAATTGTTTATTTCGCTCAGTATCTTTTTGTGTGTATAAGACTGATGTATATCATATCTAATACATATTCTTTTCCGTCGAATTTCGACGGGTGTCGCCAGTTCACTTCTAAAACAAGCAACCGTCCAACATAGAGCCTGTGAAGGAATAGGTCCATAGGAATTTGTGGCGATGATGAAAATGTCCACAATAAAAATAAATAAATAAATAAATAAAAGAATTCTCCAAAATCAAACTAGACGTTGGGGGGGGGGGGTGCACTGCAATACTTACCTATCACGGATATGCATAGTATAAAATATAAAAATAAATCATTTGGAAACTATACACAAAGTGAATTGCAATTCCAAAATAAAATTTAAACGCATTTTTAAATAGTTTTAATACATAGTAATGCTCAAATACTGAATTGCGGATAGTACTTAATCAGTCGACAAACTTTGAAAAGATTACATAAATTGCCTAACTACTTTCAAAATTATACAAATTGGCATGATTTTTATTTTAAATAACGAATGAACTTATAAATTAATAAAAGGCTAAAAAAAAAGCTAAAAAATGTCGAATTAGAAGTCACTTGATGGCGTAACAAACAGGTGTAACGTATTTAATGTCCAGTGAATGTTATATTTACTGCAAGCCATTATCAGCATTTAATCTTATAGTTTAACGATAAGTTTTTGGTCGAAGGGATAATCAACTAGTACCAAATTGCATAAAAGAGACATCTTTATAACTCCAAAAATTGTAATCATATTAATCAACAGTTTACTGCGTCGGATTAAGTGTCTCACTTTCAATTAAAATATATCTTTGAATAGTAATTTGAATGAAATACAAAGTCATGAAAAATTGAAAAGTGTGTAAAATACGATTACAAATATCTTGGCAACTCGTTTTCCGATTGACTTCATTCTTTAAGCAAAATTTATGTTTTTAGGTGTGTGTTTGTAAAGATTTCGTATGAAATACTACCTATTGCGGTTGCTCCTATGTTGGAATTTCTGAAATTTTTTTTGCAGATCTACGCCTATCATGACCCCTAGACCCCAAAACTACCACTAGTACAAAAGTTTATCTATCTATCTAACAGTCCATATCATTTTTTTATGGACATAATAACTTCTCTAATTCTGCTCAAATCTCTTTCAAACTGATACATAAAATTAAGGGGCATAGGATCTCGGTCGAGTTCGTCATTGGGCAAAATAGGAACAAGAGAGGGGCAATAGGGAGGGGTTTTGTGAAAATAAAAATAACGCCATAACTTCTTAAATAAAATAGATATCGAATCAGTTTAAAGTTTATAAAACTTCTAAGAAATGGCTAAAAGTTTATGCATGACAGATATTTTATAAAATTAAAAATGGGCTCAAGAGGCGAAAAAAAAAACCAAAAAAAAACAGGGTTTTGGGGAGAAAAAAATTCATAACTTCGTCAATTCTCAAGATATCAAATCCAATAAAATTTTTTATAAATGTTCTAAAAATTATCTATAATTTCTGTATTTACAAGTTTTTGATAGAAGCAACTTTTACCGATGAAAAAAATTAAAACCCAAAAGAAAAAGGAGGGGGGAGAAAAATATCCATAATTTCGTCAATTCTCAAACTATCAAATCCAATTAAATTAATTTTAGATCTACTCCATAATGTCTACAACATTTATACTGACAAGTTTTTTGTAGAACCAATTCTTATAGCAAAAATAAATTTAAAAAAACCCCTCAAATCCAAGTTACTTATATTCTGACTCATTTTTAAATACATTTTTGATTTTAAACGCATCCAAATGGCAGGTTCTCTTATTTAAGAACTATATAATGTGACGCATTGACCAGTTTCTTGATAAAACCAGAATAAATTTTAAAAAATGCTGCCAAAAAAGGCATTTTGAACTGAATTTCCGAAGTGATTGAGATTGAAAAATTGAGGAAGTACTCAAATAACAAATTGCTCATTTTAGGACTCATTTTTTAAACCAATTTTGTCCTCAAACGCATCCAATTGACAGGTTCTCCTATTTAGAAACTGCATAATGTGCCATATTGGTCAGTTTTTCGGTAAAAGTAGAATATATTTTTAAAAAATGTAGTCAAAATAACCATTTTGAACAAAATTTCCCGAAACGATCGTGATTAAAGATTTGAGGGTGTTTTCAAACAATATATTTTTTATTTTATGACTCTTTTTTAACATTCTATTTTTTCTTGTTAAAATGAGCACTTAACGATATTTACCTCCGTTTATAGGCCAAGTCTACAGGAATTTTTCATTACCTTTTATATTAACTCCTCCAAATAAACAACATCGAAAAAATTTATGCATCTTATACGAAAAAGAATATATTGAGAGTTCGAAAAAATATATCCGGATAATTGATGTGATTAATATTCATTAGGCTCTTACCATTATTACATACAAGTACACACCAAATTCCAAGTGTCTATCACAGTTTGTTCGGGATAAAGCGTTTTCAAACACACAGACAGACGACCGGCAATTTTTTTCTAAAAATATGTTTTCAGAATCTCCAGTATCAAAAATGTGTAAAACCGTCAAAGATTTTTTTTTTAAAATCGATTACGAGATTTACCCTATACTACGTGTGATGGGTAAAAAAAGCGATTTTTTTACGCAAATGGCAGTAAAAAAAATAAGTAAAAAAAAAGTAAAAAAGAAAAGCGTAAAAAAAGCTTTGTAATACCCGTTCGAAAAGAAAAAAAAAATAACTTTCTTGCGTCACGTGACCTGAGCTTTGCTGAATTAAAAATGTAGCTGTAGTATTTTTCATTTAAAAAAATCTGGCAACACTAGTTCTATTAAAAAAAGTACTATTCGAAATTCGAAGGTGAGCAGTGAGTTCATGTCTTGGTTTTGGTTGTGTGTGCAACTAGAATTATGTAAAAATGATTTGTAAATATTTTATGTTTGTGTACTGTTTTACGTGTTATGAAGAAATAAAAAAATATATTAAAAGAAGATCGTCGCCCCGAGAATTTATATTTAGATAAGCGAAGCTTCTTTTTCTTGTAAATATGTAATGCTAACCTGAGAGATATTAAAAAAAAAAAAAGTAAAAAATGAAAAGGCCCTTGCCCTTTTCATTAACCAACAAACTTTTATCCAGTTCAATAAGCAATTATTCATTATAAAGTGAAGAAACAATAAAACTCTTGCTTCTATTTTTAACTACGTGGATATGAAAGAGAAATCAAATAACTGTATGTTTGAAGCGGAAATTAAAAGCGAAAGAGAGCATTTTGAAAATATTTCGCAAGTTGACAAAATGGCTAATACTTGATTTTTGGAAATAAACTACTGGCGATTTACTGTCAAATATTGAATCGTTCGAAATGTCATTTTTTTTCTATTGAATATCAGTGCTTTTGCAGTTTTGAAGAAGACTTTTACCAGATTTCTATTGTAAAACTTTATTTTTTTTATTTCTTACTCTATATATATATGCAGAGCTGCCAACTTCTATGACTTTTTAAATCACATAAACATGTTTAGAACCACAAAATTGTTTTAGTAAAATGTATGCCAAATGTATAGAATGTTATGTATCACATTACATATTGTCATTTATTAAGTAAAATTTTTGTTTTTATTATGTTTATTTAACTTTAAATAGGTGTATATGTTGGCAGCCATGTATATGTATGTGTGTGTGTGTGTATGCTATCGGATTCATCTTTTGTAATTGGGTTGCATGCATATTTTAAAAATATTCATGCTGAATGATTACTTTAAAATACATATATATCAGCTCAATGAGATACGCTTTTCAAACAAATATCATTGAAAGTACTTTTTTGTGTTTCATTCGACGTTGGAAAAATTGAATGTGTGATGCTAGAGCAGTAAAAGTGAAATTTATGAGTGAAATCATTTTTCCATAAATTTCATGCCAGAATTATTCATGGAATGTCTTTTCCTTATAATAGAGCGTCAAGTGAAAACTATTTCATCTACCGTAATTCGGATTCACACAAGCTTTAAAATATCCATGTCTGAAAAATACTTTAAAATGCATTAAAACTTACAAAAATGGGATACAATTATCAAGCAAATTTCATTTGAGAATACCTTTTTCTATTCGACAATGTTAAAAAAAGGGAAATTTTTAGAAATAAAAAAATATTCAGCAAAAGCAAAATTTATGGATTACGCCGTTGTCATCATCAGTATGATTTCAGCATTACTAACTGACATGCAGAGCCTGATTACTAACGGGGCACTCTCCTACCAGTAAAATTTTATGGAAAGTTTCAACTTGTTTAAACGCCTTTTTCATTCGAAATTACTGTCATAAATAAGGGAAAAAATTCTATTTCTTTTTACTGGTAGGAGAGTGCCCCGTCGATAATCAGGCCCTGCTGACATGTTATTGCTTTAAAATTTAGATAGCTAAAAAGATAGCATGCTAAAGGGAATTTCACTAAACTCTAACAAAAACTGCTACGCTGCGCTATTTGGTTGATTTTATTTTTTCGCATTGCCTTTAAATTAATGCCTTGTTCTATTACACCCGCTAAAGAAAACGCGTTTTCTGACGTTCAAAGTTGAGGGATTTTGCTATTGTTGTGACATAGTAACGTCATATTTTCCATATTTTCATATTTTATTTTTTTATCTTTTAAAGACGAGAATGCACAAGCCTCCATTATTGTGATTGTTTTTTTTTTTTTTTTTTTTTTTTTTTTTTTTTTTAAATCTGGAATGTCCTGATGTTTAACGAGGGAAAAGTCAGGTTATTCTTGCAAATTTTTAATAATACAGGGTGTCACATACTGATGGACTACATTTGTAAGATATCCGGCTGGAAGAATGCCAAGTGAGTTCCATTCATACTGAAGGGAGAATAACTTCTGAGGCCGTGATTATTTTTACGTTTTCATTGATATGGTATTAAATATTGTTTTCTGTTTTCAGTTCTCTGTAAAATTTTATTTAAAATTCAATAGATTGTGCACCTTCTACTAGTTCTTGGAATAAGCCTTTCCAAAGTATATACATTTTTCTGCATTTTTTTAAATTTTATTAAAAGCATGTCTTTATATATATATTATTCATGGCTAAAATGCAGATTTAACAATTACTTGGTATCTGATTTGGCGGCAATGCGTGAAATTCGCCAATTCTATCAACATAAATATTAAGATCCAAAGCAAAAAAATAATATAAATAAATAATGTAATACACAATGTAGCAAATAATATAAACAGTAATGTAAGTAAATAATGTAAACAACTATTTTACTCCAATTTAGAGTTTTTTTTTTAATTGCGCCAAGCAGTAGTTAATCCTCTTCTAAAATTGTTAATTCTAAAATGATTAAGTTACATTATATTGTGAAAAAAATTATTACGTTTTGTTTAGTAACTATTTCTTTAAATAATATTTCTTACTGTAGTCTTTTTATAGCTTATTTTAATATAATAGAGTAAATAATGTAAGTAATATAATATTTAAAAAATTAATTCAATGACAGAAACAAAAGCGTATTCGCGAAAATAGTACGGATTTCACCATTTCCGACTTGGACTAGCCCTTTTCGCCCATGCGCATTTTGCTCCAGGTTTTTGTCAAACGTGGTACATTAGTACATTCCAATATACAAATATTTAAATAAAGTTATCTATTAGCGGCGCTCTTACAAAATATAAAAGAAAAAAAATTTAAGTGAGTAAATTTCACTGAAGATTTTATCAAGAATCTGAAAGTATATATCTTTTTTCAAAAATATGCCAAACAAAGAGGCTGTCGAGTGAATATGCTCTGATTGAAATGTCACCTTGATCACCTGGATAAGTTTATAGGTGCATGCAATAAAATTACAGTTACAAGAATAATTTTAAACGGTGATTTACGTTCGAGACATCTAATTTTAATTGCGTGAATTTTTATTCACATTACCAACAAGGAAAAAAAATTCTGCCGGTTCGGCCTACAAGCAGAGATAAAGTGCGAAGTTAAATACAAATTTCACCAACAAAAAGTAATGAAGATTAGAGACAAACTCTATTTCTTTACTAAGAATGAGCTCTAGGGACCCAAACCTTTCCTAAAAACACTAATATACATGCATACACACATGCATATACATGGAATTATACATGGAATATATTTTAAAATTACGAAAAGAAATTCAGAGAACCTCAAAAAGTTAAAATATACCAATATTTCCATAATCGGATTTTATCATGTTTCGATACGTTTTTTAAAACTCTTCACGTCGAAATCTTCTTATAGAAAAGTTATGAGGTAATATTCACTTTTTTTTAGATTCGTCTAACTGTTTATTTCATTATTTTGCGCGTAAAAGTCTTGCAATAGAATAATTGTTGTAGTAATAATACTGTGTGTAGTAATGCTGTGGTTTTTTTTAATTGTTGGCAACTGCTAAAATGAAAAATGTTTATTTTTTCTGTCATTTTTCTGCAAGAGGTCGATTTATCAGAATCATGTTGAGATGATATTCAAAACTTTTACCCCTCTCTTTTCAGCGCCCTTGGGTCGATTTTGACCATTTGAAAGCCCTACCGAGGTACTAGCCTTCTCAATGTTTTCAGCGAGTTTGAAGATGATCCGTGCATAATTATGACTTTTATCGAGCGTACAAAATATAGTACATACATACATTTGTGTGCAAAAATTAAGGACGGAACAGATAAATTTGCATTAAAGCCGAAAAAGGCAACCGAACGAAATGAAAGAACAATCCGGAGATAGATCTTAAACAAATGCAGTTGGACATGCCCATATGTGGAATATGGTGTAAAAGGAAGAGGTGTTAAGAGAGATAAAGCACAAAGGTGGTGACCGTTCAGAAATTTGGTGAAATCTATTGCACTTTGTAAAGTGATTTCAGCGATGTTGTTTTGCTACTATTGTTTTACTACGATGTTGTTTTACTACTATATATACAAGAGACAATCCAGGTGATGTCATCTGGATGACTTTTCATGAGCTCGAATAATTTGGAAGTTGTAAGAAGATCGAAGTGTGACAAGTGTCGCACAAGAGTTCCTTATCGTTCACAACATCGTTTTACAAGCCTGGAGTGCATTTCATATGAGGATATCAGCTGTCCGAGTATTCAGCAGTGGTCGCCCACGAGCAACAACAACAGCAGACGACCGTTACGTTGCTCCACAGGCGAAATTAAACAAGCGGCAGGCAGCTATAGATATCGCAAGGCAGATTGAACAACTACTAGATGTCGGATATCACGTTTTACATTGGCTAAAAGGCTGCACAATGGTGGTCTATATGCACGACGTCCAGTACGGCATGTACCATTAACGCCTGCTCATCGGAGACGCCGTTTCTGAAGTGCCAGAAACACAAAAAATGGACACAACAGGAGTGGGCTCGAATACTCTTTACGAATGGGAGCCTATTTAGTATGACGAGTGATTCTGGACGTTTTCGCATCTGGAGAGAGCACGGAACACCTAACCCCCACTCCTACATCATCGAAGGTACCATTTTGGGGGTGCCGCAGTTTTTGTTTGGGGTGGTATCATGCTTGGTAGCCGTACAAACCTCCATGTCTTCCAAAGACGTTCAGTATCTGGTGCCCACTATTTCGCCGTGATTTTCTTGCCTCACATGCGTCTTTTTAGATGTGTTATGGATCCAGACTTCCTCTTCACTTACAACAAGGCTCTTCGTCATCTTACAGCGGTTATCGAAGAACTATTGTAGGATGAAGATATTCAACGCATAGATTTGACTGCAACATCTTAGTGTTTGTATTCCATAGAACACATGTGGGGCCTTCTCTGGATACGCTTGGCATCATGTGACCACGCGCCAGAAACGATTCCGGAGATGAAATTGGCGTTACAAGGGAAATCAGACTCGATACTTCAACAACTCCTAGACAACTTCGTCCTCAGCATGAACAGACATTGTAAATCCTTCATCACATTCCGGTGTGACTATATCCCCTATTGGAGACTAAATCATTCCTGCCAAGTGCCTGTAAGAAGGACGCTTCTGTTGTCTCTTCATTTATGCTCTAAGTGACCTTTACATTAAAGTGCTTAGGTATTCTTTGGATTCTTTGTTTAAATGTTTTTTAACATTTGTTCCACATTTTCATATCTTGAAGATCTTATGTAATAATTTTGGTCGATGTCGAAAACTTCTGTGCGACGTTACATTCGAAAAACCCTCTCGTCCTACATTTTTGCACACCAGTGTATATACCGGGTGTCCAGTAAATAACTGACCCATTTTGAACTTAAATAACAAATAAACGGTTTGAGATAATAATGCGCGGTTTGCGGTATTGTTATTAGAAAACCAATAAGTTTTTAAACATGTACTTTGTTAATATAGTTCAAATTTCGGAAAAAAATATCGCACTGGCGGTAACAGGCTGTTTGAATACATACATGACTCTAATTTTCATAAATATGAGATTTTCAGCTGAATCTGAATCTATATGTTGTCGAATCTGAATCTATATTTTGAATCGACTCTCCACTCAGCTTCAGAAATAGGGTACGCTGGTTGGAAAATGATTTAAAATAATATTTATGATTGAACCATCTGTATTATACTTCACCTCCCCAGTCTTGAGACTGAGATATTATTTTAAATATTATTATATTACATTAACAAAAAGCATATTTTAAAATTTATTTATATTCTAATAACAATACAGCATGCTACGCATTTTTATCTCAAACAGTTTTTTTTTTGTTATTTACATTCAAAATGGGTCAGTCATTTACTGGACACCCGGTACATACATATCAACTTTTTAGGTGGGAATGGTTTTGAATTCTCGGGATTATATAATGAAAAGTTATGAACTTGGTTCGTACGGGTACTGTTATTTTCCAGGAGATATACCTGTATTTCTTTATAGAAAATAAATGTAGTTCAAAAGCGCGGAATTTCATCTCATTTAAACGTACATTTTCTGTAAGAAAATATAGGCACAGAAGAATTTCGTGGTCATGAAGTTCTAGGACCCGTACGAAGCTTGATGAAGGAATTTTTTAAAAGTCGCACTATTATAACGACTGTTAAATGTAGTATTTCTAATGAAATCTACCTAAAAATATTCAGCTAAGGCTCCAACTCAAACACAAAACCAGAGATCCAGGGTTGAACACTGAACTGGATTTTTTTCACTCTGTTGATTTTACGCTTTGTTAGCAATGTTGATAAATATTCACGTAATGAAAATTAGAATAAACCTTATTCATAACGATTCATCATTATTCATTTTTATTATGAATATTATTAAAAATTTGTGTAGATGGGTTTTAGCAGAAACTAGAAAAAAATCTTTACACAGGGAAAAAGTTGACTGGCTGCATTTTAATGTAAGCATATCTCTAATACTAGAGTCGTTTCTAGAAAAATAAACTTGAAGATTTTTACAAAGACGTAAATGTTCCTTTTTTCACCAGATAATGATAACAAACAACGTCTGTAATTTCGTGAGCAATTATCTGCTATTTCATCAGGTGATATTAACAGAGAGTTATCTGAGGAAAGGTAAAAACATTTTTGTAATTAGCATTAGATTTTTTATTCACAATGCAATTAAATAGGACAAGATGTAGGAATCACCCCAAGCAACAAAAAAATCCTGTTATAATTTTAAGAGAAATTGCTGGAAATTCGGGCGCCTTTGGGTAGTATTTTTCGCTGCTCTAACAGCAAAAATTTTCTTGGATTTAATCTGTCATTTCATTGTTTACAGCAAATGTTTGTAATCAGGCACTTTTTTAACAGCAAAAAATTCTAGAGTCAAATTTGATGGCAGTTTTATGTTAATCTTGTGCATGTTGATATTTTGGCATTACCTTTGTTTTTAAAAATCATTATTTTAAATACAGTTGGACTACTGTATGACTCCAGGGATCGGGCGCTTCAAAGACTTTCAAGATTTTTTTATCAGATTTTTTTGAAAATTATATTTGACTTATTTAATAAAAAGTAATTCTATCTTCAGATGAAACAACCAGAACTTTATTCAATTTCTGGTACTGAAACACCCAATATATCCCGAATCCGTCGATGCGTAGACAGTAAAAAAAAAAAAAAAAAAAAAAAAAAAAAAAAAAAAAAAAAAGATTACTAAAATTTTTCTAGTAGACTTGTATTCTAAAAACTTTACATATAACGTTAATAGCAAAATTTCACGTAACCGAGGAAGGCTACATGAGTTTTTGCTGTATCCTTTTCATGAAATGTTCTTGGAATACAAATCTACTACAGAAAAATCTAAGTAACTGTACATATTTTTTTTTACAGTGTACATTGTAAAAATTTTTCTAAAGATACTAAAAGTTTTCTGGGAAACAGGGATTCCTAGATTTTTTTTAATGTAACGGGAACAGCAAAAATTCTTGTAACAGGTGCAGATTTGCACTGAAAATCAAAAAATCTGTAAGGTTACTAAGAATTTTTTAAGAAACTGAAATTTCAAGAATTTTTTATGCAACTGGAACCCAGGTTACAGATAAAATTTTAGTAAGAAAAAAATAACTGTAATTTTAGTAGACTCGTTTGTAAAGTTACAGATCTCTGTAACTTTACAAAAATTAGTTTTGTAGATTTACATTTTTTCTTGTACAGTGTGCAGATAAAATATTAATAACCACACAGATTTCAGCAACTTTACATCTCTAAGATTACAGATTTTTTTTTTTTTTTTTACTGTGTACGGATCTTGAACGTTGAGCAATGTTCGTAAAATTCATAAAATAAAGGCCCATATACAATATTTCTAATAAGCAGATGAAACCACAGTGTGTCCTAAAATAAAACGCTTCAACAGCTCTTTCGTGAAAATTAGCATTAGTGGCAGCTTCAATTTAATATGCTGTAAAAAAAGAAAAAAAAATCTGTAAAGTTATTAAACCTTTTATAAGAAATTGGAATTCCTAGAAGATTTTATATGGCAGTAACAGAGTCCGTCACATGAATTTGTGCTGTTGCCATTACATAAAAAATTCTATGAATCCTACTTTCTTAGAAAATTTTAGTAATTTTACAAATATTTCTTTTTATTTTACAGTTTATATTTGTAACGCTAACAAAAACTTTGAAAATTAGCAAAGAGTATCAAGTGGATTTTTTTTCTTTTTCATCTTTTCTATCAAACTTTTTTTGATAAGATAAATTAGCTACAACATACGAAAAGAGAATTTAATTTCATATGAAACTGATTGGAGCAAACATGTGAATCCTTGCTAAAATATTCGATAATTGAATCAGCATTTTTCTTTTTTAAACTTTGAAAAGACCGCTCACGGTTTCCTAACTAGTTGAAATTCTTTGAGGCTATCTCTGTTCGATGATTTATTAGGGGGAATATATGTTCCTGTAGAGAAATTGTATAATCGCCGTTTTATTGCAGTGGCTATCTTGTGAAAGTAATTTAGTTAAATTGTTTTTTAATTCTTACAAAAAGACAGAGTAGTTACTTGTCAAAACTTCAGAATAGCATCAGATAAAAAGACAAGATGCTAGTGTGTATTAAGCCATGCAAACAATTTTATTAGTCAGTAAATGTAAAACTATTTGGATGTGCCAATTCCAAAACTTTCTTTTATATAATACGTCCATTTTAATCTATACATATAATAAAACAGTAGGACCCGGTGTGTCTGTACATTGAAGATAATTGACAAAAATGGAGTCAGGGCGATAAAAGAAAACCAATGAAACACAAAAAAAAATTTTTTGAATTTTTTGTCTGTCTGTCTGTCTGTCTGTCTGTCTGTTTGTTCGAGGTTATCTTCGTAACTACTGAATGGATTTTTATGCGGTTTTCACTAATGAAGAATGCACACTCCCGGGCAGTGTATAGGCTTTGTTTCATCAAAATCGGACAACAGACAAAAAAGTAACAAAAAGAAACAAAAGAAACTATTAGGTGCGCTGCTCACGTTTTTTAGTACATAACGTTTTTTAGTACATATAAAATCCAATAGATGTCACTGTGCGATTTTAAAACGCGCTATCGTTATGTTTTCGCCAGTCTACTTAAGTATGAGAAAGTTTCAAGCTGGCTGTCGTTCCATGTGGTTTAGTCGGTAGAACGTCAGTGCGCCATACTGATGGCCCGGGTTCGATTCCCAGCATGGAATTTTTTTTTCACTATGTTGGCATTAACGCCTATAAGCAATTAAAAGAATTTGAAATATTGTATTCAAGGCGAATTTTCTCTCTGGGAAAATTTCCTTGCATTAATATGTCAGTGTAATTTTTTTTTCGATTTAATTTTTTTTTTCGAAACTTTGTTTTTCTTAAAAAATTACAGTAAATATTTGATATTTCCCAACGTTTTTTGAATGATCGACTTGCTTTTTTTTTTTTTTTAATGTATGTCTGAACCTTATCTAACTACTTCTTCAAGATTTCTTTAGATAAACCGACCAGCGTAGCGGGCGAAGGCCGCTAGTATTTCATAAAATAGTTACACATGTTAATACTTTAATATTATTATTTCAATACTATACCAACTTTGATTTTCATCATAAATTTCTCCTTCAGTCAATTACTCTGAGTAAAAACGAGTTAATATAGATCATGATATTTATTAAAATCAGTAGTTTTTTCTTAATCTGTTATCATCAGAAATTTTTGATAGCCGTTTTAGCAGAACGCGAGATCCCGTTTTTGTATGAGCAGATGGACAATAGAACGACGAAGAATCGAGAAAATGATACAAAAAGCGCAATCGTAATGCTCCTTTTCCACGGACTATTTCCGAATTCAAGGAAAGTTTGCTGGTCATAGCCAAAAACATACACACAAAATTTGGTCCAATTTTATGCATAACTTCATACACTTTTCACTGGTGCAATATTGAAAATGAATGAAAATTGCTATTGTAGTGCCCCCTTCCGGTAGATTTTTTCAAGTTCAAAGAAGGACCAACTAGCTATAGCCAAACCTTTACACAAAAAACTTGCTTCAATTCTATGCATAACTTCATACACTTATCCATGGTACAATATTGAAAATGGCACAAAAATGCTATTACAGCGCCCTCTTTCAGTGAAATATTTGAAAATTGAAGGAAAACCTGATGTTCACAGCCAAAAACATATGCAAAAAATTGGTTCAATTCTATGTACATCTTCATACACTTTTTGATGGTACAATGGTAACATACGGACTCGGACACACAGACACGGATAGACAGGCATTTTGTAAAAGCATGTTTTTTTTGGAATTTCTGATCCCTATACAGTGCAAATCCGTCGAAAAATGTTCGATTACAATACTTTATTCTATTGAAGATAGAAGAAAGTAAAAAGTAAAGTGTTCTGTAGAAAAAATTATTTTTTCTATATATTTTTCATCAAATTTAAATATTTTGCATACCATAGACGTTGTCTTAAGCGCAACCTTCAGTGCGCATACCATAGTTTTGCTATCCCTGATTTATCGAATAAAATCAACTTCTGTTTGTGTTTTTCCAATTTCTTTTTGTGAAATAAAGTAAAACAGTAAAGTATTTTTTTTTTCTTCATTGACACCACTTCAGTTAAAGAATTTTTTGAAAAGATGAAAAAATACGATCAACGATACGAAAGTTTAACTCTGTATGAAATTGGTTAGAGCAATCCTGTAAAGCCTTGTGGAAATATTAGATAATCAGGGGATAATCAGCGTCCCTCAAATTTTCGCACTTGTCTACCAGTATTTTATATCTAAAATCTTCGTGTAATATCTCTTTAACTTCTACAATGAAATTCTACAATAAATATTCTCGTTTTAAAATTGTGGTAGGAAAGTGCGAAAATTTTAGGGACGCTGCGACCCTTGGATAATTAAATCAATTGTTATTTTCTTAAATTTTGAAAAGATCTCCAACAGCTTCTTAAATTTTTGAACTTCTTGAACAAAATCTTCGTTCGATGACTTCTTAGTCGGAATATGTTTTCTCTGTAAAATATTTGAATAAACCTACTTTTATTTCAACGGCTGTGTTATAAAAATTTTTTAAAGTTATTGCTTATCAAAAACTTGCGTTAGTGTTATTTCCAATAAAGAAACAGAGCAATAAAGAAACAGAGTATGAAGTGTTTTTTTACTTCTCTGGCATCGTTTCAATCAAAGATTTTTTAAAGTTAAAAAAGCTACGCTCAACGATACGGAAATTTAATTTCTTGTGAAATTGACAAGAGCATTGAATCATGTAAAGTCTTGCGGAAATATTAGGTAATTAAATCTGCAGTTACTTTCTTAAACTTTGTAAAGATCTCTCACAACTGCCTAAATTGTCGAAGTCTTTGTTCGAAGATTTCTTGGTTAATATGTCTTTCGTCTATATTAAAATTGGATAAACCCATGCGTGCCAACCTCCGGCTTTTTTTTCAATTGAAAATCTTCTTTCGAACCAGGCTTTTTTTGTGAACGAAATTAAGTAGATTTAAAATGACTATCGCATTTACTACATAGCGGTTAATATAAACAAATTTTCTGGCGTAAATTATAAATTTCTATTAAAAAACAATTTGGAAATTGCTCGTCAAATGTATCAAATGTAGCTTTCGAACTATAACGAGGCTTTACAAATACTCAGATCTCGGTGTAATAGCTGTTGCGCTCTTATTAAAAAATGGATGAATACAACAATTATTATGTTTTTATATATTAAATTCAAAAATACGGAAATAATATTACTCGCAATAGAACGTAATTACATTGAAAACATTGAATCATTACCGATCATGGAATATCAATGTCAGAATCAACGTTTCTGTAATTTTATGTAATGAAGAAGGCTTTTCATAAGTTTTCTTTCTATTATCAAAAAAAATTGAACTGACTCGACAACATTTTGCAACGATTCTTTATACATAATAATTTCAAACCATTTGAATTCGTAGTTCGTAATTTGGAATTTCGAAATTGCAAAAATTTAGTTCCAAAAATCGCTAAAATATGGCACTGTAAATCGAAAAACTCGTTCTCTGCAAGCAATTTAAAGCAAGAAAAATGTTATATCAGACATTCTTTACAATTAGAACGCAATCTTTTCAAAATATTCACCGTTCGAAACTTCTGTATAACATTTGTACAGCTTACCTTATAAAGAATCCGTTTACCACATATCTATCGATCTTTGTTTTTGAGAAATTTAAATTGGATAGCAGGGTCTTATTCGCTAGACACCCTGTATCTTGTACTTCTGAGTAGTATTTGAAATCCTACTTATACTGACGATACTATATTTTGTAAAAGGGAAGAGTGTTGCTTAAAAAAGAAAAACAGATCACAAATTTTAATGACAATGGAAAACCAGTCTCTCTTCCTTTATGGATGTTAATTTGTAAAAAGATAATGGGAATTCAATATCGGAACCATTTTAAAATAATTAAAAAAGAAATTATTCATTATGAAATGGATATAGATTCATCATTCTATTTTTAGCTACATTGATTATGAAAGAGTTGTCAAACAACTGTAACATGTTTGAAATGGAATGTAACAGCAAGAAAGGAGAATTTCGGAAATGCGTTAAGGTTTAAGGAAATTCGAATTCTAAGTAATGGAAAATAAAGATTTCTCTCATCGAAATATTGAGTTGTCATATAAACAATATTGATTATATGGGTAGCTATAATAAAATTAATGTAATACAATGTATAGTTGATATTTTAAACAGTATTTGAAAATTATTTAAGTATTTCGCAATTTTTAAGAACTGTTTACTAATATATATTGGCTTACAATTCAAAATTACATAAGATAAGTTAATTATATCTTGTACTTCTGAGCAGTAATTGAAGAATTATTTACAATTACGATGCTGTATTTTGTAAATGGGTGAATGTTGCTTTAAAAAGAAAACCATATCACAAATTTTAATGACAATGGAAAACCAAACACT
This sequence comes from Maratus speculifer, assembly GCA_964019185.1. Classification (NCBI taxonomy): domain Eukaryota; kingdom Metazoa; phylum Arthropoda; class Arachnida; order Araneae; family Salticidae; genus Maratus; species Maratus speculifer. The sequence goes on along the minus strand of OZ025302.1, from coordinate 205,014,046 downwards.
CCTTCCCTTGTGGGCGTGAATTTGTTAACGATAATGGGATTTCAATATCGGAACCATTTTAAAGTTCTTCAAAAAACAATTATTCATTATGAAGTGTACAGAGATTCGTCATTCTATTTTTAGCTACACTGATTATGAAAGAGTTATCAAACAACTGTAACATATTTGAAAAGGAAAGTAACAATAAAAAAAAGAGAAATCAGAAAATACTGTGGAGGTTTAAGGAGTTGCTAATATTAAGTAGCAAAAAATAAAGAATTCTCTCATCCTTTTTTAAATCAAACGCATTACACTTCAAAGGATGAGTGTTGCTTAAGAAAGAAAAACAGATCCCAAATTTTAATGACAATGGAAAACCAATCACTCCTTCCTTTGTGGACGAGAATTTGTGAAAGCTAATGGAATTTTAATATCGGAGCCATTTTAAAGTAGTTCAAAAAGCAATTATTCATTATGAAGTGGATAGAGATTCTTCATTCTACTTTTAGAGATTCTTCATTTTATTTTTATTTTCTTCATTCTATTTTTATTTTCTTCATTCTATTACATTGATTATGAAAAAGTTACCAAACAACTGTGTCATATTCGAAATAGAAAGTAAAAAGAATCGAGTAAAAAAACAATCATGCATCAAGCATAGATTATAAAGCGCTTCCCAACACATCCAGAATAAAGCAACAAAACTGCATCGTTTAAATAATTAAAATATTACGTTGCATTCCACCGTATAAAGATGTATGATGCACTTGAAAACGGAATTTTAGCTGTTCCCATCTATAATTGGAAATATATCTTAATATTTTAGCAGAGCTTTATATGATATAGAAATTTGTATCCATTAACAAAATGCATCCCAAAATTTTCTTCGTTTAAGCGATACACATATTTCAGTTGAAAATTCCCCTTCAGCAATTTCTTCTAATAAGGAGAATGGTATACGAATAATTTTGAGCAGCCTTTTATATGAGGTATAGAATTTATATATAAAGAGTAATATTAAAAAAACAATTAAATTTAAAAACGCATAGCGAATTTTAAAAAGTACTCTCTAGCAATTACTACGTAAAGACAATACGGTAACCGATTTCTTTTGTGTGTCCCTGTAAATTAATATAATATATTATGAATGCTCTGTTGTAATGTAATCATATTAAAATTCAGTGATTTATATCTGTTAAAATATATTTGAAATAGCGTAATGTCATTAAAATACTCTCTAAACGATTTTTTCACCTATACCATAATGTAATCGAATTCTTTATTTTTGCTCGTTCCTGTAAATGAAACACTAACTGTACATAGTTCATATGCAATACCAAACATCCCTTGATGACCCTAAATAAGTTTCATCAATTCATGAAAATACGAGTACATTTACGGGAGTTAGAAAATGGACAGATGAGCGGCAAACCGAATGCATAAGCACTTTTCAACTTTGTTTAAAAATGCTAAAGAAAGATAATTTTTGTTAGTACTTTCGCAGTTGATTTAGCAAAAATTTAAAGGTTTTTATCCAAAAATTTGGTCATAAATGGATTAATTGAATATAATGTAGTTTTCAATATTGGAGGATTGCAACAGTCCATTCCTGATTTCATCGGTCGAAGTAGCTTGCTATTTTGACTGTGCTTTTACATCCATATTTTTAACTAATAGTTATCAACATGTATCGTTAGGGAAAATAACATTAAAGAAAAATCTTTTGAAATTAATTTGTGTTGATATTGTGGTTACTATTCAAAATGGAACATAAAATGTTACATTTTTTTAACATGTTACGTTATATGAGTTTAAAAAAGAAGTGAGTATTGGGCAATCATCCAATTTATCGAATTAATTTGTTTTGATATTGGCTGATATCAAACTAATTTGTGTTGATATTGAGGTTAAGAACTTACACTAATCATTTAAAAAAACTGGATGATAATGTTAAGTCTATGGGGATGTTATTTACAAATATCTCGCTCAAATTTTACTATTTTTACATGATTTTTTTTTTTTTTTTTTTTTTTTTTGCATAGGATAGATGAGGACGAGTTTTTAATTTTTCGTTTCAGATTTTTCTAAAAGAATTACTTAAGGTACATGCCTACCTTTAAAATGCAATTTTCGGTCAAAAATCCGATTTTTTATATTTGATTTAATATTAAACCCTGATATTTTAGCTTTCTAAATCAGTTTGAATTGTGTTTCTATTTTGTTTAGAACTCGAGTTACAGGCATTTTAATATTAGTCATTTAATAGGTAAAATCTGGTTTTTAATTATATTTTGTGCTTTTTCTCAAAATGAGATTTTGCTTTATCGCAAAACATCATAACTCGAAAAATCATGATTGTAACATTATGAAATTTTGCAAAAATACTCATAATGAGTTTATTTAGGTTTTGTGCATCTACTATTATGATAGTTAATTATTTTTTCGTATTTTAGTTGATAAAAGTTATGAATTGTCATATATTTTCTTGATTTTTCTGTGTGTAAAAACTTCAACTTCTATAATTTTTTAAATAATATAGTTATAATTATGAAAATGCTTCAGTACCTCAAGAAAGTTTCATTAATTAGAATAAAATTTACAGAATAAAAATATCTTCTTTTAAACTTGAGTTTTCATGTTTTGCAAAAGTGCCATTTTATAGCAATTTTTATGTATGTTTTGAGCATAAAAATGAAAATATTTAATAATATAAATATTTTTTACATGTTATTCATAATTTTTAGCTATATTCTATAATATAATGCACAGAAGTAGGCAATTTTTCAAATATTAAAAAAAATCTCTTCTGAAGGTAGGCAGGCATCTTAAACTTTCGAAATCAGCTCTGAAATAGAAACTACCATAATATAAAAAAACATATATAATCTAAATCGAAAAACTAAAAACTAGCCCGGTTACAGATTGTCCTCAGCTATTCTATGCAAAAAATATTATGAAATAATATGAATATCTGGACGAGATATTTGAAAATAACGCCCCTATAGACTTAACATTATCATTTGGCTCTTTTTGAATGACTCCAGTGGCCTCTTAATATTCAACAAGCTGGAAATTGCACATGAAACGTGACAAATGAGGTGCGTTTGTACGATAACGAAGTTTTAAAAATATCACTCTCATATATCAATCTCATAAAATTGTAAATAGCTAATTACAATTAACATGTGCACCAGCAATGTTCTCCCTATACCATTGTGTAATGGAATACTTTTGTGTGGTCTTTTAAATCAACAACAGAAGTTCTTTGCACCAGAGATTATACAAAATGTATATTATAATATGTACTTTATAGATGCATATCAATTTTATGATTTTCAAATAAGTGTAACACCATTAAAATGCATTTGAAACATTTTCCCCCATTGACCGTAATGTAACTTAATACTTTTGATTGCCCCTGTAATTGAACTATGCATCTGATTTTGAGATAATTTAAAACAACTCTACAAAATTATGAAACAATAATGTATTTTAAATTTCAAACAATTAAAATGCATTTGAAACTTTTTCCCCATTGACGGTAATGTAATGGAAAATTTTCTGATTGTCCCTATAATTGATCTACGCATTCGATTTTCATAAAATTTGAAATGACTCGACAAAATTATGTAGTAAATGTATATTTTAAATTTCAAACGATTCGGTAAGGTAGTTTTTGCGTTGTTATATGCGGACGGACGGACTAAACGACAACTATAGGTACTACGTATTTACCTAATTACGAACGCACCTAAAAAGAAAAATGAAATGTTACATTTTTGTCATGCTTTGTTGCATGAGTTTAAATAATGACTGAGTGCTAGACGATTATCAGTACATCCTTTAACTTATCAAATTAATTTTTGTTGATATTGAGATTAATATTCACAATGGAAAAATAAATGTTACATTTTCATCACGTTATGTTATATGAGTTTAAAAAAGAAGTGGGTATTGGATGATCATCAACATATCACCCTACTTATAAAATTAATTTGTGTTGATACTGACTGATATCAAATTAATTTGTTTTGAAAATGGTTTATATCAAATTAAGGGGACAAGGGACCTTTAAAATCATTTTTTTTTTATATTTTTAAAATTGCGCTTTAAATATTACTCAAGGGTACATTATATGCATTATAACAAATATTTATCACAAAAAAAAGTTAAAAAAAAAAAATTTTTTGAAAAAAATAGAGAAATTTGTGTAATATTTTAGATTTAATGGGAACTTTTCAAAATGTCCCATGCGCATTCCATATCAATTAAAATCTCCAATATTATTTATACAAGTTTGATTATCATATATAAATAAAACTGTACATGGAATTTCATGTATCTGAATATAAAGCTAAGAAAAAAAATTATTTCTAATTTTTTCTGAAATTTTGAGCATTTTTTAACCTAGTTTTACAATAAATTACCTATAACTTTTACAATTATTTTTATTTTCAAAAAACCATGCGCAGTTTTATGACATATATTGAGATGAATAACTATGAAAAATTTCAAATCATTCAGAGAAAAAATAATGCGCATGGAGCATTTTGAAAAGTTCTCGTTAAATCTAAAATATTACGAAAATTTCAATATTTTTGTCAAAAAAAAATTTTTTTTACATTTTTTGTGATAAATATGTGCTATAATGCATACAATGTATCCTTCAATAATATTCAAAGTGCAATTTAAAAAATATAAAAAAACATGATTTTGAAGGTCCCTTGTCCCCTTAATTTGTGTTTATATGAGGTTAACCCCTTCGTGATGGGAGCCTTTTATGAAATTTTTGATGTTTTGTCACCGGTTTTTAAAAACAGAAATTTGTGCCTTATTAAATCGAGAAAATGCTCCGATTAAGTAAATGAAATTTTACAGGTTAATTTTACTGGTGGCTATAATCAAGGTTTCTTAAGCCTTTTTGCTGCACGTATACGTGTTGCTCGTCACCAAAGGGTTAATAAATTGAAGAGCTACCAAGTTGACATTAAATTAACGCCCAGTCTATTGATGAGTGCCTTATATTTTGCCTTTTAAATCTATAAATGAAATAAAATGCGATTTTTATTCAAGCATTTCTGGTGTGAATTTAATATTTCTAATTACAATATTCGTTAGATGTTGTAACATCGGACATCGGGCACGAAATATTCCACTCATCCAATACATTATAAATTTTTCAATATATTTGATTTCGTCTTTTCTGTATAATTTTAGTCATTTTAAAATAAACCCTTACATCTTTTCAATATAAATTTTCATATCAGCTTCTAACATTTTATATAAGTCCCAGGAGCTTTCATGTTTAACAATGATAATACATACGCTGTGTGCGCTTTTCTATAATGATGTTCAAAAGTCCCCATTATAACATATTTTCCACCATAATATGATGCTCCAATAGAATTTCTAAAAATATCTTTATGTAGTTTAAAAAGATAACCGTGGTAGATAAGTAATGCCATATAAAATGAAAAGTTATAAAATTTTGATAAGATAGTAATGGGAAACAAATAGGAACTTCATAAAAATTTATAGATTTATTATGGAGTTTAGTGTATTTCAAGAAGTTTTATAAGTAGGAAAAATATTTGTTACATTTTTAAACTTTCGAAGGAATTTTTTCACAAAACTTTTCTTTATGTGATACATTTTATGAGATAAAAATTAATATGAAATTATTTTCAGTAAAAAGTTTCAATACCATAAAGCTTTCATAGAAAATAACTATATTAATAAAATACTCTCAAACTTACATTTCGAATTTTTTGACGCGTCCATAATTATATAAATACGTAGCACCTATAGTCATGTGTTCGTCCGTCTGTCCACATATAGCAACGCAAAAGCTACTCAACTGAATTGTTTGAAATTTAATACATATAAATATTTCTGAATTTAGTCGAGACATTTTTAAATTTTATTAAAATCGAATCAAAATTTAAAAAGATATTAATAAAAATGTTCTTCATTGTATTAAATCCAATCATATGTAATTAAATAAATGAAATCCTATAATAGGTAATGATTCTACGTTTACATGTTTCGTCCTATAGAATGTTATTTTTCCCGTATTACTGAATTTAATATATGTAATCGGAATAAATTTTGTATTCATGTAGTCATTCTTATGCATATTTGCATTTGCTTAAGAATATAACAGCTATTACACTACGTAAAAAAAATAGAAAAACACTCTTTTTTTTTTTTTTTTTTTTTTTTATTATTATTTTCTAAACTATGATTTACATACAGTTTTATAATTTTAAGGATATAATTTTATACATATCCTTTTTCTATGTCGTAAGAAAATAAACAGTAATAGACAATGTTGCCGCGTTATGCTGATTTCTCATTTAGATATTCCAAAATCTCCCCATTTAGTTTAAATAATCATTTTTACTTTTAACAGTGCTTACAGTGTAGTCACTTTGAAGAGCATCCGAGTTGACGTCAAATTTACGCCTATTCTTTTAATAAATGCCTTAATTTTTGCCTCTTTAATTTATAAATAAATAAAAATAAAACTATCATTCAAATATTTCTGGTACAAATCTAATATTTCTAATCTAAAAATTTCCGTTAGATGATGTAACATCGTAAATCGGACACGAAATTTTCCAATCATCCAATATATTTTAAACTTTTCAATATATTTTATTTTGTCCTTTTTGTATAATATTAGTCATTTTGAAATAAACCCTTACATCTTGTCTATAAAATTTTTCATACCAGTTTCAATAAGAAACATTTTATGTACGTCCCAGAAGTTTTCATGTTATTATGCAATGATAATACATACGCTGTTGCATTTTTCTATAGTGATGTTCAAAAGTCCGCATTATAACATATTTTCCAGTTATAATATGATGTAGCAATAGAATGTCTAAAAATATCTTTATGGAGTTTAAAAAGATAACTGTGGCAGATAAGTAATACCGTATAAAATGAAAGGTTATAAAATTTTGATACGATAGTAATGGGAAACAAATAGGAACTTCATAAAAATTTATAGGTTTATTATGGAGTTTAGTGTATTCCAAGAAGTTTTATAAGTAGGAAAAATATTTGTTACATTTTTAAACTTACGAAGGAATTTTTTTTTACAAAGCATTTCTTTATGTCATAAATTTATGGGATAAAAATTGTAATGAAATTATTTTCAGTAAAAAGTTTCAATATCATATATATTTATGGAATATAACTGAATTAATAAAATAATCTGAAATGCAGGGTATACAGAAGTATACGCTGCATACCTTCAGCATTTTTCTTAAGAACATCTGCATACCTTCTGTTTCTCAAATCGAGCTATAGCATATACACTAGACATGGCATTCATGATTTAGCACATACCCCCTATTTATAGCGTATACGGTTTGGGTTGGTTTATTTTGTGTCGGCCAATTACCTACTCGAGGGATATAGGCCCAGGGGGGTTGCTCTTCGTAAGGGTCCTTCTAAGGGAATCTAACCCGTATTTAAGCGAGGTTCGAAGAAAACCACGAAAACTGCGAACGGTTAGTTCGATGGCCGCGATTGGGTTCGAACCCAGAACCTGCCGTCTATCAGTTGAGAGGCCAGAACCTCTGGGCCACTTGTGGGGTATGGCGTACACCTTCTGAAATTTTTACAGCACTATGTTGTGCGCACTGGTGTTTCGTATACATGCAGGCTAACATATTAACCGCTTCCCTGATTTCCCCGTCGTAAACATGTAACATATATATGTTAATCATGATTTGCCCGTACATGGTGAGGGCATTCATATTCCAACCTTAATTTATTAATCTCACCAGTAAATTTTTATTGTAAATTTTGTATTATTTAATCAGAGAATTTTACCGATTGAATTAGGCAAATTTTCTGTTTTGAAAAACTAGTGGTACAAGATAAAAAATTCTGTGAGAGACATGACAAAATTAGGCAATATTTGAAAATATTTTTCAAAAATATTGACCAGTTAAGTGGTTAAGACAACGGTATCCTGCTCTATACCTACTAACATTTAATAGCATCCTAACGTTCTATATTTGAACAATTATTTTATATGTTTAATAATAATAATAAAAAGAAAATTGCCCAGTTAAACTGATGGCATTGAGCTCACAGGCTACGCATGCTAATTGTACATTACAGCCTTATATGTTCAAGGGTTAATTTCGTTCGAAAAAAAATTAAGAAGGGGAAGCAGCTCTGCCATTTCTCCTTTTTTATACTTAATCATTGAACCCCCTAAACTATCAAGTACATGCTTTATCATATCAAAAAATCTATATCCAAAATTCAGATCAAATCGGATAATTCTTAATAAAAACCCATTTAGCATTTATATAATTTAAGACGAGTTATTCCCATTTTTTATACTTAACCATTAAACTTCCAAAACTATTCAGACATTTGAACGAAATCTGACAATTCTGCTTGAAAAACCCATTTATACAAGTTAAAGGGAGGGGCATTAGAACCCCCGTTCCCCCTGTTTATACTTATTCAATGAACACCTAATAACAGCCACGGACTCGCCTCATCAGAATGATCCTATATCTAAATTTTGAACGAAAACTGTTAATTCTGCATGAAAATCCCGTTTATATCAATTAAGAGGAGGGAAGCATGAGCCCCCGTTCCCCCTGTTTATACTTATTCAATGAACATCTAATAACAGTCACGGAATCGCCTCATCAGAATGATCCTATATCTAAATTTTGAACGAAAACTGTTAACTCTGCATGAAAATCTCGTTTATATCAATTAAGGGGAGGGGCATGAGCCCCCCGTTCCCCCTCTTATACATATCGAATGAACTTCAAAAACTAATCAGGGAAGCGCCTTGTCAGGATATACCTATATACAAAATTTCAAGTGAATCCGATATTTTTATCATGAGTTATCGCGTTACGCACGTACGAACGTACATACAGAACGGACGGGCACATAAGCTCTCAGGCTATGATAGCCTGTGAGCTAAAAAATGATATGTTACATACGAATAAATTTTTGACATTTAAAACAAAACAACTTTATCAACATAATAGTCAAATCTATCAATTTATTTTGGATGTTACCATCAATAAATTTAAAAAAAGAAAACTAAAACTAAAGCAGAAAAATCCTTAAAAAATGATAAAAAGAAGAAAGTAAAAAAGTGAAAGTGACGAATTACTTCCGGTTGTCATTTTAAGCGTTGCGTAAATATTTGGTAATTTAATTATCTGCTTTTCTATAAGATGTTTTCGAAAATTGTCTCTGAATTTAACTTATTGAAACTCCTCTTTATGTGAATATTGGTTAAGGAATACATATTTTCTAAGCGGGAAAAATGCTTTAAAATTTTTTTTATGAATAAATTCCAATAAAGTATGTTTTTAAGTTGCTGGTGGTGGTGTGTTTTTTTTTATCAGTATAAAAATATATTTAAACGGTTATTCAATTTTAATAAAAATTTGTAGAGTTGTTGAAAAAAATGTTTATTTATTTCTGCAGAAAGGTTGATATAACCATCTTGAACAGAGAATGACTTCGTTCATTGAGAAGATATAAATTAAAAAATCGTTTTTAAAAAAACGAGGTAGAACCAGTCGAACTTCGACGAAAGAAAATGTTTTAGAAGGAGCTGTTTCATTGATTTATAACAACATACAAAATTAGCTACAGTAAAAAATGCATCTTATATTAGTCAGTTTAACTCTAAAAGAAATATTATTTTAAGCTAAAATTAACAAAATACCATTTCTAAAAAGGTTAGTCGGCCAAATTATTAAAATTAAAGTTTAATCGCATGTGTAATAAGTAAAACACGATAAAGATAAGTTATTATGATGAAGTTATCAATTGAGGCTCTTATGCTTGATAAAAATTAAAAAATTAAATAAAATTAACGCAATCATAAAATTTCACGTGAAATCTAAACCCGTCATCATTTTCATCTTCTCAAAATTTTACTTTCTTTTCTCTCCCTCTTTTTTTTTTTTTTTTTTTTTTTTTGTTCACTTTTAAGAGAAAGTGCCGCATTTATGTTGCCACGATTACAAAATTCGCACAAAAACTATAAAAAAATTAATATCTGAAAAATAAATTGAGATATAGCTTTCACACAAATTGCATTTAAAAGTACATATTTTTCTCGGTATGCCGATGTAAAAATTGAGAATTGGCGATGTTTAGATGTATAAAAATTGCAGTACCGAAAATTGCATGGGAAAGTGTTGCCATTAGCAAAACGACGTATGTGTTACGCACAGATACGTTTGGCCTTTATAATATAGATATATTTATTTTCGAATTATGAATCGGACAATTACGCTACAAATTATACTAAAAATATGTACTAAAATAAGTACAGATTGCTAAATGGTACATTAAAAAAAAAAAAAAAAAAAAAAAAAAAAAAAAAAAAAAAACAATATATTTAAAGTACACTAAAAATTATCAACGTTTCATATCTCTTCTGCGAGCATCGTCAGAATAAAATAGAAAGATGTTAAATGCAATTTAAAGTTTCAAAATATAAACATATACGTCCAAGAGTCCAGCAGCATACTTGAGTTGAAAGTATGTCGTGCAAATGATCGTTACAAGCGCGTAGCCCCAGCTTAATGAAATTTTAGATTCCATCACGATCACTAAGCTCGGGCCACGCGCTTGTAACGATCATTTGTCATTTACCATTCATAAAATCTGGCATAATATGCTGTAATTAATTAAAAAGCAGGTTTACGCACTCTCAACTGAAGAATACTCGTAGACACTTGGACGTATGTGTTTAATATTTTGAAATTTTAAATTGCATTTAACATCTTTATATTGTATCCTGACAACATTCACAGAAGCGATATGAAACGTTGATAATTTTCAAGTGCATTTTAACTAAGGTACCCTGGGGGTAATAACGCCACGTTAAGGTTCTACGAATTTTCACGGCTCAGTTTTAGATTGTATTTTTCAAACAAATATAAGATTTGATACAGCAACTCATTGACTGTCTATATAAAAAAATAATTTAACAGATATGTATTCATAAAATGTAATGGCGTTATTTCTTGACCCATGCTATTTGGCGTTATTACCCACCTATATGGGTAATAAAGCCATGCAAACAAAACTATGAAATAAGATGGGATAATTGCATGTAGATTGCCCAATTCTAAAAATACAAACTCTACAAACTTAGAAATTGACAAATTGCATTCTAAGCTATTGAAAATGTTCAATTTTTTTTTTAAGTGTAAGAAAAGTAAATGTGTGGTGTGGGGGGGAGTATGAGGCAAAAGAATATCAGACCGTGAGCTTCTTTTTGCTTAAAAAGGACCGCTTAAATAGAATTATTAGAAACATTGCACAGTTTTAACTGTGTTTATTTAAATCAGTATTTAGGATGTAGCTCGGCCACTGTAGGGAATCAACCGGAGTATTAATGCCAAGGATTGGTGTTATTACCCCGTTATAGTTATTGCGCTGTACATTTTAAATTAGAAATTATATCGAGAAAATATCCAAAGTCTTCAACAACATTTTGAAACTCCATGAAATGTACTACAAATTTTAATTAATTAACAAAGTATTTCCGGATAAAAAAAAATAGTCTTCACATCACAAAACGTATCTCGCAAATTTTAGATCAAGCGTTAATTTTAGTTGCTTGTAAAAACGATAAGACCTAAAAATGAAACAAATTAATTTGAAGCTGTTTTTTGCGATTTATATGACTCAAAACCCTTCTGCGCAGAGCACACGGGTGTCATTTACCAGATTATTTCATAATTATGCATAATATTAGCACTTGGCGTTATTACCCCGCCTGGCGTTATTACACCAAACCACCTTATATTGTTTTTATAAGTGTACTATTGAGCAATCTGTATTTATTTTAGTACACATATTTAGTATTTCTTTTCTGTTGCGAGTGTGATTTAGATGCTATACTCGCACTGTCAGTTGGCTGACCTGTAACTCTCGTAAATATATAGTTGGTGCCATCTATTGTACACTTCGTAAGTTCTCTTCTTTCCTCTTACTTTTTCATTTCTGACCTCCCGCTCTTACGAACACGTGTTTACAGTAGCTGAAGACGATTATACTTTTCGCCTCAAAACACATCCTGTGAATTGCACTGCAAAAAATTTGAAACTTTTGCTGCATCATCACTCCATCGCTTTTTTAGATAACGACTATTTCACTGTATTATGGAGCATTCCCATTGGTCAAAACAGATATATTCTATAAAAGCGGTGAAATGACGATGCAACAAAAATTTCAAAATTTTAACAGTTTTGATTTTTTGATTTAAGGCCGGAGGCGGCAGCACAAACAATGACCACGTCGTGTTTATGGATGAAAATCTAGGATTAGATGAATCTCGATTCGCACATTAAAACGCAATTGGTCTGCCATGTCATATTTTGGTGGAAAACACCTAAAAAACCCGATAACCCGATTTTGGAGGCTGACTTGTAGGTTTATCTTTATGTTTTCCTGCTCTAAATACTCCATGTTTTAATACTTCTATGTACAATAAAGCAATATGGTAAACCTGTGTCGCGGACAGCTCCCCCTGTTTCTCTTTGTAAAGACTAAACGCACTTTTTTCTTTTTTAATCGATTCGTAACTTTTGTATAATAACATAACTTTTTTCTTTTTTTGAACTGAAATGAACTGATAAAATGTTTTAGAATGTTTTTTTTTTACGACGTTGCTATGGATATGTAGAATTGTTTTTTTTTATGATTTGAACGGAGCTGTGACTTCGTATTGATGAAATTACTCTAATTTATAATGTTAAAACACGCTGTAAATAAGATTGTAATATAGTTGTATATAATTTTTAAATTAATGCCTGCAACTTTCTTGAGTTTCTAGAATTTAATTGATACCAGCCTGGCGCGGATCCCTATTCACAAAAAGAAGCAACCAGAACTTACCTGATCGAGAAGGTAAGTAGAAGATTTTGATCTTTATATTTAGCTGCTAATATTTAATGAAAGACGTTTCACATATTTTTTATGGCGCACGAATTCAGGGACGCCAGGTGGTTTCAATTGAAAAATTATATAGTTCTGAAAGAGAGTCATTATATTATTGTTTTATTGTCATAGATTGAATGAAGAATTGAGTACAGAAATAAATAAGTGTTAAATACTTAATTCTATTAAAGATAATAATACTGATAATATTGATATTTAACATATTTTGAGAACAGGATTATTTTGAAAGTTATTGAATTGTTGTATTTTGAAAAGTAATAGTATTTGAAATTATTGATTAAAATATGCCTGATCTTGAAAAATTAAAGAAGAAACGTACGGTTTCACGAACAGCAACTACAAAATTAATTAATACTTGTGAAGTGTATCTTTCACAAACAGAACATGAAATTTCCGTTCTTACGGAACATATTGATCAGTTAAGTACGAAATACAACAATTTAATGGCTTTTGATGAACAAATTCAAAATTTAATGAAAAATGACAGCGAATTAGAAACTGAATTTGAAACTGCTGAAAGTTATTCCGAGAAAATAATTTCAGTGAAATCGAAATTAACTTATGTTGTTAAAACGAAAGTTGAACCTGAGCGTTCTGTTAAGAAAACGAATTCAATGAATGAGAGTATTTTAACAGAAAATTTAGCTGCTTGTTCTCATTCTAAAGTGAAGTTACCAAAATTGAACATTGATAAATTTAGTGGAGATCCCGCTCAGTGGTTAACTTTCTGGAACCAGTACGATAATGCTATACACCAGAATGACAGTTTAAACGATATTGATAAATTTAATTACTTACATTCTTTTCTTACCGGAGCTGCTGCTAGTGCAATTAGTGGTTTTTCGCTTTTAAGTGAAAATTATACAGCAGCTATTGAGCTACTTAAAAAACGTTTTGGTCGTAAAGACTTGATAATTAATGCTCATATGGGAAAATTACTGAATTTAGAAACTGTTAAGAATGTAAATAACATTTTCGCACTACGGAAACTGTATGACAGTATCGAAACACAAATCAGAAGTTTGAATTCTCTTGAAGTAACTTCCGGTATATATGGTACGTTACTTACCCCAATTTTACTGAAATTAATTCCCAATGAGTTAAATTTGGAATTCCAGCGTAAACGAAAGTCACAGGAAAATCTTTTTGAAGTTAATGAACTACTTGATTTTTTACGGGCTGAGATCGAATGCAGAGAAAACGCGATTCAAATACAAGACAGGCTCATTGTTCGAAATCCACCCCAAGTGCAGAGGGATAAAAAAATAAATAAGTTTACAGTTCCTACTGCTGCTTCATTGAAGTTACGATTAATCAGTGTATCTTTTGCGGAGATTCCGCTGAATTAGTAAAACACATTTCTGCAGCTTGCTCTAAGTCCGTAGCAGAAAGGAAAGCATATTTAAGAAAAAAACGGAATGTGTTACCTCTGTATGAAAAAGGGAAATCATTTAGCAAAAGATTGCTTTTAAAAAATAAGATGTGAACATTGTAGTGGAAAACACAATTCTTTAATTTGTGATAAGGGTAATAAAGTTAATGAGAAAAAGGAAACTAATGAGAAAATTTTCACTTTGACGAATAAAACATGTACACAGAAAGCTTTATTGCAAACTTTAATTGTAAAAATCTGCGGAAATGGTGAAGATAAGTTTGTTAGATGCTTAATCGATTCTGGATCACAAAAATCCTACATTTCAAAGTTTGTTGCTGAAGTGAAGCAATATGAAAGTTTAAGTAAGAGTAACATTATTCATAGTTTATTTGGTGGAAGGGAAATGTCTGAAATTCATAAACGTTTGTTGTAAATATGAGTAGTGTAAAAGGTGATTACAAATGTAATTTTAAGGCTTTTGATCAAACTAAAATTTGTTCTGATGTTCCACAAATTGATGTAAGACCCCTGTTAAATGAGCTCAAACAAAATAGAATCTTTTTGAATGACACTATCCGTATGAAAAATAAGCTATTGTTTGAATCTTCGCCAACTGAAATTCATGTTCTGATAGGAGCAGATATTGCGGGAAAGTTACTTACGGGCAAGATAAGAAAATTAAAATCTGGTTTAGTATGTGTCGAAACTTATTTAGGATGGATTATTATGGGAAAAGTTCCTTTAGAAATAGAAAATAAAATTGATAACTCATTTACCTTTTCGATGTATGTGTCAGATTATAAAATTGCTAAATTATGGAATCTTGATACTCTAGGCATTTTAGATCCATCCGTTAATGAATCTAAAAAGGAATTGCATGAGCAAACACTTCAACATTTTCTTTCGACGGTAAAAAGGGATGAAGAAGGCAGATTTGAAGTCTGTTTACCTTGGGTCGAAGACCACCCCCACTCCCAAATTATCGAGAAATCGCTGAGAAAAGATTAAAGAATACAGTAAAAAATTTAAGAGACAGGCGTTTCTTAGAAGATTATGAAGCGGTTTTCAAATCTTGGGAGGAAGAAAAAATTATAGAAACTGTACCTGAAAATGAATATGATAATTTTTGTCATTAATTACCCCATCGTGCCGTTATTAGAATGAATTCCAAAACAACCAAAATAAAACCAGTATTTGATGGGTCGGTGAAAATTAAGGGGTTTCCTTCAATAAATGATTGTGTAGAAAAAGGGCCTAATTTGATAGAAACGATTTCTGCAATTATTAACAGATTTCGTGAAAAGTCAATAGGTGGAAGTTCTGATATAAAAAGAGCCTTTTTGCAAATAGGGCTTAACCATAATGATCGTGACTTTTTGAGGTTCCTGTGGTGGGAACAAGGGAATCCAGATCAGTTCAAGACATATCGACATAAGAGGGTCGTTTTTGGAATATCCAGTAGTCCTTTCTTATTGAGTACTACTTTAACAAAGTTAATGAATGATGTTCCTGAACATCTCAGAGCGACGGCTAAGAAACTTTCTGAATCTTGGTATGTTGACAATTTAGTCACAAGTGTAAACAATGAAGATGAGTTAAGGAAATTCAAAAATGATTCGATTGAAATTTTGGTTAGTGCTAAATTTGAAGTGCAAGATTGGGCTTATAATTTGCCATTGACGAACCAAATTGCCTGTAATGACAGCTTTCCGGAAATTTTATCATCTGATAATTCAAAATTTGAAACTTTTGAGGATCCTAATGAAAGGAGAACAGTCCCTATTCTTGGTCTCATTTGGGATTTGTACGATGATACTTTGAGTTGTGATATTAGAAGTTTAAACGAATCTGATAATAAATTCATCACAAAAAGAATTTATGAGAAGAGAAGGTATCCAAGTTAGAATCAACAGAACAAGATAATCTTCTCTTAAAAAATGCTGTTGAATCTCTCTCTGTTGTAAATGATGAACTAAAGAATGCCAATATTTTGCTCAAAACAAAACTGGAATTTGCTAAAGCTTCTACAACTGCCTCTGATCAAGCTGAATCTGGAACAAATGATGAAATTGAAAATCTGAAAAAAGTTCATCAAGAAGAAATTAATGAACTAAGTGATTCTCTTGAAAAGCATGAAGCTGATGCTAATGAGGCTAAAGAAATATTAAAATCTGTTAATAAAACCCTTGCAAATTCACAAGAAGTCATTGAAAAACAGAAGAAAGAAATAATATCAATAGAAGAAGAATGTAGATTATTAAAAGACCAGTTATCACAAGTGCAATCTGGGAAGAAAGATATGGAAGTAAAATTGCAATCTTTAACTGAGAGCCTTCATCTTGAGAAACAGAAAGCATCTGAGTTAGCTAATGAATTAGAGGCAGTTAAAGAAAAAGTTGCGAAATTTAATTCATTAGAAACAGAATACTTGGCCTGCAAGAATGAAATGGCTACTTTGGAAAAGGCTAGCCTTGATTTAGAAGAAAAACTTCTTCTTGTTTCTAAAAAGTCTGAATGTGAGATAAGCTTTAAAGAACAGTTAGAGAGTAAGAGCAAAAAGTTAGAAGAAGCTCTTAATACCATCGATTCACAAAAAGATGAAAAGAAAAAACTGAGATGTGAGAACAGAAAGTATTCTGAGGAATTTGTTAAGTTTAAAAATGCGAAGAAAAATCTTGAGAATGAATTTAACAATATTTCTTCTCAAATTGAATCTGAAATGAAGCTTAAAGAGCAACTGAAAAAAGAATGCAGAAGATTAGGAGAAGCTGTTAATACTGTCAATTTACAAAAAAATGAAATTGAAAAACTAAGATGCAAGAATAGAAAATGTACAGATGAATTAATTGAGCTTAAAAAATTGAACAGCGATCTTCAAAACAAGCTTGATGCTGTCATTTCTCAAAATGATAATGTCCATGAGTTAGTGAAAGTACTTGAAACATGTGAAATTAAAGCAACTCATAATATTGAAGAAGTACAATCTAATTTGGGACAATTGAAGGAGAAACCTGCAAGCAGTTCTATAAACCATGAAAACGAATATGCTGTCTTGCATCAGTTGATTAATACCTTAGAAAAGTGTGAAGCATTTGCTAGCAACAAAATAAAACAGTTTCATTCTACCGGAATCAAGTATGTTGAGCAGATTATGGACTTAGAAAGTACACTCAAAACAAAAGAAAAAGTTATTGATATGTTGAATAATGATAGTAATGATTTGAAAAAATATATAAAGACTTACAAACATCTTCAAAGAAACAACAAATAGAAATACAGAAGATTAGGTATGAAAGTGAGAAAATGGAAATGCGACTGACAGACTATAAAACATTTAATGAGTCAGTAAAGTGTGATCTGGCTAAGCTTGAAGTTGAAAAGGAAAAACTTGAAAGTGAATACAAAAAATTTGGAAGATAAGGAAGAAACAGCAAAAAGAATGAATTGGCCTCTAGGAAAAGTTATCCAGTTGTTTACAGGAAAAGATGGTGTAGTACGCTTAGCAAAACTACGAACCAAGTTTGAGGAAATACTTCGTCCTGCACAAAGATTATATCCGTTGGAAGTAAATTTAGAATCGAATGACTTTTTCCAGAAAAATTTTGAGTGTGCTCCTCCTAGTGAACCTAATGATAATGAGGCACCCATTTCTGTCAAAGTTCGAGAAGACTCTCCTAGAAAGCCTAAGTATGGACGTGTGATTCGAACCCCAGAACCTCAGACCTCATGAACTTGACCTCGACAGTGATTGAGTTTCAACATGGTAAAACTCAAGGGGGGGGGGGTGTCGCGGACAGCTCCCTCTGTTTCTCTTTGTAAAGACTGAACGCACTTTTTTCTTTTTTAATCGATTCGTAACTTTTGTATGATAACAGAACTTTTTTCTTTTTTTGAACTGAAATGAACTGATAAAATGTTTTAGAATGTTTTTTTTTTTTACGACGTTGCTATGGATATGTAGAATTGTTTTTTTTTTTTTATGATTTGAGCGGAGCTGTGACTTCGTATTGATGAAATTATTCTAATATATAATGTTAAAACACGCTGTAAATAAGATTGTAATATAGTTGTATATAATTTTTAAATTAATGCCTGCAACTTTCTTGAGTTTCTACAATTTAATTGATACCAGCCTGGCGCGGATCCTTATTCACAAAAAGAAGCAGCTAGAACTTACCTGATCGAGAAGGTAAGTAGAAGATTTTGATCTTTATATTTAGCTGCTAATATTTAATGAAAGACGTTTCACACCACGTGTCGCACATAAAATATCGAGTCTGTATTCAATTTCACGCCAAAAGTTGCAGAGCATCTCAGACGTTGTGCCATCAATAATCTCGGTGACTCGTCGTTTTAATTCATCAATATCGCGAAAATTTGTTGCGTACACCCGGTTTCTAACAAACCTCTAAAGTACTGGAAATAAATTTCTGGCTGAAAAACAAACTGTTTAAATTGCTTTCGCATGTGAACACCATTAACACTTTCTACATTCATTTGTTTTTTGCTCACAGGATGTCTGTATGTAACGCGATAACTCATGATAAAAATACCCGATTTGCTTCAAATTTTAGTTAAATGTTTATTCTGATAAGACATTTTCCTGATTAGTTTTGGAAGCTCAATGGATAAGTATAAATGGGGGAACGGAGGGATAATCCTCCCCTTAATTGAGAAGAATGTGATTTTCATGCAGAGTTATCAGATTTCATTCACATTTTAGATATAGAATTATTCTAATGAAGCACCACCATGATTATTTTGGTGTGCTCATTGGTTAAGTAAAAAAGGGGGATGGGATTAACCCCCCTTCCCTCTTAAATTAGATAAATGTGTTTTTCACTCAGAATTTACCGATTTGTTTCAAATTTTGGATATAAGTTCATACTGATAAGATGCTTTCCTGATTAGTTTTGGGGTACTTTTGTTAAGTACAAAGGGGGGAACGATCGATTACCCCCTCTTAAATTAGATAAATGGATTTTTATGCAGAATTGTCCGATTTCCTTCAAATTTTGGATATAGGTTCTCTCTTATAAGACAAAATTCTAAATATTATTGAGGGTTTAATGGTTAAGTATGCAGGAGGGAATGGAGGATAGTCTCTTAAATTAAATAAATCGGTTTTTATGCAGAATTATGTGATTTGTTACGAATTTTAGATGTATGTTCATTCTGATAAGTTGTATCCCTGATATATTTTGGGGGTTTATTGATTAATTTTAAAGTAATGAAATGGGGGAGTTAATCACCTTATTAATTTGTTTTTCGAGGGGCATTATTCCTTGAAAATTAAAGCTGTAATATACAATTAGTACAAATAGCCCCTGAGCTCAATGCCACCAGTTTGACTGGACAATATTCTTTTTATTGTTTTATAGAATTTTCGAATGCGCTCAATAATTTATGCTCACCTATATATGTAAAATCACACACAGGGTCAACTAAAGAATTATAAATATGGCCAATTATGGATGATATTTCCTGGAAGTGTGATTTCAGTAGTTTTAAGCGTAGTTTAGCCTGAAATAAGATTTTGCTTAATAAGTGGTGTACTCAAAAAGGTAATAGATAAAATTCAGAACTGCCCTAAAGTATCCAAGTATATTTTCATCTTTTTTATGTAAAATGTTTTAGGTAAATTTTCAATCTTTTATGCGGTCTTCATAATTAATTGTATTTTCGAATATTATATAGATTATATATCAGTCTCTAGAACAAATACAGCCCCACTAAAAATAATCTAAAGATTATCTGAAGAAATCGTTTTTTCTGCAGAATTTCTTCAGAAATTTGAAGAAAATTTGCAGACATAGCTTTATCTTTAAGATATCTGCAGAATTTTTTAAGATATTCTTAAAAATATCTGCATAATGGGCCAAATACCTCCGGATTTCCCGCAGATTTTGGGCCAAAAAGCTATAGATTTTCTTCAGATTTTTTTTAGTGGGGAGAGCTGTACAAAATGTATATTAAACAATGGTGGAAACTGCTTAAATACATTTTTGATATATGTATATGTGTTTCTTAAAATGTTTACTTAGGTACATTATTTATTTTATTTACCTAAATAGAAAAGTTTTGTTAAAGTATTCTATAAGTTTTGGAAAGTATTTTATAATTTATGATTAACACATGAATTTTTTTTCTTGTTGACATATAAAACTGATATTTAAGAGCATCGCTATTTTTAGATGATGACAACTAAATGTATTATGAACACGCGTTATTTAAATTAGATTTTAGACAAAATAAGACCCAAGTACAAAATTAATTTATAGGTAAAAGTTCAAAAACGTCCCCATGTATTTCGACATATTACACCTACAAAAAATAACTTTAAAACAGATTTTTAAACAGACATTCCTTTCAAAATATTATTTAACAAAAAAAAAAAATACTCGGCTTTATTTTAAGCTCAAATGTCGCAATATGTTGAAAATACGCACGACCTCTTAAAATAGGGTAAACATTGCCCTTTAAATTACAAAAATTGAACGAAGACTTTATTATACATTATTCAGTACATCTAACTTAACAAACAAAGAAACAGTGGGCCAACAGCTGAGAAAAAGATGGCATCCAACACTGCCATTAGCGGTAAAATATAATGATATCATTAGATAAACCAGAGCAAAAGTGTCCATGTGGAATGCAGCTGGCCCGCCAGTGATGGCCAACAGGAGTCCAGCATCTGTATGCCATCACATAACTTCAATTCCGGCACCTTTCCTGCAGATCTAGCACCTATCCCACTACTATCCCTTTGTTGAGCTAGCACTTTTAACTCAGCGCCATCAGTTATTGTGCAGTGTTTATACAATTGTAAATCATCAGACAACCTTTTTTTATTACTATGAGCAGGTACCCACCCAGCACCCTTATAAAAAATTTTATAGAATTTTATTAAAAAAATCTATTGAAAAATTACTATAGAATCATAGAGAATTATAGCCTGTTTTCTATAGGCTAGTTTAAACAAAAGTTATAGAAATATCTATAGATTTTTTATAGAAATTATAAAAATACTCGGATGTATTCATGATTCCGTCAACATGCAGCTGACCCTCCTAAAATGCTGATTACATTGGAAGATTTCTCTCAAATTTTCCGTTATATCGGTAAATTTTTAGTATTTGCAGGTAACATGGACAAATCCATGTATAATTTTTCATATATTAACTTAAAGAAAAGCAAAAGAAAAAACTTCAATTCACGGATTTTTTTTAAATAGAAAGCAACATAATGATGTAATTCGTTATTGAATGGAAGATATTTTCAAGTGATATAGTTATATGTTAGAATATAATAATGTAATGTAAGATAACACACTAATAATATCTTATGCTATAATGTGGAAGAGGTAAGAGAACGGACTTTGCTTGTAATAATATATGAACCAAACTGTTTTACTGCTGTGCTGCGATCTATCAAAAATTTGTTTTTTGTTTATATATTTTTTTTCTCAATGCACTCTAAAAAACTCGAACATCAGTTTTCATGATACAAGGTTTTAATTTATTTGCTTCGGTCCAAAAAAATATGAAAAAAGAGTTCATACAATTTTTCATGTATGGAATTATACCTCCTTTTTTTTCTTTGCTTTACTAATAGTCAAAATGTTTCCTTTTAATGTACCTGCCTACCCTTAAATCCCTTTTTTGCAAAAATTTGTTTTTTTTTTATGAATTTCTAACATTTAGGATACCAAAAACTTCTTACTTTTGGTTCAGCGATAAACAGAAGCAAAGTTATAGTCCAAAACAAATCGGAAATGAATTCTCTGAAACTGGGATTAATCATTTGAATACTATAAAAACGGTTATAGTAATTACCATACAGTATAATTGCCATAGAAACGCAAACAATACATTTTAATACACAAATATATAATATAAACACCTATAAATATGTGGATTTTAAAGTTATAAACTTTATATATATTATTTGTGCTATATTAAAATCTTAAATTGCGTTTTGTGGAAAATTAGTCTTTTCATTGAGCATGCTTGCGAGAAACATCATTTCTTAAAAAAGTTTTTAAGATGAAACAAAATTTTGTAACAAAGTTCTGCACACCTATTGGTATTTCATGAAGGAAAATATAGCTTGAAAGTTGTTATACATTAATTTAAAAGATAATTTTATTGAAAGATCACATTTTGTATACAAAATTAGGTATATGTTAGTGGATTTAAGATATGCTGTAAATTTTTTATTCATAACACAGATAAGTAGTTTGCTAAAATATTGTAGAAAAAAAGTGAAATATCTTGAATTAATTTCTTTATAGACGGTTTGGCATAAATACAATTCTTTACTATATTTTGACTAAATGTTACCTAAATTTGAAAAATTAATTAAAATTCCACTAAAATTTATATGAATTCAATATTTTAGTCCCTGTTTTAACTATAATCACATGTGTTTGATAAAGTTTTCAAATATTTCAAAAAAAATGTCTCGACGATAAGCACACACCTTAAGTCATTTAAGGTGTATTTACATGAGTCATTTAATTGACAAGTTTTTTTTAAGTTTGTCAATGCTTTTAACTATTTTTTAACTCGTTTTTGGGGTAAATTTAAAATAATGCCTTTTTTTAAACTTTAGAAAAACTTTTTTAAAGTTTATCTTTCACAGCAAGAAGGAAACTGCTGGGCAACAGCAAGATACGTTCTAGAAATGATGGAGAAGTGCTGGTTAATGGTCTACCACTGCATGATTGCTGCTGAACAGCTTCAGTCAATTTTGCTGTTGGGAATAACCAGATAAAATCTCCATTAACAATAAAAGAAATACGTAAAACAATAAATAAATTCTTTATTTTAACGGACTGTTTTTTCTTCTTAATTCTGAATTTTTTAGTTCATAGCTGCCAACTTGTACGGATTTTTCATGCCACTAACATTTTATGGAAGATTATAACAAATTGAATCACCGAAATTTAAGCAATTTTAGCGTTCAAATAATTCGAAATTTTTTATTAGATGTTAGTGGTAAGAAAAATCCGTACATATTGACAGCTATGTAAGTTACAAATGAAATCGGTTTTCATAATTCGCTTACTATAGAATCAGCGTATAAAATGTATGTAATTTCTATACGACTTTAAAAACTGGGAATGCACGTCACAAAAGAAACAGATTAAAAAAAATTAATAAGAACAGATGGACTGAGAACAGCAATAGTATGAGATGAAGGCGTCATTGCTCGTCCGACACGGTTTGGACGATGCCCAGGCACTATCGAACGCGGTTAGTACTTGGAAGAGTGAACTGTATGTTCGCAAAATCTGAATACATTCGAGTGTTTTTGTAATTTCTATAAAAACTCTATAAATATTTCTATAGTTTTTGTTTAAATTAGCTTAAATAAAGACTTTTACAGGAGAGTGACTGACAACTAATTTGCCAGCAAAAATTTAGACACTGGTGTTTTTTAACCTTTAAATAAAAAAATATGTGTGCCACTCGGGGACTGCCGCGGTAAAGCTATTGCATAGCATTTTTTATCAACTTATGCAAAAATACCGCGTCAATGTCTGCTGAAGTCTATCGAAGGATACCTTCCCGAAGTCTGCCAAACTGAAACTTCGTTAGCCGGATTGTTAGGAATTTTTCTCGTTGCGGAATTCTTAAATTCGGTCGCCGCGCTCAAAGCCCGCGATAAAAGCTATGCAATAGCTTAATAAATTACCAAACAAAATTTGGTCGCGCTACGAAAATTAGATCGCGAGTTATAAGCATTTTAAATTTTTCGACTCTCACCGTGGTGGGGGTCTCCTGTCACCAAAAATTAACACTGTCTTATAATAAATTACCAAACAAAATTTTGCCAAGCTACCAAAATTAGATCGCGAGTTATAAGCATTTTAAATTTTTCGACCCTCACCGTGGGGGGTCTCCTATCACCAAAAATTAACAGTCTCAAAATAAATTACCAAACAAAATTTGGCCGCGCTACGAAAATTAGATCGCGAGTTATAAGCATTTTAAATTTTTCGACCCTCACCGTGAGGGTCTCCTGTCACCAAAACTTAACACTGACTCATAATAAATGAATAAACAAAATTTGGCCGCGCTACGAAAATTAGATCGTGAGTTATAAGCATTTTAAATTTTTCGACCCTCACCGTGGGGGGTCTCCTGTCACCAAAAATTAACAGTCTCAAAATAAATTACCAAACAAAATTTGGCCGCGCTACGAAAATTAGATCGCGAGTTATAAGCATTTTAAATTTTTCGACCCTCACCGTGAGGGTCTCCTGTCACCAAAACTTAACACTGACTCATAATAAATGAATAAACAAAATTTGGCCGCGCTACGAAAATTAGATCGTGAGTTATAAGCATTTTAAATTTTTCGACCCTCACCATGGTGGTTCTCCTGTCACCAAAAATTAACAGTCTCAAAATAAATTACCAAACAAAATTTGGCCGCGCTACGAAAATTAGATCGCGAGTTATAAGCATTTTAAATTTTTCGACCCTCACCGTGAGGGTCTCCTGTCACCAAAACTTAACACTGACTCATAATAAATGAATAAACAAAATTTGGCCGCGCTACGAAAATTAGATCGCGAGTTATAAGATTTTTAAGTTTTTCTACCCTCATTGTGGGGGGTCTAATGTCTCCAAAAATTAACACTGTCTCATAATAAATTACCAAACAAAATTTGGCCGCGCTACGAAAATTAGATCGCGAGTTATAAGCATTTTAAATTTTTCGACCCTCACCGTGGGGGGTCTCCTGTCACCAAAAATTAACTCTGCCTTATAATAAATTACCAAACAATATTTTGCCAAGCTACGAAAATTAGATCGCGAGTTATAAGCATTTTTAATTTTTCGACCCTCACCGTAGGGTGTCTTCTGTCACCAACAATTAACAATGTCTCATAATAAATTACCCAACAAAATTTGGCCGCGCTACGAAAATTAGATCGCGAGTTATGAGCATTTCAAAATTTTCGACCCTCACCGTGGGGTGTCTCCTGTCACTAGAAATTAACAATGTCTCATAATAAATTACCAAACAAAATTTGGCCGCGCTACGAAAATTAGATCGCGAGTTATAAGCATTTTAAATTTTTCGACCCTCACCATGGGGGGGGGGGGTCTTCTGTCACCAACAATTAACAATGTCTCATAAAAAATTACCAAACAAAATTTGCCCGCGCTACGAAAATTAGATCGCGAGTTATAAGCATTTTAAATTTTTCGACCCTCACCGTGAGGGTCTCCTGTCACCAAAACTTAACACTGACTCATAATAAATGAATAAACAAAATTTGGCCGCGCTACGAAAATTAGATCGTGAGTTATAAGCATTTTAAATTTTTCGACCCTCACCATGGGGGGTCTCCTGTCACCAAAAATTAACACTGTCTCATAATAAATTACCAAACAAAATTTGGCCGCGCTACGAAAATTAGATCGTGAGTTACAAGCATTTTAAATGTTTCGACCCTCACCGTGGGGGCTCTCCTGTCACCAAAAATTAACAGTCTCATATTAAATTACCAAACAAAATTTGGCCGCGCTACGAAAATTAGATCGTGAGTTATAAGCATTTATAATTTTTCGACCCTCATCGTGGGGGGGGGGGTCTAATGTCCCCAAAAATTAACACTGCCTCATAATAAATTACCAAACAAAATTTGGCCGCGCTACAAAAATTAGATCGCGAGTTATAAGCATTTTAAATTTTTCGACCCTCACCTTGGAGGATCTCCTGTCACCAAAAATCAACACTGTCCCATAATAAATTACCAAACAAAATTTGGCCGCGCTACGAAAATTAGATCGCGAGTTATAAGCATTTTAAATTTTTCGACCCTCACCGTGGGGGGTCTCCTGTCTCCAAAAATTAACACTGTCTTATAATAAATTACCAAACAATATTTTGCCAAGCTACCAAAATTAGATCGCGAGTTATAAGCATTTTTAATTTTTCGACCCTCACCGTGGGGTGTCTTCTGTCACCAACAATCAACACTGTCCCATAATAAATAACCAAACAATATTTGGCCGCGCTACGAAAATTAGATCGCGAGTTATGAGCATTTTAAATTTTTCGATCCTCACCGTCTGGGATCTCCTGTCACCAAAAATTAACACTGTCTCCTAATAAATTACCAAACAAGTTTGGCCGCGCTACGAAGATTAGATCGCGAGTTATAAGCATTTTAAATTTTTCGACCCTCACCGTGGGGTGTATCCTGTTACCAGAAATTAACAATGTCTCATAATAAATTACCAAACAAAGTTTGGCCGCGCTACGAAAGTTAGATCGCGAGTTATAAGCATTTTAAATTTTTCGACCCTCACGGTGGGGGGGTCTCTTGTCACCAAAATAAATAAGACCACCAAAATAAACACTGTCTCATAATAAATTACCAAACAAAATTTGGCCGCGCTATGAAAATTATATCATAAGAAACATAAGTTTGAGACTTGATATTCTAATATCTGAAAAATACCGCGTCAATGTCTGCCGAAGTCTACCGAAGGATACCGTTCCGAAGTTTTCCGAAAAGAAACGACGTTAGCCGAGTGTTAGGTTTTTTCGTTACCGATGTGTTAGGATTTTTCGCGTTACGGAATTTTTGGATTCGGTCACCGCGCTCAAAGCCCGCGATAAAAGCTATGCAATAGCTTAAAAATACGAGCACGTGAGTTTCACAAATTGCTATACTTATTTTCAAATGTATTTTAAACAATGTAAAATAAAAATAATGGTTATAATATAACATAATATTTAATTTAACTGAAAAAAGTAAAATTTGCATATTGCAAAAGTTTAGACACTTTTTTTGATTTTTAGCCAACTATTCATGGAAAAATGCAAATTTCCAAGTCATGATGTCACATGTCTGAAGTATTTAATTTTACCTCGATAAAATATCAGTTAGTGAAGACGCCGCGAGCTAAAAATATTTACTTAGATGAGGTAATTGAAGTAGGAAAGCTGAAATGGAAAGGGAAGACTGTTGCAGAAATTTCAGTAGCATTGAATCGTCCAAAGTGGTTTGTCTATGAAGTATAGTCTAAGGGTGACTCCTTCAAAACAAAACATAATCTGGAAGACCTTGTGTGACGAGAAAATGAGATGACAAAAGGATCCAAAAACTGACATTTACACAAATAATGATTGCTAATCCATTAAAAGTATGTCAGGACTTTCTGTGTCGACAGACATGATTCGTAGATAAATTAAAGAAACAAATAAATCAATTTACATGAAAATGATAAAACAATCAGCTTTAAAATCTCGCTACAAACTGGCAAGAATGCAATGAACTTGCAAACATACGTCATATGGACCCAAATGGTACGCTATGATATTTAGTAACAGAAAAAAGTGGAATTTGAATGGCCCAAACAAGTGAGCATACTATTGGCACGACTTGCGTAAATAGCCTCGGAGTTTGTTAAGTCGACAACAAGAAGGTGACTTTTTAATGATTTGGTTCTCCTTTTGTTTTAATACTCGAGTACCTATGGAGTTATTCATTGGTTACCAAGCAACACAAAGCTGCTTACATACGTTAGAGATTAATTTTTAGTCATTTGGGGAACTTTTAGCTGATCTAAAGTATGGATTTTAGCAAGATAATGCGTCTATTCATGTTGCATGCAAAAGAAGAACTTCGTTTAACTCTGAAAATACTACTGATCTCAACTAGCCTGTGAGTAGTTCTCATCCGGACCGAGTCGAAAACGTTTGTAATATCATATGTCGTAATGTTTATGCAAATTTTTGCTATACTTTTCTTTTAATGAGCTTCGAGCTGCTGTTGAACATGTTTGGTACAAAATAGACCCCCAAGAGACGCAGCATTTAGTTTCTTCGATAAGAAGTCAAATTTTTGCACTAACTCTAAACAATGTGGGTGCAACTCGATTTTAATTTGTAGTTATTTTTCTGTAAATATACAAATTGTCTATACTTTTGCCACAATGTTAATTTCATTCTTTTTGTCATTATATTTTATGTAAAAGGTAAAATTCAAAATTTATTGTTTGTGAATAAATGATAAGTCACAAATAATGTATAACAGATGAATTACAAACATTCGGTACATACTTCTGAATATAGAAGCGTAAGCGATCATTGTCTAAAGTTTTGCTGAGCACTGTATCTGAAAAATCAGGAGTATTTATTATTGCTTCCACGCTTATTTCTTAAAATGATATGCGAAATCTTTTGCAAAAAATTACAATGTTTATTTTTTCCCCCCTAAACCCTAATCCAAAAATTGAACTTGATTTATTGATAAAATATATTGTGCATTCCTAGACGAGGCGTTTGTTTCTCCAGACGCATTATTTTTTTTCTAAATATATCAAATCCTGCATATGAAATATATTTCCAAAAGAAATACAGATTCCTGCAGGATTATTATTTATTCCTTTTTATCCGCATTTATTGGAACACATTCAAAATCACTTAACAAATTCAAATTTATTTTCTTAAAATGTCATTTGAAAGAGAAATATTTTTTTATTTTCTGTTAATAATCCATCGTTGTTCATTTCCTTATTTATATTAAATGAACATCTTTTTTCTTCTTTTATATTAAAAAAATATAAATTTGTGTCGAAACTTCATTTTTTATCAGCCAGAAAATACAAATTCATAGTAAAAGATTTTTTGGATACTTGATAAATTGCTGAAAGAAATATGTTCTAAAAGTCTTTTTTTATGTAAAATTATAGCATGTCAAAAGTGAAAAAAAATACATCTATAGGCATATATTTACTTATAAATCTGATTTACATGTTTTATATGTACTATTGAAAATTTATTAAAATACATAAATAATAAAGAAAAAATACTATTTTTTCAGAAATTTTAAAAATGAGCTTTGCGAAAATATAACTTCAAGATTACAAGTATGTAATAAAAGTTTTGATTTTTTTACCGAATTTATTTATAAAATTTTTAATTTTTTTTTTTTTAATTATTGACATTGATTTGATAAAGTCGTCGATTACGTGAATGAAAAACGTAGTTGAGATTAAAGGTATTAATATTCAAATCTTATTATTTTAGGTCTATAAGTACAATTGTTTTTCACTTTTAGTATGTTATAAGTGTAGTTTAATGGTAAAAAAGGACTTTCTTACATAATGCTACAAGATTAAAAAAAAGCGCGAATGCTTAAATTATTTAAATTATTTTCTGCCGAATCGCAGCTTTTTTATCAAAACTTTACTGTCAGACAGGGAGGCGGCAGTACAGATAGTCATCTCATGGAATTCGCGGATAAAAATCTAGGCTTAGTTAAATTTCGATTCACATATTAAAACGCAATCGGTCTGTTAAGTCATATGTTGGTGGAAAACACCAAAAAATCCGATTATAGCTATCGACTCGTAGGTTTACAATTGTGCTTTCCTGAACCTAAACGTATGAAAACATGAAGCACTGGAAGCAAGAAATCATAATGATCAACTTGCGAGTCAACCCGCTAAAATCGATTGTTTAGGTATTTCCCACAAATGTGTGACTTAGCAGATCGAATGCGTTTCTATATGCAAATCAAGATTTAACTAATCTTAGATTTTCATCCGGAATTGAACAATGGAATTCCACGGGAATAACTCGTTTTTCCTACTCTTTTCATTCCAGACTAAAACAGCTCTGAAACAACCTCAAATGTAGTGTGAATAAAGCATCAAACTGGGGAATTCAGAAATCATTATCATAGAAACATCCTCAAATTTATCCACCTGCCTTCGAGAAAAATAGTATAGTTAACGATGCAATATGTGACTGTTCTCACAATTCTCCAATCACACATGGTACGTTCTACAAACTGAAATATTGCGGCCGTGTTACTTTATAGACGTGTCAGTTAATAACTATTTGGAAAATAGTTCTTGTTCTCGGTAGAGAATTGGGGAATCTGAAGTATATCTGATTATCTTTTATTGGTTGAATTCCGCTACTTATTTTATTTTATTTGTTTTCTGATTGGTCCATGTTTAATGTCCAAAAATAGAATACTGTTGTTGCCACAATAACAATTTAAGTAATTAAAACTTAAAAAGTAATAATGATTTGAAAACAAATTTTGATAAAGATTTCAAACATATTTCATTTAAAAGTGCTTTTTTTTCTCTACGCAACGGTGTAAAAATTTAAAATGTGCGATGTTTAGAAGTTTAAAAATTTGCAGTTTCGAAAATAGTAAAACTGAAATATCATTTAAAACTCATTGATGATGGGTGCAGGGATATTGATGTTTAATCCAAGTCGTATGTAATATGAGGCGTTCAGAAGTCAGTCTGATTAACTTCATCAAATAAAAATGCACATTTTAAACATAGTTGTATATCTATAAACTACTGTTTTTTTTTTTATCATTGGACTAGGAATATTAATGTTTAAAGCTGGCGTACGTAATATATGACTCGTTATTATCATCAAAAAATGATGTTTATTATTATTATTAATTTAAATATAGAATTTATTTATAAGGCTGTAAAATTTTAATCTATAAAACTATCATTTTCCAAATAGTCGTTGTGATTTGTTAAATTACAATTTTCTTATATTTTTTCCTTTTGCTGTATTAGTATAGATACTGAATTCTTGAATTTTAAATTTTGTATGAAGAATCAAATTTTAAAATTTCGATTTGAAATCGAGTTGAATTTTAAACTTTGGTATCTAATGGGTATGAGATAACTCATAAATTTGTTCCAATATTATCTTCCTAACACTTTCCAACAAAGTTGAAAAGTTTTATGATTTCGATCCGTCTGTTCGTCTGCCCGCTCTCTAATTCTCGTAAATATTCTCCTGATTCCCCTGAAATTTTTGGGAGTTATTGACTTTTACCCAAGCATGAACTCTATTGCAAATGAAATTTCTACCATGATTAGTTTATTTACAGGGACAATCAAAAGATTTCCGTTATATTACGGTCTATGGGGGAAAAAATCGCTTCAAATGAATTTTAAAGATGTTACACCCTGTCAGACATATTAAAATTTATATGCATTTAATAATTGCACTAAAATATGCAGTTTGTAAAATATGATGTGAAAAGAATAGATAATTAATTCAATTATTCATTATTAATAGTTCAATTATTGATTTCCTGGGCCACACAAAAGAATTCCATTGCATATGCTAAACGGGGAGCTGTTTGCGACATATTTTAATTATTTCAAACTATTTCATGATTAATAAAATTAATATACGACGCTGAGGCTTAATAAAAGTTATATCACGCATAATACGAAGTGCAGAGCATTTACAAGGACGCTTTAAAGATTTCACATAGTATAATCTATCCGAAGTACTGTTTATTATTGATGATGGATGGATGAAATGCCTTTTTAATTATGATATGCGCTTTTAAATTTCACTAAATAGATACATGTTATATGGCATGTATAAATGCTATTGTTGATATACAGGACTACACAAAAGAGGTGGTACAGGTTATTGAATATGAGCGTGATTTGCTTAAAGGTGGTTTTTAAATAAGTTATGCATTTTTATGCTGAACTGCAATCAGTTTACAAAGAAATGTTTGCAGATTACTGATAAAATAATATACAAGGCCACGCAAGAGATTGGATACATGGTCGCCTATGTATGATAATTTCTAGAAATGTGATTTAAGTAGTTTTAAGAGTGTTTTTCTTTGAACTAAATTTTAGCTAAATACGGAATATAATAAAGGTACTAGGTAAACTACAGGTCTGAACAAAAGTATGCAAGTATGTTTCCATCTATTAGTATAAATTGCTGAAAGAGAAATTTCAAACTGTTACGCGCTTTCTTGCTAAACTAAATTTTCGCATTATATAGTATGTTTTTCGAGCGACATATCAAACACAGGGCTGCTCAAAAGTATTATAATACATATTTGGCTAATGGACAGTAATACTTTGTTACCCTAAATAGTTTTTTTTAAAGATTTCAGGATGTGTTGGAAAGTGTTTCATAATCTATGCTTAACGAATGATTTTTCTTACTTGTTATATTTATTTTTAGCTAATGCATTTTTGAATTTGAAACTTTGGTTTAATTTTGACCTGTGCGTAACAAACACTGAATATTAAGAACACTATTGTAAGACAATAAATGTTTAAATGTAAACTTATCGCACACACATATATATACAGAGCTAGACAAATGCAATCACCATGCCGCGCCAATTATATTTAATCTAGTATCTCTCTCTCTCTCTCTTTTTTTCGGACGAAAATGAATTAATGAAAAGCAAAAACAAGATTTTTTCTCAATCTACTTCCATACCTGCGAATTTCTTTTAAAATAATATTTCATTAAAATATTCAAAAATTCATTCACTAAATCACAACTCTATATTTCATTTGGTTTCTTAAAATAGAATTTCATTTATTTTTAACATGTATTTTCTTTTTTCTTAAAAGATGCATTTTCATTCAATCATTTTTTATTTCAAGTATTTTTTCCCGCTGAAAATTCAATCAAATGTTTGAAATTACATTTTATTTCACGCAGAAATATACAAACATGTTAGTTGAGGATATATTCAATATGATAAATTGACTAACTCAGATTTATATGTTTGTTTTTCTTATTTCTTGATTTATATTCAAAAGAATTTACTGTGACTATATCCTACTCTTTTCTTAATTTATTTCTAAAAATAGGATTTGATTTATTCCTGAAATACATCGCTTATTCTAGGAAAAAAAATATTTTTTCTTCAGAAATGTTTCTTTCTCGCTTAAAAAAAATAATAAGATAATCAAATACAAAAACTAATTTTATTTTCAATAATAAATTACGCAAATCCCCGCTATGTATAATACTTCCCTGCTTTTAATTCTTCTTTTTTTCTTGTTGAAGTATACGTTTTAATAATTCATCGACTTTTATCTGAAAAAGATTATACCATTTTCTAATGTCTTGCTACATTACATTTCTCAATTGCTGTAACTCACTCTTTGAATTCTACACAGCACAGCAATCACCAAAAATCCGTACATTGTTAAACTAGTCGTTGGGGGCCACCGTAATACTTACCCATCATATATATGCATATATAATATATGAAAATAATACATTTGATAACTAATTATAAAATGCTTGCAATTCCAAAACAAAATTTAAACGTGTATTTATATTTTTATTGTGCATAGTAATGCTGTATTAGTGAGTTGCTGATGAATCTCTTTCGATAAATTATACAACACGCCTAACTACTCAAGTAGTACTGAATTGCGAAAACGAAACATCCTTATAACTCCAAAAATAATAATCTTATTAACTAACGGTTTACTGCGTCGAATTAAGCGTTTTATTTCCAATTAAAATATATCTTTGAATTGAAATTTGAATGAAATACAGGGTCATGAAAAATCGAAGAATGTGGAAAACAGGATTACAGATATATCGGCAACTAGTAATTCGATCAACTTCGTTCTTTATGCAAAATTTGTGATATTTTATTGCCTTTTACGATCACTCCTTAAATTAAAAAAATTTGAAAATTTTTATATACCTTTCATCAGAACGAATTTTTTTGAGAGTCCGAAAAAAAAAAGTTCCGGATAATCGAGGTTACTGATATTAAATAGGCTTCGTCCCATTCTTACATACTAAGCACATACAAAATTTCAAGTCTCTATCTCAATTCATTAGGGCGATAGAGCGTTTACAGACAGACAGACTGACAGATGGACGGCAATTTTTTTTTCTAAGACTGTGTTTCTCGAAATCTCCAGTGTCGAAAACGTGTAAATCCTTCAAAAAAAAATTTTCGATTTTCAAAACGATTGCAAGACTTACCCTGTACTACGTATGATGGGTAAGTAAAAAAAAATGTAAAGTTAATGCACGTCATTTTTTCTTGTAAACAATCAACTCTCGAAAATTTTATGTTTTACAGGAAAAACCCGATTATCTAAAGGCAAATTCCGTTTATCTATGAAAAAAGCCCGTTTTTAAATGTACATTTGCCTGGAATCTCTATTGCTGTAAAATTATTGCAGTGATTTTTAATATTTTATAGGAGCTGTTCAAATATTACGTAAGCATGTTTTTGGCAATTTTTGTCCCCCCCTCCCCCTTGTCAGCAAATTTTCAGGGGGGGGGGAGAAGACAAGGGGAAGTCCCTCCTTGTCTTCTATACTGCTTTTTTCACTGTTTGCGCAATAGCTATATCTGAAAAACTAACGTATGGATTTACACCAAACTTCAGTTTCAGATAGTCCTTGACATGAATTGATATTTTTTATAGTTTGCGGTAAATTGGTCAACAGGTTATGCTGCTATGCTGCTTTTATCACGATTTGCGCAAGAGCTATATCTCAAGAACTAATGAACAAATTTTCATAAAACTTCTTATTTAGTAAGCTCTTGATATAATATGGTACTTTTACCTTTTGGCATAAATCGCCCAACAGCTGGCAGTACTGCGCGGTATTATTTATGATTGTCGCAATAGCTCTTTATCAGGAACTAATGCATGAATTTTTATCAAACTTCAGATTCAGTTAGTCCCTGATATAAGTTAGCATTATTTAGTTTTTGAAGTAAATCGCTCGACAGATGGTGCTTCTACCCAGAATTTTTAAAGATTTTAGCAATGATTTCATTGAAAAAATTAACGCACTGATTTTCATCAAGCTTCGGATACCGTTAGAACTTGACAAAAGTTGCTCCTGACTAGATGTTGGTGTAAAGTATCTAACAAGTGACGCTTCCATGCTTCAATTTTCCCAAATTATTAGCTTATACCTGATAGAAGGGAGTTTTGCGACTGCCACATCCGACTAGCTAAAAATCGTGTCAACCGAATATTATTTGTGTAAGAGACGCCCGAGTCGAAAGAATTAAAAAACTGTCATAGTTTGTTCTTTACTAACTTTTAATGTATCTCATTTTATTCCTGTTTCCTTTCAAATAAAATTGTAAAAACTATTCCCTAATTCCTAAACTTCCTCTAGAAATGCGAAAAAAAAAATGATCTCGTATGGTTGTATTAATGGGATTTATTTTATGACAAGTTTCATATGTATATATATAACTTGAATTGCATTTTTATAAAGCAAAAAGTTATAAATAAATTAATGCTATGCTTTCTCAGTTTTTTATAGCAGTCTGTTCTCAATAAGACATAAAAATCTAATTCACGCCTCACGCCTTTTTTTCTTTGGTTATGTCTGGGTTTTTTTATTTTCTTTTTTTTCCTTTTAGCATGTTAATAGAATGTCTTTTATTGGACAGTTATATTTATTAATAACTTAATTAAGTTTTCGCCCAAAAAGCGACGCCGTAAATAATTCCATATCATTCAAATTACTTTTAGGTAGCTTTCATTACAAAAAGTAAAAAGCTACCTATTGCAGCCGTCCGGAGGAAAGCACTTCCGGAAAATTTTGGTATATTTTCACCGATCATGACCCCCAGACCCCAAAACCACCCTCCGTTCAAATGTTGACATATATATATATATATATATAACCATATATATATATATATATATATATATATCTGATTTTTGTCATGCGATAACTAACGTCTTTATGAACCGATTTGAATGAAACTTGGTATGTACATAGTACATACAAATGTCTCGACCGAGTTCGTTGGCCAGCATCATCCGCCATTTTGTTTCAAAATGGCGGGCATTTTAAATTTTTTTAAAAATTTAAAATTTAAAATTCAATGCGAAAAAATTAAAAGTTGGAAAATATTTTTCTTTTACGTGTTAGAACTTAAAACAAAGATTCCAGAGCACTTTTTATTTTGTCTATATCTTAAAAAATGATTGAGTTATAGCACTTTGAATTTTTCTTATGGCTGACATTTTGAAACGATCTGATTTTTGTCATGTGATAACACGCGTATTTATGAACCGATTTCAATGAAACTTGGTATGTACATAGTACATACAAATTTCTCGACCGAGTTCGTTGGCCAGCATCATCCGCCATTTTGTTTCAAAATGGTGGCCATTTTAAATTTTTTAAAAAATTTAAAACTTAAAATTAAATGCGAAAAAATCAAAATTTGAAAAATATTTTTCTTTTACGTGTTAGAATTTAAAACAACGATTCCAGAACACTTTTTATTTTGTCTATATCTTACAAAATGATTGAGTTATAGCACTTTGAATTTTTCTTATGGCTGACATTTTGAAACGATCTGATTTTTGTCACGTGATAACACACGTATTTATGAACCGATTTCAATGAAACTTGGTATGTACATATTACATACAAATGTCTCGACTGAGTTCGTTGGCCAGCATCATCCGCCATTTTGTTTCAAAATGGTGGCCGTTTTAAATTTTTAAAAAAATTTAAAATTTAAAATTAAATGCGAAAAGATCAAAATTTGAAAAATATTTTTCTTTTACGTGTTAGAACTTAAAACAACGATTCCAGAACACTTTTTATTTTGTCTATATCTTAAAAAATAATTGAGTTATAGCACTTTGAATTTTGCTTATGACTGACATTTTGAAACGGTCTGATCTGAACGATCCACAATGTTGCTTTAAAATGGCATACACTTTATGATAACTTGGAATTTGGTGACTCTCTAAATCGCTTAAAATAAAACCAGGTTGAATAAAAGATGACTAATTTCTAAAAATTCCTATTAATATTCAGTCTTGACAAAAACTAGTATTCAATCTTATAAAATCAGTAATTTTATAAGATTATTTCCACTAATTTGAGCTTAGTATTTTTGAACAATGTAACTTACTTTAAAATAAATAAATAAATATATAAGTATATGAAAGCTACCTCTTCCTCCCGGCATTGCCGGAAGGACTTTTTTATAGTTATGCATGTCTGTCTTACAAAAACGGCGTAAAAAGGTCTCTTTTCACATCCTCATATATTTATTTATTTGTTTGTTATTATTGATTCGCTACGTTAGAAAAAGAATTCATTTGACTATTTATGCAAAAACAAACTATGTCATGCAATATTAATTTAATTTGTCTTTAATAATAATAACAATAATAAAGCTCGTTTTTGATGAAGTCACTCTTGTTTCATAATCAATATAATGACATATACACTTTTTACTTTTTTGTACCTTAACAAGAAAAAAAGTATTGAATTCGTGAAA
This sequence comes from Maratus speculifer, assembly GCA_964019185.1. NCBI lineage: Eukaryota > Metazoa > Arthropoda > Arachnida > Araneae > Salticidae > Maratus > Maratus speculifer. The sequence goes on along the minus strand of OZ025302.1, from coordinate 204,976,602 downwards.
ATTCTTGAAAAACGGTTTTTGACGGCTTTACACTTTTAGGGGTCAGAGATACAAAGATATATGTTTTTTCAAAATATTTGTCTGTGAGACTGTGTCTATCTGTATGTGTGTGACATAAATTTTGTGCGCGTTCTATCTCAAGAACTAACGCACGAAATTGAATAAAAATTTATGATCAGGTAGTCCATGAGATAAATTGATACTGATTAGTTTTTGGTTTAAATCACTCCAGAGGTGGCCCTGCTATGTTGCATTTTTTACGGTTTCCGCATCAACTCTATCTCAAGAGCTAATGTACTGATTTTCATCAAACTTCATATCCAGTTAATCCTTGATATGGAGTGTTTCTGTTTATGTTTTGGTGTTAATTGACCAACAGGTGGCACGGCTATGCTGCACCTAGAAAAAGGAATTAATTTGAACTTCAAAAAATGGTTTGTTCAGTACATTTTGGTTGTTTTAAGCGAATTTTTTAGTTAAAGTAAAAAATTGGTTTTGTTCCTCAGACAAAAAAAATATATATATTGTTAACACTCTTATAAAATTTTAACAAAACTTCATCAATTATATTTGAGTCTTACTAAAGAATTGTATTTTCAATTTGTAATTCCAAGAGAATTTTGCTGTCTTTGCAAAATTTAAATTGGTGTGCAGTAGCCATAACTCTCTCAAGTAATTTTGTTTAATTGATTTACATAGCTATAAAGAATTAACATAGTTTTTGGATAGTAAAAACTTTTCAAATTGAGACGGATTAATGAAGTTATTCTGACATTATTATGCATTTCGGATGAAAATATCCTTATGGAAAATCCTACGAATCCTCTTTTTCAAATAGACAGCGCCACATGTTACCCTTGCTGTGACTTTTGGAACTTTTTTTTTTCGTGGAATCCTTCGTCCCCCGTCTTCTTTAATCTTCCTACAAAATTTGGTGCAATTCTCTCAATTAGATCGTGCTACGGAACATTTGGAGTACAGTCAGTTTAATGGCCACCTTGTATATTGTGTCCTTGGGTAATAACGCCACCTAAGATTCTACCAATTTTCAGGGTTTAGTACTAGATGTCTTGTTTTTTTTTTTTTTTTTTTTTTTTTTTTTTTAAATAAATGTAGGATTTGATGCAGCAACTTATAGAATATGTATGCCAGAAAAAATACTTTAACAAACATGTATTTATAAAATGTAATGGCGTGATTTCTTGACCAGTGCTATTTGTCGCTATTGCACACCTATGTGGGTAATAACGCCATGCAAACAAAACTGTAAAATAAGATGGAATAATGGCATGGAGAGTTTATATCTACAATTGTCCAATTTTAAAGATATAAACTCTACAACCCAAAAATGGGACAAATTTTTCGTACATATCATTAATTGTGATATCAGGACGCAGAAATAATCATTTGATATTTTATTTTTCAGAAATAAAAAAAATAGTAGCACTCAGGGCATCCAAATGATTCTTTATCCTTTTCGGTTTTCAATGAAAGATGACAATAATATTCTCTCGTGCATAAAATGAAAGACAAATCCTCTTCGAATGTAGTTCCAGCACTGAAAAGAATCAACCGGAATAATAACACCAATGGATGGCGTTTTACTCCGATATACTTCTTGCCCAGTATATTAGTAACTATAAACAATCTTACGAACATATCTAAAATCATCCACAACATTTGAAAGTAAATGAATACACTACAAATTTAAGTGATAAGTAAAGTATATCCTAATAAATATATAGTCTTCAGATCACCGAACTTACCTCACAAATTTAGATCTGGCGTTGACTGTAACGTGTTTCTTCCAACGGTAAAGTCTACAATTGGAAAAAATTAACTTTTAGCAGTTGTTTATAATTCAGATGACTCAGATCTCTTCTACTAAAAACCCGTAGGTACCATCTCCTGAATTCTTTCATAATACGCGTAATATTAGCACTTGGAACCTCCAGAACAATTTACATTACTCACCTCTCCCCCGCACTTTTTAAATGAGTTTTTTAAAGCTGTATCTCACTTTAGATTAAGTATTCAAATAAAATAACTATTGCTATCTGGGTTTTAAATTTAAGAAATTAAATCAGAATAAGTAATAGATATTATTAAGAAATAAGAAATAATGAATATACCGTAAATTTATAGTAATTCAAATGAGTGTTTGCAAAGTAAAAATTTTTATATAACATATGTATATATTATTCATTTTATCTTTTTTCGTATTGTCATTTTTACTATAAAAACGCAACAATTATTATTTGATATATTGTCAAACTTTTAGATAAAAATAGCAAAAATTTTCTCTTCTAAATATTAAAAATACACACTCTTATAGTATTTCATCTATTTTAAATAGAAAACTTTTATTGCTATGTGTTTTGAAATTGAAACATTATTACTTATTTCTCGTTCCCTTAAGTGTTTGAGAAAAAAGTACTTTATCAAATTATTTAATCCAATAGAAAAAAGTTAAAACTTAGTTATATAACTCTCTCTAATCTTTTCAAGCCGCGGTAAAAAACCTAGTAATTGAATTAATTCTGACTTTTTGAAGTGCACTTATCAGAAGTTCACAGATGTTTAAAAATTACTGGCACTCGAGCATTTATTTATTGGTGGATTTGTAATGCAAATTAAAAGTAGAAAAAAATATATAGCTTTGATAACATTTAAAAGGAAAAAAATCTGAGAATGGCAAACATGAAAACTACCGTAATGTTCCAAATAAAGTTCAGTTTATTTATTTATATTGAACATTTTTTTTCATTGAGGGGACACAGTACCTTGAAATTGGTAAATATAACAATTTTTTATGTTTATTAACAGAAAGCTTGTTTAATTGTGAATATATTAACACTTCATTTTTAGATAATAAGTTGAAACTGGTGTTATTCATTGAACTGAAAAAAACTTCTTTAAAACACCATAAAATAAATTAAATTGTGCAAGGCTTTCGAAAGAACCTAGTCTTTCTTCGTTAGGCGCAGAAAGACGCGCCTACTATGAACATGCAAGTACAGAAAATTGAAATATGAATATCATAAAAAGGGAAAAATAAAATGAAAATAAATAGATAAAAAATAAATACATAAATGCATAAATAAAAAGCAAATAAATAAGTCACTAAGATAAAGAATTAAGATAAAAGTTACTTACAACGAAAGTGGGGAAAGGGGTGGGCGACTGAAATGCCAGAATAAACACAAATCCAGATAAAAAGTTAAAACTGGTGTTATTCAATGAAGCGAAAAAAACTTCTTTAAAAAACCATAAAATAAATTAAATTGCGTAAGTCCTTTCGAAAGAACTTAGACTTCTTCGTCAAGCGCAAAAAGACGTGCGCCTACTATGAATATGCAAGTATAGAAAATTGAAATATGAATAACACGAAAAGAGAAAAATAAAATAAAAATAAATAGATAAAAGATAAATAAATAAGTACGTCAATAAATACATAAATAAAAAGCAAATAAATAAGTCACTAAGATAAAGAATTAAGATAAAAAATTAGAATAAAAGTGGGAAAAAGGGTGGGCGGTTGAAATTCCAGAATAAGCACAAATCCAGATAATAAGTTGAAACTGGTGTTATTGATTAAAGTGAAAAAAACTTCTTTAAAACACCATAAAATTACAACAAAACACCAATTACAAAAAACACCATACTTTTGGTCTTGCGCAATTTAATTTATTTTATGGTGTTTTAAAGATTTTTTTTCACTTCGATGGGTAACACCAGTTTTAACTAATGTTGGCAATTCGCCATTTAAGCCTGTTGTCAACTGCTCTTCTCAACAAGTGCAAAACATTTTAACACATTTATAAATTCACTTTTAACTGAAAGATATACATTCGAAAGACATGACTATGGAACGACTCGGAATCGAACTGTGTTTTCAGATTTTTCCTAAATAACTTACTTATTGAGTTATAAGCGTTTTCGATCACATGACAAATACGTTATTCACCCTTCTCTCACTGGTTCTTTTTTCGCGCAAAAATTCAGTTCAAATAGCCCACTTTGACAATATTTCTTGATAGATTTGTCGCGTTCAAACACAGCGGAAAAAGTAGTTTGATTAAATAATTTTTTAACAACAACACCTGTTAGTTTCATGCATTTTTGAACAAAAATAACTTTAAACTTATGTCAAAAGCATGCTCTTTTGGATTTAAGAGCAGCCTTACAAAACCTTCCATACAATTCGAAACTCGATTTATTGGAAATCGAACACAAACTTTTGCAACCATCCAATATATTCATTACAATTTATGAAATTTAAAAAAGAAAAAAATTCATTTTTGTCTTTGCTTTATAAAAACATAATTATTATTGTCTATACACATTAGGATACCTTTCCTTTAAACCTTCTTTATGGCTCTTGAATTTTCCAATATTCTTTAATTTATAATTTTTGAATCTTCTACGTTTTTATGTTTTTAAAACTCTAAATTCTTTAAATATTAAATTTGATGATATCTAGCCTTTTTCATCTTATACATTATGCATTTTTAACTATGTATAAAATAATGGTAATGCATACAATGTTGTAAAATTTTTACATAAGAAAAGTATGCTAATTTGTAATCTTGTTTCATAGTTTAAGGTGCCGTAAAAATTTTACAATGAAATAACACGAATGGCTGAACACATTGAAAAATAACTTTATGATATAATGCAGACATTCTTCATCCATACTAAAAATTTCAACGATAATTCTGTTTTTTTTTTTTTTTTTTTTTTTTTTTTTTTTTTTTTTTTTTTTAATAGATTTATGTTCTGCGCTGCATAGTTAAATTTGTTATTTATTATTATTATTATTTTAAAAATATAATTAAGTTTTGAAACATTGAAAATTTTCATAAATTAGAAAGAAAAATAAAAAATGAATTATATTATTTCATATATATAAAGCAGAAAAATAAATTTTTATATATTAGAATAAACATAAAATTTTAATTTAATGTTAACATTTATATGTATGTGAAATGTAAGAATTAAACCTTCGGTTTATTTAAGGATATAATGTTCTATCGGTACATTGAATCATAGGTTTATCGTTTTGTTCTCTTGCTTCTAATCCTCCATGTTTTCATACTTCGGGGTGCAGGAAAGCACAATGGTAAACCTAACTGTCAACCGATAAAATTGGGTATCTAGATGTTGTACACGAAGGTATGAGTCTGCAGACCGATTGCATTTTAATATACGAATCGAAATTTAACTACCTTTAAATTTTCATCCGTGAACTCGATGAGGTGATGCTCTGTGCTGCCGCCTGCCGGCCTGTGAGCAAGTCTAGAACGGAATCTTTAGGAAGTCCATCCTACTGAAATCATTCTTCATGGCAAACTTGTCATGAACCACTGAATTTGTTAGGTCAAACTTTGAAATTAATGCCGTTGGAGATGACTTTGACTTATTTCCAAAGATAATAGACCTTTTCCTGAGTGTTTTGATAGATTTCATATCAGAAAGATAAAACGTTTTTGATTGAAAACACGTACTATTAAATATCGGTACATTTTAGGAAAAAAAATATTCTTTCACAGTAACCAGAGTCCGTAAATAAGTTTCCTTTGAGTCCCTAAGTATGTGTGTAAAATTTCACGTCACTAGCTTCATCCGTTGAAGAATTGCTCAACTAAAATGTTCACCACATACTGTAAAACAACTGTTTTTTTTTTTTTTTTTTTTTTTTTCGTTTTTGAAATCTAAAATTTATTTACAGGATTTAAATAAACTCAAGCTCATAATTACTTTACTATCTGCATTTTCTTACATCAAATTTGACTTTAATAAATTACGGAACGTTCGTTCTATGATTAAAGAAGGGAGGAATATTACTGAAAAATATTGGTAGTAACATAATTTTGAAGCCACTGGTATTACGAGAGCTGCACCACTGCATCCCCCGAGCTGCTACTAGTGACATTAGTAATCAAAACAAATATAGGAATGCTAGATTATAGGTGTCTGGGAAAATGGATATATATAAAAAAAAACATTTTTCTTTATACGCAGCTTTTAAATAAATATTATATATTTTTTTATTTTACGTTTATGGAAGTTTTTTAATTCAGTCATTTTCTTAAAAAAATAAAATATCTATACATAAAATCTTAATTTTGTATTTTTTAAAGTCTCATATATAAATGGAATTAGGTGTATTACTAGTGAAACTTTCCTATTTATGAGTACATTTGTGGAAGTTATTCAATTCTATCGGTTTCTTTAAAATTTAAAATATTTACATAAAGACAAACTTTTATATATTTTGTATAAACGTATGGAAAATCTGGCATACAATTAATCTAGGATTGGTATAAATAATTAATAATTAATTAATGTATACTAATAAAATAAATTTTCGCCTTTCCTATACTAATAAAATAAATTTTGTTACCCTCCTAAAACTTCAGCCGCAAAATGACTCAAGTGGAGCCAAAGTCCACTCGTCTTACGATTAGAAAGTCAGCTTCTCGTAGAAGGTTTGAAACAACTCGAGTGAACAAGTTGTTTTTAAACAATTTAAATCAATATGAGTAATATAAATAAGCAGTTTAAATCAAGATGAGTAAAACATTTAAAAAACAACTCATTCATGATACAATACATTACTGCTCTTTTCTGAGAAGCAATTCCACTCTTTCGTTTTATGAGTGAATAACTATCCGTCTGTTCGCGATGACTAGCGAAATATACGGCACGTACGAAACTCAAAATATTTCTGAAGATAGTCCAAGGCTTCTCGTGGTGCACTCAAATTTCAGAACTTTAAATTTTAAATAGTTTTTTGAGAAATTACTAAAAAGCCCCAAATTAAAAGAATGGAAAAGTAAGGTACCCTGGGGTAATAACGCCAGGCGGGGTAATAACGCCAAGTGCTTATACTTTGCATAATTATGAAATAATCAGGTAAATGACACACGTGCTCTGCGCAGAAGGGTTTTGAGTCATATAAATCGCAAAAAACAGCTTCAGGTTAATTTGTTTCATTTTTAGGTCTTATTGTTTTTACAAACAACTAAAATTAACGCTTGATCTAAAATTTGCGAGATACGTTTTGTGATGTGAAGACGATCTTTTTATCCGGAAATACTTTGTTAATTACATAAATTTGTAGTGCATTTCATGTACTTTTAAAATGTTGTTGAAGATTTTGGATATCTTCTCGAGATAATTTGTAATTTAAAATGTACTGCGCAATAACTATACAGGGGTAATAACGCCAATCCTTGACATTAATACCCCGGTTGATTCCCTACAGTGGCCGAGCTACATCCTAAATACTGATTCAAATAAACAGAATTAAAACTGTGCAATGTTTCTCATATTTCTATTTAAGCGGTCTTTTTTAAGCAAAAAGAAGCTCACGGTCTGATATTCTTTCGCCTCATCCCCCCCCTCCCACACCACACCTTTATTTTTCTTACACTTTCACAAAAAATTGAACATTTTCAATAGCTTAGAATGCAATTTGTCAATTTCTAAGTTTGTAGAGTTGGTATTTTTAGAACTGGGCTATCTACATGCAATTATTCCATCTTATTTCACTGTTTTGTTTGCATGGCGTTATTACCCATATAGGTGGGTAATAACGCCAAATAGCATTGGTCAAGAAAAAACGCTATTACATTTTATGAATACATATCTGTTAAATTATTTTATTTTATATAGATAGTCAATGAGTTGCTGTATCAGATCGTATATTTGTTTGAAAAATACAATCTAAAACCAAGCCGTGAAAATTGGTAGAACCTTAACGTGGCGTTATTACCCCAGGGTACCTTATTTATGATTCAACAAAAGCAAAGATTTTTGTCAAATGGCAGACAATTTGTTTGAAAATTCGAAGAGAGAGGGGAGAATTAATAGAATTACAGTGTCACTATGGCGACAAATGTACTGAACTTTTTTTGAAAATACTGTATCTTACATTCTAATTGATCTAAAGATTAACTGTGTTCAGTCGGATTAAAAAAAATTAATTTAAGAAATTCTAATGTAAAAATAATAGAAATTGCATTTATTTGTGTTACAGTTGTTTTTAGGAACCAATGTGAAATTTTATATCCATCACAACATTTGCAGAAGTTTCTCAATTATGTCATTTTTTTAAATTTAAAATATCTGTATAAATACTAACTGTCAAATACCTTGAAGTCACATATCGAAAAAATTGTGATAAATTAATTTTAGGCTAGAGTAAATTAATTAATAATTATATAATAATAATAAAATAAAATAATAGTAATTAAATTAATAAATTTGGGTTAAAGATTTTTTATTTTGTATTGTATTGTTTTCTAATCTTAAAAGACAATGAATATATTTCTGAATATTTTTATTAGACCATTTTAATATTTCCGAACGCAACAATGATTTCTTGCATTCAATCCTTACTAATATTATAAATCGGAAAGTGAGTTTGTTTGTTTGTTTGTTTGTTTGTTTGTTTGTTCCGCTTTCACGCCGTAACTACTGAACCGATTGCTTTGAAATTTTGCAGACGTAAATTTAGAAGTCCGGATTAAATAATAGGGTAATTTTTATTTATTTTATTCAAATATTTTCCTTAATAATTCAAAATTTAATTATTTTTCATACAAAATCAATAGGCATTTTTCAGATAAAATTTAACCATTTTCCTTTCCTGTTGCCAAGAAAATAAAAAATTGGAATAATAATTTTTCAGCGGCAATGAATTTTTAATAGAAAACTTCCACGCGAAAAACTATAATAAAATAATTTAAAAGAAAATAAATATGACGTCATGTTTGAAATAAAAATAAAAGGTGTATTTTTTATAATGCATTTAACAAGGATATTTGTTTAGTTAATGGGAATTTTTGTGTAAAATATGGTGACATAAATTAAAAGTAAAAAGAATGAAAAAGAATTATATTTTTAATAAAATGGTTCACTCATGAAAATGGGACGTCATAGTTGAAATAAAGCAGGTACGTTATAGCAGTCGTTAAAAATACAAGGGGTATGAATATTAGTAGCTAATGGAGCGAGATAAAAAATGACGTCATATTTAAAATGAATCAGAAATTTTTTTTACTTATACTCATTAATAAGTTATAAGTTACATACAAATGAATATTTTTATTCAAAACTCATAATTATCAATGGAAGAAATTTTTTGTGGGGAAAAGGTGGAAAATAAAATCACTGTTTAATATATTTTTGGCTCGATTTTTTAACACTTTCGAACAAAGTTGAAAAGTTATTATGCTTTCGGTTTGTCTGTCTGTCTGGTCGCTTTCCAACTTTCGTAAATATACTCCGATTTCCATGAAATTTTTGGACATTATTAACGTTTACCTAGCACGAATACCTATTGAAAATGAAGTTTCTACCATGATTAGTTTATTTACAGGGATAGTCAAAAATTTTCCTTATATTACTGCATTATGGGGAAAAATCGTTTTAATTAAATTGTCTTTTTATGTTAAATTGTAGTTCGCGAGATACTTTACATTTTCCTGATTTGGCGACGTCTACGGCGCAAAAACCTAAAATTTTCAATCCTTATCTATATATATAAAAGAAAGTCTGGATTTCGTATTAATCACAGCACAAAAAATCTGCCGAACCTAAAATCTTGAAAATTGGGGTAAAAATACTTCTGATAACATCGAGTGCCACTAAGAAGGGATTTTCGAAAATTCCACCCCTATAGGGGTTAAAAAAAGGTACGAACTTTAAAAAAATTCCTTAAAAAACGGCTTTTGTAGTTATTTTTCAACTAATAACATATTTTAATGTATTTTTTCATGCTGAATCGAATGGTACCAAGCAAATTCTATTAAGTTTAGTAGTTCGTGAGATACTTTACATTTTCCTGATTTGGCGACGTCTTCGGCTCAAAAACCTAAAATTTTGAATCCTTATCTATATATATAAAAGAAAGTCTGGATTTCGTATTAATAACAGCACAAAAAAATCTGCCGAACCTAAAATTTTGAAAATTGGGGTAAAAATACTTCTGATAACATCGAGTGCCGCTAAGAAGGGATTTTCGAAAATTCCACCCCTATAAGGGTTAAAAAAATATACGAACTTTTAAAAAATTCCTTAAAAATCGGCTTTTGTAGTTATTTTTCAACTGATAACATATTTTAATGTATTTTTTCATGCTGAATCGAATGGTGCCAAGCAAATTCTATTAAATCCATTAGTTCGTTAGATACTTCACATTTTCCATATTTGGCGATTTCTTCGGCGCAAAAACTTGAAATTTTCAATCCTTATCTATATATACAAAAGAAAGTCTGGATTTCGTATTAATCACAGCACAAAAAAATCTGCCGAACCTAAAATCTTGAAAATTGGGGTAAAAAAACTTCTGATAATATCGAGTGCCGCTAAGAAGGGATTTTCGAAAATTCCACCCCTATAGGGGTTAAAAAAATATACGAACTTTTAAAAAATTCCTTAAAAATCGACTTTTGTAGTTATTTTTCAACTGATAACATATTTTAATGTATTTTTTCATGCTGAATCGAATGGTGCCAAGCAAATTCTATTAAATCCATTAGTTCGTTAGATACTTTACATTTTCCTGATTTGGCGACGTCTTCGGCGCAAAAACCTAAAATTTTCAATCCTTATCTATATATATAAAAGAAAGTCTGGATTTCGTATTAATCACAGCACAAAAAAATCTGCCGAACCTAAAATCTTGAAAATTGGGGTAAAAATACTTCTGATAACATCGAGTGCCGCTAAGAAGGGATTTTCGAAAATTCCACCCCTAAGGTTGATAAAAAAAATGAACGAATTTTTAAAAAATTCCTTAAAAAACGGCTTTTGTAGTTGTTCTTCAACTGATATCATATTTTAGTGTATTTTTTCATGCTGAATTGAATGGTACCAAGCAAATTCTTTTAAGTTCAGTAGTTCGCGAGATACTTCATATTTTCCTGATTTGGCGGTGTCTTCGGCGCAAAAACCTGAAATTTTGAATCCTTATGTATATATATAAAAGAAAGTCTGGATTTCGTATTAATCACAGCACAAAAAAAAAACCTATTGAACCTATAATTTTGAAAGAGAGTTCCATAATCAGATTAACATGATTATGTAAGCTATATTTAATTATCTCAATATATATAAAACGCACAGTGAAATTTCATTGCGGCCGCTTATAACTTAAGTTCTACAAGATAGATTTTAATGGATTTTACATTGTTAATTGGATAATTTTTCAGAAATTTTGTAACAAATGAAATATAGCATTCTACGTTATTTAATTGAATACTTAGGAAATGTTTTTTATCAGATGAACCCAATTACAAAAGTTTGGCTTTATTTTAAATGTTCCGCTGAATGAATTTGTATGTGATTAAAATTGTTAACATGTTGAGCGCTACGTCATTCATTGGTGACTAACATTGAACTTTCCGTTTAGATGACTGATTTTTCACCGATGACAGACAGTCTAAAGAACGATGTAAAACTAAAAATTACTATGATATAAAAATTTCGTTAAAAAAAACTGACCAGCGTAGCGGGCGAAGGCTGCTAGTAAAATAATAATTTACAGTGTAAAAATATTCTGTTCAGTTACTAAATTTTTTTTCAAGAAACCGAGATTTTTAGAGCATTTTATGTAACGCCAACAATAAAATTTCATACAATAGATACAGATTTGCACTGTAAATCAAAACAATTATAATGGTTCTAAGAATTTTTTATTTAAGGGTTCTAAGAATATTTTATATGATTGAAACCGGGATTACAGATAGAATTTTAGTAAGGTTACCGTAATTTTAGTAGATTTTTTTGTAAAATTGAAAAAAAAAAAAAAAAAAAAAAAAAAAAAAAAAAAAAGAATGTTTTATAATTTGAAATTAAAAATATCAGTGCTATCATTCATTTTTCATTTTCCCATATCTTTCAGAAAAGCATTTTATCAATTTATTTAACAAAGAAAGTCAATCTTATCTAACATAAAAATCTGTATCTTTTCAAAACTCTAAGTACAGTAATTGAATTAGTACTGACTCTCTTAAAAACTCTTATAAGAAGTTTGCTGCTACTTAAAAATTACTGTAATTCAAAATTTTCTTTACTTGATTATTTGTGTTATAAATTAAATTCCCTGTTACAGAAAAAAATATGTTTACAATAACGCTTTAATAAAAAGAAAAAAATAAAGATTTGATTATAACATACATTAAACTAGTATAGGTACTTACGTATTAAAGCCACCGCAGTTATATTTCGGATTCCTTGTTGTCTTCTTTTTTTGTTGATTTTTGACGCCATTTTTTAGTTTTTTAGTGCTTTTATAGTGCTTTTTAGCACGTTTTAGTGCATTTTCCTTTTTTGCTCATTTTTTGAAGCCATTATTTTTATTCACGTGCGAAGAACAAGATTGCTCTTTATTGGCACATTAGCACAAGTTCTGCTGCGGTGGCGTTAATACGTAAGTATCCTACTATATTATCTCAAAATATCTCCTTTGATATAATTAATTAATTATTTTTAATGAAATTTTTTTTCCATTCAGAAATTATATAGAACACAAGTTTAAAACTTGCAATTTTTTATTAGAAAAAAAAAATTATTAAACCTAATATATAAAGTAAACAGAATTCTTAAGTTAATATTTTCAACTTTTAAACAAACCTGTTTTACAGAAAATAATAAATTAATATTTTAGCCAGTTTTTTAATTACAACATTTTAACTTTTACGACGCAACATTAATTATTGCATGCATTAAAAAAATTCTTCATATACAAATAAACGGGACTTTTACTACACAATACCGAAAAAATAGTGGTTTTCTTTAGAAACGGAAATTATTAATATTGCAAACATTTTCAAATTAAAAACCTTATGGTAGTCACTTATTTACCACTTCTCACAGCTTTAGATAAAGCACATTATCAAATTATTTAACAAAAAAAAAAAAAAAAAAAAAAAAAAAAAAAAAAAGACAGTCTCATGTCAGATAAATTATTGAAGATATTTCTGCTTTCAAGCTTAGAAAAAAAGAATCATATAATTCAATTTGTTTGACCTCTTTTAAGAGCTCTTATAAGTTTTTCGCAGCTGCTTAAAATTTATGGCACTCAAAATATTCTTTATTCAATAATTTGCGTTACAGATTAAATTTCGTTTTACAGAAAAAAAAATATTTACGATAACTCTTTAAAAAAGGAGGAAAAAAAGAAATAAATGATTATAACATGCATAAAATTAATATACTATCACAAACATATCTCACTTTATTTATTTAATTAAATATTTATAATGAACAACTTTCTCCATTCAGAAATTATGTAGAAAATAAAATTAAAACTTTTATTTATTTATAATCAAAGTTAAATCTAATGTAAAGTAAATAGTATTCATAAGTTAACATTTTCAAGTCTTAAACAAAACTGTTTTACAGAAAATAGCAAATTAATAATAGTTACATTTTCCTTAACTACGACATTTTAACTTTTACGACGCAACATCAATTATTGCATGCATAAAAAATGATTTGTATAGAAATAAACAAGATTTTTACTACACAATTTCGAAAAGATTGTGTTTTTCTCTAGAAACAGAAATAATTAATATTACATACATTTTCAAGTTAAAAACATTTTTTTCATTTATTTTTCACTTCTCCATATCTTCAAATAAAGCACGTTATCAAAGTATTTGGCAAAAATAAATAAATAAATAAATAAAAGGCAGTCTTATGTCAGATAAATTATTGAAGATATTTGTGCAAGCTTTTCAAGCTTCGAAAAAAAAAAATCATGTAATTCAATTTGTTTTCACTCTTTTAAGAGCTTTTATAAGTAGTTCGCAGCTGCTTAAAAATTATTAACACTCAAAATATTCTTTATTCAATGATTTGTGCTGCAAATTAAATTTTCTGTTATGGAAGAAAGTAAAGTTATGATAGCAATTTTTAACACCTTTCTTAATTGAAAAGTGTTTATGAATTCTGTTTGTTTTAGTACATTTTAAAGAAAAATCGTTGAATATATTATTTCATTTCTTTTTGCAGGACAAGAAAAAGGAAAAATAATACAAATTAATAACAGTTTTTTGATGCTTAAAAAAATAATATTTTTGTGCAAAAAAATAAAATTCTTGTGCAATTGAAATATTGAATGTTGCTTAGTTAACTGTAAAAAAAAAAAAAAAAAAAAAAAAAAAAAAAAAAATCCGTTAAATTTACGGCAAAAACGGCTGGTAGCAAAATTGCCAGCCGTTTTTGCCGTAAAAATTACTGTAAAATTACATGTAAATTGTTTTTATTACGTCTAATTTTACGGTAATTTTTACGACAAAAACGGCTCTGAACATTGCTGCCAGCAGTGTTTGCCGTAAATTTAACGGATTTTTTTTTCAGTGTTTGAAATTAAAAGCACTGTTGTTGTCATATATTTTTCAAATTACCACATCTTTCAAAAACGAACTTTATAAATGTATTTTTTTAAATGAATTTTTAGTTAGATAAATATCTGCAAGCTTTTCGAGCTTCAACATACAGTAATATAATTAGTCCTGGCTTTTTTAAAAACTCTTATTCGAAGTTTGCTGCTGCTTAAAAATTACTGACGCTCGAAATATTCTTTATTCGATTATTTGCGTTACAAATTAAATTTTCTGTTACCCCCCAAAAAATGTATTTACGACAACTCTTTAAAAAAAGAACAAAGAAAGATATGATTATAAGATACATGAAGCTAATATATTATCTCAAACATATCTCATTTTATTTATTTATTTAACAATTTATAACGAACATTTTTTAAAATTGAGAAATTATATAGAAAATAAGTTTAAAACTTACATTTATTTATTAAAAAATATATATATTCTAATGTGTAAAGTAAACAGTATTCTTAAGCTAACATTTTCAAGTTTTAAACAAACTTGTTTTGCACAAATTAATAAACTAATAATAGTAACATTTTTTTAAATGACAACATTTTAACTTTTACGACGCAAGTTGATGATTGAGTGCATTAAAAATTTATTTATTTACAAATAAATGAGACTTTTACTACACAATATGAAAAAAATAGATTTTATCTCTAGAAACAGAAATCGCGTATATTTTCAAATTAAAAATATTATAACATTCATTTATTTTTTACTTTTCCACATCTTCAGATATATGCCAGTTATCTAATTATTTAGCAAAAAAGACAGTCTTATGTCAGATAAATTATTGAAGATATTTCTGCACTGTAATAAAATTTCTGTAAAGTCACTAAAAGTTTTCTAGGAAACTGGGATTCCTAGAACTTTTTCTGTAACAGCAACAGCAAAAATTCATGTATATCAATATAGGTTTGCACGGAAAATCAAAAAATCTGTAAGATTACTAAGATTTTTTTTAGGAAATTGGGATTCCTAGAATTTTTTATGTAATTGCAACCCAAGTTACAGATAAAATTTCAATAAGGTAACTGTAATTTTATATATTCGTTAGTAAAGTTACCGATTTATGTAGTTTTACAAATATTAGTTTTGTAGATTTACATCTTTTCTTGTACAGTGTGCAGATAAAATGTTAGTAAACATACAGATCTCGACAACTTTGCGTTTATAGAATTGCAATTTTTTTTAACAGTGTGCAAGTTTTTTAAGCTTTCTGTAGAAAAAATCATGTAATTCAATTAGTTTTACCTCTTTTAAGAACTTTTGTAGTTCGCAGCTGCTTAAAATGCATTGACACTCAAAATATTCTTTATTGAATAATTTGCGTTACAAATTATATTTTTGTTACAGAAAAAAATATATTTACGATAACTCTTTTTAAAAAAGGGAAAAAAGAAACAGGGGATTATAAAATACAGAAAACTAGTATACTATCACAAACGTATCTGAATTTATTTATTTAATTAAATATTTATAATAAACTATTATTTTTCATTCAGAAATTATATAAAGAATTTAAAACTTGCATTAATTTAAAAATAAAATTAATCCTAATAATATAAAATAAACAGTATTCTTAAGTTTACATTTTCAAGTTTTAAACAAACCTGTTTTACGGAAAATAATTAATTAATTATAGTAACCTTTCTTTAAAATACAACATTTTAATTTTTACGACGGAACATTGATTAAAAGAATGATGCATGCATTAAAAGAAATATTTATATCTAAATAAACGAGTTTTATAATACACACAATATTCGAAAAAAACAATGTTTTTCTCTTGAAACGGAAATAATTAATATTGCATACATTTTGAAATTAAAAACATTATCGCATTTATTTATTTTTCACTTCTGCACATCTTCAGACAAAGCACGTTATCAAATTATTTCGCAAAAAAGAGACTGTGTCATCTCAGATAAATTATTGAAGATATTTCTGAAAGCTTTTCAAGCTTCGTGTAAAAAAAACCATGTAATTCAATTAGTTTTGACTCTTTTAAGAGCTCTTACAAGTAGTTCACAGCTGCTTGAAATTTAGTGACACACAAAATATTCTTTATTCAATGATTTTTGTTGCTAATTAAATTTTTTGTTCAGGAAGAAATGAAAGTTATGATAACAATTTTTTACATTTTCCATTGAAAGTGTTTATGAATTCTGTTTGTTTTAGAACATTTCTCACAAAAACCGATAAATGTACTATTTCATTTCTTTTAGCGAGACGAAAAAGGGAAAAATCACATAAAATATTAATAAACAATTTTTTGATATTTAAAGAATACAATGAAACCTCCAAATAAGGGACACTCCGAAAAAGGGACACATCTATTTAAGGGGCAAAAGTTCTGGTTCCAGTCCCTTGGTATAGGAGGTGTATTGTCTTTACCTCTGAATAAGGGACACTCGATTTAAGGGACATTGATAAATGATATTAAAGGAGCTGGTTTTTTCAAGATTATGAAATAGTCTGTGGTGAAAATTAAACAGATTTTTGTGGACTTATCGAAAAGATTGGCAGTCATATTGACAGAGAGGCATACGACACAATTTACGAGCATTTATTTACCTACAATCAATGTGTTTACTCTCATCGACAGTAATGCTGAAATTGTGAGGATGATTTTAAAAGTGAAGAAGAAGTAAAAATTGTGAAATAAAGAACTTTAAATATGTTTAAAAATACATAAAGCTGAATACTTTTTTCGTAAATACTACTGATAATGAAGTACTTAAACTTATACGTACGGTAAATGAGAATTTGAAAGATTTGTTAGAAATAAACTGAATTCTGTTAAAGAATCATTCTTTATTGATTACTTAGTAAGATTCTTTTAAATGTTTCGCACTTTTCGCATGTAAAAATTACAAATCTATAATTCTACAAAACATTTATTGTAATAAAAAACTGAAAATTTCAGTTGATTAATTATTCATTCCTGTTATTCCTGATTAACGTAACTTATAGGCTTCTTGGTGCATTTAAACATAATTTTACTTTTTATGTCTTTCTGAACGATTTTTCAAAAGTAAATCTCCGAATAAGAGACACCTCTATTTAAAAGACAGAAGTTCCGGTTCCTTAAGTATCCCTTATTCGGAGGTTTCACTGTAATCTTTTTTGTACAAAAAGTAAAATTCTTGTGCAATACAAATATTGAATGTTGCATAGTTTAAAAATAAAAACATTATTACTGACTATTATTTTTCTTTTTATCAGATCTTTCAGAAAAGCACTTTATCAATTTATTTAGCAAAAAAAGTCAATATTAAGTTAGATAAATATCAGCGAGCATTTCGAGCCTCAAAATATAGTAATTGAAATAATCCTGACTCTTTTAAAAATTTTATATGAAGTTTGCTGCTGCTTAAAAATTACTAACACCTAAAATTTTCTTTATTGGATTACTTGCATTACAAATTAAATTTTCTGTTACAGAAAATAATATATTTACGATAACTCTTTAGGTGAAAGAAAAAAAAAAAACAGAAAAAAATTTATTAAAACATCCATGAAACTAGTATACTATTTCAAACTATCTCAAATGAGAACAATATAGCATTCATTTATTTTTCACTTCTCCACATCTTTAGATAAAGCACGTTATTAAATTATTTTGCAAAAAAAAAAGATCAATCAAACAATCTTATGTCAGATAAATTATTGAAGATATTTCTAAAAGCTTTTCAAGTTTCGTGTAAAAAAATCATGTATTTCAATTAGTTTTGACTCTTTTAAGAGCTGAAGTAGGTTGTTCGCAGCTACTTAAAATTTACTGACACTCAAAATATTCTTTATTCAATGATTTGTGTTGCAAATTCAATTATTTGTTATGGAAGAAAGTAAATGTACGATAGCGAATTTATTTTAATATTCCGTTATTGAAAAGTTTTTATGAATTCGGTTTGTTTTAGTGCATTTTTCGCAAAAACCAATGAATATATTATCTTATTTCTTTTAGCAGGACCAAAAAAAGAAAAATCACATAAAATAATAACAAACAGTTTTTGGTATTTTTATAGTAAAAATAATTTATTTATTATTTTAGTACTAAACTTGGAAAGTGCCATAATATTTGCTCTTTTTTAGTGCTATAATTATATACATACATAGCACTTTTAGTTCACATCTACTCTATCCGTTCATCTGTCTATCTATCGGAATATAACAGCACGAAAATTACTCAATCAAATAGTTTGAGATTTAATATACGGAGCCTTGCCGTAATAATGCCACATTCAGGCTGTATCAATTTCCGCGTATTAATTTTAAATTTCTTTTTCAAATAAATAAATAAATAATATATATAGAATTTGATACAGCAATTTACTGACTATGTTAAATAAAAAATATGTATAATAAAGTATATAATAAAGAATATTTTAACAAATACATATTCATAAAACGTAGTGCTGGGATTTCTTTACCAATGCTATTTGGCGTTATTACCCACCCATGTGGATAAAATCAGCATGAAAACAAAACTATAATATAAGGTGTAATAATGGAATGTAAATTGTCCAATTCTAATGATTCAAACCTGCAACTCTATAAATTGAAAAATTACTTTTACTTTACAAATTTTGACATCAGGATGTAGTGACAATCATTTTATATTTTATTCTTATGACAGGAAAAAATTCGTAACAATTAGGGCATACAAATTTCTCTTTATCCTTTGTAGTTTTTAGCATTGACAATGATGCACTGTTAAAAGTTTTGCGCTAATTTGAAGCAAATTTTTGTGCCCAGTAGCTGCCACCATAAGATGGTGAAATCTCGTGCCAACATTTTAGTTTCCTATTTCAACCTCGTTCTGGCTATTTGAACCATGTGTTAACAAGAGCTCCAAATATTGGTTCAAGATTTCGCCATCTTACAGTGGCAGCTACGGAGCACCGAAATTTGGTTCAAACTAGGATAAAAATTTTAACAATGTAATCTCGCGTGCATAAAATATAAAATAAGTAAAATAAAATATGTAGTTTTACTACTAAGTAGAATCAACTGAGATAATAACACCAGTGGATGGCGTTATTACCACGGTATACATTTTGGGCAGCTTATTTTATACTACAAGCTACCTCGCGAACATATCTAAAACCTCCCACAACCTTTTCAAAATAAATGACATACACTACAAATTTATGTGATAAACAAAGTATTTCCAAACAGTATATAGCTTTCCCATCACAGAGTTTACCTGGCAAATTTTAGATCTTGCTTTGACTCTTACATGCTTATTGGAACAATAAGGTCTACAAATGTTACATATTAACTTCTCGCAGTTGTTTGTTAACTCAGATAACTCAGAACCTTTCAGCGCTAAACATGTATAGCCATTTTTCGAGATTTCTTCATAAGTACGAGTAATATCAGCACTTGGCGTTTTTACATATCCTGGCGTTATTATCTTAAGAATCTTACATGATCACTGCCGAATTTTCTTGAGTCGAAAAATAAAGTAACTCAATGACATCCCACGATAGAAATGATCCATGAATCCATGGAAAAAACTAGTCGGAAGTGGCAATCCTAAAACTTTTTTTTATCTCATACAAGTTAATACTTCCAGAAAAAATGAAACATAGCAGTGTCACCGGTTAGGTAATTTACACAAAAATCTAATCTGCAACGTTCTAACTGGCCTGAAATTTGATGAAAATCCGTGTATTAGTATTTGAAATAGAATTATCGCAGAAATCATAAAAAAACTGGATAGAAATGCCACCTGTTGAGCGATTTATTCTAAAAACTAAAGAATCCAAATTTATCAGGGACTAACTGAATTTGAAGTTTGATGAAAATCCGTGCATTAGTTCCTGAGATAGAACTGCTGCGGTAACTATGAATAATACAGCATAGTAACGCCACCTGTTGTGCGATTTGTATGAAAACGTAAGCAGAACTATATTACATTAAGGACTAACGGAACCTAAAGTTTTATGAAAATCCGTCTTTTAATTCTTGAGATATAGCTATAATAGAAATCGTGAAAAAGGCGGCATAACAGCGCTACTTGTTTAGCAATATACACCAAAAACTAATCAGATCCAGTTTATATAAAGATTAAACTGAATCTAAATTTTTGTGAATTTCAGGGCATTTGTTCTTGAGATAGAGCACCCACAAAATTGTTATTTTATCGCACACAGATCATCACGCAACACCACAGACACATAGGCAGACAGACTGACAGATTAACAGGCAGACAGACTCACAGACAGACATTTTGTAAAAACATGTTTTTAAATCTCAGACCCCTAAAATGTGTAAATCCATCGAAAACCAGAATTCGAAAATTTTCACGAATCCTGTACTTTCTTCTTGAAAGATAGAAGAAAGCAACTAGTACAATATACAGAACCTATAAAAAAAAAAAAAAAAAGATGAAGTAAAAAAAAATATACATATATTTTAAATGAACAGGTTTTTCGGAACTACTTAGTTATCCCGTTGGCCAATTTTGCCAAATTATACAAATCGCCAAACTAATAGCTATATTATACATATTGACATAATTTTTATTTCAAATAATGAAAGAACAAATAAATTAGTAAAACATTAATAAAAATACAGTTAAAAGTCGAGATAAAAAATCACTTGATGACTTTTAAACACTTATTTCCTATCGAATATTATTGAATATGACATTCACGGTCAATCATTATTGGCATTTAATCTTATAATTTGGCGATAGTTTTTTAGTCGACGGATAACGAAGTAGTACCTGTTTTTCTATGGTGAAAGTATTTCTATTAGCTGTTTTCTCCTTGCATGTATGTTTATCTATTATTTCCTTTCACTCTTGTTCTTTCTTTCAAAGAGATGAAACATACTGTTTGTGCCCGAGGATTAAAAAATACATTCTTCAGAAACACGCTGTGCATTATTTATTTTCATAAGTTTTGATAGTTTTTATTTCTTTTGTTATGTTTTACATTCGAATTTATAGCATACTTTGATTCAGATAGCGGAATAAATTTAAATAAATCTTCTCAAATTGTAACAGTTTGCCATAAATCGTTTTTAAAATATTAAACTTTTTAAAATAAATAAAATTTTGTAAGCTTATTTATATTTGAACCTATTTGAAAAATGAAATATCTTAGAACACAATAGTTACAGACGTAAATCTATATGCTGTCTCAAATATCTGGACAAAATAATTGATTACTTCTGTTGCTAGGGATATAGTTACAATATCAAAAATAAGAATATGAATTCTCGTTATTTGACAAATTATTAGTCATAGGCACATGATCAATTTCCCAGACCATAAACTAGTGTTAGTTTTGTATTTCGGTAATAGTAATTGAAATAAATGTAGATATTTTTCGTTGATTTTTGGTTTAGAAATAGAACATGTAAGCATTAAATCTCTGGCAATTTCAAAACTATCCAGAATTCTGCCGGTGTCGAAAGATATCTTTTAAAATATTTCGATTTATGGTTATTTAATTTGTAACTTTTAGATTAAAACAAGTGCGAAGCATTCTAAACAACTTTTTACGATTGCTTGTTTATGAATTCGGTTTGGTCAGTCATTTGCTACAGTGTCTGAATTCTAACTCTTGTAAAATTAGTCGTATTGCCAAGCTGTCGTAATTTGTATGTATTATTGAGATTACAATGTGCAGAATTGAAAATGAAGTTTGCAGCACTCATTGTTCGTTCACAGGGACAACTAAAAGTGTTTCGCTGTATTATTGCCTGCGGGCTAAAATAGTTTGCAATGCACTAATGCTACACCATTTCAAACATATTAAGTTTTAATATATATCACTGCGATTACAAAGGGTGTTCAAAATTGAAAATGAAATTTGTAGTACTCATTGTTCATTTACTGGGACAACCAATAATGTTTTGCTGTATTATTGCCTATGGGCTAAAGTAATTTGCAGTGCACTAATACTACCCCATTTCAAACATATTAAGTTTTAATGTATATCACTGCGATTACAATGGCATGTTCAGAATTAAAAAGGAAGTTTGTAGCATTCATTGTTCGTTTGCAGGGACAACCAAAAATATTTCGTTGTTTTATTGCCTATGGAGTGAACTATGTTTGCAATGCACTTTAATAATGCTACACTATTTCAAACATATTAAATCTTGATATATATCCCTTAAATGCACAATTAGATTCCTATTGTTGAATGTGGTGCGCATAGTATTTATTATTCATATACAGCGACACACAAAAGCATTCGGTTGCGGCTTACTTTTGTGCGTTTTCATTTGTAGTATATGTTTATAAGTATAAATTTTTTTTCTCACATATCAGTTGCTGTGTATAAATTATATAAATCGGCAGATACATAATTATTCGAATACATTTCAGTTATTTGAAAGAAATTGCTTAAAAAGAATTCTCAACTGCATTAGCATTTTTTTTTCTAACTGAAAATTCAACCAATATGTTCTATAAACTATATGTTAAGAGGCGAATTTATTTGAAAATTATTACCACTTTTACATAAAATTCATATTCATTAAATATCGTTCTATTTATACTAATTTGGTATTTTCATTGCAACAAACGACGCAGTTATGCAGCTTATTTTTTTTATGATTATACCATTCAATTGAAATATTTATAATAGAAATAGTCTGAAACACAATCCTTGTTGACATAAATCTATGTCCTTCTCAAATAACTGGACAAAATAATCGATTACTTTTGTTGCCAGAGATAGATTTATGGTATCAAAAAAAATTTAAATCCTTGTTATTTATCGAATTATTAGTTATAGATATAAGCACATGATCAATTTCCTAGACGGGAACCAATGTTAATTTTGCATTTTGGTAATAGTTTGTGGAACAAATTTCGATATTTTCTGCTGATTTCTGGCTTAGAAACACAACATGTAAGCATCATATCACTAACAATTTCAAATCTATTATCTCGTGCCAAATATCACCCTCTAAAAGATTTCGATTTATAGTTATTAAATTTATAATTTTTAGATTAAAACAATTACCAATCATTTTAAAAACTTTCTACCACAGTTCATTAGGGTTTAAGAATTCAGTTTGTTTGATCATCTTCTTCTCTGTCCGAACTCTAACTCTCGTAATACAGTCGCATTTCGAAATTGTTGTAATTTACATATGTTATTCAGATTACAATGACAGGTTCGAAATTGAAAATGAAATATGTGGAACTTACAGTTCGCTTACTTGGACAACCAAAAGTGTTTCGTTGCGTAATTGTCTATGGTATGAAATCGTTTGCAATATACTTTAATAAGACTACACTATTTCAAACATAATAAGCTTTGATATATATCACTGAAATGCCCAATTAGATTCTTATTGTTGAATGTGATGTGCATAGCATTTATCATTCATATACAGCGACACACAAAAATGTTCGGTTGCAGTTTCGCTGCATTGCGTTTTTATTTATAATATATCACTGAACATGTGCTTCACATATTAGTTGATGTGTATATACATAATTCGGTACAGAATTATTCGAATGCATTTCCGTTTTTTGAAAGAAATTGCTTTAAAAGAATTTTTACTGTATTAAGCGTTTCCTTACTGAAATAAAATTTAGTACAGTATGTTCTATAAACTATGTGTCCCAGAAATGACAGCTTTATTTGAAAATTGCTATCATTTTTAAATCAAATTCATATTAATTAAATATCATTCCATTTATCCAATTTTGATGTTTCAAAAATACACCGCAACAAACGACGAATTTATAGCGCTTCCCCTTTTTTTAATAGTGTTGCGTTTTAAAGCCCCATACTAGGCACAGAAAAAGACCCGATGATAATGTAAAGTCTATGGGAACGTTTAGAACATTGATCAGATGACGAAACCTTCACCTGGCAAGGCAATTCTAGAGGTAAAATTCACAGGTAACTTGGAGGACTTTGCACCCACGACGGATTTCACATGCACCAGGCGCCATTAGCGTACATGTTGGGAATTTTAACGATCCACTAAGACAAGCACCCAGGTCTGCTATTTAGATTAAAGGAGACCCGTAAGAAAAAACCCAAAATTTTTATTATTGATTTTAAAGTAATGAATTTTGGTGTACTATTTAAGAATCTTCTTGTAAGGAATAATTAGCAAAAAAATTCACTTTTAAGCTATTGCATAGCTTTTATCACGGGCTTTGAGCGCGGCGACCGAATCCAAAATTTCCGTAACGCGAAAAATCCTAACACGTCGGTAACGAAAAAACCTAACACTCGGCTAACGTTGTTTCAGCTCGGTAGACTTCGGCATGGTATCCTTCGGTAGACTTCGGCAGATATTGACGCGGTACTTTTCAGATATTTAGAGGATATCAAGTCTCAAACTTATATTTCTTATTTCAGTTACTATAAATCAAAAGTTTCAATAATAAAAATTCCTGATAGAATGTGTATAGAAAAGAATCGTCTTAAGATAAAACAAGGTAGGATAATGTAGCTTTTGGTGATTGGAGACCCGCCCAATGGTGAGGATCGAAAAATTTAAAATGCTTATAACTAGCGATCTAATTTTCGTAGCGCGGCCAAATTTTGTTTGGTAATTTATTATGAGACAGGGTTAATTTTTGGTGACAGGAGACCCCCACGGTGAGGGTCAAAAATATTTAAAATGCTTATAACTCGCGATCTAATTTTCGTAGCGCGGCCAAATTTTGTTTGGTAATTTATAATGAGACAGTGTTAATTTTTGGTGACAGGAGATCCCCATGGTGAGGGTCGAAAAATTTAAAGTGCTTATAACTCGCGATCTACTTTCCGTATCGTGGCCAAATTTTGTTTAGTAATTTATTGTGAGAGAGTGTTAATTTCTGGTGACATTTCACCCCCCACGGTGAGGGTCGAAAAATTTAAAATGCTTATAACTCGCGATCAATTTTCGTACCGCGGCCAAATTTTGTTTGGTAATTTATTATGAGAGAGTGTTACTTTTGGTGACAGGTGACCCCCCCCCCACGTTGAGGGTCCGAAAATTTAAAATGCTTATAACTCGCGATCTAATTTTCTTAGAGCGGCCAAATTTTGTTTGGTGATTTATTATGAAACAGTGTTAATTTTTGGTGACCGGAGACCCCCCCCCCCCGACCGTGAGGGTCGAAAAATTTAAAGTGCTTATAACTCGCGATCTAATTTTCGTAGTGAGGCCAAATTTTGTTTGGTAATTTACTATGAGACAGTGTTACTTTTGATTACAGGAGATCCCCTCTTGGCGAGGGTCGAAAAATTTAAAATGATTATAACTCGCGATCTAATTTTCGTAGCGCGGCCAAATTTTGTTTGGTAATTTATTATGAAACAGTGTTAATTTTTGGTGACAGGAATCCCCCCACGGTGAGGGTCGAAAAATTTAAAATGCTTATAACTCGCGATCAATTTTCGTAGCGCGGCCAAATTTTGTTTGGTAATTTACTATGAGACAGTGTTACTTTTGGTGACAGGAGATCCCCCACGGTGAGGGTCGAATAATTTAAAATGCTTATAACTGGCGATCTAATTTTCGTAGCGCGGCCGTATTTTGTTTGGTAATTTATTATGAGACAGAGTTAATTTTTGGTGTCAGGAGACCCCCCCCCCATGGTGAGGGTCGAAAAATTTAAAATGCTTATAACTCGCGATCTAATTTTCGTAGCGCGGCCAAATTTTGTTTGGTAATTTATTATGAGACAGTGTTAATTTTTGGTGACAGGAGATCCCCCATGGTGAGGGTCGAAAAATTTAAAGTGCTTATAAGTCGCGATCTAATTTTCGTAGCGCGGCCAAATTTTGTTTGGTGATTTATTATGAAGCAGTGTTAATTTTTGGTGACAGAAGACCCCCCACGGTGAGGGTCGAAAAATTTAAAATGCTTATAACTCGCGATCAATTTTCTTAGCGCGGCCAAATTTTGTTTGGCAATTTATTATGAGACAGTGTTAATTTTTAGTGACAGGAGATCCCCCATGGGGAGGGTCGAAAAATTTAATGCTTATAACTCGCGATCTAATTTTCGTAATGCGGCCAAATTTTGTTTGGTAATTTACTATGAGACAGTGTTACTTTTGGTGACAGGAGATCCCCCACGGTGAGGGTCGAAAAATTTAAAATGCTTATAACTCGCGATCAATTTTCGTAGCGCGGCCAAATTTTGTTTGGTAATTTACTATGAGACAGTGTTACTTTTGGTGACAGGAGATCCCCCACGGTGAGGGTCGAATAATTTAAAATGCTTATAACTGGCGATCTAATTTTCGTAGCGCGGCCGTATTTTGTTTGGTAATTTATTATGAGACAGTGTTAATTTTTGGTGTCAGGAGACCCCCCCCCCCCATGGTGAGGGTCGAAAAATTTAAAATGCTTATAACTCGTGATCTAATTTTCGTAGCGCGGCCAAATTTTGTTTGGTAATTTATTATGAGACAGTGTTAATTTTTGGTGACAGGAGATCCCCCATGGTGAGGGTCGAAAAATTTAAAGTGCTTATAAGTCGCGATCTAATTTTCGTAATGCGGCCAAATTTTGTTTGGTAGTTTACTATGAGACAGTGTTACTCTTGGTGACAGGAGATCCCCCACGGTGAGGGTCGAAAAATTTAAAATGCTTATAACTCGCGATCTAATTTTCGTAGCGCGGCCAAATTTTGTTTGGTAATTTATTATGAGACAGTGTTATTTTTTGGTGACAGGAGACCCCCCCCATGGTGAGGGTCGAAAAATTTAAAGTGCTTATAACTCGCAATCTAATTTTCGTAGCGCGGCCAAATTTTGTTTGGTGATTTATTATGAAACAGTGTTAATTTTTGGTGACAGAAGACCCCCCACTGTGAGGGTCGAAAAATTTCAAATGCTTATAACTCGCGATCAATTTTCGTAATGCGGCCAAATTTTGTTTGGTAATTTACTAAGAGACAGTGTTACTTTTGGTGACAGGAGATACCCCACGGTGAGGGTCGAAAAATTTAAAATGCTTATAACTCGCGATCTAATTTTCGTAGCGCGGCCAAATTTTGTTTGGTAATTGATTATGAGACAGTGTTAATTTCTGGTGACAGGAGACCCCCCCCCCATGGTGAGGGTCGAAAAATTTAAAATGCTTATAACTCGCGATCTAATTTTCGTAGCGCGGCCAAATTTTGTTTGGTAATTTATTATGAGACAGTGTTACTTTTGGTGACAGGTGACCCCCCACGTTGAGGGTCGGAAAATTTAAAATGCTTATAACTCGCGATCTAATTTTCTTAGAGCGGCCAAATTTTGTTTGGTGATTTATTATGAAACAGTGTTAATGTTTGGTGACCGGAGACCCCCCCCCCCGACCGTGAGGGTCGAAAAATTTAAAATGCTTATAACTCGCGATCTAATTTTCGTAGCGCGGCCAAATTTTGTTTGGTAATTTATTATGAGACAGTGTTAATTTTTGGTGACAGGAGACCCCCCCCCCCACGGTGAGGGTCGAAAAATTTAAAATGTTTATAACTCGCGATCTAACTTTCGTAGCACGTTCATATTTTGTTTGGTAATTTATTATGAGACAGTTTTAATTTTTGGGCCGATTTTTTTTTTTTTTTGGTAATTTATTTAGGTATTGCATAGCTTTTATCGCGGGCTTTAACCTCGGCGAAAGAATCTAGAAATTCCGTAACGAGAAAAAAAAAAAACTAACAATCCGGCTAACGTCGCTTCAGTTTGGAACACTTCGGCACGGTATCCTTCGTTAGACTTCGGCAGACATTGACGCGGTATTTTTCAGATATTTTGAGAATATCAAGTCTCAAACTTATGTTTTTTATTTCAGCTACCATAAACGTATAGTTTCAATGATAAAAATTCCTGATTTACCTACATGTATTGTAAGATAATAAAAATATTTTAAACGATATTAACTTCTGATTTGTTCAATAAAAGAAAAAAAAATTGTTATCGGCCATCACGCTCAAAAAGTGTAACTTGAATTAATATCAAAGACAAAAAAAACTGCATAAATAAAAAATAAATAAATAGTTATAATTGCATAAATTGATAAAAAAATGCTATGCAATAGCTTTACCGCGGCAGTCCCCGAGTGCCACACGTCTTTTTTATTAAAAAGTATATTTTTTATGGGAATTTTTATGATTTTTTTTTTTTTTTTTTTTTTTTTTTTTTGTCGAAAAATACATTTTTTAAAATTACTACTCCTCATTCAATTTTCAATATTTTGGTATTACTAAAATTTCTTAAATAGTGTTATAGTATATAGAAAAGAACTAAGGAGAGATATTTTTAATTTTCTATTTTAATCGGCTAAAAAAAATAAATAAAAATACTCATGGTAAATTTCCTTAAATTCGTTATAATTTTCATGTTTACCAATTTATGTAAAATTTTCAGAAATAGTTAAAAAAATATATCTCTCCTTACTTTTGTTGCAAATTTTTTTAAGATTCTAAAAACATTAACACTTTGTTTCTAAATCATTTTACCACTGAGCCTTAGTACTTTGAACTTAGGCAAAATATGAAAAAAGTCATTCTCAGGAAAACACGTTTTAAATGGCCGCTAGTCCTTTAAACTCTATAGTAAGTACAATTTAAAAAGCTCATTTTCTACCTGTTCCAAGTATCCCCAAGTTCTGAAATTTTGCATGGACATTCGCAAATATGTATTTTATCGTTTTCTGAGAAAAAAAAAATGAGCTTTTGGTGATTTTTGGCCGAAAATGGGGTACGGGTCTCCCTTAAGTGCTTTATTGGTAATCTTTGTGGTTTTACTGAACATTAGGTTAACTGTGTGATTAATTTATCGGAAACTTATCGTACGAATGGCATGAAAATTTGATTTTTGACTAATTGAAGAGTGTAGAGTTTTCATTTATGGTGTCAGAATTGGATACTGCAGTTAAAAAAAAATGGCTTTCGTTTTAATATGTTCCCTGAGCAAATTTCATGTACATCATTTGAAAGTAGATTTTATTTCCAATCGTTTGGTACCAATATCTCTTTCTTCTACGATAATTTATTAAGAAGTTAGTAAAGAGTGTTTTATTTATTTATTTTCAGGAGTGTACAAAATTCCAGAATAAATGTTAATCCTATCAAAGGCGATGGTCACACGGCGGCGTGACCACTTAATTTTACGGCTATTCGGTACACTTGAACTAGTTTTTTAAATTTAAGCATCTTAAGGCTCCACAATAGTCATTGAAACAGACCCGGATGATATGTAAAGTCTATGGGAGAGTTCTTTTCAAATATCTTGCTTTAACTTTAATATAATTACACGATTTTTTTTGCATAGGATAGCTGAGGACGATCTACAACCGGCCTAGTTTTTACTTTTTCGATTTTGCTTACATATTTTTTATAATTTGATAGTTTCAATTTTAGAACCGGTTTGAACCGGTTTTGAAATTTAAAGTAATTTTTTTTTAAAATCTGAAACTAAAATTGAAAAAGTAAAAACTAGGCCGGTTGTAGATCGTCCTCATCTATCCTAAGCAAAAAAAAAAAAAAAAAAAAAAAAAAAAAAAAAAAAAATCTCAAAATATTAAAATTTGAGCGAGATATTTGAAAAGAACGCTGCCATAGACTTTACATTATCATCCGGGTCTTTTTCTGTGTCTAGTGTTGCGCCTTAAGGTGCAATTTTGGCATAATAATAAAGGACTCAACGAAGAAAAATGATTCTATTAAGAAATTGTTCAATTTCTCGGGCAAAATTTTAAAATTTTATATTTTTTTAATTAACCAAATTTTAAATATGTCGTCTCGTACAATTTTGAACATTTTGAGCTGATTTATCTTTAAAAAAATTCTTATAAAATTTGTACTGTATAATATTAAGTATAGGAATTATCCTAAATTAATTAGTTTGAGAGAAAATAAGTGAAAATGTGCAAATACGTGTAAAATTACAGTAAAAATTGATTTTATTTTACAATTTTATGTGTGAAAAAGCTTTATCCTTAATTGTAAATCCGATATTTAGTTTTATCAAATAAACCATGTTGAAGAACAAGATAACAAAAAAAAAATAACTGGATTGTGGCATTTAAAATGACAGCGATGTAATAAAATCACTTTAAACTGCAATAATAGTACTCAGATCTTTACAAGACTTCATCAAAATGAACCAGGGATAATAAAGTATAATTTAAGCAATAAATTTAGAAAACTGATATTTTCGTCATTTTTCGCCAAATGAAGGGTATCAAATCCCCGTAATACAAATTAACCAATTTAAATATATCTTATTTTAATTAACCAAATTTTAAATATATCGTCTTGTACAATTTTAAGCATTTTGAGCTGATT
Source organism: Maratus speculifer (assembly GCA_964019185.1). Lineage (NCBI taxonomy): Eukaryota > Metazoa > Arthropoda > Arachnida > Araneae > Salticidae > Maratus > Maratus speculifer. Next base: position 204,945,919 of record OZ025302.1, on the reverse strand, counting down.
TATCTTTAAAAAAACTCTTATAAGATTTGTACTGTATAATATTAAGTATAGGAATTATCCTAAATTAATTAGTTTGAGAGAAAATAAGTGAAATGTGCAAATACGTGTAAAATTACAGTAAAAATTGATTTTATTTTACAGTTTTATGTGTGAAAAAACTTTTTCCTTAATTGTAAATCCGATAAATAGTTTTATCAAATAAACCATGTTGAAGAACAAGATAACAAAAAAAACTGGATTGTGACATTTAAAATGACAGCGATGTAATAAAACCACTTTAAACTGCAATAGTAATACTCAGATCTTTACAAGACTTCATCAAAATGAACCAGGAATAATAAAGTATAATTTAAGCAATAAATTTAGAAAACTGATATTTTCGTCATTTTTCGCCAAATAATGGGCATCAAATCCCCGTAATACAAAAATTGATAAGCGGCACCAACAATATTTTAAGGGGACATAGAATATCTCCAAGGAGTTTTTGCGAAATAATTAACATCATGCATTTTACTTAAAATAGAGATATAATTGTAATTTGTTTTTACAGTAATTATTATACACCATAGTTCATATATATCAAGAGCCCCACCAGTGGCCGAGAGGTTCTGACCTCTGAACTGGTAGACGGCAGGTGCTGGGTTCGTTCCTGGGGCCTAACCTTTCGGAGTTTTCTTGGTTTTCTTCGAACCTTGGGTCAATACGGGTTAGGTTCCCTTAGAAAGACCCCCACGAAGGGCACTCTCCCCCCAGGGGCCTATATCCCTAGAATAGATAAATGGCCGACACAAAACAAACGAAAAAAACATATATGGCGACCTCAGAAGCCAAGGGGTGCAAGTGACAAAATGTCGATTTGGAGTAAATTGAGTTTAAAGATAATTGATGTTAAATTGGAATAACAATTGACTAAATTGAAATAGGAAACATCTGCTTGTTGCATTCTAATCTTTGAACTCTCATTTCAATAACTGTTAAAAAATAGAGTACAATTTTCTTTAAATGTATAATTAATCAACATTGTTTGTTTTTCGAAAAAAGTGGTTTATCTCTATAACTCAGCAAATAATAAGAAAATGATCTATATTTCTTTACCTGAAATGAAAAAAGCATATTTCCAGATACCCTGTGCACTTAACTCATTTTTTTCAATTTTGTCACTTATACCCCTTGGCTTCTGGGGTCCTCATATATCAAAGAAGTTAATTTCATGAATAAATTAGTTTTCATAATCATATTAACTTTTTATGTTGTTTTTATTTTTTTTTTTATTTTTTTTACTTTTTGTTTGTTTAGTACACTTTTCAAAAAACTGTAAAATATATCACCTTAAAATACATTGTGGTATCAGATAACATACTATTTGAGAATAATAAGTCAGTTTTTAGAGCATCTAAACAAACCTGATTTTACATCAACTACAACAGTTTTGAAACGTTCGGACGGGTTGATGTATTTTTTACAAAATAAAATGTGTGAAAATTTTTCACTAAACCAATGAAAACTTAAGTGCTTTTTTACGGTTTCGCTTGCAATCGGAACGCCCAGACTCCAAAAAATAAAATATAACGCAGAAAATAAAATTAATTTCAATGCAATATTTTCCCACTTAACAATATAATTCAGATAAACTGGAGTGAAACATATATCACCATACAAGTTGAAATTTATATAACGATCATTCATCACGGACCAGGGCAATGCTGTGCGGGTCAGCTAGTATGTAATATGTGAAACTTTTTTGTATTTCAATCATTCGGGGAAAAAAAAAGAAAAAAAAAAGAGAAGAAGAAGGAACACTTAGTTTGAAAAACATTTCTATATGACATATTCTGGATAAATTTTGACAAAATAATTGATTACTTTTGTTGTCAAGGAGATAACAAAAATAAAATAGAGACGCTCGTTATTTGGTAAGTTATTGTTTATAGTCACGTGATCATTTGTCAGGACGAAAAATCGATATTAATTTATTGCTTCAGTAATAGTAAGTGTAACAAATGCCGATAATTTTAGAGGATTTTTGCTCTAGAAATAAAACACATCTTATTATTTGCAAACTGAATGCCTGTTTATTCTTAATTGATCGATTTTTTTCCAATAGATATCAAACATAATCAAGACGGATTAAGACTGAAATATTCATTCATACAAGAAAAATCTAATAATAAGTATAAAAATAAAAATATTTTAAAAAATATATACTCCGTTATAAGTATTCATCGATATTCTTGTAAACCAAACCTAACTTTCCGACTGCAATTCATATTTTATAATATATTAATTTCGACGTGCGTACCAAAAATTTGCTAGGTTTTTTTTTTTTTTTTTTTTTTTTTGTTTGTTTGTTTGCTTTGAGAGAAAATTCTAGAAAGTATTTTTTTAAAACAATATACTTTTTTCTTTTTTCTTAAAAAAATAAAACAAAATTTAAACGATTTTTAAGTGAACATCTTTTTAAGACTTGTAATTTGACTTCTCGACGTGTAATCGTAAATTAAATAATGTGAAACTATTAACTGATCAAATTATATTAGAGTTATATTAGAGTTTTCGTCTTGTAATAATTTATTTTCTACTTTTTAACCTATGAAATGTTTCATTGCTCTAGTATCATTCCATTTGGCCAATTTTGGCGAGCGTATAGTGCACGGTTGGCAAAGTGGGCCCAGCCCAGAAAAACCCACCCGGGTTTTTGTGGGCGGGTCCACCAACAAAAACTCACCTGGGTTTTTGTTAAAAGTGGGTTTTTGCTAAAAATCATTTCTGAATCTGCAAATCCCCCTAATAGTATAATACAAATTTTCCTTTTAAGCCCAAAACCTTTTTTTTTTTTCTTTATTCAAAATCCCATAAAAAAAGGCAGTCATATTTGTGGTAATCAGGTGATTGTTCATTTCAGAATATTTATTTTTTCATTTTATAAAAATATGTTTCAAATAAGTTACGCAATATAATACAAAGCAATTATAATTGATTTTTTTATAGTTTACCAATGAAATTCACATTCACCTTAATTTTTATGGTAATATTTATAAATTTTTACTAATTTTTCACACTGCTCTGAGTCTAGTCTGTTCTGTAATTTAGACTATATGAATCCAAATGTAGAGAAAATCCTCTTGATGGAAGCAAAGCTTAAATGGAACAGAATACAGAGATTGGAAAAAACTACAAAAATCAGTAACTAAATCACCCAATCTAACTTGTTTTTCTTTTTCTGTATTTTTCCTTTAAGAATTCCCCACCATTGTCAAGCTGAAAATTGTGACATAATAGTTTCTGAGAAAAGTGATTTAGGAAAATAGTCTGTCTTTAATTTTTAATGCCAATATCGCAGGTAACCACTCTGAATGATACAGCATTTTCCATTCATCAGTTTCTTCCTCTTTTGTTAAATTAATCCCCATCTAAACTTTGCATCCATTATATATGCTAAAAAATGCTTGGTCCCGATGATCTGTTTGTAGCATTCCAACATAATTTCTTTGTGTTACTTCAATTCTTCTGATTCCATCAATTTTCTCCAAATCTTAACAGAACCTGACAGTGTGATTGCATCTTTGTTAGCTGCTTATACAATTGTTAGCTGATATTTTAAATTCAAATACTTCTTTCCTCAGATACCACTATTTTTTATTATTAATTTTTGTAAAAATCTCTAATAGTTGCTTTATCTGTTTCAAACTCTAAGATAACTCAGCTTATGACATAGGATAAAAATTTATAAAAAAGAATGCTGTGTCAAATACTGCTATTTTATGTAATAATTTCTGCAAAAATCATAACTTCTTGCCTTAAAATGCCACTCCCTCAACTTATATATCTACAGATAGGTTGTTTAAATGAGTTTTGTTCAAATACATTTTTGTTAAGAATATAGCGCACTACCTGGTAGTGTGTGTGCAGTATGCCTGCTATACAGTGCTGTATGCGGCTGAAACCTAGTTTGAGATATATTTGGCACGACATTTGCATATCAATTACAGATTTATTTAAAAAGAAGGATACTTCTGTGCATGCGCAGAATCCTCTACATGTAGGCAGCGGAGATGCAGCTTGAGGTGTGCATCTAAAATAGAGATTTTTTTTTAAAAGGAGGGTCCCAGTAGTGCATGCTTTCGACCTGTTATGTGGTGGCATAGGCAGCAGGGATCCGGTTCGAAGTTTGTTCGCTTCAAGATTTACGTATAAAAGAACCAACCCCGATAGCAGGCAAAGCCAGCTAGTTTAATTATCATAGTTACTAATTACTATAACAATTTTAATTATTATAGTTACTACAAAAATAAAATTAATTATTCATTGTGATAACTAAAATATATTTAAAAATTATTAGAACTCCCTTTTATCACTTAAAATAGTATTAAGTTAATTATAATAGTACTATTATTAGTATTAATAATAGTCAATAATAGTATTAATAATAATTAATATGAATTATTAATAGTATGAAAATTATTTTATAACGGTTAATAAACTTATTCTGATACTAATTTTAAGTTTTCTATTCATATTAGTATTAATATTAATATCAGAATAGACTAAATTTATTAACTGATATTATAAATAATATTAATTAGTAATAAATAGATCGGATGTAATTAAAAAATGCAACTTAATAAGTATATTTTTAAATGAGTACACACATACATTATACAAACTATTAAATATACAAACATACAGAAGAATAACTAAAATCCACAAAAAACCAGAAAAGCCCAGAAAAACCCACAAATAACCAGAAAAACCGACGAAAACCCGGGTGGGTTGGGTTTTTGCCAACCCTGGTATAGTGGCACATAATTAAATGCATTGTTATTTCTATTTGTATGCAATTGAACGAGTTATAGAGAATATTTGTTGATTTATCTCCTATGGAAGGTTAACAGAAATACCGCAAAATTAATGTAAGAATTTACAATTAAGTTCTAAAAATATTAAAACTTTATACTGTTCTAGAAAACGTACCTGTGAACATGATTTTTATTATTTTAACCTTTTAAGAAAGTGGGTTAAGAAAGTAATATAAAATTCCATCTGTAATACAAAATACAGATTTAATTAAATAAAAATATGTAAAAAAATATGTATTATTTTGAAATTCCCCATGCATTATTCATTTTAACTGAACTTTAAAAGATTTTTATGGTAATATTGTGCATTATATAAGTTTTTATAATATTTAGATTCAAAACTAAATTTACATAGATATAGACTAAGTTCGCACAATTTTTAGTAATAAACTATTATGATTATGTATGTAATATTTCAAGTATTTTCGTATTTTAATCATTTAAAAAACGGAAAGAAACGGCTTGAAAAACATTTGTTTCTAACATTGAAATCTATATCTTTTCGATACATTTTGACAAAATAATTCATTTCTTTTGTTGTCAAGGAGATATTTGTGATAACAAAAATAAAATAGAAATACTTGTTGTTTGATAAGTTGTTGGTTATAGGCACGGGATCATTTGCCAGGGCGACAAATCGATATTAATTTATTTCTTCAGGAATAGTTAGTTTAATAAAAGTCGATATTTTTAGGTGATTTCTGGCCTAGAAACAAAGCAAATCTTATTACTTGTAAAATGAAAGCTATTTATTCTTATATGACCGAAATTTTTGTAACAGACATCAAGCATATTCGAAATGGATTAAAATTGGAGTATTAATTCATATAACAAGTGCAAAACTAATCAGATGCGGTAATCCCTAAACTTTCTACTATCTCATACATGTTAATGCTTCCAGAAAACTGAAGCACAGCAGCTTCACTGGTTAGGTGTTTTACACCGAAATTTAATCAGCTACAACTTTATCGACTTTATCAACTGCATCTGGAGTTTTGTGAAAATCTGTGAATTCGTTCTTGAGATAGTGCTATGATAATCATGAATAATGCTACATAGTCGTACTGCTACTGCTCGTCGTAATGCTACATAAATAACACCTGTCGAGCGATTTACATCATTGGTAACGAGCACTATATTATATCAAGGACTAACGGAATATGAAGTTTTATGAAAATCTGTGTATTAGTTCTTGAGATCTATCTATTGCAGAAATCTTGAGAAAAGGTAATAAAGCTGCGTCACCTTTTAGGCGATATACACCAAACACTAATTGCCTCCAATTTACCGCATTTACTTGTGTATAACGCGCACATTTTTTTTAAAAAGGGCAAAACTCATAAATGCGCGTTATACACGAAATATTTTTTTATTTCTGGATGTAATCACATGATATACATATGAATCAAGAAATGCATTCAAAGAAGACATTATCACTCGGAAAATCTTACTTAGTTGAAGTATCACTCCATCTTTATTTCACTCCTTGCACTTTATTATAAATTAACATTATATAAACGTTAATTAGCAATTTCTCACTGTCGTCACTCACTCCTACTCCCCATCATTCATTCACTACCCGAAGTCTAATAATGTATTTAGTCTAATAATTCCTGATGTAATGTTTGTTTCAACTTTCTTTACTGAAATTCATTTGATCATTTATTCCCTGGCATATCAAATTTACGGTGCGCGTTATATGCGAGATTTTTAAAAATCGTCATTTTTCCTGTTAAATACGGGGTGCGCGGTATACACGAGTAAATACTTCAAAAACTAACTGAATCTAAAGTTTTGTGAAATTCCGTGCATTAGTTCTTTAGATAGAGCGCCCACAAATTTTCTGTCACATACATAGTGACCTACAGACTTACAGACAGACATTTTGAAAAAATATGTTTCTTGGGTTTTCTGAAACCCTAAAACGGGTAAATCCGTCGAAAACCGTAATTGGAAAATTTTCACGAAACAAATACTTTTTTCTTGTAAAGACAGAAGAAAGTAAAAATAAGAAGTATAAATGTTAGAAGACAAAAATTGTCCGTAAAAAGAGGCAAATGAGCTGCGATCATACTATAACTAGTTTTATGAATATTCAGATACGTCTCGTCGCTGTTACACTCTTATTAAGAAAAGAATGACTATATATATATATTGTATATATATATATATTACATATTTAGTTCAGTAATACGGAACTAATAGGACACCATCTTGAATAGGACGTAATTACCATAGCAGCATAGAATCATTACATATCAAGAGATATCCTCAAATTAGTTACGAATGATAGGACATAATAAAACAATCACCATGGAAAACTGGAATCATTACATATAATGAGATACCATTGAAATAATTACGTATGGTAGCATTTAACAAAATGAACGAAGCTTTCTTTAATAGCGTTTTAAGTTTGGATTCGATATTCATAAAAATTAAAATGACTCGACCAAATTCTGTGCCGTTTTATATATTAAATTTTAAAGCATTTCCTTGGATCGTTTTTGCGCTGTTACATGCGAACGAACGGACAGAGTGGTGTATCAGAAGAGATCTTTAGGGGATACGTATACATATAATTACGAACTAAGCTACAAAGAGGTTGAAAAAACACCTCGTTTATAAGCATTTAATGATTGTCTAGCAAACATTAATTTCATGATTAGATGTTTCCTTAAAAATTAAAACCCCAGAAAACTTTTAAAAATCACAGAAATTAAAACAGGGTGTATTAGGATAGATCGTACAAATTTGCTTGTTAAATAGCAAAATGAGACAAACTCACAGAGGAAATATGGGGACAAACAAACATATGGCTTGGTAGAGAGCGCTGTAGTACAAGGTGGTCATAAAAAAACTTTGCCGATATATGGAGCTCTAGCGGCCAATCCGTTAAACCGATCGAGGTGAGGTTTCAGATATAGCTATTCAGAGGTATGAGCTCGAGATTCAGTGAACGGCAACAAAATGATGCATAAAAACCCGAAAGAGCGTTGGACCCGTATGTGTATCACAAGAAACGGACTAGTTATGCACGCACAAAACACAGCTCTGCGAACCCTCCCCCCCTCCCCCCCCTCCCATAAAGAAATACGATTGGGGCTCACGGAAAAAAATTTGTATATGACACAGAGTCAGTACATTGATTCGTACAATGCAACACAGATCGTAGAAATGCAAACTTTTATTTTATTTACACATTTTCCACATGGGTGCCAATGCAGGCAATTAGACATTGCATGTGGGCGACTGTAGCCAATACAGCCGAACTTTATACGCATGAGGGATGTTTGCAATCTCACCTTTGATATAATCTTTCAAATCCGACAAAGTTTGTGGATTGCACATGTACACTTTAGATTTTAGATACCCCCAGAACCAGAAATCCATAGGAGGGAGGTCGGGGGATCGCGGAGGCCACTGAAATAGAAAATGGCATGAGATGACACAGTCGCCAATATGCTGTTAAAGGACTCTATGAACAGACTTCGCTCTATGTGGTGTAACACCATCTTGCAACCAAACGAAGTCATTCAATGCATTCCGCAGCTACAATTGTAATATGACGTAATTTTGTAGCATTGCCGCATAGCGGAAGCCTGTTACAGAGCGAGTTACAAATCCCGTTGGTGTCACTTCCTCAAAGAAGTACGGCCAGAGAATATTTGAGCCTGCAATGCCGCACCACACAGTAAATTTGATGTCGAGTAAAGATACTGGTGCCACATCGTTCGGATTCATGACTGCCCAGTGCACACAATTTCTGACGTTGACGTTGACGTTACCAGTTAAGGTGAAATGTGCCTCGTCCGTCCATAATATGCGAAGAGGTCAGTCGCTATCTCCATCATATTGGATAAGAAATTCATTAATAAAGTCTATACGTTGTTGATGGTATCTCACTTCCAATATCTGGGCTGCGCTGCTACCGGTAAGGAGGCTTGAAGATTACAGAGTGCAGTAACTTTAGGATCATTGATTTCGGTATGTCAAAAACACGAGATGCTCCTCTTGCAGTTTGCATGTGTCCTGTGATCACTATGTGATGCACTTCCATAACAGTATTCTCAGGAACAGTTGGTCGTCAGGATCGCGGTCTCTCATAGGTGTAGCCAGTTTCTTCGAATCTCATTAATAAATCACGAAGAGCTTGTAAGCTGCATGGGCCACCTATTTGGCGATGTTTTCGATGGTAAACAAGCCAGGTTTTCACAGCATTCATCCAATTTTGATAATAGTGTTTAACCAATTCACCACGAACAAAATTATTTTGTCGGCATCTGCGAGCTTCCGACTGAAGAACTAACATTGCCACTCCATTTTTTATTCATTTGGTACGCTGACTATCGCACAAACGATGTTCCGTGATTGATATTTTCTCTGTTGTGCCTCGTCCGTCCATAATATGCGAAGAGGTCTGTCGTTATCTCCATCATGTTGGATAAGAAATTCATGAATAAAGTCTATACGTTGTTGATGGTATATCACTTCCAATATCTGGGCTGCGCTGCTACCGGTAAGGAAGCTTGGGGATTACAGAGTGCAGTAACTTTAGGATCATTGATTTCGGAATGTCAAATACACGAGATGCTCCTCTTGCAGTTTGCATGCGTCCTGTGATCACTATGTGATGCACTTCCATAACAGTATTCTCAGGAACAGTTGGTCGTCAGGATCGCGGTCTCTCATAGGTGTAGACAGTTTCTTCGAATTTCATTAATAAATCACTAAGAGCTTGTAAGCTGCATGGACAACTATTTGGCGATGTTTTCGATGGTAAACAAGCCAGGTTTTCACAGCATTCATCCAATTTTGATAATAGAGTTTAATAAATTCACCACGAACAAAATCATTTTGCCGGCATCTGCGAGCTTCCGACTGATGAACTAACATTGCCACTCCATTTTTTATTCATTTTGTACGCTGACTATCGCACAAACGATGTTCCGTGATTGATATTTTGTCTCTGTCATATTCAAATTTTCTTCGTGTGCCCTTGTCGTGTTTTTTGAGGGGGCCCGTTCAGGGAGCTCTTTTTGTTTATACCGGTACACATACGGTTACAACGCTATTTAGGGTTTTTGCATGCGCTGAGTATTTTGCGATGAAAAAAATGGGTGTTGCCATTAGAAAATTTCGAGTTTCTGAAACTATAACCGTAACCGTGAGCACAATTTTGTTGCCGTTCACAGAATCTGGAGCTCATACCTCTGAATATCTATATCTAAAATCTCACCTCGATCGGTTAAACAGACCGGCCACTAGAGTTCGATATATCGGCAAAGTTTTTTTGTGACCACCCTGTATATCCGCAAGTTTTGATCACGCGCTGACAAATCCTTTGACAAATTTAGACGGCCGTCATTCGATATGGTGGTTTTGCATGAAACATTACATGAAACATAATATGCTTGTTATATATGCGAATTTATATCTAACATTCGGTGCGACAGGGAAAAGCGATCGGAAAGTTCCGCAAACGTATGCAGAAAGTTAACCCATCTGGCTCAAACGGCAAACCTCATCATCAAATGTTTACATGTATTCATTAACAAATGTGCAAAACTGCAATGGCTGGCTACCCGTACCTGTCATGTTAGGGGAAGTAGCCGATTAACTCGGATAGTTCAATTCGAGAAAGCTATCGCCTGTCAAGGAAAATTGGCGCTCAATGGATTTGTCTTGGTGGACCAATATCATGGCCACTACGATCACAGGATTTATCTCCAATAGATTTCTATAAATGGGTTAAATAAAAAACATGTTGTATGAGACTACTGTTGGCAATTATATAGAGTTTATTGCACGCATATTAGTTGGTGCCGTGTCAAACTGCCAAACAACGTCCTTGCCTGGCATGTATTGCAGAAAAAGGTCAAAATTTCGAGAAATTACTGTAAAAGTATGCAAACTATGCAGAAATAAATATGTTTTATTGGTTTTCTTTCTTTCACCTTAAGGGAAACTTTTATCTTATTATATGATTTTTGTACCCATATTTACTTATATGAATTCCTCTTCTTTGCCTCCCCACAAAATCTGAAAGATAAATCCTCATACACCCTATATATTTCAAAAACAATTATAAAAAAACAAAGTTTTGCAGAGAATGATTTTTAGAAACATTCCAAGTAGATATAATAGTGTATTAATGCTTTTCTCAACACAGAATATAGATTTTATGGATACTAAACACTATCAAGTAAGCATTTATATGTTTAACAAAATCGCTTTTACTTACAAACAAGGTTAATAGCATTAATATTAATATTATTTTATTACTATTTTATTACTTGCCTGTATAAATTCCTTTACACAGCTGTAAACGTCTAATTTAACTTTGATAAAATCGAAAAAGCCGATAGTTCGATTTCAGAAAACATTCATTTACTTTTCGATTACATTCACTTTTCGTGTAATGTTTTGTAGTAACAATGTAAGTGAAAAAAGAAGTGCAAGATTTGTTTAGTGCATTGTCTATCGAAAAGAATTGTTTCGTTGAAAGAGAAGCTTGTTGCAGAGACTTCTAGAAGCATCTCGTATAATCAAATAAAATGTTTCTCAAAAGAATTTTTGAAAAAGTTTAATTTTCATTCAAAAATTGAAAGCAATCGCTACTGAAGTATAAGCTATTTTCAATTCTAGATCTCTCATTCATGTTTTCAAATATCCAATGCTCCAATTTTTTATCAGTGCAGCATCAACAGGTTGTCCGACTAAGTGATCTAATAGAAAATACTGTCGTCCTTACAAAGGACAACATTCCATGGCTCATCTGGAAAGTCAGTGTCATAATACAAACTCACGGTATTTCGATCGATTTTTAAAGAATGATGACAGAACTGTAATTTTACTGTATTCTGACCTTAAAAAGGGCAATAATATTGTCAGCATAGCGTTAAATTACGGTTGTGTAACCCTCTTCAATAAAAATGGCCGATTGACTAGACAAAATGCTGCAATATTTAACAGCGCAGTATTAATATGTTGTCCGACTAAGTGAACTTATAGAAAATATTGTCGTCCTTATAAAGAACAACACCCCACGGTTCATCGGGAAAGTCAGCGTTATAATACAAATTCACGGTAGAAAATTTTGCAACAAACTCTTGAATCATTCGATCGATTTTTGAAAGAAATTACATAACTGTAATTTAACTGTATTCTGACCTTAAAATGGGCAATAATATGGTCAGAATGGCGTTAAATTACGGTACTGTAACTGTTTTTGATAAATCTGGTTGAATGACTGGATAGTTTTTTGTGACGTTTTAACAGTTTGGATGTCATGGTGCAGCATGCACAGGGAGATTACTAAAAGAAAAAACGATGAGCAGAAAACCAATGCAGCTTCTTTGCCTTCTAGAACTCTTAACCCTTTCGTCTGCAGACGTACCTTGCCCAGCGGAAATTATTGAGAAATGACCACTAGACAGCACTAATTGCGTCGAATTGTTCATTTGCAGTTGTGTTTATTGAATATTTAAATACGTAATTTGTCACACTGGTAACTAAGCATAAAACAAACATAGAAAAAAATGTTCAATCCGCAAATCGAACTCGGATCTTCATAATTATGAAATTTCAGGTAATACTGAAAGTAAATTTTTGAATCATAATTTTAAATAATATGTGTGGAAGTGAAAGAGATATGTGTGGATAATATGTGTAATTAAATAATATGTGTGGAAGTGAAAACTGTAGAGAATTTCATACAAATCAGCCAATCAGTTAGTTATGTAAGCCCTTTTTTAAACCATTTTCAATTCATTTTGCAACCGATTCTATAAGAAAAATCTCTAAGGAAATGTCACAGAGCATAACAGATTAAATAGTGCGATGATGTAATCAAGTACAGGTAGCGTAGAGCTAATGTCTACTGTCTCAGAACGAAAGGTTCAGTTTTCGAATCTAACTTTTTCCATTGTGAAAGAAATTGGTATATATGAGAACGTGAGTTCGAAAACTCACCTTAAGGCTTGTGGTCACTCATTTTCCGAATTCCCCTCTCTAATGTTAAGTCTATGAACGTTTGATGAATTGTTTTACTCAAAATATCTAATCAGGAAGTTAATATTTTTAACGTCTCTTTACAGTGTTCTCTTCTTTATGAATGTCTATTTTTTTCTTAATTTTTAAAATATCTCTAAAATCTCGGCTTAATTTAAAAAAGTAATAAAATTTTACTCCCACTTTGTTATTTTTTAAAACATAAAATATTAAATTACGCAAAATTTAAAAAAAAAATTTGAGAACTAAGAAAAAAAGGACATTTTTTAAGAAAAGAATTCTGAAAAAAAGCAATTAAGAATATTAATTTACTGGGGAGATATTTTGAATATAAAAGTGCATCAAATGTCCATAGTCTTAACATCACGGAGGGGAATTCAAAAATTTAGTGACCAGAAAATCAAACTTTAGAAAATTGTGAAAATTTTCAGTCTACGTCCATTGATTTTCATTAAGTATCAACCGAAACAGAATTTCAGTAATCTTCCTTTTTTCCGAAAACGAAAATGTCAAAAAATGTTTTTTGTAGTTAATATCATAAATAAATAACCATTGCTGTTAATTAATTTTACTTGTGGCTCACATTCGCTCTGAGTACCTATGAACAAAACTTTCTATTTTCTTGTAAAACAAAATTAAATAAATTCACGAACAGCACAGTATGATTTTCTTATTATGCGAATTTCATCTAATTAAAAAATGTATTAGGTATACATTCAATTTATCTTTCAATGATTTTTCTAAATGATCATCTGTTAAAGGAGAATTTTCTCAAAGACTAATCGAAACACTTTTGCGGTTTTAAACTAAAATTTTTCTATTACTATTAAATCTGAACCTTTTAAGGAGCAGATGGAAACCGTATTCATACATATCTCATACATGCAATGCATTGTTTTATAATTTGCACTTTACACTTTGCTTTGCAATTTACATTCACGTATTGAGTCATAAATTATAATTATGAACAGCAAAGTTCATAACAATAAATAAAGAGTGATACAACTCAAATCAATGAATAATCTCTAAATCTTCCAAAGGGGGAAGCGACATTTTTCGAATATCGATAGTAGAGGTCTGCACGAGCCGAAATTTCCAGGCCCGAGCTTGGCCCGATCCATAGAAAAAAAAAATATTCGGCCCGGCGAGTTGTTAAAGAAAAAATTTCGACTCGGCCCGTAGTGAAAACTTAGCGGCCCGACCGGCCCGAAATAATAGCTAAACAAGGCCCGAGCTCGGCCCGGATCGGAAATTTTTTTTAAATTTCGGCCAGGCCCGAGTGAATTTCTACAGAACATTGATCTTTACTCTTACGGGAGAGTTCTGAGTAAAAAAAAAAACTTATCTTAGTTATTTTTTTTTTCATGTTTATAGTCTCTATTTATACAAAAGGGCTGATGGAGCTGCGATATTTATGCTTTTAATGAACCTTTGTTTGTTGTATGTAAATGTTTCAATTATTATTAGTATTATTGGTTCATATTCTATGTAATGGAGACATAAAAATCTAAAAAATGGTATATGGTAAAAGTAAAATCTTCTAAGACGGGATCACATTGGAAAGAAAAAAAATACGCTCTCTTTTTAGAAGGTTTAAATGTTTAATATATTTTTTTCTCGCATATTACTGTATTCATTTGACATGGATGAACAGTTTAAAAGAATTTTAAAAGAAATTTTACAGTTTTTAGTTTAAAAGAAAATTTCGTCATAGGCATTTTTTTCATATATTTAACTCTATCTATATTATAAAGGCCAAACGTATCTGTGCGTAACGCATACGTCATTTTGCGAATGGCAAAACTTTCCCATGCAATTTCAGTTTTGCAAGTTTCGCTACTGCAAACTTTACACTTCTAAACATCACACATTTTAAATTTTTACACCATCGTATAGAGAAAAAAATGTACTTTTAAATGCAATTTTTTTAAAGCTGTATCTCAGTTTGTTTTTGATATATTAAATTTTTTATAGTTTTAGTACCAATTTTGTAATTGTGGCAACAGAATCAATCCATTTTCTCTTAAAATTGAAAGAAGAAAAAAATAGAAATTAAAATGCGTATATTTTGTTAAAAATATCGTCTGTTATAAAATTCGGTGATTTCGGTTTTATTTCGTTATTATTCATCAATTAAGTGGGGGGGGGGGGGGGGGACTGCAAGCTTTGAGTTAAAGTGACTTTAAAATGATCAAATCAAAATACCATTTTTTTAAACATGGTGAATACGGATATGGGAAGTGCGTGAGTAAATTTTGAGAAGATGAAAATGATGACGGGTTTTAATTTGGAGTGAAATTTTATGATCGTGTCAATTTTAATTAATTTTGTTTTTTGCATTCGCATTTATATCAAACTTAAGAGTCTCAACTGATAAAATCATAATAATAGCTGATCTTTTTTATATTTTACTGATTACATATGCGATAAAAGTTTAATTTTAAAATTTGGACAACTGAGTTTTATAGCTTTTGTTTATCTTAGCTTAAAATAATATTTGTTTTAGAGTTAAACTGATCAATAAAAGACATATTTTTTATGATATTTGTTGGAGAGTTAGACTGATCAAATAAGATGTAATTTTTTACTGTAACTAATTTTGTAGATTTATTATAAATCAATGAAACAGCTCCTTCTGAAACAGTTTCTTTCGTCGAATTTCGACGGGTATCACCTCGTTTAAATAGATCCAGAAAGCTACGATTCTTCAAAAAGAATAAATTCTAATCTTTAATTGTAGAATAATGACGACTCAAAAGTACATGCCTTTTTTGCTAAAGTTTTTGGCACAAGCCAAATTTTACTGATTTTTGAATAATCTTGGCCAAGTCGAGAAAAGGATTTTTATACGGGATGATTCAACCAGAACTGACTATTTTGGTCCGTGAAGAATAGGAAGAATGAAATCAGTCTCGATTTCGTACGGAAAAAATAAGTTAGGTCCGGCCCGATACTCCAGAAAAGTAAGGCCCGAGCCCGGCACAACCCGAGTCTTCGAAAAAAAGCCCGAGCCCGGCCAGGCCTGAATGCCGTTACAGGAAATCGGCCCGAATCTGGCCGGGCACATCTCTAATCGATAGTTTTAGTCGAGTTTCGGTTTGGACGAATTTTTGAAAGCATTTTCATCGAAAAAGAATTTTTCACAAAAAGGAAAAGGAAACGTAATTTTCGTTCAATTTCAAGTTTTCATTGAAAAAAAAAAACTTTTACAATGCTAGAAATACCCGGCAAAGCTACTTTTTTTCAGTTTGTATTGTTTTTTCGATGCAAGTTCCCCAATGGGATAGTTTAGAGAAAACTCGATTTTTTAAATTATGTATAAGGCGATTTTTGAAACTCAATCCTCATATGTATTTCTTTTCGCCTTACTTTTCGCATATTACTTTAGTTAAATCGCGCTGAATTACTTTAGTTTTGTTTATTTTTAATACATTATTTTACTTTCTTTATGGATAATAAGACATTAAAAAACAATGTGACTTTTTTTTTTTTTTTTTTTTTTTTTTTTTGCAAAATTAACCAAAAATATTTTTTTTCACAAGATTGCTTTAAAACTTAAAGAATTTCAAATATTTAATACCGGAAAAATTACAAGCAGATCATACAAAATCTATCGAATTCATTTTTTTATATCATATAAAAGCACTCATTTAGAACAAATAATTCATTAAGTTATGGAAAAACTGACTATCAAAAAAGACTTTTTATTGATGTTAATTTTGTAAGGGAAAAAAAAGGGAAGATTTAAAAAAAAGTTTCGAAAAAGAAAAAATGTTTTTTCTACACGATAGAAAGTTCGCTTTGAGAATTTCCGATAGAGATTTTTATTTTTCGAAGATTAAGTTGGATACTTTCAAAAAAAAAATAATAATTTAAACCCAGTTTTTTTTTTTTTTTTTTCTTTTAATAAGCTAATAATTAAAAATGAAAAAGAGTTGAAATGAAACTAGTAAAAAAAACCTTTGTATATAAAAGAAAATCCCAAAATGAATATTTTTATATTAATTTGTTGTACAATTTTACGCATACAGAATTGCAGCCAATAAAATATGTTTCAAAATCATGCATCAAACTTCTCATAATTAAAATCAGTCGTAAATTGTTCATCAAGCGTAGCAAATGAGGTATGTTCGTACTATAACTTAATTTTTTAAATATTTAGATCTTGGTGTAATAGTATGCAGTACTTCGGATCAGTGTTCTCGCTGACATTTGACCAACGTTAGTAATTTGGCTAATTAAAATTGAAAAACATTCGCCGATTGAAAAAAGTTTTAGCAAAATATATTCGCCTTGTAGTACAAATAAATAAATAAGTAACAAAAATAAATAAATAAAAAAAAAATATCTCTAATCCTTTAATGTACCCCCCCCCCCTTTTTTCAATATGTTCTAAAATAACCTAAGTAATACGTTTACTTAGGCTAAAACTAAACTAATAAGTTTTTATAACTGCGACAATGATTGTTATTAATCTAATTTCAACTATCCGCTACAAATATATTAAATATATATATATATATATATTAAAAATATGTATGTATGCATCTGTTTGTTTGTTTGTTTGTTTGTTTGTATGTATGTCGGCCAATTATCTACGCTATGGGATACAGGCCCTAAGGGGTGGGTTGCCCTCCGTGGGGGGTCTTTCTAAGGGAACCTAACACGTATTTACGCAAGGTTCGAAGAAAACCACGGAAAACTCCGAACGGTCAAGCCGACGGTCGCGATTGGGTTCGAACCCAGCACCTGCCGTCTACCAGTTTGAGGTCAGAACCTCTCGGCCACTGGAGGGGCCTGTATGCATCTGTATGAAAAAGAAAAGAAAGAAAAAGCAAAAACTGAGCACTAGCAATTTGGCGAATCTAATTGCTTGCTTACTCGCCAAATGAAGAATTTAGTCGCAATTTGGCGCAATAGCGAGCTACAGCGAGAACTTTGCTTCGGATACAGCATAATAGCCGAAACCTTATTGCGTTCCTGTAAATACTATCTGATTACTGTTACGCTGAATGTAACATGCAGTAAACCTCAGCAACGTAAATCAATTTCGTAAAATGTGAAGTAGTGTAATATAATTAAAATACGCCCCAATCAATGTTTTCCACTATACCATTATACAATGGAATACTTTTGTGTGGCGCTGTAAATAAATAACATATATTCTTTCTACAACACATCGTACAGAATTTATATTTTAGTACATATTTCATAGACGAATATCAATTTTATTATGCTCCAAAGAGTGTAACATAATTAAAATGCACTTCAAACTATTTTTTGCCATCGGCCGACATATAACAGACTGCTTTTGATTGTCCCTGTCTTTAACTATACATCCGAGTTTCATAAAATTTGAAATAACTCGACAAAATTAGGAAACAATTACATATTTAAGTTTCAAACGATTCAGTTGAGTAGTTTTTGCTCTGTTGTATGCAGACAAACGGGCAGACTGAACTACGACTGTAGGTACTTCGTACTTACATAATTACGAACGCACCTAAAACAAGTAGGAAATTGCACGTCAGACGTAGAAAGTAAGGTGCACTCCTATTATAACAAAGGTTTTAGCTCACAGGCTATCATAGCCTTAGAGCTTATGTGCCCGCCCGTTCTGTATGTATGTTCGTACGTATCGCGATAACTCATGATAAAAATATCCGATCCACTTGAAATTTTGTATATAGGTATATCCTGACAAGGCGCTTCCCTGATTAGTTTTTGGAGTTCATTCGATATGTATAAGAGGGGAAACGGGGGGCTCATGCCCCACCCCTTAATTGATATAAACGGGATTTTCATGCAGAGTTAACAGTTTTCGTTCAAAATTTAGATATAGGATCATTCTGATGAGGCGATTCCGTGATTGGTATTAGGCGTTCATTGGATAAATATAAACAGGGGAAATGGGGGTTCAAATGCCCCTCCTCTTAATTTATATAAATGGGTTTTTCATTCAGAAATGTCAGATTTCGTTAAAATCTCTGAATAGTTTTGGAAGTTTAATCGTTAAGTATATAAAAAAGAAGGATAACTCTTCTTAAATTATATAAATGGGTTTTTATTAAGAATTTTTCGATTTGCCTAAATTTTGGATATGGATTTTTTTATGATAAAGCATGTCCCTGATCAGTTTAGAGGGTTCAGTGATTAAGTATAAAAAGGGGAAAGGGGGGAGCTGATCCTCCCTCGTTAATATTTTTTTCGAACGGAATTAACCCTTGAAAATATAAGGCTGTAATGTACAATTAGTATGAGTAGCCGGTGAGCTCAATGCCATCAGTTTAACTGGGCAATATTCTTTTTATTAAAATATACAATACTTTGGATGTCATGCAGTATCCGAAATCTTTTGTGTGGTATCTTTAAATACAAAATTCTTTCTATTATACAGAAGATAACTTGTAATAATCCTCAGTAATATATATAAATTTCATAAAATGTGAAATAGTTAAATATAATTAAAACGCACTCCAAACAACGTTTCCTCCTATGCCTTTATGTTATAGAATACTTTTGTGTGGACCTGTATATTAATACCAAATATTCTTTGCACTATAGATTGTGCTGAATGTACATTTTAGTATATATTTCATAGATTTATATGAATTGTATTATGTTCGAGAGAATTTAACATGATAAAAATGTACTTGAAGCTATTTTTCCCATTGACCGTAATTTAACGGTATACTTTTGATTGTCCCTGTAATTGAGCTATGCATCCGATTGCCTCCTGCAATTTATTTAATCAAACAACTCGTTGTATAAATGTAATACTTCAAAAGTTTGTTCAAAAATACTTTGTATCATACAAAATTTAGCGCTGTGTGTTTTGTATGCATATAGATAAATTGAAGTTTGACATCGTAAGTAATGTGCATGATGATACATAACCTAATTGTACTGAAACGAAAGTTCAATATGGAATGTGATACGTGGGCAACACTGTAAAACATTTGTGTAACGCTATTCCATAAAACTGGTAGCAGCCTTGCTGCCTCCACTTTGGTGGAGTATTTTAACCGACATAATTGGTGTAACATTGCAATGTTACACCAGTAATGCATGTTTTTATTACACCATTATGTAAGTGAAAATTACTCAATGAAGTGTAAATCGTAGCTGCCACCAATTTTATGGAGTAACGTTACCACAAATGTTTTACAGTGAATACCCTTATCCACTGATACTTTATTTATTGCTGTACGCTACATATTAGCTGAGAAAAAAAGGAAGTTAACAGCAAAAATAATTCATATGGTTACTTATGTTTGTCGAAAATGTTTTTTTCAATCACGAGTGTATCCTTTTACTTTAGCATGTAATCCACTCGTTTGTGATAGAATTATAGATAAAAAAATATTAACGGAGTGGATTACGATTTTGTTTCAATTGATGCATATTCTTTTATCCCTTTCCAACAAAGTTAAAAAGTGCTTATGCATTCGGTTTATCTGTCCGTCTATCTGTCCACGCTCTAACTCCTGTAAATATGTTCGGATTTTCATGCAATTAATAAAGCTTATTTAATGTTACCAAAGCAAGTTTGGTATTTATTATGAAGTATGTACGATTAATGCTTCATTTACAAGGACACTCAAAATAATTCGATTACATTATGGTATTTGGAGAAAAATCGTTAGCAGTGCATTTTAATGAAATTACGCTATTTCATGTGTATTGAAACTGATATAAACCACTAAATGTCACTACGATCGCATTAAAACTCAGCCTTCATAGCAATTTTTAATAATTTACAGGAACACGCTAAAGAAATCGGTTACAGTACTGCCTTTGCGTAATAATCGTTGGAGAAAAGTTTTAAAATTCGGTTTGCGCTTTTAAATTCAATTAGTTTTTTTGCATTAGCTGAGAAAAAGGGAAGTTGACAACAAAAATAATATACAGTCGGCTCTCGTTAATTCGAAATCGGATAAATCGAATCTTTACTTAATTCGAACTAAACATGGAATCTCAAATTTTCAATTGCAGAATAATGTTAAAATTTTTCGAACTCATGTTCTCTTGACTTCGTTTAATTCGAACTAACGAGATTCCGATATTTCAATTTTCCTTACATTCTCCCGGACTTCATATTCTTGAAATAATTTTCTTTCTTTCGTTTTTGTCATAATTGTTCTCAACAAGTTACATATAGTACCATGCATTTGATATCCGCTTATTTGATGCCCCGCCTGTCCATCAATGACACCTCAACTATATCTTCATTTGTGCTTGTTCCGAATCCATTAATTAATTTATGTATTTATATCTTTTAATTTAATATTAAATTATATTCTAATGATAACAGCCGAAATATATTTTAAAAATACCATAACATCAATTTCTATATAATAGTACCCCTCGAAACATATTTTCCTCTCATACTTTCTATAATTTGAATTCTGGATAATTCGAACATTTCTTGTGGTCTCGACGAGTTCGAATTAACGCGAGCCAACCGTGATGCTTATTTATGTTTGTCAACAATGTTATTTTCAATTACGAGTGAATCCTTATACTTTAGCATGTAATGCACTCATTTATGATAGAATTATAGTTAAAAATTAATTACGGGGTAAATAACAATATACAGGGTGTATCTAAACTCTTGGGCAAAACTTTAGGGGGTGATAGCACACATCAAGACAAACAATATTAAATAGGAAACTAAGGATCCTAAACGTCATCCGAAGGCGATAGGCGCCATTAAAGTTTAGGGTCCAAAATTTCAAATCATTATAAAAAACGGAAAAATTGGTCGATTCGTTTGCGGTTTTCTCTAAAACTATTCTTTATGTCAGTATTTTCTTGAAAATAAATTATAAAGATAAATTTCAAAAAATGTCGATAGAGGGCGCTTTAGAGTTTGGAGTAACAAACAACTATTTTTTTTTTCATTTAATTAAATGTTTTCTGAAGCTTAGATTTAAACTTAAATTTTGAGCTCAAAATCTGAATAGTTGGGAATGGTTAAGTAGCGCAAACTGAACTGTGTTCAAAGATAAAATCCAAAAAATTCCGTTAGAGGACGGCTTAAACTTTAGAGTAAATAACAACTATTTTTAACTATTATTTATTGTATCGAATTAAATGCTTGCAATAGCTTAGAATTAAGTCTTGAGCTCCAATTCTGAATCGTTTTGAAGTGTTAAGAAGTGCAAAATTGAACTGTGTTCAAGAGAGGAGGGGTGGGTTAAATTTCAACTCGTGATCACGATTCAGTTTGCACTTCTAAACCCTTATCCAATGATTCAGTCTAAGCTTTTCCAAGCATTTAATTAGATGCAAAAAATAACGGTGAAAAATAATTTCTGGTTAATGTAAGTTTACAGCGCCCTCTAACGGAATTTTTTGAAATTAATCTTTAAAATTTATTTTCAAGGAAATACTAATTTAAAGAATAGTTTTAGCAAAAACCGCTTTTCTTTGCAAAATAAATAAATAAATAAATAGTAAATAAATAAATAAAAATAAAAATAAAATAAAATACTTACAACGGCGAGAGAGATATCATGCAGTAATATTTTTGAATGTGTCTGTGAAATTTTGCATTATATAATATGATTGCACTTACATTTCATTAAAAAGAGACAATGATTTGAGTTTGAGTGAACAATGCTTTGAGGTCTATAGCTACAATGGCTGTTACCTCGAATGATCCATAAACCACAGAAAACTTTATTATTACAAGAAATCCAGTACATACATTTTAATACACATCACAAGGACAACACCCGCACACCCATGCCGCTAGCTGGACTCGAACCAGGGTCCAGCGGTGTGGGAGGAGCTCACGCTACCGACCACGCCACTGGATCGGCACAGATAATGATAACAGAAACAGATAATTATAATTAAACAGATATTGGTTGCCATTTGTAGCTATAGACCTCAAAGCATTGTTAACTCAAAAAACTCAAACTCAAAAACAGATATTGGTAACAGAAGCAAAAACAAAAACAGATATGTTTTTGATTTAAAAAAAATGACTGAAATTAATTACAGTTAATAAAAAAAACAGTCAAATAAAATTTCCCGAAAATTGCAGTGTACCCTCGCGGTATATTATTATTGTTATTATTATTATTTTGTAAAAAAAATGTTACGTATTGGAAAATACTGTCTCTTAATCGTGAAGCTTTTCACTACAGCAGTTTTTTCGCAAACTTTAAAATTATATGTGTTGTCTGACAGATGTTTTCTATATTTTTAACTCTCAAAGAAAGCTCTTGTTTCTCTTTGAAATTTATTTTCAATTTCTTTCTGTACTTTCTTTCAGCCTGTTTTTTACTTGAGGATTGGAACACTGAGTACTTTTGTTTCAAACATCATAACAAGATATGTATGAAAAAGAAAAATAAAGAAGTTTTTATGTTACCTTACGAAATAAAATGGTTACAATAAATATAATGGGAATGAGTATAGCGAAAAACTATGTTCTTCTAAATTTAATTTTATTAAAATAAAACGACCTTTTTTGTGAGTTACTTTGATAATTTCGTTGTGAATATTTTTTTTCACATGTAACTATACAGAAAAAATTACTGAAGCGTTTTGTAATACGAAAATAAAATAAATTAACCCTCTCATGCATACGGGCCTCATATGAGGACAGATATTGCATTATTAAGCAAAAAACTTTTGAGCATTCATTTATAGAGATCCGATTTGTTGATAGATAATAGCTATCATATAGTGCAATAATAAAATTATTTTATAATGGGTTTTCATTTATCTCAAAAAATGATTTTTAGTCAATAATGCAAAATAATGAAAAATAATTTATGCATGAGAGGGTTAAAATAAAAGTCGGAAATTGCATGTCAAACATAGCAAATGAGGTGCTAGTTAGGTTCTTACTATAACTAGTTTTATAAATTAAAATTGCAAATAAAGCCTTTGTGCACAAATGTTTAAGGATAGAGAGCCAACGAATATGAATGCACAAATAAAGTATGAGAAGGTAGCAAAGAGCTATTTCGAATCTACTAACGAGATTCTTCATCAGTGCAAAACTCAGCGAGCTAAAAGTAGCAAAACTGAGCGAAGAGACAGAGAGACGCAGGCTTATATACCCGCTATGGGAACAATCCCGCCTAAAGGAAAGCAACCAATGAGAAGAAAGCAGCCAAAACCAACTGAGTAGCGACATCTATCGGAGAACAAGCAAAACAAAAACTAAAAAGCGAGTACATTCCTTTTAGACCCATTGTTTCCAGTATCGGTACGGCTTCTTATAAACTTGCCAAATATCTTGTTTCCATATTTTCTCCTCTCTCAAGTAATAATTCTTTCACTGTTAAGAATTCTTTTGAATTTACTAAAAAACTTCACAGTTTTAAGCCACAAGGCCACACGATGGTTTCTTTTGATGTTAAATCATTATTTACCAATGTTCCTGTCGAAGGTGCTTTAGATTGCCTCAAGAAAAGGCTCTGTGAATTTCATTTTTCCTTTTTCGAAATCGAGGAACTTATTCATCTAACTCGTGCTTGCTTATCTCAAAATACTTTTGTTTTTAACGGGAATTTCTTTGGTATGATTGACGGTTTGGCTATGGGTAATCCTCTTAGTACGACTTTATGCGATTTGTACATGCATTACTTTGAAATAAAATTATTTGAAGCCTTAAAATTTCCGTTCTATGTTCGTTATGTAGATGATATCTATGCTTTAGTTGAAGTGAATTCTAATATAAATCATATTCTCTCTGTCATGAATTCTATTGATTCTTGCATTCAATTTACTTTTGAAACTGAATCGGTCAATTGCTTTCCTTTTCTGGATGTTCTTGTTATTTGCAATGAAGATAATTTTCAGACTACTGTCTTTCGCAAACCTTTTGTCAGTCTTCCACCTCACAGATATTCTTCTCATCCTCCTAACCAGAAAGTTGCGGCTTTTAAAACTTTTGTTTTCCGGGCTTCCAATATTTGCTCAACACCTCAGTTACTCAGTGATGAACTTAATTACCTAAAATCTATTGCTGTTGATCGTGGTTATTCTCCTAATATTATAGATTCTATTCATAGAAAATTGACAAAATCTACACAATCTGAAAGTAAGAACTTTAATTCGAACTCCAATGCTTTAGTTGTTTTGCCTTTTTTCCCCAAAACCAGTCAGCAAGTTGCTAAAATTTTAAAAAGGTTCGATTTCAATGTTATTTTTTCTCCTGTTAATAAAATTGCTTTTTCAAATCTTAAGCACCCCATTGATCACTTAGATAACTGGGGTATTTACCAAATTTCTTGCCAATGTGGTCTTTCTTATATTGGTCAGACTAAACGTGCTCTCAGATTTCGTTTAATGGAACATAAAAGGTATGTCAAAAATCAGGAGCTTAAACGTTCCTCTATTGCTCAACATTGTTGGTCTTCTCAACATAAGTTTAACTTTTCTTCAGCCACCATCATCCATAAATGTCCTTCTATTCTTGATCTTGATTTTTGGGAAGCTTACCACATCATAAAAAATTCTCACTCCTTAGTCAATGACTTATCTAGTACTCCTTATTTTCCAAGTATTTGGAAATCGTTAATTTAATACTTTTTTTTTCACTCGCTTTTTAGTTTTTGTTTTGCTTGTTCTCCGATAGATGTCGCTACTTGTCCACTCAGTTGGTTTTGGCTGCTTTCTTCTCATTGGTTGCTTTCCTTTAGGCGGGATTGTTCCCATAGCGGGTATATAAGCCTGCGTCTCTCTGTCTCTTCGCTCAGTTTTGCTACTTTTAGCTCGCTGAGTTTTGCACTGATGAAGAATCTCGTTAGTAGATTCGAAATAGCTATTTGCTACCTTCTCATACTTTATTTGTGCATTCATATTCGTCGGCTCTCTATCCTTAAATAGTTTTATAAATATCCAGATTAGTTTTATAAATATTTGTTACACTCCTTTGAAAAAAAAATGCTGAAAACAAAATTTATTACAATTCCACATTTTAAATTCCGATACACGGAAGTAAAGTATCTCCATCTAAAAGAAAATGTAATCATCATGGCAACTTTGAATCATCACCTGTCATAGGATATATTTGAATCAATTACCTGATTAGAGTTAACTGAATGAAGAAAAAAAAATAATATATTTTTAAGTTTTGATCCGATTTTTATAAAATTTGTAAAGATTCCATAAAATTTTGCAATGATTATATTTACTAAATTTTAAATAATTTAGTTGTGTAATTTTTGCGCTGTTATATGTAGACAGATCTATGGTCCAGACGACGACTGTACCACTGTACCTAATAAAAACGTAATGTAAATTTAATGTATCTTCGTAATTACCCAGGATTTGGAAATTTCTATCTTTATGTCTATAAGTCTGTTCAAGACGAACGAAAGATCACCTCAAAAACCTAAGAATCGAATAGAATTCCAAACTATCCAAATTAACATAAATATAATTCAGAGCATATTTTGGTAAAATGTATCATTGACTAATTCAACTTACTCGATGCATAAGTTACGTTCAAAATAAACAGTTAATCTGTCTTTTGGTGGAGAATTTTCATTTAATCGCTAAAGTATGCTCATAATGATTCTGTGCGTGAACTATCTTATGTCCATTTTGGTTCTTACAATTCGAAATGCATTCGATACCTTTTGTTCAACCCTGTAAGAGGTTTATGGAAATTTACACGCAACAAATGATATACCTTAATTCCCGGAGTATAATCCGCGGATCAAACAATCATTTTTCGACCTAGAAGTTTTTCAAATAAAATGTAACTGTTTAGATCGCGGTAAATATTTGGCTACAATTACTAAATAAAATTTCTGGGTCGAAAAAGAATTATATGATCCGCGGCTTATACGCCGGAAATTACAGTACAAAATATTAGTTTCATTTAAAAATGCATATCGCAACTAAAAACACAAATTCATTAATCATTGAGTATAGTACTTGTAACAGAATTATTTAATATGCTTCTGTAAATGAACGATTATTGCTATGCACGCCATATTCTATAATAAGTATCTTGTAATACATTTCAGGGATATATATGGACTCAAGAGCCAAAATAATATGACCGCCCCCATATTTTGCAAAAAACTCGCCTGGATGAAGTGGAAGGCATATAATCCGTTGAAAATGGTATTCAAATGCTGCTAAAGGGTCTCAGGAATCCTTTATGCGCTTACGTCCGCTTGTGAGGTTAAAGACTGATGATCTAAGCTACTTTGATAGAGGGCAGAATTCAGTCGCCCGATGTCTCAGAAAGAGTAACTTCGAAACTGCATGTCTCATGGGTTATTCGTGACATATCGTTGTTACTACTTGCATAAAGTAGATGAATGTCTGTAAAACCATCCGTAGAAGCCATCGCGATGGAAATTCAGACATTATCAAATATAAAGGAAGTCGGAGACTCCCTCTCTTTGTAAAGCAAAATCTTCACCAGAGATAGGCTCAATTTGCATCCCAAGACACTGCAGGTTTGGAATTATTTCGGTGATACAGTTCAGTTGACATTATTGAATGTAAGACTACGGGGTTAACATCTCACCCATGTTCGCCTGTTGAGCAAGCATTATCGCCAAATACTACTACACTAGGCCCAGGATCATCATGATTGAACTATGTAACATAAGGAGTGAGTTGTTTCGTCAAATGAAACACGATTTATTCTTCAAAATGTCGATGGCCATGTTTGGGTAAGCTGTCTTTTATGTGAATTGTTACTCCACCTTAAACAACAGATCACTCACAGACCAGTTGTGGCGATATTTAACTTTGAGGAACATTCTCGCTAGTATTCCTGGGACTTGTGGTTGTTGTAGAACAGACTATGAACGCAACGGACTATCTGTGCCTCATTGCAGATCATTTGCACCATTACACGGTATCTGTCTTCCGAAATGGAAATGCAGTCTTCGTACAAAACTCCGTGTCACATGAATCGAATTGTGCTCGATTAGTTCCAGGAATATAATACTAAATTCCAGTTAAGGTTCTGGTTGCCTAACTCGGCGGATCTTAATCTGATACAGCACATTTCGGGTGTCATTCAACGCCAACCTAGTCCTAAAAAAAACATTTTGGAATATCCCGGAAATGCATGATCGCTACTTGAATAACTAATATAATTTATTACCGGTCATCTACAAAGAACTTGTGACACCCATACCAAGGTGATATGCAGCTGTTTTGTTGATCAAAAGTGGGTCAACACGTTATTAGGAAGGTAGTCTTAATGTTTTGTCTCTTGAATGTATATTTCAAAATCTTTGAAAGAGTACATCTAACAGGTTTGACACTGGGATCTGTTTTTATGTTTTGTTGGTCTCTCTATTTTTAAAAAATACATTTTTAAGTATTCTTCTTTTAAAATGTTGCCAAAGTGTGTATAAAAGATTTTTTGTTTTGAAAAAGTGGGGCGAAAGAAAATTAAAAAATAATCGCCTGCGGCAGCACTCATCCAAGGAAGCGTATCTACATCGAATTGTAAACCTATCAAGGAGAAATATAGGGAGATTTCGTCAATAGTACGTAAATTTTGAGTTGATCCTTTCTATGAAAAATTCAAATATTAAAAAATGTTATTTTCAGACAGCAACGTTTTATTGTATTAATTTAGAAAATCGAAAATCTTCTGAATTTTTTTACAGTACTTGATCATTGTATCATATTTGCTTATTTTTCATACATTATTATTTTATACATTATTATTTAGAAAATTACACATTTAAGATTATATAAGGAAAACTAAAAAGCGACCTCATCTATAGTAATATACAAAATTGAAGAGTCAGTTTGCGTTTTAAAACAAAAATCTATTTTTAGCTCATTTGGGTATTTAGATTAAGTACAACAGCTAAAACATTTTTCCAAGTTTCTGTGGAAACAAATTAAAATGATATTCCAAAGAACTTTGAAATATCATTTTAATTTATTTCAAAAATGACTGTGGGATGAGTTGAAACATATGTCAACAAATTAAAACTATTTTTCTGTTTTTTTTTTTTTTTTTTTTTTTTTTTTTTTTTTTTTTAACTTTTTTACATTTTTTAAGCAATTAGAAATAATTTATTAATAGAAGGCGTCATTTTGTTGTAGATTGAATTAAAAGGCATCCCTAAACAGTAATTTTATTTCGTAACAACGCTCGTTAAAAGCTATTAAAAAATAAAACTTCTGCATTTATTATCTATAATTATTTTAGAGTATTCTATTTGTTATGTTCGACGAAGTAACCAAATAAAACGTAAATAAGATTAAAAGATCAAGTATGTCAGCTTTTGTTTTGCTCTACATTGTACCGGAAAAAATAATTTATGGTTGCTATGGGAATAAACACTTTTTATTTCCATTTTAATCTTAACGTGAAAAGCGCATTAATGTCATAAGAATTTGCTCCTAAAAAAATATTTTCTTTGACAAGGAGTGCATTTTCAGTATGCTGTTAAGAATTCTGAAATTAAATTATTAAAAATAGGGTAACATCCCCAATAATTGGCACATTAAGAATTTATCTTTAAACTTACTTGTGTTTTCATCTCCAAGAAATAAAATATTTATTTGCAAATATTTTTAAATCAAAGAGTGCATATCTGTGCATCTATTTTGCCCACTAAAAGCAAAAATATTTTTATAAAAATATATTTATAAAAAGTTGCTGTAATTGGCACCTAGAGCACCAATCTATGACACCTTGTGATCCAGTAATTAGCACATGTTTATATACGAAAAAAAAAACTTGATATTTTGCATTTTTAGGTAATATATATGAAAAATTCTATGACTATGAGAAACATATGATAGAAAATAATAATTATAGCATAATATAGGCATAAAAATTTGCTTGTAAGATAACGTAGATTGATAATAATAATTGTAAGAACTTTATTCTGAAAATATTACTCATCACATAAATAAATTAATGCACACATCTTGATGTTGGAAATAAATGTTTTACACTTGTTTAAAACAATTATAAAGTAGTATTTTCAAATATAAAATAAAAACATACTTTGAAATTTTACATAGAAAAATAGTAATATAGAATTTAATGCTGTTTTATCTGTCAGTATCCAATTTTTATTTTTCAAATAATGGATGACTCCAGAGAAAAAAAAAATGCCTGATAATTCCAAGGGATCATAAAAAATGAATTTATTCTCTACATTAGCTATAGCTGACTTTGATGTGTTTTCACTTTTTTCTCGTAAACATTTAACAGTAAATTCTGCACAATTTAAATCAATAATATGATCTATATAATATTGTTTATCATAAGCTGCATAACAATGTTCTTTCAACAACTTTATTTCCTTTTTGATTTCTTTATCATCATCATCATATCCAAAATTAGGGGCTGTAGAATATGTCCAATCCAGCGATCAACGATCTGGAGGAATTATGCAGATAAATATAAGTTTGATTTCAATTTTAACAATAAATTACATAATTCCCTGAAATTAAAAAAAATTTCGCTATAAATAGAAATATCCATCTAGCGAACTTCACAAAATCGATCTTAGAATATTATATACCACATATCCTCACGCATAACTAGTAACTTGGTGTGGGGAGTGGGGAGTTAATTTCTAATATTTTCAAAATTTTGGTAAGCCTATAACATATCCCAAAACTTGGTGAGAAATGTTAAGAGTAAAAACATTTTCTGCACTCCTGACAGCTCATGTTTTTAGTATGTGCAGCATGCATTGCATTCATCAGTGCTCCTTTAGAATACAATAATTTGGGTTAAATTCCTTTAAATGAATTTACTGTAGATGAAGATGCCATATTTCAGGTTTTTGAGAGTAAGAAATCAGCATATTCTGAAATGTGAACACTTTAAAACACTACCATACATTTATTAATACCCAGTAACTCTCATGCTGTCTCCAGTAATTGTCATGTAAAGCTTTAATGGATTCCAATTACTGATAATATATCATATTCTCAAATAAAAACAATTGCTAAACAAAATTAGCTTATAACTTTAAAAGTACTGCCAAAATAAGTAGTTTAATCTCACATCTTGCGAATCCCTTAAAATTGACATAGGTGCCAATTACTTGGAACTATCAAAACTGAAGCACCATTAATTGGCATCTATCATTAATTCAGAAATCCAAATATTTGTGTCAAAAAAACTTTTACACAACTAAAGTAACCATTTTCAACTAAACAAAACTGTTTTCAATTAAAATTTAAAATGTATTATAAATCCAATAATAATGAATTGACATGCATGCCTTTCTTAAGTCAGAGAAGAAGCATTTTCAACAATAATGGCTAATTTAATACAAGACTTAATTGTTTCTTTTTCCTAGGCACTATTGTCATCTAGTAGCATAAATCAAAGTTGTAATCTTTAAAGTAAAAGCGCATATAACTGATATATGGTCTTGTATATTTGAAAGACTGGATATAAATCTTATTTTAGGACATTTTAATAGGATGTGTCAATCACTGGTGCCTGCCAAACACTGGGGATGTTACCCCATATTACGATTATAATGCCGAACAAGAAAATCTATCATAATTTACAGGAACGCTTTATGCATTGCGTATAAAAATGAATGGTCAACAATTTTCTCTATATTCTAAAAAAAAGTAACTTGTCACCTCCGCTGACAATGATTTTTTTGTAACCGGGGGTGTTTTTGACTATTATTTAAAAAAAAACTATTGCATATAAAAATATGAAAATCGATAGTCATATAGAGAAATGTTTTATAAACATGCTTACACAGACAGTTTTTAATTCGAATAATTGTATCCAAACAATATTGGGCCAATAATATGTTATACAGCTCTCATCCTCTACTAAGACAGAACATAAATATGACGTATACATATTTTTTTACTCTCCAGTTTTCAAGTCTTATTTAACATTTTTACGCTTTAAAATGAATACAAATTTTAAATAATTTAATTTTTTCAAAGCATCGAAGTATGTTTCAGAATATTTAAAAAGAAAGAAAGCATAAGGAATTTAACAATAAAGCATACTTACTTACATTATATTTTATCTTTTCATTTCATTATACATAATTACAAAGAACATCCCAGAAGTTTTACAAAAAAAAAATACTGTCTTGTCGTATTTCCTTTCAAATAAAAACTACCCGATGTTTTCTTTTCTTTTCTTTTTTTTTTTTTTTTTTTTTTTTTTTTTTTTTTTTTTCGCATTCTTAAGAAGTGTGATCTTTTAATTCCATTTTAGATTTAAAAAAAAAATTCATCATTCTCAGCTTAAACTAAAATCATAAGACACACTTATGTAATAATACCTTTAATTTTGCTGTCATTTATTTATATATTTTTTATTATTATTTAATTGACTATGACAAAAAAATGTAGCGTAATTTGAAACGAATGGTGTTGTCATTTATCTTTTATTAATTGCTCTGTCATTTTTGTAATCACGACAAAAAAAAAATATTCTTATTTTTAAAAGAAAATATGCTTAATTCCTATTAATGCTTAATTCACTTTTGAAAAGACTTTCTTTTCGAAAAGTGTGTGAAAAATTAAGTTAGTCAGTCAATTTAATATTTAATTTATGATAAAACGTGCGAAATGCTTTCCTGTTAGATTTAAATAAGTTAAGACAACAATTTGTCTTTTCATTTTTTTAATGGTTCCATTTCATTTTTTAATGGTTCCAAATGAATGCATTTCAATTTTCAATTAAGAGTACATCCTGAACAAAAATCTTTTTTTTAATTGCACATTTAATTATGCTTTATAAAGAGTTTTAAAAAATTGAATTTCTTGTAAACTTTTCCTTACTACTGAATAATTACTAACTTTTTAAATATTAATATTTTACCTATTTTTTTTTAACTGTAACTTACTGGATTGGGGAATTCTATGCGATATAAAACAAGTAGCTTTTCTAAAAATCAGTGGTGTGTCTATTTTATAATCTTATTTTCTACCTTATTATAAAAAAAATTCCAATTTTTATTTAATATGTTTCGCCTGCAGATAAAAATTTTAAGCATGTTTCAATCTCTTGGAATGTTCTGTATATTTTGAATCATTTCACTGCAGTAGCATAATGTATAATATTGTATAATTTGTTTTTACTCTAGGTGTATTGGTGTATTTTTTGTCGGCCGATTATCTACGCTATGGGATATAGGCCCTATGGGGTGGGTTGCCCTCCGTGGGGGTCTTTCTAAGGGAACCTAACCCGTATTTACGCAAGGTTCGAAGAAAACCACGGAAAAATTCGAACGGTTAGGCCGACGGTCGCGATTGGGTTGGAACCCAGCACCTACCGTGTACCAGTTTGGAGGTCAGAACCTCGCGGCCACTGGTGGGGCTTTTACTCTAGTATGGTTTTTTAGTTTTATTTAACATTTTTACGCTTTAAAATGAATAAAGAATTAAAATAATGTGATTTTTTGAAGCATCAAACAATTTTTCAGATTTTTTTTAAAGAAAATATAGGGAAGTTACCAATAGAGCATCCTTAGTTGTATTATATCTCATCTTTTCATTTCATCGAACATAATTAAAAGGACGATCCAGAAGTTTTATAAAAAAAATGTTTTCTTGTCTTATTTCCTTTCAAATGAACCCCAATGTTTTCTTTTATTTTCTATTGCATTATTAAGAATTAGTGAACTTTTAATTCCACTTTGGGCGAACAAAAAATTTCATCCCTCTCATCCTAGGCTAAAAGCATAAGAAATTCTTGTGTAATCTTTAATTTTCTTATCGTTTATAATTATTTTTTTTTTCTTTTCATCGATTTTGACAAAAAAAAAAATCACCGTAATTTTTACAAATGGTAGTGTCATTTTTTTATTTTATTTATTTATTTATTTATTTTTATCAACTGCTCTTTGTCATTTTTCTAATCTCGTCAAGAAAAATATTTTCTTTTTAATTTTTAAAAGGAACTATACTTAATTCACGTTTCAAAAAACCTTTTATTATTATTATTAATATTTTTTAATTGTGCGAAATTTTAAATGAGTTTGTCAATTTAATATTTAATTTAAGGCAAAACGTGCGAAATGCTTTCCTATTAGATTTAAATAAGTTATTGGAAAGTTTGCCTTTTCAACATTCTTTTTACTATTATTATTTTTTTAAATATGGCTCAAATGATGAATTGAATACATTTCAATTTTCAACTAAAGGGACATTTTGAACAAAAAGCTTTACATATATGTAATAAGCCATACGTGCGTATGTAATAAGCTATAAGTGCTATATGTAATAAGCTATAAGTGCATAAGCTATATATATATGTATATATATATATATATTTTTTTTTTTTTTTACTCTCTGATTTTTTAGTCTTATTTAACATTTTTATTCTTCAAAACGAAAAAGAGATTAAAAAAAAAAATTCTTTATTTTCGAAGCATCGAAGAATATTTGAGCATTTTTAAAAAGAAAACAAGCATAAGGAAGTTAATGATAAAAGTATACTTAGTTGCATTATATTTTATCTTTTCATTTCACTGAACATATTTGAAAAAAGAACGTTCCAGAAGTTTTGTAAAAAGATGCTGTCTTGTCTTATTCCTTTTCAAATGAAAAGCACCCGTTGTTTTCTTAATCTATTTTTTATCACATTATTAAGAAATAGCGAAAATTTAACTCAAGTTTGGATGAACAGTAAAAATTTCTTCATTCTCAGCTTAAACTAAAAGCATAAGAAATTCTTATGTAATAGTACCTTTAATTTTGTTTTTGTTTGTTTTGTTTTTTCGATTGCATGGACTATGACCAAAAACAAAGCGCCGTAATTTTCACAAATGGTCTTGTCATTTGTTTTTTATTAATTGCTCTCTGTCATTAGTAATCAAAGCAAGAAAAATATCCTTATTTTTGAAAGAAAATATTCTTAATTCACTTTGCAAAAGACGTTTCATTTATTTATTCATTCATTTATTTATTTTAGTTGTGTGGAAAATTAAATGAGTCAGTTTAATATTAAATTTAAAGAAAACGTGCAAAATGCATTCCTATTATATTTAAATAAGTTAACCCTTTATCTACTGACGGTACTTATAAGTACCATTAAAATTACTTATTATAAAATTCTTTTAATATGTGGATTAGTTGTTAACTGCTTAGAATGAGTTACGGGTACATTACTTTATTTTGTTCTAAAAGCATTATTGGTTATACAAAATAAAAATATTTTTAAAAGGATGATTTCGTTTGCCTTTGTATCCTTTTCAGCATTCTTTGAGCTGAGGGAAGGGGGGTGGGGATTTTTCAGTTCGGAAATATTTCTATATTTATATTGTAAGAACATCATATTTGTAAATTTATAATTCTACAAAATACTAAGAAAACAATTTAAAATAAAAGATTTGAGTAGGGTTATAAATATTGCACAAAATCTCTGTAAATTTAAATTTAATTAATCCATCTAAATCTTCCAATCCTTTTAAAATCCCACAAAAATTTATTAAATGATTATGTAAATCTTTTAATTTGGTTTAAACAATTTACGCAAAATGCTTTAGAATATAAAATTTCCATGAATTCATAATTCGGTAGATAAAGGGTTAAGAGGACAGGTTGCCTTTTGAACATTATTTTTTAAATTATTATTTTTAAAAATATGGCTCAAATGGTGAACTGAATGCATTTCAATTTTCAACTTAAAGTACATTTTTAACAAAAAGCTCTTTTTTAATCGAATATTTAATTAAAATTTTTAAAAATTTTACAAAAAGATTTTTTTTTTTTTTGTAAACTTTTCCATACTGTTGAATCCTTATAACTTTATTAAATATTAATATTATACCCCATTTTCTTTTAACTATAACTTACTGGGCCAAGGAACTCTATACAATTTAAAATATGTAATTTATCTATAAATTAGTGGCATGTGAATTTTATCTCTGTAATCTTAATTTCTACCCTAAAATGGGGTGATTAGGAACAGCGGGGTGAATAGGAACGAAACTTCCCAGTCATGCAAATAAATTCATTATAAATATATATGATGATATTTTTAGTTGCCAATTTCTTTATAAGAATGTAATAACATTAAAAGTTGGGAAATTCGGTTTTGCCATGTTGACACCACTACTAGGGAATATAAAAAAAAAACTGCAAATGCATCCTCAAAAATCTTATTTTTTCAACGTTTTCAAAACTTTGTGTGTAATTGCAGTATTTTTCGTATTCTAAACCTAAGAGTAGGGATTTTTAATTAATGATAGACCAGTAAACAATATGCTGTATTAAATTCTACTTATTTCTAAACTACATAATGAAAAAGTTAAAAATGGCTTGCAACATCAGAGTTTTAAGATTTACGGGGTGAATCGGAACATGTTTTCTCTCATGGTTTATTTTTCTATACAGCAGTAGTTTCATGTAATATCTGAAAATATATGGATGAATATGTATTGTAACAAGTAACAATATTTTGTTTGTTCTAATTACTTGAAGAGTTTAAAGGTGCCAAGAAATTACTTAGTTAAACAAAAAAGTCAACCCCCCCCCCCCAATCCAACAGAGATGGAACACACAATAAAAGAATTTAAAAATGGCAAATTACTAAGAAAAATAGCACAAAATTATTCTCTGACATCCACAACATTACACAAACATCTCAAAATGAAAAACCAATTAAAAAAGCGAGGGGTGCAAACAGTACTAAGGGCTTGGGATGAGGGTGTAATAGTAGATCGTATTAATATATGTAGCGATTGGGGCTACACAATAGATTCACTTACCCAATGACTACTAGAAAAGAATAACACAGAACAGGGCTGAATTTGTATTAAATTCTGCAATTCGAATACAATTTCTTAGAATAAATTTAAATTTTTCTTGAATTCAAATTTGTTTTCTAATTTTTAAAAAGGCATATCTTTACTTGTATATAAAATAAAGGCTTGGTTTGGTAGTAATTCCGTGTTCCCATTCCTTCCTTGTCATTATTATCTATTTTTATTAACCCTACTAAAGTTTGAATCAAAATAAATAAAGATTATAACATTTGTTCTAATTCACCCCATCTGCAGGGTGAATCGGAATACGAATTAAAAAAGTAAAAAAAAATATGTATAAAAACAGTAACAAATGTTACGTTTTTGCTTAAAAAGTAAAGAACAAAACAAGACCGAAGTTTCTAGCAAAAAAATAAAAGAATTAAAAAATCAGTTGTTGCTTTTTTTAATGTTAAAATTGAAAAGTGTTCCGATTCAAGTGTTCGAATTGTACCTTATTTGGAACACTTTTGATATTTATATTAAAAATATATCGCCTACAGATAATTTTTTCTTGTGTGTTACATTCTCTTGAAATGTCCTGTATATTCTTCATTAAATTGTAATAATATGATACACAGCTCTCATACTTTATTTTCATTACCAAGACAGAACATAAATATGACATATATATATTTTTTTTTTACTCGCCGATTTTTTAAGTCTTATTTAACATTTTTACGCTTTAACCCATTAGTGCCTAACGTCCCTTTTTAGGAACGCTTCAAAAGGTGCATTCAGCACTATTTTTGACACCGGTAAAAAAGAAAAGCAATAATTATTTTATTTAAATGATGCATTTTCGTGATTAATGAACTAAACTTAAATCTCCCAAAAATAGTGGTGCCAACCAAATAAAATTTATGCAAAAGATACTGGGCATGAATGGGTTAAAATGAATAAAAATTTAAGATAATTAAATTTTTTCGAAGTACCGAAGAACGTTTCAGAATATTAAAAAAGAAAGAAAACATAAGAAGGTTAACAGTAAAGTTGTATTATATTCTATTTTTTCAGTTCATTTAATATAATTGGAAAGAACGATTCAGAAGTTTTATAAAATAAATTCTTTTCTTGTCTTATTTCCTTTCAAATAAATACCGCCCGGTATATATTTTTTATTTTTTTAATCGCATTATATGAATTAGCGATTTTTTAAAGTGGAATTCTTCTGGAGCACACAATTTAGCTACAAATGTTCATCCGCATATGTTAATCGTGCATCACCGCCAAGTACTCCAACACTAAGCCTGGGAACAGCATGACTGGACTGTGAAACATAGGAAGAGAGTTACCTCGTCGAATGAAAAACAATTCACCTTTCAATACGTCAATGGTCGTGTTTCGGCCATCTTGTATACGAACTATTGTTCTCTCTTTTACAAAAGTCATACGTAGGCCAGGTGTGGCAATATTAAACTTTGGATAGCGTTCACATGGGCGTCCCGTGATTGCTGTAGAGCAGGCCATGAACGCCACGGGCTATCTCAGTATCACTGAAGATCCTTTGCCCCATTACATGGAATCTGTCTTCCGAAATGGAAATGGAGGTCCTCATGTAAGACCACGCTCTTCGTCATATGACTCGAATTGTGCTCAATTGGTTGCGGAAACATATCGCTGAATTCAAGTTAACGTCCTGGTTGCTCAACACGACGGATCTTAACCCGACAGAACACATTTCGGGTGTCATTCAACGGCAGCCCAGAGTTCTAAAACGACCATTTTGGAATATCCCGGATATACATAACCGCTGTTTGAACAATCAATACAATTTACCTCCGGTCATTTATTAAGAACTTGTAGCATCCATGCTAAGGCCGTTCGAAGCTGTTTTGCGGGTCAAAGCTAGGCCAACATGTTATTAGGTAGGTGGTCGTAGTGTTTTGGCTCTTGAGTGATATAAATTCAAATAGAAAAATTACTTAGTATTTTTAAAACTGGAAAGTGAAGAAAATATGAACATAGAGAAAATGTCGTCTGAAGTTGTCATTTGGGTGGGGAATTGCGCTGGATGTATTAACAAAATTTACTATCTCACGATATAATTGCCATATACGTTACAATAGGGTATTAAAATATTCACAAAAACTAAAATCGACTTTTTGATCATTTTTGAGGTAAACTGTCCCCTTAAAAGCCCACACTACTGATTGAAAAAAACCCGGATAATAATGTAAAATCTACGGG
This sequence comes from Maratus speculifer, assembly GCA_964019185.1. Lineage (NCBI taxonomy): Eukaryota > Metazoa > Arthropoda > Arachnida > Araneae > Salticidae > Maratus > Maratus speculifer. The sequence goes on along the minus strand of OZ025302.1, from coordinate 204,907,137 downwards.
AGCGTTTTTTTTTTTTTTTTTTTTCAAATATCTCGCGCAAATTTTAATATGCTGACGTGATTTTTTTTAATAGGATAGCTGAGGACGATCCACAACAGGCCTAGTTTTTACTTTTTTGATTTTAGTTATATTCTTTTTATATTAGGATAGTTTCAGTTTTATAACCGGTTCAAACCGGATCTGAAAGCTAAATCATTTTTTTTAATGTGACACCAAAATCGAAAAAGTAAAAACTAGGCCGATTGAGGATCGTCCTCAGCTGTCCTATGCAAAAAAATCACGTCAAAATATTAAAATTTGAGCTAGATATTTGAAAAGAACGCCCCCGTAGACTTTACATTATCATCCGGGACTTTTTCAGTCAGTAGTGTGGCGTCTTAAGAGATAACAGTGTGTGATGAGAGAAGGAAGGAGGAGAGTTTAATGCTTCCATACCATGGTGTATAAAGGACATGCTGTACTTCTTTGGCGAAAAATTCCCGTAATTTTTTTTATTCTTTATTATTATTTACGGAAAGAGCTTCCCACTTTTTGCATAACATTTGTTGCATTTATGTGGTTTCAATTTATGTATTTCAATTTTCAGTAGTAAAATTAATGAAAAATATATCTTGCATGATGGTCAGTATAAACAAAGGCGACGCCATGAATTTCCAATCGGATGGCAGTTTTTCTCCTGTCAGAAGAATGTGAAACGAATTTGGACCTAAATTATGAAAGAGTATTAAACTGTCATGTGTCTTATTCTAACATTTACAATAAAAAGTTTATTTTTGTCGAAATAATGGTTATTTGAGGTTTTTTACCCAGCTTGGAAGAAGTAATTTATCAATAAATATTATACTTTTCTGTGGCATAAAATAAAAAGTATAATAAACGATTATAAATATTTATATAAATATTATTATAAATATTATGTATATAAAAAACGATTGCCTTTTCTCTATTTTTTGCACTTTTCAACAATGCTGAAAAATGCTTATGCATTTGGTTTGTTGTCCGTTTGTCCAAGCTCTAACTTCCGTAAATATACTTGAATTTTCATAAACTGATAAAGTTTATTTATGATTACCAAAGAATGTTTGGTATTGCATATCAAGTATGTACAATTAATGGTTAATTTAGATGGTCACTCACAATAATTCGATTACATTAATGTATATGGGGAAAATTAGTTTCGAGAGTAATTTAATGACGTTAAGCTATTTCAAATGTATTTAAACTGATATAAATCACTGAATTTCACTAAGATCACTCAGAGCATTCATAGTATTTTTTATTAATTTACTGGGACATACAAGAGAAATCTGTCATAGTACTGTCTTTGCATAATAATTGCTGGAGATTACTTAGTCTTTTATAAAATTTTGTGTCATTCCAGTTATTAGAACGAGCTGCAGGTGGCTCTGAATAGCGTCAGTAAAAAAACACCCTATCAAGGTCTAATTAAATATATATACATATATATATACAGTGTTCTCGCTGACATTTGACCAACGTTAGTAATTTGGCTAATTAAAAATAAAAAACATTCGCCAAATGAAAAAAGTATTAGCAAAATAGATTCGCCGTGTAGCACAAAAAATTATCTTTAATTCTTTAATGTACCCCTTTTTTTTCAATATGTTCTAAAATAACCTAAGTTTTTATAATTGTGACAGCGATTGTTATTTATCTAATTTCAACTATCCGCTACAAATATAAAAAATATATATATATATGCATATGTATGAAAAACGAAAAAGAAAAAAAAATGTAAAAATTGAGCATTAGCAATTTGGCGAATTTAATCACTTGTTTACTCGCCAAATGAAGAATTTAGTCACAATTTGGCACATTGGCGAGCGACAGCGAGAACACTGTATATATATATATATATATATATATATACCAATACTTTCTTATTGAAGAAAATAGTAAAGTGAATGTACAACAAACTCCTAGAGTTTTTTCTTTTGAGAAACAACTCTTCTGAAAAAAAACTCTTTTTAAAGCTTCCATATGTTTTATTCTTCCAAAATACACGATCTGTAAAATGTTATAGGACACTTTCATATTTTCTTGGATATAATTTTGTTTGCATTGCACACTTTCTGCAAAGAGATAACCAAAATTAAACTCTTTCTGCTTTTGAAAGTGTTCTCTACGGGGAATCAGATCTATAATAAAGAAGCTAACAGCGTTTGAAAACTAATATGGGAGTCTGGGATATAACATACACAAATAAAATGTATATCCATAAGTTTATATCATACATATTACAGGATGGATACAAAGAAACATTCCAAAACGTTATCCCATAGCGAATATGCTATTCAAAGAAACAGGGTCATTTAGAATGTAGATATGTTATGGCATACGCTCTAGAAAATGGTACGGAATAACAATCGAACATTTATAAGCACATATACAGTGACAAATTTAGAGAAGTTTTTGAATAGCCAATTTTTTTTTATTTTTTATCGTATAATGTTCTTTATAATGCAAAAACATAAATGAAATTAAAAAACTTAGTTTAGCATGATTTTTGATGGTTAAAACTTATAAGAAACTCAACGAAAAGCGTTTTGAAATGCAAACTCTACCACACAGTCAACAAAATAAGTAAATAAATAAATAACAAGTGTTATGTATTACGGCTATTTATGTGCACGAGAGATATAAAACAACGGGAGGACCTTCGAGGGAGTCTTTTTGAGGAAATCTAACCCGTATTTACTCAAGGATAACCAAGATTCGAAGAAAGCAGGCAGATATCTTTGGCATTTCTTTTAGCTACATCATTAAAAAAAACTTGGTATAGACTTATTTAATTTTTGCACGTTTTACTGCATAAAGTTCGACTTGATGCTGCAATACAAAAAATAGCATGATATTAAAAGAAATTCATAAGAATTTGAACATCATGAAAATTCAGGACTTTTGGCGGTGCAAGCGGTGGTTTCCAGCAGTAATAAAACATCTGAAAATCGGAACATTCCACATAAATCAGAGCACTTACAACATTAGATGGCAATAGTGTTGGTGTTCTTTGTGACGGCTGATCACCTACACCAGGAATGACAATCCTATGACAGGCGTGCCAATTTCGGCACGCAAAAGAATAATTTTCGCACGGCATTGTTGTGGCTCTAAATCAAATAAACTGAGGTCACAAATTCGCGAATTATCTTTTCCAAATTCGATTACATATTACATTGAAAGTCCAAATAATAATAATACTAATAATAATTGCAATATATAATATTCCTATCTAATTAATTATTGTATCAAAAATTTTTCAACGATATTTGGAAATTATCCATAGAAATTGATTTGTAGACATCGCTAAATTCCGATGATAAAGTTATTGGAACCATGAATTTATTTCAGAGCTAAACAAAGAAACTGGCTTGTTGTAACATTTTTTCTGCCTACCTAATATACCTAATATGCTTTCCAGTCAGTGTTTTCACTAATGAACAATATTAAAACTCAAGCTAAAAACCTTTTCAGATAAATCTGGTTCAGTTTGTAATTAAATTAATCGGATGCTAAGATGCAGCAACAGTAATCAAATTGCAGCGCATTAATTATTTTTTAAACTATATTTATTTCTATAATTACTTAGCATAATACTTGCATGTATGCCTCTCATATATTTTTTTAATTTTAATAAAATTTTACGTAATTTTAAAGCATTATTTTCCATTCACTATATTTGTTTTTTAGTTGGCACGTCATGGCCACGTAAAATAGTTTTTGGTCAAATTTGGCACGCGCCAGCAAAAAGGTTCGCCAACCCTGACCTACACGAAGAATATAGATCCAAAGGGATGCGGTTGCTCTCCGCGGGTTTCTTACTAAGATAATATAAACCATATTTATGCAAGTAAATCCACGATTTAAAAAAAACACGAAAAACTCCGAAAGATAAGGCTGACAGGCGCGATTGGGTAGTTGATAAATAAATATGGGAAACTGCTTTAAAAATGACATACCTTAAGGAAAAATGCTTCTATTCTAACAAAGGTTTTCTTGTGACCTTTATTTTCTACAAATCAAATTTGAAAAGTGTGCAAAATGCAATAGTGCCTTTTAAAAAGTAAAAACGTCATAATAACTATTTATATAAAATTCGACACTATGTCATTTGTAGGATAATCTACAATGCTGTCCTAAAATAACACACCCATTAGTTGCAATAAGATTGTACCATTGTACATCACGCCAAAAAACACCGGCATATTCGCTATGTGACCGTATTGAATATATTTTATCTATTTTTCCTTAAGTTTTGAGTGATTGAATAAACCTTCGCTATAAAGGTATGTTTCTCCAGCATTATCTACAGAGAGATCCATGTCTTTGTTGTAATGAATGAATGTAACAAAGCGAATTGCTTCTTCCCCACTAAAAAAAAAAAAAAAAAAAAAAAAAAAAAAAAAAAAATTCAGAAGAAAATCTTAATAAAAATCTGTAGAAAATCTGTAAGCAATTGGCCCATTAAAAGAAAAAAAAAATTGTAGATATTTATAAGGATATCTTTTAAAAAAATGCAGACAGATTTAGATAAAGCTACATCTGCAATATTTCTTCAGATATCTGTAGAATTTCTGAAGAAGTGGAGATTTCTTAAGAATATTCTTAATTGATTTGCTCAACAATCGAAAAAAGTTTTTACACTTTTTCAAATTCATTTTTTAACGGAAAGATGTGACATTGCAAAGCCTGGCCACGGAAGCAATTTGGAATCTAACTATGTTTTCTATTTTGTGAGTAATAAATTACCTATTGAGTTATAAGCTTTATTGAACACGTGACAAGGAGATTTTCACCCCAGTTGGGACTGATTTTTTTTTTCTCCTGCGGAAAGTCAGTTCAAAACGACCACTTAGAAGCTATTTTCTGAAAAATCTTTCTGTTTACAATGAAACGGGAGACCGAGTTCGATAAAATAGTTTCTGAACAATAACACCTGCTAGTTTCATACATTTCCAAACAAAATAAATTAAAACTTATGTGATAAAGTTGTCCTTTTTGATTTAAAAACAGCCTTAAGCTAATCTTAACATTATTTTTAGTATTTGTAGAGCTAGCTGCACTGCTTAGATGTTAATTTTGTTTATGGTATGTATATAAAATGGAGTGATTTTGTTGCCACAATTACAAAATTGGTACTAAAAATTAAAAAAAAATTAATGCATCAAAATAAATTGAGATACAGCTTTGAAACAAATTGAATTTAAATGAACATTTTTTTCTCTATAGGACGGTGTAAAAATTTAAAATGTTCGATGTTTAGAAGTGTAAAATTTGCAGTAGTGAAAATTGCAAAACGGAAATTGCAGGGGAAAGTGTTGCCATTCGCAAAATGACGTATGCGTTATGCACAGATACGTTTGGCGTTTGACCTTTATAATATAGATACCTACTGTCGTCGTTCAGTCCGTCCGCCCCCATATAATAACGCAAAAACTACCAAACCAAATCGTTTGAAATTTAAAATATATAATTGTCGTACTATTTTGTCGTGTCATTTCAAATTTTATGAAAATCGGATATACAGTTTAATTATAGGGACAATCAAACGTATTCCATTACATTACAGCCAATAGAAAAAATAGCTTCAAATGCATTTTAATGATTTTACTCTTTTAGAACATAATAAAATTGGTATGCATCTACGAAGTATATATTATAATATACATTCTGTACAATCTGTGATGCAAAGAGTATTTTTTATTCATTATAGGGCTTTATAAAAGTGTTCCATTACATAATTATTTAGGGGAAAACGTTGAAACGCGTTTTAATTCTATTAAACAGCTTCACATTTTATGAAATTGATATACGTTGCTGGGATTTACTACAAGTTACTTCCTGTATAATAGAAAGTAGAAAGTATTTACAGGGACACAGAAAAGATTTCGTATATTTCTACAGCATCCTAAACAGTATATACTATTACACCAAGATCTGAATATTTTTAAAACTTCGTTATACTACGAACGCACCTCATTTGGTAGGTTTGACGTACAACTTGTTGAAAGATTATCTACATGAGGTGCAAAATGAAACGGAGGCGCATAAATTATGATAATAAATGTGTTATAAATGAAGTTGATGAACTTAAAGATGCTGTCTGTTAAGCCTTTCGGCACACTGTGTCCGGTCTGGGATACCTAATTTTAATTCCAAACTTGAAAACGGATCCAATAATATTTTAGTAAAATTTTGCTTTTACAATAACAGCTTAAATTACGGATTTCAAAATATCTAAAAAATTTGTTTGTGAATCCCGGTGTCAGTCGATGATTTCTCCTTTTACTAACAGATTTTGAACGTGCCGGAAAGGGTTAAACAGATACTACACTGTAAAAAAAGTATAAATGTTTCTTAATTTACGAAATGTGCTATAATCAAATACAAAAATCTACAATAACCTCTTTCAAATCATCGACATTCCGATAAGCGGTCCTATATCTTTGGAAATCTCAGAAAGGAGTTTATCTTCGTTATTTAATGAAGAATTTATAAAATCAAATCCTTATTAGCTGTCCGTAGTTTTCAAAAAATTTCCCTAGTATTTCCCAAGTATCCCTAGTATAAAAAATTTCCGAGTATCTTTTACTGTACATTAATCAGTCCTCTTTATCGAGAAACCCGGTTTTTTCCGATGGCATGAGTTCGCAAGCAAATATTTTCACACTCAGTAAAATTGTTTAACTGAAAAACATAGAATTAACAGCATTAACATTAACTTTAAAATTAACATTCTCATGTTACAACTGCTTGCTCAATTTCAGTTATGTGGCTGAAAATGTTTTATTGTGGTCTGATAGCATCCAAAAAACGATTTTCTGGCAACTGATTAATGCATCATAAAAATTTCTCGAAAACGTTTTCGAAAATTACGGGGAGCTAATAACAAATTATTTTTATAAATCTTTTTTTTTTCGAAAATGGATTGTTTTCTGAGGTTTCTAAAGACAAAGAAATACTTTCTAAATCTAGAGTGACTCGGAAGTTGTTATCGAATATTTTCGTTCGTGATTACAGGGTGATTCAAAAAAACGTGGACAAATTGATATGACAAATCAGGCATACGAAAAGGATAAAAAAATCACATAGGAACATAGGGCCGCAAGCCACTTATTGAGTCACAAATACTTAGGATGGTTAGGATGAAACACCCTAACTCAATTTGGGTTGACGGTAATAAATTTCAGAAAACCGAAGTATATTATAATAAAACATTTAACAGACATTCTCACCTTTGTTTTAAATGTGATAACACCAAACAAAAGTGGTAGAAGTTTGTATTATGCGCACCAGCAATATGCACTTGGCACCTCACATTTTGGACTGTGTTAATCACTTTTTATGGTATCATCGATTGCTTGAGCAATATGTTTTTCCAGATCTTTTCGTAACGTTATCACATTTCACACAAAATAAGGTACATATAGTTGCATTTTCATTGCAATATTTTTATTTTCCTCGAAATTATTACTTTCAAATCGGGTGTAGCTAGAATGAAACACCCTGTATTTGAGACTCAATAAGTAGTTTGTGACTCTATGTTCCTATGTGATTTTTTATCCTTGTTGTATGCTTGATTTGTCATATCATTTTGTCCACGTTTTTTTTTTTAATTACCCTGTATAATACATTTTCGTTGTTTAAGAAACGTCTGTCTTTTTTTACAGTGTACGTCTTCGAATATCAGAAACAGATGTTGTAGGCGCTGGAATTGCAAGAGGTGACATTGGAACTGTGAGAACAGACGGCTTAGGTCTAAATAAGCTACCGAACTATCCTATTTTTAGAACTTTAGCTGCTGTCATTGCTTTCCCTGAAACACAAAAAACATGATCTGAATGATGTCTGTATTCATGGTATTTATTCGATTTTTTAAAAACCGGCAAATACACAAAATAATCTAGGCAAAAATATGTCTCGCTTTATACTTCAGATATGAAATCACTGAATTGAAGTGAAACAGACGTTAACTACATCAAAATATAGTATCGTGACATTTCTGACGAAGGTGTAGTCCCATCAGTCTTTGAAAGACTCTGCCGCCAGAGCTGGTAGTCTGGAGGTGGGGAATTCGATCCCATTCTCACCCATCAAACTTAGCGTTCGGGGTTTTCTTTGTTCTTCTTTTAATTTTAAATATCTTTGTGTAAATACGGATTAAGTTCCCTTAAAACCCTCCCCCCCCCCCAGTGTAGAGTATTTCCTTTCGGGCCTATATCCATCGAGTAGGGAATCCGCCGACATAAAAACAACTACAATAACTGACGAAAGTGTAAACAATTTCTTTGTGAATAATAAAAAATGTAAACTTGTAACTTTAGTCATTGATTTCTTATCATTTCTAATCTATTCCATAACATAACTTTGTATCATTAAGTGTTACGATAGCTTCTAGCGATGATTTTAAGAAACGTAAGGTATGTCATTTTCCCTTAGTGTCAGGTTCAGGGATGTAGTGGAGAGTATACTGCAGTATGCGCCACATACCTTCTGAAATTTTAAAGACACCATAGTATACCCTCTGTTTCATTTTTTCCCACTGAACCATTGCTAAGTATGTCATTTTGGAATAGTTTAACCTAAATAATAAAAAAAAGAACTTAGTCGGAATGGAACATTTTTATATGTTTATGTTTACAAGCGAGGACTCATCACGTGGGAAGGAATATGAACGCAAATAATATATGGTCTGAAGTCCATGTAAAATCCCACACTTAATGACGTTTTCCATGCGACAGTCTTTATCTTTTTATCCTTCGTTTATTTTTTATTTTATTTTATTTTATGTTTTGAGACTGTTCCTTAGATTTAATAAAAGATATTTATAGTCAGTATCTCTACGGGTTTGATTTTTCCTTAAATGTCATATGCTAGCAAAAAATACATTGTGCATCTTATATACGAGATTTTTATTTGCTCGTTTTAACATATGAAAATAAGTACCATAGTAAATATGATGCTTTAAAAAACCAATGTTTTCCCAAGAGGTTATCCTTTAGGCACTTGTTATCCTTTAAAATTTCACAAAAACGACATAAGTAAAAGTCAGAAAAATCTTCGAATGGAGGCACTGAAAAAAAACACGCAACTCATAAGGGAAAAGATAATTTATCTTTTTGCATCTCAAAATATGATATGTGAAATTAAAATTGTAAAATATACATTTTTCATAGGTTTTTCATTTATTTACTTTAGATAAATTACAACTTCTAAAAAAGTTTAAAAAAATGTGAATTTAAATTTTGTTTACGTGAAAGATAATATACTTTGTACACAATGTACTGTTTAAGGAAACGGAAATATAACTTTAAAAATATGCCAAGCATGATTATATTTCTATAAATCTTAATGAAACAAATATTTGCTTCCTCAAAAATTTTTCGCTGGCATTAAAATATTCTACCCTTTTTAAATCTCATTAAATTAAATTGAATTTTTAAATATATTTTGCAGAAAATATTTTGTGAATAAATATAACTTTTTATGTGGATGCTGTTTTATTGCAAATTATATTTCATTATGTTTACTATTCTGTTACAATTTTATTTTAATCTATTACAATGTGAATTAACTTTTTTTTCATATATTATTGATTGCATTTCATTTTAACCTTCTTTTCAATTTTATAAAAATTCTTTTTAACATTATTATTTCAATAGATAAATATTAGGAATTTTCTAATTACTGAATGTTTGTTTAATGAAATAAATTAGACCCTTAAGTTGCGAATTAGCTGTCTTTACTTCACAGGTTTATAAATTGACAGGCGTTGACCGCCATATTATTATTATTATTTTTTTTTTAATTTCACATTTTCACGAAAACAATTCAAAGAGAAAAAACTTTTTTTATGCAAAGTATAGGGCAGAGTGGGGGTGATTATTGATCACTTTTCATAAAGCCCTAATAAAGTTAATTTTATTGAGCATTTACAGGATGTCCAGCAAGTAACACCCTGATTTCAAAATTAAATTTCTCAAAAACAAAGATCGATATTAATATGCGGTAAACGGTTTTTTCATTAGGTAAGCTGTAAAAATCTTATACAGAAATTTCAAACAGTGAATATTTTGAGAAAATTGCGTTCTGATTGCATAGAATGCTTTGATTTGACATTTTTCTTGTTTTAGATTGCCTGCAGAGAAATAATTTTTCAGCTTACAGTGCAATATTTTAAAGCTTTTTCGAAGTAAATTTTTAGAATTTCGAAATTTCAAAAATTTAATTAAAAAAAACTATGAAATATGGCACTATTTAAGCCGAAAAACACATACTCTGGCAGCAATCTAAAGCAAGAAAAAAAGTCAAATCAAAGCATTCTTTGCAATCAGAACACAATCTTTTCAAAATATTTACCGTTCGAAACTTTAATATAAGATTTTTACAGCTTACCTGATAAACAAACCGTTTACTGCATAATTCAATTGATCTTTGTTTTTGAGAAATTTAATTTTAAAATCAGGGTGTTATTTGCTGGACACCCTGTAATAAGTGATTATCACAATGCTAACAAATAGTGAAAAAATGTCCAAGCCGGGGGCATTTTCAGAAAGAATCACGTTTTGAGCACCTTATCGCCAGAACAACGATTGACGCGGAGATGAAGTCAGTGCTACGCATCCTTTCTTGTTTGTGACGTCAAACACCTAGCGAATAGCAACCCTTCCTTCTGCAAAGAGTTCGCGCTTATTGTTCATTTGTTTTTCCGTAAATGTTATCAAGCAAAGTCTATAATATGAGGAAATGTTATTCACCGTTGTTTACGATTAAAACATAGTTTAAAACAAAGAGCTTTTTCAGATTAAAATGCTTTAAATTTCACAGAACATCTAAACATAGTTTTTTTTCTCTCAATTCAAAAATATTATTTCCTTAACTCGCTATGTTCGAAGAAATTGAGAAGTTAATTAAAAACAGTATTCAGTAGTAAGGATTCGCTTTTAATAAATATAATTCTATTAATCATATGTTTTATGACACATTTGAACTTAGTTTATTCTGTGTTTGGCGATGCAGCTAGCTGAACGTTCTCGCTTTCGCCAACTCGCCAAGGCTGGGGCTCAAAACGTGATTCTTTCTGAAAATGCAAGCCGGGGAGCGAACACGGAACCCTTGGAATAGCACTCCAAGTGCTCTACCATTTAAGCTACAAGAACAATACCCAGCTTGTCATTTCTCGTAGCTTATATCTAGTCACATATATAAGCTTTAATTTTGATTCAGACTTTTATAAAAAAATATTAATTTAAATAAATTTTGAAATAGTTAAAGTAAAAATTTGAAAAAAATGGTGTAACTTAAAAAAAATCATATTTTATTTTTTTTTTTTTTTTCAAATTTTCAAAATTAAAGTAAATCAAAAAGTGAATCAAAAATCATTAAAGTTAATCAAAATTAAAGTAAAGCAATTGAAAAAATATGTTCGAAATTTGAATCATTTATCTTAAACGGTTTTTGAGTTTAAATAGGAGAAATGATGAAAAAACACATCAGGGACCGTTCAAGTATTACGTAAGCATTAAAGGGGGAGGGAGGTGTCCAGTTTCTGCTTATTTTTTCTGACAAGGGGAGGGGGGGGGGTCACGACAATTCTTACGTAAGCATTAAACAACGAAGCAACTGCAGTTCAAATTCAACAAGCAAACAAGGACCGGAAACCTGCAATACCCCAGGCCACTGTTCCAATGAAAACTTTATAATAGGCAATGTTGAAACATGGGTTCAAGGATCCTGGAGATCAGATTAAAATATGAACACCAAATTGAACTCCAACATTTATATGATTCATGTAAAAAATTTTAATTATGATGCCTAAGTAAGTTAAGACTTCTTGTGTATCTTGTTTTATTGTTCAAAGTGATAAATAACAATATATTTAAACCATTTTGTATTCTGTGGTTTGTTTAATGCAATAAGCAACAATATATCAAAAACATTTTATATATTTTGATATCACAATCCCTATATGCCTATATAAATTTGTAGGATTAATAATGTAATTGATTGGTAACTTTTTATAAGTCAAGAAGTATTGATGTATAAACTGTCATAAAATCTTACGTAAGTAAAGGAAGGGGGGGGGGTCTAGCATTTGCTTATATTTTCTTACAAGGGGGGATGGGGTACAAAATGACTAAAAATATGCTTACGTAGTACTTAAACGATCCCTCATGAAGAAAAATGCATTTTGAAAAAAATCGTTTCCATAACAACCATTTCTTGAAAGCTAGATTTTGACAACAAACCAAAGCTTACAATTTAATATTGTCTTTTCTAATTAAGATAGAAACATGATTTAAACGTCGCTTTAAGCAAAAAAAAAAAGAATTATTTTTAAAGTAGTAATTTTTTTTTAAAGAAAATTAAATATTTTTGTGTCCCGGGCCCCTTTAAAAAATAAGAAAAGTCATTTTAGTTATGGAATTTTCGTATATTTTCCAATAATGTGAATTGAACAAATTTTTCGATTACATTAGGAACATGTTCAATATTCATAATATCTATATTAATAAAATAACAAAACGATCTGTCTGTGTGTGTGTGTGTGTGTCTGCGATGGCTAGCAAAATCTACAGCATGAACGAGGTTCAAAATTTCTTTGAGAGTAGCCCCAAATCTCTCCTGATGCACCTGAGCTTCAGAATTTCGAAATTATATTTATTAACTGAGTAATTAATTAAATTCCAACGATCACTCTCATAAAAAATCGCCTTTTTTATTCTTTTTTTCCCCCTTCATTTAGTTATGGTTGGTTGGTTGCATAAAATTTTCGCATGAATAATTAAAAAAGCTGGAACAGACCTTTAAAATTCATAGACTGGCAAACTGTCAGTTTAAATGATGATTTTTTATCCATGGAGGAAGAATATACTGGAGGTGAACTATAATGATTTGGGTGATGCCGAAAATGTAACCCTACATTAAGTCACATTAAGTCCAAACAAAACCACGTGCTTTGATTCGCCTATGAATTCAAACCGGTTAAAACCCGTATTTGATTGCTCTTGTTTTTTATCTTCGAATTTTTTATTAGACAGCGCTTCACAGGTAAAAATTTCTTTGATTATTTAATTATATGTGGTTTAAATATCAAAATAGAAAATCTTTTAACATTTTTCTTGAAAAGATAACATTATTTTGCTAATATCTGAAAATCGTTTGCAATCAGAAATCTGTATTTTAGATTAATATTTATTACTTATGTTTTCATACAAGATTTTAAAAGAATGTTTTCATTATTATATTTTAAATATTATTTAAATGCAGTTATTAATATGTAACAAAACAAATTTCTTTATATATATTCATCTTGATTTTTTTTATCCCTGAATTATTTATTTAGAATAAATCTATTTGTAATATTGAAACCCTGTATTTATGCTTCATTTTTCGCATTTAAATGCGATTAATCTTAAAATATGTGTAATTTATTTTCTAATAATTTTAAAAATATGATAAGAATCGAAATTTTTACTGCGTGAAAATCAGCTCATTTATTGTACAGCTCTCAAATTTTATTATGCTTTATATCTGTAGTTTTTAGGTGCTTTCATAATTATGTAAATACGTAGCACCTATAGTTGTCGTTCAGTCCATCCGTCTGTCTGTCCATTCGCATATAACAACGCAAAAACTACCCAACCGAATCGTTTGAAGTTTAAAATACATAATTAATACATAATTTTGTCAAGTTATTTCAAATTTAAGATAGATCAATTATGCATAGATGAATTACAGGGACAATCAAAAGTATCCCGTTACATTACGGTCAAGGGGGGTTTCAAATGCATTTTAATCACTTGAAATTTAAAACAAATAATTATTACATAATTTTGTCGTGTCATTTTAAATTTTATAGAAATTGGATGCATAAATCAATTACAGGAACAATAAAAAATATTCCATGACATTACGGTCAACGGGAAAAAAAGTTTCAAATGTATTTTAATGGTTTTAAACTAATTCAAACATAATAAAACTGACATGAACCTATGAAGTATATATATACTAAAATATACATTCTGTACAATCTGTGATGCAAAGAATATTTGTTTTAAATTACAGGAGCACACAAAAATATTTCATTACATAAAGCTATACGGAGAAACATTGTTTGTGGGGCGTGTTTTAATTACATTAAACTATTTAGCATTTTATGAATATGATATAGGTTGCTGAGGTGTAATAAAAATTACTTCCTGTATATTTACAGGAACACAAAGATTTCTACTACTATAATGTAACCGAAGTACTGTCTACTATATCAGCAAGATCTGAATATTTTAAAAACTTCTTATCGTACGAACGCACCTCATTTGTTACGCTTCATGTGTAATTTCCAACTTGTTTATTAATTGTTTCTCAAAATTTTTTATTGATAATGCTGTTATTTTGAAGAAGTAAAATTTTTATATTTGTCAAAAATTGTTCTTATTAATGTAAAGCATGACTATATGCTAACAATATTTGTTTTAAAACATGTTTTGGAATTTTTTAATAACGTTGTAAGTATTAAAATTAGCTCTGTTTCAGGCGGAATACTGTTTATGTGTCGGATTCGAATTCAAATATTAGCGGTTCAGATCGATAAAAAAACATTTATGTTGGATTCCGATTTGAATAGAATTTTCGGGTTCAAGTAAAATACACAACCCGACCCATTCAAGGATCTAGTCTCGCTGCAAATTTAACATACATTTTTATTTGTGCAGCGTTAAGCATTGAGCAAATAATCAAAATTATAATATCACTTTTTTTGTAATGTTGCAATATTATAATTTTTCAACATCACAGTTTAAGCAACATTATATCATTTTATACACTCTTACTTTCCTTTGCGTGAAATTTTATATCATCACGAAAAATATTGAAAAAGCCCGGTTTTAAGCTATATTGAGCTACACTCTTCAAATTTTCAATATGCCTATACAGGGTGTTTCAAAGTTATGCATCAGAAATGTAAAGGCAATTAGCGGGAACATTAATGAGCAGATTTGTAAAGGAATGTAGTTGCGGAAATGTAGCGTTGAGGAGAATCAGTGAATAATTTATGTCTATTTCACTATAATTTAGTAACATATTTTGGCCGCTAAAAGCTCCCAACCATATATCATTATCCCCATAAACGGAATTCTTTTGTGTGGTTCTTTAAATAAATAATAAATGTTTAACAAACCCCATATTCTACAAAATGCTTGTTATACTGCCGTTTATAAATGCATATCAATTTCTTTATGTTTTAAATGGTCTAACGTCATTGAAATGAACTTGAAACGATTTTTCCCATTGACAATAATGTAACAGAATACTTTAGACTGTCTATGCAAATGAACTATAAATTCTACACATTTCCTTATTAATAGCGATCACGGTGTAGTACACGTCAATAACATATAAAAAATGCTACGAGCATCAGAGTTTATTTACAAGAGTTAGAACTCGGCCACACAAACCGGAGTCATAAACATTTTTCATCTACGTTACAAAGTATTAACTAGTAAAAAAAAAAAAAAAAAAAAAAAATCCCGCGTTAAGCATAGATTATAAAACACTATCCAAATTTCCTTAATTCTTTAACAAAACTTCGTTATTCAGGGAAATAGGTGTTACTGCCCATAACCAAATATGTATTTCAATACTTCTGAATGGCTCTGTATTTGATTTGTCGGTTGATATATATACTATATCATGGAGAAATTTAGTTTAGCAAAAAAATGCCTAGCTGGATGAAATTTTTCTTTTGGCAGTTTATACGAATAGATGTAAAACATACTTCAATACTTTTGTTCAGCCCTGCAGTTTACATAGTACCTTTATTACATGAAAGTATTTTGCTAAAATTAATTATATAAAAAAATAAATAAAAAATGTTAATCAAACAACACTACTCTTTAAACTATTTAAATCATATTTCCAGAAATTATCATCCTTAAACAAACCTGTATCCAGGTCTTTGCGTGACCCTGTATATCATTTAATCTATATTCTACAAACATTTAACGATAAACTAAATGCGAATCGACGTAAAAATGCAAAATTTTTTTAAAAACAAACCTTTAAGTAAATTACACTCACATTCAGTAACTTTTCCGAGTTCTTTTGAGTAACCCTGTATATCTTAATTGTGTAACTATTATAGCATTTATGCACACCATATAATGTGAATACATTTAGTGACACTTAAAAGCGCATATCATAATTAAAAATGCCTTTCATCCATGGAACAGTTACCATGCGTAATATACAGTACTTCGAATAGAATATGCTTTTTGAAGTCTTTTGTGTGTCCCTGTAAATGCTATGCACTTCGTATTATGCGTGAAATAACTCATATTAAGTCTCAGTGACGTATATCAATTTGATTACACATGATACGGTTTACCATCGTTAAAATATGTCGCAAACAATTTCCTCCTTTATTATCATATATTAGAATTATTTTGTGTGGCCCTGTAAATGAATATCTATTCTTTTAGCTGCTTTAGTGCTTCTTTTTTCTTTTTTAGTGCTTTTCGTAGATGAAAATAAATGTGAATACGTTTGTCCGGCCGCAACATCTTTAAAATTAATTTGAAACGATTTTTCCCCATTGGCCCTAATATAATCGAAAACTTTTGACTGTCCCTGTAAATGAACTAATCGTGGTAGAAACTTCATTTTTAATAGGGTTTGTGCTTGTGTAAACTTCAATAACATGGTAAAATTTCTTTGCATTCCGAGCATATTTACGAGAGTTAGAGCGCGGACAGACGGACAGACAAAACGAATGCATAAACATTTTTCAATTTTGTTGAAAAGTGTTAATAAAAATTACTGTAAAAAGAAAACTTTTAATAATACAATTTTTAGTTCGTATCAAACGTTTTCAATTTCTTATTTAATTTTAATTTGAAATTTAATAATAATAATGACATTTAATAATAATAATAATAATAATAATTTCCCAATTTCAATTATTTTAAAAGTAAACATTTCTTTAATAAATAATAATAGAACAAAGACCATTTTAAAAATTTCCTATTTCTTCTTAAAAAATGCTCCAGCTGTAATTCATTTCTTTCAATTCGTCTTATTAATACAAAATCCCTTCCTTTTTTGGAAGCTTTCCAATTTTCCACGTGTTTTTGTTTGGTACACTAAAATTTGAGCGATAAATGGATTCACATTGTAAAGCTTTTTTAAGGCTTAGTTCACCTCCACCTATCTTCTTCCTCCATGTTTTTTATCACAGCGGTTGTAAACCATGGAGGAAAAAGATAGGTGGTGGTAAAATAAACGGAATAAAGGGTTGCAATATTAAACCATTTATCGCTCAAATTTTATTGCCCCAAACAAAAGCATGTGGAAGGGATTTTGTATTAATAAGGCGAATTGAAAGAAATGAATTACAGCTGAAGCATATTTTACGAAGAAATAGTAATTTTTTAAAATGGTCTTTTTTCTATTATATTATTTATTTTAAAAAAATGTTTGCTTTTAAAATAATTTAAATTGATAAATTTGAAATAATAAAATGTCAAAATAAAATTAAATAAAATATTGAAAACATTTGATTTGAACTAAAAATTGTATTACTAAAAGTTTTCTTTTTTTTCAGAACTTTTTAATACTTTATAAAGTAGATGAAAAATGTTTATGATTTAACAACATATTAATAATTCTATGTCAATTCATAAAATATATTTATGAAAACATTCTTTTAAAATCATGCGCGAAAACTTAAATAAGAAATATTAGTCTAAAATCTAGATTTCAGAATGCAGACGATTTTAAGACATTAACGAAAGAATGTTAACTTTTCAAGCAAAATCTTAAATTATGCTTCTATATTGATATTTCAAAGTCATATGATAAAAATAATCACATAATTCTTGCCTATGATTGGTATATTTGTATCTTTTATGCATTCCGATCGTGTATTACAGTCAATAATGGCACAAAACGTTATTTTTTAAACGAAATTTTAATCATCTATTCAATAACAGTTTGAAAGGTAAAAAACAAAGAAATACGGGTTTAAACCGGTTTGAATTGATCCGCGTGTTAAAACACATGGTTTTGTTGGTGCTTATTTGGACTTAATGTAACGGATTTTAGGGTTACATTTTTGGCGTCAGCCCAAGACATTATACTTCCACTCAATTTCTTTTTACTGTGTGGTGTACGCAGATCTTTGGCATTTTGAACATTAGAATGTATGAATCATTAGCTGTGTTGCAGTAAAAAAAATTACACAACACTTTTCTAGGAGTTTTTTTTTTATCATTGATAAAATTTAAATGTATTCTATTCAATTTAAAATTAAATTATGGCTTTAATTTGGTTTTAAAACAAAAATAAAATATAGCTGCTTGGCGTACAATTATTCGAAACCGCAAACGATTCATACATCATAATAAATTATCAAATAACAAAGTAAATTATTTATCAGAAATAGCCATAAAAAGAATAGTAGCAAAACTGATTATAACCTTAATGTTTAGACTAATTAACACTTAACCCGATCTCAACCAGGAAAAAACAGACCACACTCCGATACGTGATAGACAAAATTTTCGTGAGTATAAACCGGACCCGAACTTAAAAATTCTGTTTGAAAAAAAAAATAAAAAAAAAAAAATAAAATAAAACTATGGATTTGATAATTGACCCGAACCAAATCTCAATCCCATAAAAATGTTCTAATGAAGCATAACCCGATCCAAACAAGGAAAAATATTTTTAGTGGGCATGAAATCTGACCCGAACCTAAATATTGTCTTTAAAAAACTCGAAATATGACCCGAACAAAATCTGAAACCGATAAAAATATTCCAGAGAACTATAGCCCGATCCCAGCAAGACAAAATACTTTTCGTGGTCATAAACTCGACTCAAACCTAAAAAATTCCATTTGAAAAATTCTGAAATTTGACCCAAAGCACATCTAAATCCGACCAAAATAGTAGAAAGAACCATAACCGGATTAGAGTAAGACAAAATAATTTCCGTGGACATGAACCCGATACGAACCTAAAACTTCCATTCGAAAAAATACCTGAAATTTCAATCGAACCAAATCTGAATATGACAAAACTATTTCAAAGAGCCGCAACCGGATCCGAACAAGACAAAACATTATGGACATGAACCCAATCAGAACCCGAAAAATTTCTTTGAAAAAATCGCGAAATCTGAACTGAACCAAATCTGAACTTGGCAAAAATGTTGCAGTGAAGCATCTCATTATTCGAACAAGACAGAATAACTTTCGTGAACATGCAAGAAGACCCGAACCCAAAAGTTCCATTTGAAAAAAAACCCAAAATCTGAATTGAACCAAATCTGAACCCGATAAAAGTATTCCAAAGAACTATAACCCGAACCGAGCAAGACGAAATAATTTCCATGGACATAAACCCGACTCGAACCTAAAAAATCATATTTGAAAAAACCTGAAATTTGACTCAAATCACATCTGAATCCGATCAAAATATTAGAAAGAATCATAACCGGACTCGAGTATGATAAAATAATTTCCTTGGACATGAACGAGATTCGAACCTAAAAATTCTATTTGAAAAAATACCTGAAATTTGAATCGAACCAAATCTGAACATGACAAAAATATTCCAAAGAACCGTAACAGGATCTGAATAAGACAAAATTTCCATGCACATGAACCGAATCTGAACCTAAAAAATTTCTTTGAAAAAATCTCGAAATCTGAAATGAATTTTATAAAAATATTCCAGTGAAGCATGTATTTATTCGAACAATAGAGAATAATGTCCGTGAACACGCTAGAAAACCCGAATCCAAAAATTACATTTGAAGAAAAAGCCGAAATCTAAATTAAACCAAGTCTGAACTTGACAAAAATATTCCAGTGAAGCATGTCTTTATTCGAATTAGACAGAATAATTTCCGTGGACACGCAGGAAGACCTGAACCCAAAAATTCTATTTGAAGAAAACGCCGAAATCTGAATTCAACCAAATCTGTTCCCGACAAAATTATTTCACAGAAACATAACTGGATCCGAGCAAGGCAAAATAATTTCCATGGACATGAATCCGACCCGAACATTTAAATAGAATTTCAAAAAATACTTGAAACCTGAATCGAACCAAATCTGAACCCGACGAAAATATTCCAATGAATCATAACCAAATATGAACAAGACAAAATAATTTCCATGGACATGAACTCAATGAATGGTTAGGTAGCATTTGGGTTGCGATTAGATTACAATTACATTACGGTAAGTCTTTGATTTTATTTAATTTCGCGTTAGGTTACAGTTAGATCACGGTTAATTTAAAGTTAGGTTAAAGTTAAATTGCATTTATGTGATGGTTAGAATAAGAATAGGTTACAATAAAGTGACGGCTAGGTTACATTTATGTTATATTTAAGTTACAGTAGGGTACTGTTAAGTCGCAGTTAGGTTACAGACAGATTATGGTTACGGTACAAAAATTACGGTTAGGAATTTGTCCACAGAGTCAACATTACGCATGCTTTGATTTAAAATATACACTTTTGTTAAATGGCTTTGAAATTATAATACTATATACCAATCTTTTATCATCGCTTATCGATTTCATTCACGGTATAATCGGATTTAAGAGTGATATAATTAGTTTCAAATTTAAAATATCTCACTTGGGATTTCTATGCGGAAAAAAAGTTACGTGATTTAACAGTGATTTTACAGGTAAATATCAACACTTTAACACGAAACTAACGCAATCGTTGTATACATGTTCCCTCCCGTGTTTCTCATTGCTCATTTTAAGTATTTTTAGAGCTTAATATTAGTTGTTGTTTTTAAAACCGATTTTTCAGAAAGTCAGCTGCGACGTATTTCAGACAATGCATTTCTGCATGCTTCCAGTTAATGATAAAATCATTCAAATTTCAAGTTCGTTTAATATTGCTAATACGGACCCGGGCATCGCCGGGCGGGTCAGCTAGTTATGAATAAAAAATAATACCGTCTACAGAATATAGTGACTATCTTTACTTACATGAAAAAATCAGCAAAATTGTAATTGTTTCATTTTAATTAATTTGACAAAAAAATCGTAGTGATATATTATATCACTATTTATTGATAGCAATTTAGTAATTAAATGCTTCTATATAAAGATTACTATTATTACAAATGTACAATCTTTTAAAAAATATTCCATTTGCATTATTATTTTATTGCAACTGAGTATTGACAAATAAATCCATAAACATTACACAATAAACACATTTTAGACATAATTGTTTGCGTTTTAACCATTGATGATATTTATTTATAGTGTTTGTTTATGTCACATTATTTTTGAAAGGTACATTCACTTTTGGTAATTGCAATCAATTTAATAAGAGTTACTGTGATACTTTTTATGTATTGTTCCTCATGTTGAAAACAACACGCTAAAGGCATTACATAAATTGGTTTTCTGTGACGCAATACAAAGATATATTTTTCTTCTAGACTTTAGATCAACGTTTTCTCAATGTATGAAACACTGCATATTTTGAATCAGTGATTTAATTATTCCTGACTAATTTTTTTCACTTTACATTGTTCTCGATAAGTAAGTAACACAATAAATATTTCAATAATTACTCATTATACAAACTTCTTACAGCTAAATTAAAAATCGATTTGAACTAGTAACTATTTAAACGAAATTATTAATTTAAATTAAATTGATACTAATTCCAACCACTTGAAAACGGCGTTTCTTTCATATATTTTAATCCCTATATTATTAACTACAATTCTTTTTTCTTCTGGTGATTTATCGACTCATTTTATCATCATTTATCGAATAAGTGTAAAATTGCCTTCAACTGGAGTGGAAAGTCAACAGGGCGTGAATTTAGCATCAAGAAAAACGGCAGTAGAGTCAAGTTCCATGTAAGGCTTTAAATGTTTAAATGCTTAAAATAGACATCACCATGATTAATTTTTTATGAATACAATTCAAAATTTGCACAAAAAGAAATGCTTGGAAGAAACGTAAATGTAACTTTTTTTAGAAACAAATCAAGCAAGAAATGTATTTGTTATCTGCTTGATAGCTTATATTGTTTTCGGTCACATTTATATACATAAAAGTTTTCCGTTGCAATGGAATCTGCGTTTCTTTCATATATTTTTAATCCCTATATTATTAACTATACAGTTCTATTTTCTTCTGGTGATTCATCTTTATCGAGTAGGTGTAAAAATTGTCTTCAACGGGAAAGTCAACAAGTCGTAAATTTAGCATCAAGTAAGACGACATTAGAGTCAAGTTCCATGTAAGGCTTTAAATGTTTAAATGCTTAAAATAGACATCGCCATGATTAATTTTTCATGAATACAATTCAAAATTTGCACAAAAAGAAACGCTTAGAAGAAACGTAAATGTAACTTTATTTAAAAACGAATCAAACAACAAATGTATTTGTTATATGCTTGATAGTTTACACTGTTTTCAGACACATTTATACAGATAAAGTTCTTGCTATTGTCTGCAAAAAAACTGCATAAGGCTCACAATATATGATTATAAATTCTGAGGAAATACTGTACACGGCAATATTAACAATATCTTTTGAATGTCAGTGGAGGTGACTATTTTCCTCATTGAACAACCACTGATTTACATGCTACACTTTCCCTTCCTATATGCGAAAAATATCAACCAGTCTGACAGTATAATCTAAATATACAGTGATGAATGTTAATATCACATTTTTTTTAACTTTCATTTGTGTTACTTGTGGTCGTATTAAACTATATGTTGAAGTTTCCTCTACTCTCTGTAAAAGAGGGCTTTAATAGCCTGACACTATATTAAATCTATAGTGTTAAGTGACAAATTACTATTATTTTTTTTAGCAATTATGAACTGAAAAACTGTCGTAGTACATTGGTCATATTTAACTATATATTAAAATTTCCACTACTCGCTGTGAAAAAGAGCTTTAATAGGCTAACACTATTTTAAAACTATGGTGATAATTGATAAACTACTATTAAATCTTTTAGAAGCTATCGGGATCAGAACTGAAAAATCTGTGGTAATATATTGATGATATTAAACTATACATTAAAGTTTCCTATATTCGCTGTGAAAAAGAGGTTCAATAGGCTGACACCATATTAAAACCATGGTGATAAGTGATAAATGCTATTAAATCTTTTAGCAGTTATCGAGATCAGAATGGAAAAATCTGTCGTAATATATTGGGCGTATTAAACTATATAATAAACTTTCCGCTATTTGCTGTGAAATAGAGCTTCAACAGTCTGACACTATATTAAAACTATGGTGATAAGTGATAAATTACTGTTAAATCTTTTAGCAGTTGTCGGGATCAGAACTGATCCCATTAAACCACTTGTTAAAATTTCTGCTACTTTATGTGTTGGTTTTTATTTTGCTTCATCGATTTATTGTGCAGTCACAGCTTTAAAAATCTTTTTAGGTTCTTATAGAAGAATTGCTGCTTCCTTACTTTTATTAATCATAAATTCAACGGCAATATGGTGTGTTTGGTACGCAAAGAGAAAGAAGTTTTCAATTTTGATTCAGAAACTTTACAAATTTCGATATCTCTACAATGTGCAAAATAATTCTTCAACTTTCATCCAGATAACATTGATTATTTTAGTTTCATTGCTTTTAACGTTATCTCAAGTGAAACATTTTTTTCGTGAATCGGCATCCATGGACATTTTAAAATCTTGGTTTATAGGTTTCGAAATCTCCGAGGGAAATTTCAGGTTATTTTTTATAGTTTTCGTAAACGTCATTAATTTTGTGACGCTAACATTCCCGATCTTGTTGACATTTATCTTAAGTACTATATTGTACAAGTTTGCCGAAATATTGCATTTTTACAATATGTCACTCAAGTCTCAATTACATGACATAAATAAATACAAAATTGTTGAAATTCTGGAAGATTTTCCTAAACTCACAAAATTGCTGCATAAGATGAACAAAGTTATGAATTATCCTTTATTTTTTATAGTTCTTTACTCTTTACTTGATACATTTGTGGCATTGCATTACTTAACTTCGTACAAGGAAATCTTAAGTTACTCAATTATTGCACAAATACTTATCTGTTTTCTATCTGGCATGATGATGTTGGTAATGTATTCCGCTTGCAGTTCAATGATTCAAGAAAAACAATCTGAGATCCGAGCAACTGCTCGAGAAAAAATAAATGAGCTCGTGTTTGGCCTTACTTTATCGATTCCACAAAACGTACTTCTGTGTCTCAGGAGAATAGAAACGGAAAATACAATTTACATATCTGTTTGCGGTATGTTTCGCCTATCAAAATCTTTTATTTTGTCTGCGATTGGAGCTATATTTACATATGATTTACTTATCATAAGTGCTTTTGCAGATGAGGAGAAACACAATCCTAACTTGGACAGTTCTTCGAAAAACGATTCTGTCTTATAAAAATATACTATAGGGCTCAGTCCCCTGCTATATAACGCTCACTAAGCTCCGTGAATTACTACGCAATTCACATTGGGATTGCTACACATTCCCAACTCACTTCGCTCGCTCACAGTTGTTTCCAAAAATCATTATCACATGTAATATTTGCAAATATTTTTACTGTATGCAAAAATAATGAATTTTTTTTTTTAATGTAAAGAAATATGCAATTAGGTAATGCTGCAAAAGGGCAAAAATCATTTTAACTGCCTTAAATTTAGAAATATATAAAATAAAAAATAATAATTTTGAAAAAAATGCCTTGGAAATAAAATCAGTTTAAAACTTTAGTGAAAACACAATAAAAATATTTCTAATTGGACTGCTACGCGATCTGAGGGAGCAACATATGAATTTTGAAAATATTTGTAATGCATAAAAAATAATGGAAAACTCTTGCTGAAAATATAATTAAAATGCACTTGGTATTGCCGATGGGTATAAATCATTTTAACATAATTTTTTTCAAATAGTTGTATTGCATAAAAAATACAGCAAAACTTCGTTTAAAATTTAAATAAAAATGCATTTAGGGGGTCCTGCCGATAGACATAAATCATTTTAACATAATAAAAATTTACAAATATTTGTAATGTATACAAAAATAACAGAAAACTTTGTTGGAAATGTAGATAAAAATGCATTTAGGTATTGCTGACCAATGGACATAGGTCATTTTAACCTTATGGAATTTATAAATTGTTAAAATACAAAATAATAAACTGAAAAAAATACGTTGGAAATAGAATTAATTTAAAATTTTAGTGAAAACATTTTTAATTGATGCCACCACTGTAACAGAATCAAAAGATCCCACTCTTGAAAGTCCAACATATTGTTGCTCATGATTGAATACTGGCTTTGACAGTACTAAGCATATCTTATAAAAGGTTTGGCCTTGTGACTTGTATATAGTTATTGAAAGAAAGCTAAGCGGACTGGAAATTGACGCTGTTTAAACTTAAATGGCATGTTAATGACAGATGGGAAAAGTGGAATTCTTGCCATCAAAAAAGTTTCACTAGTATTATTATTAATAGTTGTAGCATCAATTGTATTTGTATCCAACTTGATTATTCTTCATACCTTATTTGTTACCTCACTGGAATAAAAATGTATAGCTGACCATAGCCGGCTCTATTATTTAATTCATTTGCGCAAAGCAGAGGTAACATGCGATAAATTTGGACATGAATACTAAGCAGTATGACCCTGTTCCAGAAGGTGGTTTTATTTGAGCTCCCAAGGATGCAAAAGCAAAAGAGGCATTATATTCCCTTATATGCTGCCTATAATGTTTTGATTCCGATGAATCACTCCTTAAAAGTTCTTTCAGTAAATTCAGTAAATCTAAAAGATCTGGGAGTTGAACTTTTCCGTCGTGGCAACATTTGGTGTATTTATTACTGGGGTTTAGTTCGTTTTCCCAATATTGAGCATGACAAAATTTACAACCTTCTTCCATATTGCCTCAACTATGCTCTTAAGCCTTAACATATGTTGATTCACTTAAAACTTGATGAAATCGCCCAAGGCGTGTTCTTTTTCATCTTCGGTCATGCAATTTTTCCAATGTTTCATTGGCGCGTTCAGCCTTTCTCCTTTCATTTCGCCTATAGTATTAAACAGCACAGCTTAAATTCATAAAAAACTATAATAAGACGCTATAAGAATTAAGAAAACACTGTATATCAATGCTAACGAACTGTAAAAGACCATTTTCGGCAGTCGTCTAAATACAGTTTTGATCAAAGATCTGATTCGCTGAATTCAATACGTCACCGTAAAACGAACCAATTGCGATTGTTATTCATACATCGCTCAAACGGTTTGTTTACTGAATGGGTCGAGTCATGTGACCGAAAATTAACAACTGAGAATTGTTATTGCAGTTGTTGCTAAACAGCAAGTAGAAATTAAATCTCCTTTTGGCGCTACGTAAAATAAATATATATATATATGTGTAGATTTTCTTTACAATTTTTGTAAAAACCTAACCAGAAATGAATTCTTTTTAGAAATGTTAGGAAAATTTAGCAGATTCTTTAAAAAAAAAAAAAAAAAAAAAAAAAAAAAAAAAAAAAAAAAAGACGTTTGATTAAAGTATCTTAAATTATTCAACAATTACAAGTATAATTTTCGGCTTTATTTTTGGCATGATGATGTTGATGTTGTATCCACTTTACAACTCAATGATTCGAAAAAAAAAACAATCTACTTTTGGGCATAAGGAGATTAAAAACAGTAAGTATAATTTACACATCTGTTTGTGATGTCTTCTCTCTTTTAAAAGCTTAAATTGTTAGTAACTGAAACTACGCTGCTTAAAAAAATTAAGAAAGTAAATAAAAAAGTGAATAGAACAATGCGAGACAGCCATGTATGGATATGAAATGGAGTGTACATGACTGCGCAATACAAAAAAAAAACAGCAAAAAATTTTGGAAGAAATATTTATTTCTTTGAAATGATGGATAGAATAGGAAAAGAAAGTTTAAATCAACAATTCGATTATAGTATGTCAATGACAAAAAAATATAATGTTATTTCAGAATGATGCAGGGTACTTACTACGGTGTGTGGTCTCCCCGAATAGATAAAACTGACGCTTACCTGTTATTCATGGATTCAATGGTATTATTCATAAGGCTTTGGGAAGTATTGTACCATTCCTCAATAATTGCGGTCTCCAAGCAACGGACAATAAAAGAAGGCCTTAGTTTCCATACTATGCATCATCTAACAGTGTGTCCCAAACATGTTCAATCGGATTGAGATTATAAAGTATTATTGATAGATTGACTTTTCCATACGCTGTCTTCTTTGAGCTTGAAGCATGTTCTCTGCAAAACTAGCTGTACGAGGACTGATATTATCATGCGTGGAAAAAAAATACCACTAATTAGTGCAGCTTAAAATAAAACATGAGGTCTCACTATCTCGTCCGTATAACTTTAAGAAATGAATATGAAAATGAAGAATATGAAATTCCGATTGATATTCATGTCTGTACGCCCAGTCACGTTTATTTCATCCCAATCCATCAACCAATCTTAATTGTAATGGGATGTTTTACGGACGAATGTGGGATTATTTCAAGTGCTCTTTTCCTCACATACCAAAACATGCTGGATGTCGCATCCATACTGAATGAGGAGACGTTTGTTAAAAGCACTTTTGTTAAAACGTTTGTTAAAAGGCATTTATTAAATCGTTTAACAACATAGACGTTTGTTAAAATACTCTAGACCTGTTGCCTCTAATCTTGATGTAATTGGTCTACCTTCTGCCACATAGTTACTTTTGGTCAACGGAGTACAGACTATTATCTTACATGCACAGAGATCATCCTGAGAAAGCTTATTTCAAACTGCTTGGCTGGACCCTCTTTGTTCTGTGGCAAGATCCATTGTGTTTGCAGCTAAGTAGCAATGCTTGTTCCGTTCTACTAGATGCTAACATGATATACGGATCATGAGTATTCTCGTATTATGTATTTTGAGATTGGGAGCCAGACGTATCATCACAGGTTTCTCCGTTTTATACCACAGAAGTCGTAGCAAACGAGAAAAAATAAATAAATGTAGAAGCTTCATTAAATTACACATTGGCAGCTCCAAAGTAGTTTGTTTAGATGCAACCATATGGAGCGGAAATACTCTCTCGTTCTGAAGCAGGGATTCTATCAAAAAGAAAACATAGCTTTCCACAAGTCGCTTAAATCCGAATCATCGAATAAAAACCCATCCATCTCTGGGTCTTCTATCTTAAGTAAAAAAACTTGTGGAACTTTCCATAATCTCTAAACACGATACTTTTATGTAAACAGAATTTAATGTCTAGCGCCGAGGTTAAAAGTAGCAGACTCGAAACTTCTGCAAACGATAATTTTATTTAAAAGATTATTATTTAACTAATTTATAATCAAAAGTAATCAAAATTCGAATGTTATACACAAACGATAATTTCACACAAAAAAAGAAAAGAAATGAATTTATTGATAAGCAATAAATATAAAACGCAACGACAAAAAAATAAATAAAGAGAATGATATTTTTGAACAAGTATGTTTTTGGAATAAATTTAATAAGACTTTCATAAAAAGGGTTGAAAAAACGTGGAAAAGGTGAGTCTTATTAGGAATTTTAAGAAATAAAATTTAATTTAAAATAATTTTAATTTAGAGCCATTTTTAGATTTACGCCATTTACATTTTTAGATTTAGATTAAATCTCTATAAATAAAAGGAATTCTGAGGATAATTAATTAAATAATTGAGGCACAGGGGAAAGCAAATCTTGGCAATGCGCCAACTCGGTCCAGAGGAAGCAAATCTTGGCAATGCGCCAACTCGGTCCAGAGGTATAAAAGCAAGATAGAAAAAAACGCGCAGGTCTGTGCATTCAAGTACAACCACCCATATGTATATGCTGAAAGTTTGTTCTGACGCTCACCCGACGCACGTGGAGTGCCGATGGTCCGGGGAGAGTCACCGGGGGATCCGTCGCCAGCTGAGAGAGAAGTGTACCATACACATAAATTATTAAATAAACCTTCAAATTAAGCCCGGCGAAGCGGGCTGGGTATGCTAGTTATTATAATAAATGTTTTTTAAGGCGAACTAAGAATTTATATCGTTTCAATAAAGATTAGTAGATTAGATCTAATAACAAGATTTTAACTTAATAAGCTGAAATAAATAGGAGATAGTGTTAAAATGAAATTATTTTGATATAAGGTTAATTTTGGCGGGAAAAAATTAAATTTTTTAGTACATATTTTTGTTTATTCATATAAAAAATTGAATTTCTACAAACAATATTTCAAGTTATAACGAGTATGTATAATATTTCAAGTTATAAATATCATGAATATAATGAAGAATGTAACCCACATTTTTAATAAATTAAACATTTTTTTTTATGTGGTAAGGTTAATCGTGTGATTTTGTTTACTAATGACATAGTAACCATCAAATAAAAATTATTTTAAAATATGCCCCGGATGCCCTTAAATAAATTATAGCACATCTGTCGATAGATAGACAGACTTGGATAATTTTGACATTCTGACCATTTAGTCTTGACACTTTCAGGGCCAAAGTACTTCGAAAAATGCTTAAATGACTGATTGAGACCAAAATTTACATACACTTTTATTCGATAATAAAGTAAAAGCTTTCATACTATTCAGGGGCGCCGTTTGCAGTTGGGAAACGATTAAGTTTTGTGTCCAAATTACCAAATGACACCAGTAATTTTTTACTATAATTTTGGTCTCATATTAGAACTACATGAGCATACATGAACAAGTCTAAATTGCTCGACAAACGTAGCAAATGAAATTGTAAAGTTTTTGATCAATGTTATTTACGTTTACCCTAGTACGAACCATTTTTCAAATGAAGTTCGTAGCATGTTTAGTTTATTTACAAAGACAGTCAAAAGATTTCCAAGATGGTCAATGGGAAAAATCTTTCCAAATGAGTTGTAAACATATTACAGTCTTTCAAACATAAAAATATTGATATACATTTTCAAATTGCAGTTAAATATGCATTCTGTAGAATATACGGTGCAAAAAATATTTACTATTCGTTTACATGGCCACACAAAAAAATTCCATTACATAATGGTATAGGTGAAAATTATTCGTGGCTTATTTTAATTCCGTTAAGCTTTTCCACATATAATGAAATTCCTA
This sequence comes from Maratus speculifer, assembly GCA_964019185.1. Classification (NCBI taxonomy): domain Eukaryota; kingdom Metazoa; phylum Arthropoda; class Arachnida; order Araneae; family Salticidae; genus Maratus; species Maratus speculifer. The sequence goes on along the minus strand of OZ025302.1, from coordinate 204,876,916 downwards.
TACGTCGGTGATACTTATTAAAAATTATTTTATGTATAATATTATGTAATAATATTATGTATAAAATTTTATGTATAAAAATTATTTTACGTATCATTTACAGGGCCACACAAAAATTTTCAGATAGTACACTACATCAGAAGTACTGTATAATAGCGATGATGGCAGAAAATGCATTTTTAATTACGATATGCGCTTTTTAATTTCACTGTATTTATGTATACTACATTGTGCGTAAATGCTATAGTTGATATACACCGACGAGCCATTACATTATGACCACCGTCCATCTACAACAATGGGATCGCCCAGGAAGAAAACCAATGCGCGTGCGCGGCTGAGGTTGGAGTATATAAAAGGGCTATGCATTGTCTTTCCGAGCATAGCTTGATTAGCGACATAATGGGAAAAGCAGCTGATTTATCAGACTTTGATAAAGGTCAAATCGTTATGGCTCGGCGACTGGGAACGTCGATATCAGAAACGGCGCGTTTAGTTGGCTGTTCACGTGCAGTAGTTGTGAGCACATATCGAAAGTGGTGCATGGATGGTGAAACGACAAGTCGCCGGCCAGCGGTGTGTCGTCCACGGAGCATTGATTGCAGAGGAGAACGGAGATTACTACGCATTGTTCGCCGTGATCCAAGAGCTACAATAGCTGAAATCAGTACCAACTATAACAGTGGCGACCCAGGCAGTGTTTCTCAACACACTGTGCAGCGTACATTGCTGCGCATGGGCCTACGGAGCCGGAGGCCGAAGCATGTCCCTGCACTGACAGCACGTCATCGCCAGCTGCGTCTGCAATGGGCCAAGAAACATCGGAATTGGACATTAGAAGAATGGAAGAAAGTTGCATGGTCCGATGAATCACGTTTCCTGGTTCATCACATCGACGGCCGTGTGCGAATACGCCGATTTCCAAACAAAACCCTGGCTCCCGGGTGCACAATTGGACGGAGACAAGCAGGTGGCGGAGGTATTATGGTGTGGGGATTGTTTTCATGGAGCACATTAGGACCCATAATCCCTATACAACAATCCCTGACGTCAATGCGTTACGTGAACATCGTTGCAGACCAGGTTCACCCATTCATGGCAACAGTATTTCCAGAGGGGGATGGTGTTTACCAACAGGATAATGCACCATGTCATAAGGGTGGAATCGTCAGGGAGTGGTTCGAGGAACATTCCAGTGACTTTCAAGTCATGTCTTGGCCTCCAAATTCTCCTGACCTTAATCCAATAGAACATTTGTGGTCCCACCTGGAAAACCAAATTCGAGCTGCAACGCCACCCCCTCGTAATGTGAGGGAATTGCAGGACCAGTTGGTGAACACTTGGTACCAGATACCTCAGACTACGTATCAGCACCTTGTGGAATCAATGCCTCGCCGGGTTCTGGGAGTTTTGAGGGCTAAAGGTGGTCCTACACGTTATTAAGAGGGTGGTCATAATGCAATGGCTCTTGGGTGTACAAGGCTATACAATAGAATTCGTAAAGGTTACTGAGTATAAGCGTAAACTGCTTAGAAGTAGTTTTTAAAAGTATTATGCATTTTTATACTGATCTGCATTCAGTTTACTAAGAAATGTTTGTAGAATATAGATAAAATGATAAACAGGACCACCCAAAGAATTTGATACACAACCGTCTATGGATGATAAGTTCCGGAAATATGCTTTCAGAAAGTTTAAGAGTGCTTTAGTTTCAATTAATTTTCAGCTAAATAGTGACATGTTATAAAAGTACTGGTAAACTATAGGGCTCAACAAACATACTTAAGTATGTTTCCATCTATCATTCTATATTACAAAATGCTGAAAGAGAAATTTCAATCTATTATGCGTTTTCTTGCTACATTAAATTTTCCTATTATATTAGTAGTATATATAAATAAATATATATATAAATAAACCTATAGATCAAATACAGGGCTGTTCAAAATAATTGAAATATATATTTCGCTATTAAAGGTAACTGCTGAAATTAGATTTTTAATTTTTTTTCTATTTCCTAAAATGTTTATTCAGTTATCTTGTTTAACTTATTTCCTAAATAACAAAGTTTTGTCAAAGATTTCAAGAAGTGTGTTCGAAAGTGTTTCATAATCTATGCTTAACGCATGGTTTTTCTTTCTTCTTTATATCAATAAAATATGCGTATAATAAATGTATAACCATATCTGTATATAATTTCAAATGCATAGAAAGAAAAATTAATTAATTAAAACTAAAAAAAACTTTACAGACTGATAAAAATATAATTAAGGACAGGCGAATTTGTAGAATGATGACATAAGATAACGTAAGAGGGAGAGGTGGGGTCTAAAATTTCCAAAAAGTTAACGTTAATATATGAGGACCCCAGAAGCCAAGGGGTACAAGTGACAAAATTTCGATTTGGAGTAAATTGAGTTTAAAGATAATTGATGTTAAATTGGAACATCAATAACAATTGTGTGAATTGAAATAGGAAATTTCTGCTTGCTGCCTTTTGGTTTTTTAACTCTTATTTCAATAACTGTTAAAATATAAAGTACAATTTTCTTTAAATGTATAATTAATCAATATTGTTTGTTTTTTGAAAAAAGTGGTTTGCCTCTATAACTCTGCAAATAATAAGAAAATCACTTATATTTCTTTACCTGAAATGAAAAAAGCATATTTTTAGGTCTTCTGTGTATTTAGTTTATTTTTTTCAAATTTGTCGCTTATACCCCTTGGCTTCTGGGATCCTCATATATAATAGATTGAATAAAGAAATAGATAGGTCGTTATATACAGGGTGTCCCAGAAGTAATGAGACAAACATAACGGGGAGGTAGGGGACATCGCAAGGATTCAGAATTGCATAGCAATCCATGGTTGGAAACGTCTTTGTTCGTCGGTAGGTTGTGTTGTTCATAAGAGCATTGGAGAAATTATTCCCTGGTCACGACGCTCTCCTGATTTAAGCAGCATCGATTTCTTTCTTTGAGGTGCACTGAAAAACGCTGTGTACGCAACGTCTGTGTTGAATTTGAAATGGATCTGGTTACAAGACTCATTTGTGCTGCTGCGGATATCCAACAAAATCCATGTGTATTTGAGCGAGTCCGCCAATCCATGGTTCGACGGTGTAATGCATGCATCGCTAGCAATGGTGGAAAGTTTGAACATATTTTTTAACATTTTCACATATCATCTACCACAGTAAATGTAATATCGTTGACCAATAAATTATTTCAGACGATCTCAGTCTTGTGTCTCTTCGTCCCTTGTACCTATCATACTACCCTCCCATGACGCTTCCGACCATGGGTTGCTGTACAATTCTGAATCCTTATGATGTCCCCTACCTCCCCTTAAAATTTGTCCCATTACTTCTAATACACACTGTATATATATAACCCCTAACCACTGATATAATTTGTAAAACACTTAATTCTCCAGTTAGCCAATTTCGGCGTAAATGTCAATTTAAATTTCAATGATTGCATGATTTTATTAATTCAAAATGTGTTCATTATCCATATTTCTGCATCTTTTATTATTATTAATGCTCTAGTTTTTTATTTCTTTCAAACAAAATATGGAAACGTGAATCTATTAATTCCTGTAGCAACGACATTTTTTCCCTTCTCACTCTGTCAATAAAATACATAACGCAAGTTGACATAACTGAGCTTTTAATCTTATTTAAGGTTTAATTTGCATATTTCGTCGAACAAGAAAAGTGAATAAAACAGAAGTTTTATAAAAATGAGAAAACTATATTATTCTCGAAAGAAAATTTAATTTAAGGCAAGTATAATTCAATTTTTTAGGTAACGGAATTTGTAGTCAATTATTTCATTTCATTTTTATGTCAAAGTTACGGAGTACAAAAGATTTTAAATAAACAAGGATTTCGAACCCGGACTTCCCGAGTTACAAAATACAGGTAAAAACTATTTATATGTTTTTTTTTTTTTTTTTTTTTTTTTTTTTTTAATCTCGAATAGATTTACATTTAATATATATTCTTTGGATGTTTCACAAACAATCATTATTTATGTTATCAGTTATTGAAATAAAATAAATTGAAATTTATTAAAAGATATATTTTCGCATTGGCCACGTGCCGGGAATTAACTTTCGAAAAAATGCTAGTCTTTTCAAAATTTTCCAACAAAGTTTAGAAGTGTTTATAGAATTGGGTTTGTCCGTTTGTCTGTCCATCTCTCTGTCCGTGGTCTGTCTTGCGAAAATATAGTCGGATTATCGTGTAAATTATATACAATATTGAGAATCATCATGGCATTTCCGGTATTCAGAATTAACTGTGTACCATTTATATGAATATTCAAAAGTATTCCGTTACGTTATAGTCGATGGGACAAAATCAGTTGCATTATATTAATATAAAAAACACAGCATTTGTTTCCAAGATTACATTGCGTGAAATAGTTTAAACATTCATCAATTAATAAATGAAACCATAAATTATATTAATATAAATAGCTTAGAATTTCTTTTCCACTTAATATTCCATATAGATATTAAAACATTCACCAATCAGTTATAATAAAACGCAAATATAAGGCATGCAATCTAATTTCGTTTTTAAACCACTGATAGAAACATAATCAAAAAGGTTGATTGTAAATAGCGACCTTTGGCGAACCTGTCGGTTGTCAACAGCTGGCTCGGTGCTAATGATAAAGTACATCCCCTTTAACCCTCTATCTATCGACGATACTTATAAGTATCATTAACAATACTTCTTATAAAATTCTTTTAATACGTCAATTAGTTGTAATACTGTTTAGAATGAGTTACAGATATATTACTTTATCTTGCTCCAAAAGCATTATTGGTTACAGAAAACAAAAATATTTTTAAAAGAATGATTTTTTTTTTTTTTTTTTTTTTTTTTTTTTTTGGCGCTGAGTGAGGGGAGTGGGGATTTTTCAAATCGGAAATGTTTCTATATTTATATTGTAAGGACATCATATTTGTACATTTTATAATTCTATAAAATACTAAGAAAACAATTTTAAATAAAAGACTTGAGAGGGGTTATAAATATTGCACAAAATCCCTGTAAATTCAAATTTAATTAATCCTTCTAAAATCCTTCAAAAATGTATTAAATGATTATGTAAATCTTTTAATTTAGTTTAAACAATTTACGTAAAATGCTTTAGAATGTAAAATTTTCATGAGTTCATAACTCGGTAGGTAAAGGGTTAATAAACTCCAATATAATATTAGAACTCATTATTGCTATTTTTCATAAATCTATTACACTAGTTTACAGTACATCTGTTGCCGAAAAAATTTTAGCTGTTGCTGACTACATATGATATGCTATTTTCAAAAATATAATTAGAATATTTTAATCAGCTCTAGTTTCTGAGTTTTAGCTATGCAGGTATTAAACAGAAAAAACATGTATTTACTAAGAAAAACTTAACTAAAAAAATAATTTCTCATCGAGTTCTAAAAAACTTCGTTTTAAAGCTCTTCTCCGATGTGTAGACTTTAAAAAATGACGTATCAGAGACCAACAATAGTCAAACATCATATTCGTATCCCAAAAACCCTGATAGAACTCTTCCATGACGCGTAAGTCCTGATGCATACGCTCTTCCTGCTCTTCGGTCATATCTCCTAAATTTTCCTGAAATCTGTCCAGGTGTCTACTGAGGAAGTGAAGTTTTATGCTCATACTGCACCCCATATTTTATTAACTGAAGTAGAAAGTCTTCTACAAGTTCACTATAATTTTCAAATTTTTTATTTCCGAAAAACTTATTTTAGTATTTGAGGAAAGCATTTTCGGTCATATCTCCTAAATTTTCCGGAAATCTGTCCAGGTGTCTACTGAGGAAGTGGAGTTTTATGCTCATATTGCACCCCATATTTTATTAATTGAAGTAGAAAGTCTTCTACAAGTTCACTATAATTTTCAGATTTTTTATTTCCGAAAAAATTATTTTAGTATTTGAGGAAAGCATTTTTTTTCCTTTTAGTCTTGATGTTAACAATGTTGAAACTTGTTTAGAAAGATTTAAATTACAAGATTCTCTAACAAGATCATTTAACTCATTTTGGGAAAAGCATTTTGGCTCATTAGACATACCTTCAAAATCCGCATCATTTTGTGATGAGTTTGGTCCTTCAATGTCTTGTTCTAATGGTTCAGATATATTTTGAGATTCCGAAGAGTTCAGGTAAACACTGCACTGGACGTTGAACACAACTAGTACTTGGGTACTGCCATTTAGCTCGATTTTTTGTATTTAAACCGTTTATGTTGACCCTACAAAAATAACCGCCTTCGAGATGATTTCGTGGTTCTCGCCAAATAGTCGGAGTTCCAAATTTAAAGGCACGTATCTTAAATATTCCACACACAATTTACAAACACAATTGTGAGTCCAAGACTTTTCATTTTTATCCAAAAGCATCCCAAAATACTCAGAATAGGTATTTTTCACCAACTCTGATGTAACTTTTCTACAATTCTTAAACACACATTTGCCGCATATATAGCAAAAATGATCTGGATTGTTTAAACAACGTATTCTTGAACTTCTCATGAAGCAAAAATTTGAGAAACTAATCTAAAAACAGTAAAATACGCCTATTATCGGTTAATATATATGCTTAAATGATAAAAATAAAAAACAAAGTAACTCAAGCTGCTAAAAAAGATTTTTCGGTTAGATTTGACAAAAACAAGTCATAAGTGAACATTATCAACCACAGAATTCGCGGCAACAGACAAAAAGTTTAATTTTGTAAACTAGTGTTATATTTGGTTTGGTTAGTTTGCATTTAAAAAAAATACATTCAGTTTTAAAAAAATAAACAAAAATTCATCAGCTTGAAAAACAAAATGGTTCTTCCCTATATTTTGTAACCATTGAAGCCCGGGTTTATCTACTTGTATCTTAAAAAAAAAAAAAAAATGGAAGAAAAAGTTTTTTGATTCTCATAGAAACAAAGTTTCGGTTTCCTTCTACTGTAAAACAACTAATGGGATAGAGGCTTTTATAACATAATAAAAATAGAACCTTTTATCTTATTTTAGGTTAATTTGCTTATTCCATTCAACAAGATAAATAAGTTACACCAGAACTTTTTTGAAAGAGTGAAAATAATTTTATTCTCGAGGGGAAATTTAATTTAACAAGTTTAATTCTGTTTCGTAGATAACTTCATTTCAAGTCTAGTATTTAATTTTGTCTTTATGATTAAAGTAAAAAGCTGAAATGTTTTTGCCTGTAACATTAGAACTTTGTTTAATATTCTTTTAGAATACAGTTTTCGCATTTTAAATAATTGTTATGTTATATCATAAAGTCACGGCCACGGCTTTAAAACCATGTAGTAAAATATAAAGGCGGTTTTTTTTTTTTTTTTTTTTTTTTTTTTTTTCTTGAGACTTTTTTTTTTTTGAGACTTTTTTTTATTTCGAATAATTATTTTCGCTTTATTTAAGGTCGGGTTAAATAATTCAAATGTCATATATATTACGAAGCTCAAATTTAGTAACTTTGTTATAAAGTAATTATTAAGTAAAAATTTTCAATACTTTTTTGTACTTGTTGTTGTTAACCCTTTCATTCCCAGTGAATCCAAATGGCATCATAACATTTCTTTATTTTTTCCATGTTTAATCCTTTTACGAAATTTTTAATGGTTTGTCACCGGTATTAAAAACAGAAATTTGTGCCTTATGAAATAGAGAAAATGCTCCGATTAAGGATGTTCTTAACTGATCCGCTCAACAAGCGAAAAACGTTTTGACACATTTACAAATTCATTTTTTAACAGACAGTTATAAAATTTTAATGCCTGACTATGAAAGCGATTTCGAATTGAACTTATTTATCCCTTTTATGGTAATTAAATTACTTATCGAGTTAGAAGCTATTTCAATGACGCAATCACTTGTTTTTCTCCTTTGCGACCGGTTTTTCTGCTTTCGTCGGAAAATATGCTCAAAAGTGTCAACTTTGAAGGCTTGTCATGAAAAATCTATTGTGTTTTTTAAAAAACAAAAGAATGAGTGCAATTAGACCGTTTCTGAAAAACAACACCTGCTAGTTTCATGCATTTCCGAACAAAAATAAATTAATGCATGTGTCACAAAGTTGCACTTTTTGATTTAAGAACACCCTTAAACGAGGCAAATTTTACAGTAAAATTTTACTGGTGGGGATAAACAAGGATTCTTATGCCTTTTCTTGCGGCACGTATACATATCGCTCGTCCCCAACGAGTTAATTCGTGTATTCCAAATTGATAACAGAAAATTAAAATAGAAATATAGGCGGCTCTCGTTAATTCGAACTCGTCGGGACCACAAGAAATGTTCGAATTATCCGAAGTTCGAATTATGGTAAATATGAAACGAAAACATGCTTAATATGGTGCTATTACAAAGGAATTAATGTCATAGTGTTTTTTTTAATTTATTTAGTCTGTTATCATTAACATATGATTTAATATTAAATTAGAATTTATAATTACTTAAACTAATTAAAAGATTAGAAACAAGCACAATGGAAGAAAAATTTAAAGCCTCACTGATGGACAGGCGGGACACTAAGAAAGTGGATATCAAATGCATTGGATTTTATGGACACTCCTTCGGAACAGTTTTCACAATAATCAAAGAAACAAAGTTATTCAAATGATCTGAAATCCGTGAGAAAGAAATGAAAAATGAAAAATCGGAATTCTAGTTAGTTCGAATTAAACGAAGTCAAGAGAAAATGAGTTCGAATTAATGAAAATTTTTAACGTTATTCGACCATTGAAAATTTCGGGACTTTATGTTTAGTTCGAAATAAGCGATGATTCGAATTAACGAGAATCGACTGTACTTGCTTTATTTAGTAAACAGACATTCCATATTTAAATAAAGCGAAATTCATCAGTGAAATTTTCCGTTGTAAATTCAGATTCTCTGAACTACGGAATTTCCAAAATGTATTCTACTATGATAATGAACGGGTTGATTTTTTTATTAATTAACCTTTTGAGCTCTGATGGTTGAATTTTCTAGCAATTAACTTTAATCCCGAAATGTCCCAATAGCACCCGAACCAATTTTGTTTAAACAGGTTTAATGTATATTTTCTTTGTATACAGGAGTTCCTAGAAGTAATGGGACAAATTTTGAGGGTATGGGGACATCACAAGGATTTAGTTTTACATAGCAACCCATGGTCGGAAACGTTTTCCTGGCACAGTACGGATGACACAAAACACAAGAAAGACCGGACACGAATAAGAGAAAAAAACATGTTTATTATCACTAATACAGCAAAAAACTAAGAAAAAAGAACATTAAAGAGACAACGATCGTCATCAAAACAGGTGTTCAAAATTACAATCCCGAGCCGTGATGCATGGAGACGCATCTCCAGTGCATGGAAGATCCAATGTTCTCTAGGAATTACACGAATGTCCCGAACTTCCCTAGCAGTTGCCACGACGCGTGCAACAAGTTCCTCAGCACTTTCCCTCGTTGTCTCAGTTTTTTGCAGCACTGAAAATAATAAACATGTTTTCTCTCCCGGTTCGTGTCTTTTCTTTCTTGTGTTTTGTGTCGTCACTACCGCGTCTGGAAAACGTTTCTGACCATGGGTTGCTATGTAATTCTGAATCCTTGTGATGTCTTCTACCTCCCCTTAAAGTTTGTTCCATTACTTCTGGATCACCCTGTATAGGAAACCGAATTTTTCTTTACAAAATACTGGTGTCAATTTTACATTTAGAATTATGCAGAAATTTACCCGCCAGAGCTCAAAGGGTTAACTAGAAGAACCCGCGCATTGCTCTCGTAATAGTTGAAATTTGCCATGTGACATCTGTATGTCTAACTTTTAGTAGGAGAAATTATACTTTTAGGAGCAATGCAATAATTGCGTTTGGTTGTAAACCACAGTTTGACTATACTCCATTATTATCCTGCATTGTGCAGACATGGGACGTGAATACATAAGAACTAAAACTAATTCTAAATAAAGGATAAATTAAAGTGTGGTCGCAGATCTGACTGAGAGTTTCGTTTAATATTTCTTTCAAACAACATATCCTTTAATTAATAAATCCAAATTGTTAATTTATAATTATTAAAATATCTTACATAGATGATAGCTTTAATAAATTTTATTTTAAATATAATTATAAAAGGAAGTTATTTACTTCAATTGAATTAAAAATGTTCAAATCAAATTATTTAAATAAAATCCAAAATTCCAAATTTTTTGAAAATCCGAAAGGAAAAAAATTGCGGAGGTAATTTTAAAATTTTAAATTTCTAAATGCGAAAGAAATTGCTTCAACGAAATTTAAAAGCTGAATTATTAATAAATCGCAATCGTTTTTAAAATAGAAAGAAATTTGAATTCCATGAAATATTATGAATGTCAGATTAACAAAACATTATATATACAGGGTTTATATAAGGATTTATATAAACCCTGTAATATAAATCCTTAAATTGGCAAAAAATACGAAATTTCTTTTAACTAATAAACTATTTTTTCATAGAATAAATTTTTTTCCCAAAGGGTCAATACTAATTATAACTCCAATCAGAGACCATTACAGTTGAAATTCCTCGATGAGCGACCAATTCATTTGAAGAAAATGAAACAATTATCGTTTTTTTTCTGCTCTCTTGAAGAAGGTTTTATTAGAAAAACAATTCCGGAGAGCACATCAAAATTCTAAATTAAGTAAGTTCAGATTTTTTTTATTCCGGTAACTTTTAAGTATTTCGTTCATTTACATACTAGTCCTTACACATTTTTACTTTCTTCTATCTTCAATAGAAGAAAGTATTGTAATCGAAATTTTTTTCGACTTCCGGTTTTCGACGGATTTACACGTTTTAGGGGTCAGAGATTCCAAAAAAACATGTTTTTACAAAATGTCTGTCTGTCTGTCCGTGTGTCCGTGTGTCTGTGTCTGTCTGTGTGTATGTCGCCATTCTACCATCAAAAAGTGTATGAAGTTATGCGTAGAATTGAACCAAATTTTTTGTGAATGTTTTTGGCTGTGGCAAGCAGGTCCTCCTTCAGTTTTGAAATATTCCGCCAGAAGGGGGCGCTGCAATCGGGATTTTTGTGCCATTTTCAATATTGTACCGACCAAAAGTATATGAAGCTATGCATCGAATTGAACCAAATTTTTTGTGTATGTGTATGACTATAGCTAGTTGATCCTCCCTAAATTTGAAAAAAATCCGTCGGAAGGGGGCGCTGTAATCGCGATTTTTGTACCATTTTCAATATTGTACCGACGAAAAGTAGACGAAGTTATGCATCGAATTGAACAAAATTTTTTTTGTAAGTGTATTGCTATGGCTAGTTGGATCGCCCTGAATCTGAAAAAAATCCCCCGGAAGGGGTCACTGCAATAGCGAAATTTATGCCATTTTCAATATTGCACCGCATAAAAGTGTATGAAGTTAGTTCTAGAACTGAACTAAATTTTTTGTATATGATTCTTTTTTGGTAAGGCAAGTAGGTCCTCTCTGAATTTGAAAAGAAAAATCTGCCTATCATTCTATTGTCCATCGGCTCGTGCAGAGACGGAAATTCGTTTTTACTCCAATTAATTGATTGAAGCAGAAATTTAAGATGAAAATCAAAGTTGGTATGGTATTGAATTAAAATTATTAAAGCATTAAAATGAGTAACTATTTTTTTTAATATTAAAATGTACGTATGACATAGAAAAAAGTTTTGGGATTGGCACATCCAACTAGTTTCTTATAAAGTCTATACAATTCTTGCGTTTGTTGTCTGTAACATATCTGCAAAGTGGTACCTAAATTGGAAGTACTGTTTGGGAATTAACGCGTTGCACCGCACACAAACACATCTACACTATTAAAATTCGACCGTACGTATGTATGTGAAGCTATCTCCTTTGACCCCGGAAACGGAGAAACGTCCCGGGATCGCGAGTTATCCATCCGTCTGTCTGTCCGTCCTTCCGTCCATCTGTCCCAATATAACAACTCAAAAACTACACAACAGAATCGTTTGAAACTTAAAATATATAATTATTAGATAATTTTGTCGATTTATTTCAAATTTTATGAAAATCGGATGCATAGTTCAATTACAGGGACAATGAAAAGGATTCCGATACATTACGGTCAATAAGGAAAAAAGTTTCAAGTGCATTTTAATGGTCTTACACTCTTTCGAATATAATAAAGTTGATATGCATTTATGAAGTATTTACTATAATATACATTCTGTACAATCTGTGGTGCAAATAGAATTTCTTACTGATTTACAGGGCCACACAAAAATATTCTATTGAATAATTATATACTGAGACATTGTTTGGTACGCATTTTAATTGTTTTAAGCTATTTAATATTTTAAGAAATTGATATGCGTTGCACAGGACCAAGTTATAGTCATCGTTCAGTCTGTCCGTCCGTGCGTCTGTTTGTCCACATATAATAGAGCAAAAACTACCCAACCAAATCGTTTGAAATTTAAAATATGTAATTGTTGCATAATTTTGTCAAGTCAATTAAAAGCTATGTATAGTTTAATAACAGGGACAATCAAAAGTATTACATCACATTACGGTCAATAGGAAAAAAATAGTTTCAAGTACATTTTAATGATGGTATACTCTTCCGAATATAATAGAATTGATATTTAGCGTTTTTCAAGTTTTCTTTAGATAAACCGACCAGCGTAGCGGGCGAAGGCCGCTAGTTATTATAATACTTTCCATACACTGTCAGTTTTGTATGTAATAAATATTTCACATAAATCACCCTGCTATAATATTGCACACTATACTAAAATTCACTCCGAATATGAGCGCTGCATGCTATTGTGTTTCTAATGACAGACTATCGAATTTCAATTTAGAAGAGATTAGAGGTTGCGTGGCTGATAACAGTTATGAAATATCGAAGCCTGTCATTACCATTCATATTACAAAGTTCAAGTATTGTACATTTATCATTAAATAAATATTCAAGAGAAAAAAAATCATCTTACTTATTTAATTCCCCGGAAATGCAATAGTAGAGAAATGGCATTCATTAGTGAAAGCATTATTAAATATACAGTTTGTAATACAAAATATCTATGCTAAAAATAAAATTCGAAATTTCATTTGGAACATCTCTGAAATACATTACAGATGTATCGTCTTCATTCTTTTTTATGGAATATAAAATTTTCTTTAGACTTTATGAAAAAAAATAAGACAACAATATGTAATTTTAATGTATTGAATAAATATTCAAAATGATATTCAAAACTTTATTCATAAGAATGTGATCACAAAGCACAGTTGTCTGGTATTGTAAAAGCGTCTTAAATAAAATTAGGAAAAAAAAAATAAAAGAAATAAGATGTTGAATAAAATTCTACTGTTATTGTAAAAATACTTTATGGATTTCAAATTTGTATGAAAAATAGTAAGTCGGTACAAGGTAATTTTATTATATAAAAAAAAAAAAAAAATACAGTCATCTCTCACTTATGAGCCGCTCAGCTATACGCGAATTTCGTAAGGTCCCACCACGAAGAATCGGAAACTAATGCTGGATCTCTCACGTATAGGCGCAACTTTGGATTGTTTCTCTCAGTTATACGCGAAATTAAGACGCAGTTTACAAACTGTGAATTATGTGCGCTTTTTTTTAAATCTATAAAGAATTTTCTGCATGTGTCAAGGTCAAAAGACAGTTACGCAAAGCGTCTAAAAGGGTGGAGAGGTTAACTTTTTACCTTCTCCCCCTAATTTTAAGGGTTGCTTCTTTTCTTTCTTTCTTTTTAGCTCACAGGCTATCATAGCCTGAGAGCTTATGTGCCCGTCCGTTCTGTATGTATGTACGTAACGCGATAACTCATGATAAAAATATCCGATCCACTTGAAATTTTGCATGTAGGTATATCCTGACAAGGCGCTTCCCTGATTAGTTTTTGGAGTTCATTCGATATGTATAAGAGGGGGAACGGGGGGGTCATGCCCCCCGTTAGTTGATATAGATGGGATTTTCATGCAGAATTAAGTTTTCAAAATTTAGATTAGGATCATTCTGATGAGGCGATTCCGTGACTGTTATTAGGTGTTCATTGATTAAGTATAAATAGGGGGAACAGGGGTTCTAATGCCCCCCCCCCCGTTAGTTGATATAAATGGGATTTTCATGCAGAATTAAGTTTTCAAAATTTAGATTAGGATCATTCTGATGAGGCGATTCCGTGACTGTTATTAGGTGTTCATTGAATAAGTATAAATAGGGGGAACAGGGGTTCTAATGCCCCCCCCCCCGTTAGTTGATATAAATGGGATTTTCATGCAGAATTAAGTTTTCGTTCAAAATTTAGATTAGGATCATTCTGATGAGGCGATTCAGTGACTGTTATTAGTTGTTCATTGAATAAGTATAAATAGGGGGAACAGGAGTTCTAATGCCCCCCCCCCGTTAGTTGATATAAATGGGATTTTAATGCAGAATTAAGTTTTCGTTCGAAATTTAGATTAGGATCATTCTGATGAGGCGATTCCGTGACTGTTATTAGGTGTTCATTGAATAAGTATAAATAGGGGGAACAGGGGTTCTAATGCCCCCCCCCCCCGTTAGTTGATATAAATGGGATTTTCATGCAGAATTAAGTTTTCGTTCAAAATTTAGATTAGGATCATTCTGATGAGGCGATTCCGTGACTGTTATTAGGTGTTCATTGAATAAGTATAAATAGGGGGAACAGGGGCTCTAATGCCCCCCCCCGTTAGTTGATATAAATGGGATTTTCATGCAGAATTAATTTTCGTTCAAAATTTAGATTAGGATCATTCTGATGAGGCGATTCCGTGACTGTTATTAGGTGTTCATTGAATAAGTATAAATAAGGGGAACAGGGGTTCTAATGTCCCCCCCCCTTAATTTATAAAAATGGGTTTTTCAAGCAGAATTTTCAGATTTCGTTCAAATCTCTGAATAGTTTTGGAAGTTTAATGGTTAAGTATAAAAGAGGGGGATAACTCTTTTTAAATTATATAAATGCTAAATGGGTTTTTATTAAGAATTATCCAATTTGCTCTGAATTTTGGATATAGATTTTTTATATGATAAAGCATGTCTTTGATAGTATAGGAGGTTCAATGATTAAGTATAAAAAAAGAGAAAAGGGGAGAGCTGTTTCCCCTTCTTAATTTTTTTTTTCGAACGGAATTAACCCTTGAAAATATAAAGCTTTAATGTGCAATTAGTATTTGTAGTCTGTGAGCTCAATGCCTTCAGTTTAACTGGGCAGTATTCTTTATTAGCTCACAGGCTATCATAGCCTGAGAGCTTATGTGCCCGTCCGTTCTGTATGTATGTACGTAACGCGATAACTCATGATAAAAATATCCGATCCACTTGAAATTTTGCATGTAGGTATATCCTGACAAGGCGCTTCCCTGATTAGTTTTTGGAGTTCATTCGATATGTATAAGAGGGGGAACGGGGGGGTCATGCCCCCCGTTAGTTGATATAGATGGGATTTTCATGCAGAATTAAGTTTTCAAAATTTAGATTAGGATCATTCTGATGAGGCGATTCCGTGACTGTTATTAGGTGTTCATTGATTAAGTATAAATAGGGGGAACAGGGGTTCTAATGCCCCCCCCCCGTTAGTTGATATAAATGGGATTTTCATGCAGAATTAAGTTTTCAAAATTTAGATTAGGATCATTCTGATGAGGCGATTCCGTGACTGTTATTAGGTGTTCATTGAATAAGTATAAATAGGGGGAACAGGGGTTCTAATGCCCCCCCCCCGTTAGTTGATATAAATGGGATTTTCATGCAGAATTAAGTTTTCGTTCAAAATTTAGATTAGGATCATTCTGATGAGGCGATTCAGTGACTGTTATTAGTTGTTCATTGAATAAGTATAAATAGGGGGAACAGGGGTTCTAATGCCCCCCCCCGTTAGTTGATATAAATGGGATTTTAATGCAGAATTAAGTTTTCGTTCGAAATTTAGATTAGGATCATTCTGATGAGGCGATTCCGTGACTGTTATTAGGTGTTCATTGAATAAGTATAAATAGGGGGAACAGGGGTTCTAATGCCCCCCCCCCCCCGTTAGTTGATATAAATGGGATTTTCATGCAGAATTAAGTTTTCGTTCAAAATTTAGATTAGGATCATTCTGATGAGGCGATTCCGTGACTGTTATTAGGTGTTCATTGAATAAGTATAAATAGGGGGAACAGGGGCTCTAATGCCCCCCCCCCCCGTTAGTTGATATAAATGGGATTTTCATGCAGAATTAATTTTCGTTCAAAATTTAGATTAGGATCATTCTGATGAGGCGATTCCGTGACTGTTATTAGGTGTTCATTGAATAAGTATAAATAAGGGGAACAGGGGTTCTAATGTCCCCCCCCCTTAATTTATAAAAATGGGTTTTTCAAGCAGAATTTTCAGATTTCGTTCAAATCTCTGAATAGTTTTGGAAGTTTAATGGTTAAGTATAAAAGAGGGGGATAACTCTTTTTAAATTATATAAATGCTAAATGGGTTTTTATTAAGAATTATCTAATTTGCTCTGAATTTTGGATATAGATTTTTTATATGATAAAGCATGTCTTTGATAGTATAGGAGGTTCAATGATTAAGCATAAAAAAAGAGAAAAGGGGAGAGCTGTTTCCCCTTCTTAATTTTTTTTTTTTCGAACGGAATTAACCCTTGAAAATATAAAGCTTTAATGTGCAATTAGTATTTGTAGTCTGTGAGCTCAATGCCTTCAGTTTAACTGGGCAGTATTCTTTATTTTAATTTTATCACACTGCACGCGTGGTTTTTTTTCTGTCTTTGCTTTTACGGTAGCATCTATATTTTATTATTTTTTCCCTTGCTATAAAAATGAGTAAAAGAAAGTTAACAATTTCGTTAGGTTATACGAGCAGGTAATGAAGGTTATACGAGCACACTGTAAAAAAAATTCTGTGAAGGTACTAAACTTTTTCTAGGAAACTGGAATTCCAAGAACTTTTCCTGTAACGGTAACAGCAAAAATTCAAGTTTCAGAATCGGTTTCATGGATTTTTCTTGTTACCGTTACATTAAAAGCTCTTGGAATCCCAGTTTCCTAGAAAATGTTTAGTACCTTTACAGATTTTTTTTTTACAGTGCAGTCGAAAATATTCCCAAATTATCAAAAATAAGTTTAGCTCGAAAATTTCATCTGCTACACTGTTAAAAATCGTGTCCTATTTTTAACCAAATTTTGGTGCTCAATAGCTACCACTGTAAAATGGTGAAATCTTGAACCAATTTTTGGAGCTCTTGTTGAAGCATACACTGTAAAAAAAAAATCTGTAAAGGTACTAAACATTTTCTAGGAAACTGGGATTTCAAGAACTTTTAGTGTAACGATAACGGGAAAAATTCATGAAACCGATTCTAAAACTTGAGTTTTTGTTGCTACCGTTACAGGAAAAGTTCTTGGAATCCCAGTTTCCTAGATAAAGTGTAGTACCTTTACAGATTTTTTTTTACAGTGTAGTTCTAATAATTGGAGCTACGTTGAAATAGGAATCTCCTAATGTCGGTACGCTATTTTACCATCTTATGGTGGCAGCTACTGAGCACCAAAATTTGGTTCAAACTAGAACAAAATTTTTAACAGTGCAGAATCGTCTATCAGAGAGATTTTAAAGAACAAGGACTCGATCAAAAAAATGAACAGTGAATATTCTAGACAAACGAAGAAACAATCAAGAATTCAGAAAGGAAAATTTGAGATTTTAGAAACCGTTTTAATTCAATGGTTCAGAGAAATGAGAGCTTCTAATTTACCCAATAGTGGTGAGTTATTTAAAGAAAAGGCACTAACTTTGCCATCAAAATTGGAAATCAAAAACTTTTCGGCGTCTTGGGGATGGCTAGAAAAACTTAAGCTAAGACACGGTTTAACAAATCATTGTCAGAATGGTGAAAGCGCTGCTGTTTCAGATTCAACTGTTAATGAATGGATCGTAGAACTTCCAAAATTAATTCAAAACTTTGAGTTTAAGAACATTTTTAACTGTGATGAAACAGGTTTGTTTTACCAAATAAAACGCTGGATTTTATAGGAAAAACATGCCATGGGGACAAACACAGCAAAAAAAGATTGACTGTGCTTTTATGTTGCAATTCGGACGGATCAGAAAAGTTACCGCCAATAGTGATTGGTAAATCTAAAAAACCACAATGCATCAAATATGTAAAGAAATTGCTATGTTCTTATGAAAGTAGCACAAAAGCCTGGATGGCATCCAACATTTTTTTGGACTTTTTGATAGAAATTGATATGAAGATGGCAATAAAAGAAAGAAAAGTTCTTCTATTTATGGACGAGTGTCCCGCCCATCCTCCAGACCTCCCATCGCTGACACATACACGAGTTATATTTTTAATTGCAAGCTGTATTAGCAGACTCTAGCCATTAGATTTTGGTAAAATAAGAGCAGTTGAAGCGCAGTATGGGAAGGATTTGGTGAAAAGAATGTTTATATCACTAGAGCAGAAAAAGGAATTCAAAAATATTTTGATTCTGGATGCTATGTATATGTTGGTTTTCTCTTGGAATAGCATAACAACCACAACAATTTCTAACTGCTTTAGAAAAGCGCGGTATTGTCATTCAGATGACGTTGAAATTGTTCCATTACAGAAAAATGAAAACAACAGCAATGATTTTCACATAGACGAAGAAGAATGGAACACCATAAACCAAGATTCTCTTTCTTTTCAAGATTTGTGAACGCTAATGAAAATTTAACATCAACAGCAAACAGTTTTTGAAACAGTTTTTGATGACGTGTTTGCTGAAAAAGAAGGTGAAGATGATGATAATGATAAAACTGATCTTATAATTGTCCCATCTTATACTACTGCTGTAGGAACCCTGGACACTTTGAGATGTTACCTTCAAAATTCCGATGTAGCTTTAAATACAATGACGCACTTTAATGCATTAGGAAAGATCATTGTACAAACAAGGCCTAGGCAAAAGTAAACGACCATTGATGACTTCTTTAAATAGGACAAATTAGCATAAGTATACATCTTTCTATGTAAAATTAAATTTCACGCTTATTGTATACATAAACTAAATTTTATAGTGAAACTATAAGGATTTTTTTAAGTCTGAAATACTAATGTTACACCTTTTGTATTTTATAAAAGATTATTAATCATAATTCTTATATTTCATAATGTTTTCCTTTCCCATAATGTGCATAAAAAATTGCTACAGCAACATCCTCTCAGTTATGCAAGATTTTAAATCAATTTCTTCAAGCGCGGATAAGGTGTTAGCGAGGTAAGGTATAAGCGAGAGGTGACTGTATATATACATAGCTTTGTATATATAGATAAACATATAAAGTTTTTTACTGAGGGCCAATTTTGGGATCTAGGAGGATTCAGGGGTCATGATCTATGTAAATTTGCAAAAATGTTTCAGAAATTCTAACACTGGGAAGAATATAATAGGTAGTTTATCTTACGAAATCCACCTTAAATGCCGTAGGACTAGAATTTAAGAAGATAGTGAAGATTAAAAACAATTTCTAATTTGAAAGTGCTTGTTTCTGTTTTTAATAGTTATGTGTAAAAAAATTATTTTAAAGGCACTGTTTTTACCATTGGAAACAATTTAAAATAATAACCTTTTCTAGAACATGTAAAGATTACCTCTTAAAATGCTGAAAATTAGAATTTGAAATGTAAATAAACCTTCAAAAAGTAGTCAAATTGAAAATAATAATTGCAGTTTGCACACCGTGAGCTTCTAATGTATATCGATATCAATCTATCTCTCTCTCTCTCTCTCTATATATATATATATATATATATGCAGAGAGAGAGAGAAAGTCAATTTTGTTAATGGGCAAAATCGGACCAAGGAGGCGGAGATAATGAGGAGTTTTGTGAAAACTGAAAAAAAAAAATTAAAAACCATAACCACCATCTTTTTTATAACACATAACAAATCGGCTTAAAAATATTATTACTTTTAGAAAAATGCCAAAAATTTATGTATGACAGATTTTTAATAAAATTAAAAATGGGCTCAATGGGCGAAAAAAAATAGGGTTTTGGGGAGAAAAAAATCACAACTTCGTCAATTCTCAAGATATCAAATCTAAATAATTTATTGTAAATCTTGTACATTGATAAGTTTTTGATAGGACCAACTCTTACTGCAAATCGATAAATAAATAAATAGAATAAAAATACAAACGAAAACAAAGAAGGGGGGGGGGAGTAAAGATAAAAAATCATAATTTCAACAATTCACAAAATATCAAATGATCTAGTTTGTTGGTGAAGAAATCTACCTGTACTTGTCGGGTGAACCGGCAAGGATTTTATATGTACAGACGAACCTCATTATCCCCACACTCTCAGGTCCAGAAAAAAGTGTTGTCATAAACAGAGTGTCCCGGTAATAGGAGTTGGAGAAAAATATGTTTATATAAATTTGTTAGCCGTATTCTTAATTAAGATAATTTTAAATTAACAACAGTTTTTGCATTTTAAGCAATAAAAAATTATTTTTAAAGAAAATAAACACAAAAACGAAGGTGAAAAGAACAAAAATCAAATTTCTGGTGACTTACAAATTTACTGTTTCATGAAATACTGATGATTAAGGTTTGCATATCCCTACACGTGCTTCCTAGAATTCTTACAATGAGTTTTGAACAAGATCCGTTGTTTCAGAAATGGATGACAGATATTTTTTTTATCGTTTCAGTGAAATGCAATGCTTCATTTGTAGTCGGAGGCGTGTTTTTCTTTAGCTCCATATCACTTTCGATCCCTGAGTCTGAAAAAATTTGTCTTGGTCAATTTCAGGAGTCATGCATCTGGTGATATGGTGAATCCTTATCGAAAATCGATATACATCTCGACATCTCCCGTTAGCATTTTCGGAAAGAATCACGTTTTGAGCACCAGCCTTGGCGAGTTGGCGAAAGCGAGAACGTTTAGCTAGCTGCATCGCTAAACACAAAATAAACTGAGTTCAAATGTGTCATAAAACATATTATTAATATAATTACATTTTTTACAAGAGAATCTTTACTACTGTTTTTAATTAACTTCTCAATTTCTTCGAACATAGCGAGTTGAGGAAATAATATATTTGAATTAAGAAAAAAAAACTGTGTTTAGATGTTTTGTGAAATTTAAAGCATTTTAATCTGAAAAAACTCTTTGTTTTAAACTATGTTTTAATCGTAAACAACGGTGAATAACATTTCCTCATATTATACTCTTTGCTTGATAACATTTACGGAAAAACAAATGAACAATAAGTGCGATCTCTTTACAGAAGGAAGAGTTACTATTCGCTACACATTTGACGTCACAAACAAGAAAAGGTGCGTAGCATTGACTTCATCTCCGCGCCAATCGTTGTTCTGGCGATAAGGTGCTCAAAACGTGATTCTTTCTGAAAATGCCTCCCGTTATTATATCTATTTCACGATCTAAAAACTTTTTAAACAATAGTGGAATAGGAATGTCTTCTTCATTAACTTCTATACCCTCGAGATCTGATGAACTTGGTTGAAATCAGCATGTTTGAAAGAGTTATAAGCTGTTTTACACTTTCTTGCCAATTTGCTGTGAACAGTTTAAAACACTGCAAATAAAAAGTGCGAATGAAATGCTTAACATTCCCAAAGTGAATACGTATTGCACTCTCATTGTGAAACATAGGGGATAAGTAATCGTGGATTGGAGGATAGAGAACGCGCAGAAAGAAATCTCTCCTTCACTGGTTTTGTTATTCATAGTGTGTGGGGTTTTTTATTCAGATAAACGATTGAAATAAATATATATTTAATATTAATCAACTTCTAAATTTAATATTAATCAATTTCTCAATTTAATATTAATCAATTTCTCAATTAATTTTCAGCAGTGAAATTACACTTGAAAATCTAGAATATTTAATATTTAATATATTTATTGTATAATACATATTTAATATAGAATATTTAATACATAAATATTTAATAAATATCTAATAACGTGAAAATCCACGTATTAAATATTTTTGATTGAAATAAAGTTTCTCTTTTATGTCAATGAGTATTTTATGTACTTTTGTAAAAAGTGTGGCTGAAACACTTCTTACCGCTTATTTTACGTGCTTGTAAGGTAGATTGTGAAAAATGGACAATTTTCCCATACCACTGAGGCATTCAGAGTTAAAAATTATTCAATGACGTAAAATTCAGAGTTTATTGACATTAAAATCTTATACAGAAAATTGGAACTTTCAAAATCTGACGTGATAAGCGGAGTGAAGAGTAAACCAGGTGTCGAGAAAGCAAGGTTTGGCTGTATATATATACAGTCGAGTCTCTCTATAACGAAACTCCATACATCGAATTTCTCTATATAACGAATTTTTAGCAGGAACGGTGCCCTTTTTTCAAGATTACATTAAAAACTGTCTCTATATAGCGAAATATCTATCTCCATATAACGAATTTTTGATTAAAGATTCTTTATTTATTCAGTTTTAAAAAAAGCTTCAAAATCACATGGAATCAAATTTCCATCACTTATTTTTGATTTATCGTTCAAGGCTAAGTTTTTTATATTGCTTCTCTACCGTGAATCTCCTTGATCTTTAAGTCCAACGAATTCATTCAACCAGCCCCCCTCCCACACATTTTTGAACATGCTTCGAGAAACAGTTTCAATTTAATTGTTACACATATAAAACCTGGATCAATGTGGTAATTGAAATCAGTGTTGATTTCAGAGAGTGCTTGGGGAGGCATTCACTCCCGGAGCAATGAGATCGCCCCCGAAAATTTGAGAAAATTGTATTTTCAATGGCAAAAAAATTAACGTACGTTTTTCTTGTGGAATTTTTATTAAGCTTTTAAATAAATGTCTATTCTTTTTTTTAAACTGTTCAAATAATTTAGAAATAGGATATTACGTTAATATTTATAGTTAAACACTTCAAAATTTTAATTAAACGTATAAAAAATAATATTTGTTTAAAATTTGCACATTAAACAGAACTTTTAACGGCTTTTTCTATTCAACGAATTTCTCTATGTAACGAATTTTTTACTGGAACAATGGATTGCGTTATATAGAGACTCGACTGTAATTTACTTAGTTCTTGTGATAGCTATCTGTAACAAATTCGCCAAATGGTAGCTAAATTGTAAATACTGTTGGAGATTTAACGCGTTGAATTGCACATATATGCAGAGAAATCATCATTATAATACTTTCCATACACCGTTCGTTTTGTACGCAATAAATCTTTAATAAAAATTATCCTACTATAATATTGTACACCGTATCAGAATTCCTTTCGATTTTGAAAACTGCATGCCATTGTGCTATAATGGGCAGAATATCGAATTTCAATTTAGAAAAGATTAGAGGTTGCGCTGCTGATAACAATAATGAAATTTCGAAGCCTGCAATTCCCATTCATATTACAAAGTTCAAGTATAGTATATTTATCAATAAATAAACATCCAATAGTAAAAATTAACAGGCTTGTTTAGTTCCATCTAAAAGCTACAGTACTGGAGAAATAGCAATCATTAGTGAAAGCAATATTTCATTCACAGTCTGTAATATAAAATAACGCAGTTAACTCAAATTCAAAATTTTACTTAGACCATTTCTGAAATATAATAGAATGATTGTGCTATGGATTTTCACAAAATATCAAATTATTCATTTTCTGTTGGTGAAATTAGTGCTTAACTTCGAAATCTACCTGCACCTGTAAGCTGAGCCGGCCGGGAATTAGCATATTGAATCATACGTATTCAGAGAAATCATCATTATAACACTTTTCAAACACTGTCCGTTTTGCATGTAATAAATCTTTCACATAAATTATCCTATTATAATATTGCACACCGTATCATAATTCACTTCGAATATGGGAACTGCATGCCATTGTGCTTCTAATGGACAGAATATCGAATTTCAATTTAGAAGAGATTAGAGATTGCACTGCTGGTAACAATAATGAAATTTCGAAGCCTGCAATTCCCATCCATATTACAAAGTTCAAGTATTGTACTTTTATCATTATATAAATATTCAAGAGGACAAAAAATAAATAGGATTGTTTAATTCCATCGAAAAGCAATAGTACAGAAATCGTAGTCGTTAGTGAAAATAATATTCCATATACAGTTTTTAAGATAAAATATCTGTGGTAAAAATAAATTCAAAATTTTATTTAGAACATATCTGAAATACAATAGAATTATATCGTCCTTATTCTTTTTTACAAAGTTTTAAATTTTAATTAAAGTATTTCTACAATGCAATCGAATTACAGTATGGACACTTTTTTTTAATAAAGTTTTCAATTTTATTAAGAATAGTTTTACGTAAAAAAAAGGGAAATTGATATGTGTTAGGTCTTAATAGATTTACGTTTTAAAGGTATCTATCATGCTAAATTTATGTTTCTATCTTCAAAAACTGAATAGTAATCGTAATTTAGAACATTTTTAGAACTCTTTCGCTTATTTCACGATTTTAAATTTCGACTTTTTTTTAATTGTTCCTAAAAAGCATTTACAGTATAAAAGTAACAACCATACAAAATTTTAAGTTTCTATCTTTGACAAATTATATAATGCAACCTTATTTGGTTTAGTAATAGTTTGAATTTTATTTAGGGGAGAGGGGGACACGTTTTAACTAGGGGCACCACCCTCATAGCATGCATGGTCACAGTGACGTCACTGTGAGTCACTTTGGTCACATAACATCTGTGACCAAAATGCCACCACTCAGTGACGTCACATTGTGACTGAGATGTGACTTTATTAAAAATATTTAGAAAATTACAAATATTCTTCAAAACATTTTATTTACTTTTAAAAACATGTTTCTGGCAATTTAAATATCGTTGCTTTTGTCACAGTTTCGTCACAATGTTAATGTCAAATTAGTCACAAATGACACATTTTTCACAAATTTGTCACATTGTGACCACTTTGTGAAACGTCACAAACGAGCTCTAAAACGGCCATAACGCCTTTACATTTCAGTCACTGTGACTTCACATCGACGTCACGTGACGTCACATCAACAATCGATGGTCGCAAAGTCACAATGTGACTTCACAACGACGTCGCAGTGACGTCACCATGCCTTACGGGCTTTGAACACTTGAAATATTTTCGTTGAAATAAATTATTTTTAAAAAAGTATACGGCAATACATTACTACTGTCTTAATACATTAAGTATACAAAGCTGCACCATTTCGTATGAACAATACTGTCTAAGCAAGTTACGTATTTTTCTCCTTCTTGAATCTAAACTAAGTTGTAAGATTTTTGTTTACAGTTTTGTATCCCTAAAACTTTAATTTATTGCTCAATACTTAAATAACGATGTTAGCTTTAGTTTAGAAGCTTTGTTTTATTCAAATTCTTCAGCCAAATTGAATAAACCGTTGTAATGTTGAACTCCGTGTGATCAGGGCCTGATTACTAACGGGGCACTCTCCCACCAGGAAAAAGAAATAAAGAATTTTTCCTTATTCATGACAGTAATCTTGTATGAAAAGGGCGTTTAAAGAAGACGAAAATTTCTATAAATTTTTTCTGGTGAGAGAGTGCCCCGTTAGTAATCAGGCTCTGCGTGTGATGGGCACCTTTAAACAGAAAAGTTAGGGCACCATTGAACAGCGAAAAAACACCGAATAAAATGGTGATAAATAATAATTGAAAACATTTAGAGAGAACATTTAAAAAAGAGTTGAAGAAAAGAGTTGTTGATGTATTTAAATATTATTATTTCTATTTTTTTATGTGAAAAGAGGTTAATTGAGAATATCAAAGAACACGTACTTATACTGTTAACAATTCTCCTTACTGCATACATAGTCCAACCTCTAGCTTTATCAGTGATGAAAAGTTTAAAATTTAAATTGATGTTGGCATTCATTTATTGGATAATTGCAAATCCTGGATGCATAATAATGATTCATGATTTAGCAGGTTTGACTAAACCTTTATTCTTTCCAAACATTATTTCTGGTTTTCGTAACGGATATAATAGAATTTTACATCATGTTTTTTTATAAAAAACAATGAATGAAAAATTTTAATTTTACAGAAGCATCAGAAGCATTGGTATATTTTAAGGATATTGTAAAAACGTTTTCTCAACCAAACACAACTGGAGGGACACTCTGTGTTTTTTCAACAATGAGTTTTGACAGTAACTTTGATGGATTTAAGTTTGATTAAAAAATTAAAAATTAGTAATTTTAATATAATGTAGTTATTTAATTTTTTTCATATTACATTATATTTTTGAAACACATGCAGCTTTTTCTAAAAACTCTCAGTATTTTGATATTTTATTGATTTGTTCAAAGGTGCCTCTTACTTGTTCAAAGGTACCCCTACATGGGGCAGGTTTGAACAGAAATATTAACGTTTTTAAAATCCGCACAGTTTATTTAATTTACCTGGAAAATTTTTAATTTCTGGTTCTTGTGATGAAGAAATGCATTATTTTTATTATGCAATGTTTAAAATACAATAAATATAATTCAAGTAAGAAATGTATTGATTTTCTGAAAAAATGTTCAAACGTGCCTCCCCCCCATCTTTCCTACGATACTTCTGCATTGTAATAGAATTCTCCCTTACTAGTTATTTAGAATTAGCTTTAAAAATCTTTAAGCTGTTTTTTTTTCAATGCTATAGAATTATATTCACCAGTTTATTTTTTTTTAATATTCTTTTTTCATTTCATTTGAGATATTTTTGCACTATGATAGAATTATATTATGCGTTCATATTCTTTTTAATAGAGATTTGAATTTTATTTAGAATTTTTCTGCAATGCAACGGAATTTCCGTCTTTTTCATAAAGTTTAAATTTATTTTAAGGTATTTATGAAATATAATTGAATTGTGTTAAACCGTTTTATTATTGTTAATAAAGTGTGAATTTTATTCTGAATATTTCAGAATACAATAGAATTCTGTTATGTGACCTTATCTCTCTATTCAAAAAAAAAAAAAGTAACTAACATTCTGTCACCACCTCTGTAAATAATTTTTTTGCGACTGGAGGTCTTTTTTCGTTAATATTAAAAAAACTACTGCACACAAAACTATGAAAATAAGTAGTATTATAAAGAAATGATTGAAAAATATATATTTAATATTAAAGTTGGTCAAACTCGTTCCATTAAAAAAGTTTTATAGGAGAAAATTTATGCCTAGGAATTTAATCACTTTTTCGATGGATATACGTTAGAAGCTTCCGGTGTGCAAACTGCATATTATTGTTTTCAATTTGACTAATTTTGGAAGGTTTATTTACATTTCAGATTCAAATTTTCAGCATTTCGAGAGGTTTTCTTTACATCTTCTAGCAAAGATTATTATTTTAAATTATTTCCAATTATAAAAACAGAGCAATCAATATTAAATTTATTTGCATTTGTTTACACGTCACTATTCTAAACAGAAAAAAACGTTTTAATTAGAAATTGGTGTATTTGTTTTTTAATCTCAACTGTTCACTTAAATTACTAGACCTGAGACATTTTTGGTGGATTTCGTAAGACGACATACTACCCGACACATTCTCCACTATGTTGGAATTTCTGAAACATTTTTCATATCTACACCGATCATGGCCCCTAGATCCCAAAATCACACCCCAGTTAAAAACTATATGTATATATGTGGGATATTGATTAGCTTATGATTTAAGCAAAAGTAACATTCTTGATAAGATAAAAAAGGTTTAATAGACATAAAATATATACTTAGCATTCAAAAATAACAGTAGAACTGAATAGTATTCTGTATAAATAAGCTTCTCTGAGCTTTGGATTAAAAATACATCAAACTCGCCATCGCCGAAATCTATAGAACACCTCGTTCTTTCCACGCATCATCACACGAGTCTCATTTTGGATATCACCTTCATTAAATCATTGAGTTTATTATGTTTTATTGCTGAATACTTCATTCTTTAATCCCACATTCTCGGTCATCCTGACGTTTCTGACGTCCTCGGCAGCTGCTTATAAAATTTTAGACACAAATTCACACAAATTCAAGGTAAAACAGGTAAATATAAAACAACAACATCTAACGTTACAAGCAAACATAAAACAAAAACATCTAACGTTATGCAGATGCATTACCCCACAGCTTGACGTATTTTGCAATAGTAGATATCTTGTCCACCATGGTCTCCAATTCTCTTTGCATCATAATGATCATGTGATTTTTCTATAATGTTTTTATTAGGTCCATGGAATTTTCTCCTTTTCAGTCCTGTTCCATACTGCATTTCTTGGATTAACTCGGTATCATTTAATTCATATCTGTTAGGTACTTTTCTGATCATGTTAAATTGCTTTCTATAATTATCGTTACTCCAGAAATATAGATTTCTACGCGAACCATTAAAGTTTGCTTTGATGCTTGTTTTATTATTCCTTTCACACGGTTCAACCCTTTCTTTTTCAAAAATTTCAAATTTTCTTTCCTTTAAATATTTTCTCCGATTTTCACATTTGTGACATTTTCTATTAAAATTATTTCTCGAATAATATTTCTTTTCTTCATCTCTATCATTGTAATCACGCTTCTTGTAATTTCTGATAAATTTCTGTTTATTTTCATTAATTCATTCAATATTATTTTCTTCCTCCGTGTTTTTCCGCTTATAATATTTTTCAACTTTCCTCGTTTCATTTTTATTTTCATTGGCGCGTACACATAAATTGCGTTTTTCTTTTAGGTCATTCATTCGTCCTGTTTGTGATGTCTCGTTACTTTCATTCAATCTTTTCTTACTAATTAAATTTTCTTCTTTCTCATTTATTTCTTTTCTAATTTTCAAATTTCTCACGTGATTCAAATCAATTTCATTTTCTTCTATGACTCTCGCGAAATTAATCAAGTGATTACCTCCTGCATTTTTCTCATTTGCAACTATAATATTTGCATCACGTGAATTATCTAACGTAGACGTTTTCTTCTCATTACTATTTCTGGCAACATGATTCAATTTTATATCAGAATTCTTCTGAACTTCAGTGTAACCTACTTCAATATTGTTGCGTTCGCCAACGATCTTAATTCCGTTCTCCTCTATCGCCAAATTTAATTTGCTAATCACATCGTATCCCAATAAAATATCATATGAAAGAGATTCTAACACATACAAATTTGCTTTGATTAGAAAACCATCAATATTAAATTCATATGAAAAGTATCCTTTAGGATAAACAACTACTCTTTCTATGCCTGACAAAGAGATATTATTTGAAAATAATCTTGGCGAGCCTATCTTCGTATAATATTCATAACTCACCAAACTGATATCACTTCCAGTGTCGAAGAAGATCCGTGTATTTTTACCGTTAATATCAACCTTTTTCAAGCAATCAGGTTTGGCGCTATTTGTTTGTGTGATTACTGTAGAATTCACTTTTTTGTGGTTGGATAATCGCGGGTTTTGGCTCCGATTTTGGCTGTCATTTTTTATTTGTTTATTTTCCCCATTATTGCACTGCGATATTACGTGGCCAAGACGGTTACTTTTGAAATACATAATTTGTGCTCTGTTCTTTTCATTTAAATAAGAAGATTCATTTGCATGATCTGTATTATCTTTAAATCGTCCTTTTCTTAATGTATTATAACGTTGATATGGTAACCACGGTTTTGAATTGTTATTGTTTTCGTGTATTTTTGGCTTCCTTTCTTCAAAGTGGTGTGAATTTCTATTCATGGTTTTAATATTACGCCTTGCTGTTTCGTAATCATCTAGTTTACAAACTAATGTATCAACACTTTTAATTTTGGGAAGATCATCGATGAAATGTTCCTTCATTTCTATCGGTAATCTTCTTTTGATTTGATCTACCAGTATTAATTCTTTTAAATCTTCAAAATTCGACACATCAAGACCGGTAATCCATTCTTCTAAATAATTCCTTAACTCAAATGCTAGATCGCGCCAAGTGGCTGAGTTTTCTTTCTTATGCGACATTAATTTTTGCCTAAACTCTTCTGGCGTCAATTTGAATCTTTTGAGCAGCAAGTTTTTTACATAATCGTAGTTATTTGTTAATGTTTCTGGTTCTCTAGTTATAACATTAGCAATTTCTAGCGGCATTAAACTTAATAAGTGCATGACCCAATTCTCTTTTGTTATATTCATCCTAGAAATCTGTCTCTCGAATAGAGCTAAATAGATACTAATATCACCCTTCCCATCAAAGTGTGACATTAATTTAGACAAATCTGGTTGCTTACCTGAACCAGTTACAGCCGAACCGTCACTTGTACTTGTCATATTTCCTTGAAGTTCAATTTTTCGTAATTCGTACTCCATCTCCATCTTCTTTTCCTCTAATCTTCTTTCCGCTTCTAACCGTAACCGTTTTTCTTCTTTTTCTGCTTCTAGTCTTCTTTCTTCTTTTTCTGCTTCTAGTCTTTCTTTTTCTTTTTCTATTCTCTCCGCGGCAATGACTTCAAGTCGAACTTTTACAAAATTTTCTTCATAATCCTTCGATTCCGTCACCAACTTTATCAAATCAATGATTCTTGGAGTCTGAGGCACAACTATACCTAGATCATCACACAATGTTAACAAGTCCGCCTTTTTAGCTTTATTCAGAACTGACATTATAATTTTTGTTTACACTTCAACAAAACAATATAGTGCACTATCTTGCAGGCTTGATTACGGATAATTTCTAATCATTACACATATAACAAACGGTTCCTTTTTTTATATATAATACGTTTTAGTTTTAAAACAAAACATTCTTCTTAGGCTTTGATCTTCTTAATACAAAATAGCTTTCATCGTGAAATTCAAATTCAAATATAAATCAGCGAAATCATTCAAATCCTTCAATCCCGGCAACGAACCCTCAAAACTTGTGGGATATTGAGTGATTAGCTTATGATTTAAGCAAAAGTAACATTCTTGATAAGATAAAAAAGGTTTAATAGACATAAAATATATACTTAGCATTCAAAAATAACAGTAGAACTGAATAGTATTCTGTATAAATAAGCTTCTCTGAGCTTTGGATTAAAAATCCATCAAACTCGCCATCGCCGAAATCTATAGAACACCTCGTTCTTTCCACGCATCATCACACGAGTCTCATTTTGGATATCACCTTCATTAAATCATTGAGTTTATTATGTTTTATTGCTGAATACTTCATTCTTTAATCCCACATATATATATATATATAATAAAACTGAAATCACAAATATAAAAATTATATATGTATATATTTATGCATATATGTATATATATATATATATATGTATGTATATGTATAAAACCATTAATTGTAAAACAGTATATATCAATAAAACATTAAAAAATGAATTAAAAGGAATATATATATATATAGATAGATGGATAGATAGATAGATAGATAGATAGATAGATAGATAGATAGATAGATAGAAACCATTAAATTTAATACGAAATTACCATATTGAAACTTAGAAAAAATGAAATAAAATTAATTTAATCAAAATTTGTAAAATCAAAGTAGAATCTTCAGGCCCACAGATACTTTAAAACTACAAAAAAAATGTGCAGTTTCAACTTTGTATCAGCCATGAAAAAGCAATATAGTACAAATTTGGGGCTACCAATACATATAAAACCAAAATAAAATGGAGAAAAAACTTTAAAAATAAATCATAATAACATAATTAAAATGGATAGAAAAGAAAAAAATACCAGACATTATAGTTACCCCTAAAATAATGTAGATAAACAATAAATTTTATGATTATAGATTAATTAATATGTATATATAGAGAGAGAGATAGAGAGAGAAGGTTTCATTTTGTGTCGGCCGATTATTTTCTCGAGGGATATAGGCCGAGGAAAGTAATGCCCTTCGTGGGGGTCTTTCTAAGGGAACCTACTCCGTATTTACGCAAGGTTCGAAGATAACCACGAAAACTCCGAACGGTTAGGCCGACGGCCGCAATTGGGTTCCAACCCAGCACCTGCCGTCGACCAGTTGAGTGGTCAGAACCTCTAGGCTACTGGTGGGACCAGAGAGAGAAAGAGAGTCAAATTCGTTAATGAGCAAAATCGAACCAAAAGAGTGGAACAGGGAGGGGTTTTGTGAAAACTGAAAAAAAAAATCTATAACTTCTTAGTTGTAATACATATCAAATCAGCTTAAAGTATGATTTCTTGTAGAAAATAGGCCGAAAATTTACGTATGACAGATTTTTCATATAATTCAAAAGTGTCTCAATGGGTGAAAAAAATAGGGTTTTGGGGAGAAAAAAATATCATAACTTCGTCAATTCTCAAGATATCAAATCCAATTAAATTTGTTGCAAATCTTCTTAACATTATCTACAACTTGTACATTGACAAGCTTTTGATACGACCAACTCTTAGTGCAAAATAACAATAACAATAAATAAATAAATAAATAAAATAAAAATAAAAACGAAAACAAAAAAAAAATGGGAGGGGAGGAGGTATTGAAGTAAAAAACATTTCTAACTTCGGCAATTCACAAAAAAATCAAATGATTCATTTTCTGTCCTTAAAATTAGTGCTTATTTTCGAAATTTACCTATACCTGTAGGATGGGCCGACAGGGAATTAACGCGTTGAATTACACATAAATGCAGAGAAATCGTCATTATAATACTTTCCATACACTGCCCGTTTTGTACGTAATAAAACTTTCACATAAATTATCCTACTATAACATTGCACTCCGTATCAGAAATCCTTTCGAATATGAGAACTGCTTGCCATTGTGCTTCTAATGGACAAAATATCGAATTTCAATTTAGAAGAGATTAACTGTTCTGCTGCTGATAACAATAATAAAATATTGAAGCCTATTATTCTCATTCATATTACAAAGTTCAAGTATGGTATACTTATCATTATATAAATATTTAAGAGTAAAAATCAACATCCTTATTTAGTTCCATCGAAAAGCTATAGACCAGAAATAGCAGTCATTAGTAAAACAACGTGTAATATATAGTTTGTAATTTAAAATAATTGTAGTTAAATCAAATTCAAAATTTTAGTTAGAACATTTCTGAAATATAGTAAAATTATATGAGCCTTATTCTTTATTACAAAATTTTGAATTTTATGTAGGTTGATCCAAAAAAAGTTTACAAGCAGAAGCATTTGAAACGTAATAATTGTGGAGAAAATATTTCCATCCAGGGTGGTTTACAGATGCCGCTAGTTGTCCTACAACGGTTCTACGAGTAAGTACCGTCCTTACGCAGACACTTAAGAGCGACAGTAATAGCACGACGTCTAGAAAAGTGGTCTCGCATGAAGGTGCGAGCCGTAATTCGATTCTTATGGGCCAAGAATGTGGCCGCATCCGAAATTCACAGACAAATCGTTAAGCAAAGGCGTCATTCTTCTGCATGACAATGCCAGGCCCCATACAGCTAGCCAGACTCAGGAATTGCTGCAAAGGTTCAAGTGGGAGGTCTGGTATCACCCCCTCCCCCCACCATACAACTCCGATTTGGCTCCAAGTGACTATTTCCTTTTTTCCGGCATTGAAGCAAAACTTATCAGGAACATGGTTCACCTCAGACGATGCAGTGAAAGCAGCTTCCGAGAAATGGCTCAATGAGCAGGGTCCTATTACTACTAAGACGGGATAAATAAGTTGGTCGAACGTTCTGACAAATCCCTTAACAGGTTTGACGACTATGTGGAAAAGTAAAGGCCAGATGTGTCTCTTGATTGCCATTTTTATCGTGTTTCTTTTGGTAATAAATATTTTTTCCTTTGCCTTGTAAACTTTTTTTTTTTGGATCACCCCTCGTATTTGGAATATTTCCGCACTACAATAGAACTGTGCAATTCCTTATTCATTCTAATAAAGTTTTGGATTTTATTAATAACATTTTTGAAATACCAAAAAAAAAATATTATGCAGCCTTCTTCTATGTAACAAAGATTTGGATTTTATTTAGAATAAAGTTGGATTTTATTTAAAATAAAGTTTCGATTTTATTTAAATTAAAGTTTGGATTTTATTTAAAATAAAGTTTGGATTTTATTTATAATATTTTTGCAATACTGAAAAATATTATATTGTGCAATCTTATTCTTTTTGATAAAGAATTAGATTTTTTTAGAATATTTTTTTAAT
The DNA here is from genome assembly GCA_964019185.1 of Maratus speculifer. Taxonomy (NCBI): domain Eukaryota; kingdom Metazoa; phylum Arthropoda; class Arachnida; order Araneae; family Salticidae; genus Maratus; species Maratus speculifer. The sequence continues at coordinate 204,842,672 of OZ025302.1, read as the reverse complement.
ATGATAGGATCATATCATGATTATATCATGTTATAAACCTTATTTGTTTTTACAAAGTTTTGCACCTTATTCAGAATATTTTTAAATACAATAGAATTATGTTTTGATATATTATGCTTTTATAGTTTTGAATTTTTCAGCTGTTTTATCAATACAATAAAATTGTGTTCACCACCTTATTCTTTTTAATAAAATTTTTAATTTTATTTTCAATATTTCTGCAGTACGACAGAATTATGTTATGCAATCATAATCTGTTTCATAAAGTTTTGAATTTCATTTCAAACATTTATGCAATACAATAGAATTATTGTATGCAGATTTACTCTTTTACATAATGATTTGAAATCCTTAAGCTGTTTTTGAAAAGTAATAGAATTATGTACATCACCTTAGTCCTTGTAATATTTTTTTTTAATTTTATCTAGAATATTTTTGTAATATGATAGAATTATGTTAACCCCTTAACTGGCACTTTCTTTTCCGTTCAATAAACTGAAAATAACGGATCCTCACCACAATTTTTTAAATTAAATATTCGTAACATTTAGTCTAAACATTTCTGCCTTTAAATAGTATGAAATTATTTTAAAAAAATTGTGGTGCCAAAGATCTTTAAATGATGAATTAAGCATATTCTTCTTGCCCGAACGGCGTACGGGCCCATCAGTTATGGGGTTTACCCCTTAACGCGCAGTGTTGCCGGGTCGGCAACACCTAAAGTTCCCCCTGTTTAGAGACACAAAAACTCCGTGAAAATTTCAAAAACTACTCTAATGGCTACTTTAAATCTTTCGTATGAGTTCTAGATGGCAGCACCACAGAGACCAAACTCTACTGTTTTTAAATAATAGGTAAAATGTTTTACAGTAATACGCGCTTCACAGCAATGCTCTTCTCACTGCGCTTATCAATGCTTTACTTATGGGAGGTTACCACTTCGGCAACAGCTGTATAATTAAAATGGTTAGTGCAATCTTTACAAAATAATACCTGTGTACTCCTCTAGGCCTAAATAGATTGCCAAATTTTTTTCTTCTTTAAATTCCAACTTTAAAGAGTAGTGCGCCGGAAAGGGTTTAAGGGAGACCCGTAAGAAAAATCCCAAAATTTTTATTATTGATTTTAAAGTAATGAATTTTGGTGTACTACTTAAGAATCTTTTTGTAAGGAATAATTAGCAAAAAAATTGACTTTTTGTTAAAAAGTATATTTTTTATGGGGATTTTTATGTTTTTTTGTCGAAAAATATACTTTTTAAAATTACTACTCCTCATTCAATTTTAAATATTTTGGTATTACTAAAATTTCTTAAATAGTGTTACAGTATATAGAAAAGAACTAAGGAGAGATATTTTTAATTTTCTATTTTAATCGACTAAAAAAAAAAAAAAGTACGCATGGTAAATTTTCTTGAATTCGTTATAAGTTTCATGTTTACCAATTTATGTAAAATGTTCAGAAATAGTTAAAAAATATATCTCTCCTTACTTTTGTTGCAATTTTTTTAAGATTCTAAAAACATAAACACTTTGTTTCTAAATCATTTTACCACAGAGCCTTAGTACTTTGAACTTAGGCAAAATATGAAAAAAGTCATTTTCAGGAAAACACGTTTTAAATGGCCGCTAGTCCTTTAAACTCTATAGTGAGTACAATTAAAAAAGTTCATTTGCTACCTGTTCCAAGTGTCCCCGAGTTCTGAAATTTTGCATGGATATTCGCAAATATGTATTTTATCGTTTTCTGAGAAAAAAAATTTGTTTGAACTTTTGATGATTTTTGGCCGAAAATGGAGTACGGGTCTCCCATAAGCGTTCATATTCTTTTAACCATTCGGACTCCGGAGCCTCTTATACAAATTTTATTCGATTAGCACCACTTTTTCAAAGAACTTTCCTTGAAGTGGACAATTTCAAAAATTCTCTGGTTAAATAAGGAAAAAATTATTTACCTTTATTACTGGTGCCAAAAACAAATTTTTGAAGGAAAAATGATGTCTCCGCAGCGGAAACAACGGAGAGCCGAGGGTTAAAGAAAGTTTTAAATCTTATTCACATTATTCTGAAATATAATAGAATTATGCATTGCGACCTGATTCTTTCACACAAAGTTTTGATTTTTTAAGCTATTTTTGCAATACAATAGAATTATGTATACTACCTTATTTTTTTTTCAATAAATCTTGTATAAAATCTAAGTTTTTCAATAAGTCTTGGATAAAATTTTGCGCCATATTTTTTATATAAACTTTTGAATTTCATTTAGAATATTTTTGCAATACCTTTATAAAAGATCAGATTTATGTAAATTTACGTCTTTTTTCAAAAAGTTTTGAATTTTTTAAGATATTTTGGAAATATAATTTATTATTGAACTGTTTTATTATTTTTAATAACGTTTTGAATTTCACTTCAAATATTTTTGCAATACAATAAAATAATTCTATGCGAACTTCTTCTTAAAGGAAAAAAGGAAGATAAATAGAAGCATTTTCTTCAATGAAAAAAAAATCTTGTGTGGCATGATTGGTGGCAAATTTAATGATCATACTACCCATTAATGCGAACATTTTTCGTATAAGTAAACAAAATAGTAATACGCTTTCTCTGTCAAAAATAGAAAGTGTCACTCTTCAAGCAAAAAACAAGATTTTTTTAAAATAGTTTTATCAGTGATTAAAATATTGTCGCAATATTTTCAACATATTGACTTTGCTTTGTGCGAAATTTGATGACATCATTATTAGTGATGGGAATAGTAGAATTTTTGTTCATAAAACCAGGGCAATGGAGTCGGTGAAAAAAATGGCCGACTCCGACTCCGACTCTGACTCTTGAAATTTTAACGACTTCAACTCCGACTCCATTTCCGACTTCTGGCTAATATACTAGTGTTGCTGTTGGTTAAAATTATAAAGGAACGTAAGAAAAATAAGGCGAACTTTTAACTATTTCAATTTAATCGGGATCTTAGAGCTTTGAAAGAAAAAAAAGAAAAAAAAATTTCCGTTTTAGCAATTTTTCAATTTTACGTCCGTCTCACAAACCCAAATAATCCAACTATCGAAATCAAAAGAGGAAAACAAAAGAAATTTTACTATTTCGGATCCGTGGACATGAAAAGGGGAATTTTTTTGCAATTTTGGATGTTAATCCGTGACTTCCAGAGCAGAATTATTCCCATGGAAAGGGGGGGGGATTACTAGTTCAGAAATAATTCGAGATCTACTAGAATTTTAATTAAAAACGGTTTTCATCTACTGTCTTACACCAGGCGGTATATTGCGAATTTTTAACTTGGGTAACCTGATATAATCCGAAAATAACAATAATAATTCCTTTTAGGGATTTAAAATTATATACAATTGGTTTAATTTCACTTAAAAGTATCAATAAAAAATCAGGAGTCAAAGTTGGAGTCGGCTTGTATTTTAGCGACTCCGACTTCTTTTGCTCAGTGATGTACACGTTAAAAAAACAGAGAGTTTACGCTCTAAGCAGAGGGTATACGATCAAGGGCAGGGGGTATATCCGACAGTATATATGCAATAGCTTTCTTGAAAAACAGAGGGTATACGGTGTTTCTTAAGAAAATCCAGAGGGTATACGGCGTACACCCATGTATACCTTCTACTACATCCCTGTTTACTCAAAAATAGGTTCGATTCTGACTCCACAACCTTACATAAAACACACAGATACATGCTTCATAATTTGTCATGAATCTCACTAGTGCACACAGTGTCACCAAACAAATTATACGCTCTAAACAAATAATACTAAAATAATTTTTAAAAATCCTGATATATAAGGGTAATTTTGTGCAAAAATTTGAACTTCCTATTGTTGTACTTTCTATTTTGAGTAGAAATCGTAAATGTTTTTTCGTGCCTTGATCATTCAATTTTTAAAAACGAATATGTTTCTTTCAAGACCGACATAACAACAGAGTAATAAAGGCCTACTAGATACTTTTTCCCTTTGTTGATTTTACACCTTGTTAGCAATGTGGAAAAAAAGTTCATGTAATTTAATTTAGATTTCTTGTGCGTAAGTCATTGTTTAACCCTTTCCGGCGAAATTATCGACTGACACCGGAATTTACAAACGACTTTTTAAGAAATCAAGAACTGCTTAATTTAAGCTTTTATTGTAAAGGCAAGATTTTATTAAAATATTATTGGTGTCAATTGCAAGTTTGAAATTAAAATTAGATGCGTCCATACCGGACACGCTGCGCTGGAAAAAGTTATGAGGTCTCGGGACTCTATAAGCTTTAAAATCTTCGAAATTTTATTTTTCTTTCTTTTCAGATGTTGAGCTGCTACTTTTTCTGATTATTTTAATGTAATTGTTTCCTTAAAATTTCCCAATAGAACAGCATAGCTGCCAACTTGTACCAATTTTTCCACCCACTAAAATTAAAAAGATAGTTTTGTCTTGTTTCATCGTTGGAAATCTTTGGATTTCGGCGATTGTTTTAAATAAAGTTTTCTATTAAATTTTTTCTGATAGGAAAAATGCATACAAATTGGCAGGTATCGAACGGAAGTTATAGCTTTTAAAAATACGAGGCGGAACCCATCGAAATTCGGCCCCACCAGTGGCCGAGAGGTTGGGACCTCTCAACTGGTAGACGGCAGGTGCTGGGTTCGAACCCAATCGCGGCTGTCGGCTTAACCGTTCGGAGTTTTCCGTGGTTTTCTTAGGACCTTGCGTAAATACGGGTTAGGTTCCCTTAGAAAGGCCCCCACGGAGGGCACTCCCCCTGGTCCTATATCCCTAGCGTAGATAATCGGACGACAAAAATCAACCAACCAACCCATCGAAATTCGACGAAAGAAAATCTTAAAAAAAACTGTTTCCTTTATTTATAATAAATCTACAAAATCAGTTGCAGTAAGAAATACATCTTATATTGGTCAGTTTAACTCTCAAGCAAATATTATTTTAAGATAAAATTAACAAAATTAATAAAAACCGACGTTTACCGGAAAGAAAGAGCATTTTAATGATGCTACACTCTTCCGAACATAATAAAATTCACATATATCGATGAAATATATACTGGAATTCTACATTCTTTACAATCTAAGGGGCAAAGACTATTTTTTATTATTTCACAGGACCACACAAAAGTATACATCACATAATGGTATAGGGAGAAACATTGTTTGAGGTGCGTTTTAATTATATTAAACTATTTCACATTTTATGAAATTGATATATAGGTTGCTGAGGATTATTACAAGTTATTTCCTGTATAACAGAAATCAGGCAATATTTATAGAGACGCGCATAAGATTTCGGCTACTGTACTGTATCTGATGTACTATGTACTATTACACCAATATCTGAATATTTTAAAAACTTCGTTATAGTACGAACGCAACACATTTGCTACGCTTGGCGTGCAAATCCCGACTTGTTTGTGCAGACACCACCAGCTAAAGGATTAAATCAAAGCGATTATAGTAACACATCAGAAGTTTTATGATTACAGATAAAGGTTTTGTACCGAAATGGCATGTAATGGATTTTTTCCAATATGAATTAATTTATTTTCTGAGGAAAAATTTAAGAAGTATTTTTATCGATTTAATCGTAATGGTATCTTAAAATCTAACATAATCACCCAATTTCAATCTAATAAATGTAAAGAATTTCAATACGCTTCCCTGAAAGATTTAAACAAAAAAAGTTAAGAAATACTGACACAACAAAGCCTTATGCCAGGTATTTCATAATCTCAGAAACTGACTTTATAGCTTAATGGCCTGAAGCGAATTTAATCTTTAATAGATAATTTAAGAACAATTGGAGAAAATTTTATTTTAAGAAAGTTTATGTCAATTTGTATAGAAAACGATTTTTTCGAATCTAATAAAGTATCCAATTATGTCCTTAACAGTTTTTTTTTAACTTTATGACAAATTATAAGAATAAGATATTAATAAATCGAATAATCATTATTCAATTCCGATCTTTAACCCCTTGAGGGGCGATGGGGTTGTTTTATCCCTCTAATTTAAACGAGATTCTTACCTTTAACTTTTAACGAAATTTTCTATTTTTAACTTTGATGTCAAAATGTTGTAATATTGCCTTTTCTTATTTAAAAACAAAATACAGTCGAGTCTCTCTACAACGAAACTTCATACATCGAATTTCTCTATATAACGAATTTTTAGTAGGAACGGTCCCCTTTTCGCATGATTACATTAAAAACAGTCTCTATATAGCGAAATATCTATCTCAATATAACGATTTTTTTTTCATAAATTGGTCTTAAAAAAACAGTTTTAAAAAGCTTCGAAATCATATGGAATCAATTTTCCATCACTTATTTTTGATTTATCGTCAGTGCGGAGTTTTTATTTATTTATTTATATATATTACTTCTCTCCTTGTTCTTTAAATCCAATGAATTCATCCCACCTCTCACACACCTTTCTCAAAACAGTGTTAATTGGATTGATACACATGTAAGAGAGGAATCAATGAGGCACATAAGAGAGGCCTTCAAATGGAGGAAAATGTTAACCTTTTCATTCCTTGGTAAAATTTGAGTATTTTTTTGAGAGCGTAAATATTTTAAAATAAAACAAACAAAAAAAATACACATTTCTTCGTCTGAAATTAATGCAAGTCTTCCTTATTTGATTTTCATTAAGATTTCAAATAAATGTCTGCTCTCTTTTTTGAAACAGCTTAAATAATTAAGAAATTAAATGTTTGGTTAATGTTTACTTTTAAACACTTCAAATTCTTAATTTAAAAGATTAAAAATAATATTTATTCAAATTTCACACATTCAATACGATTTTTAACATCGTTCTCTAAACATCGAATTTCTCTATATAACGAATTTTTTACTGGAACGATGGATTTCGTTATATAGAGACTCGACTGTACTTCGATTTTTCCAGTGAGAATTCAATATTACAGAGACATTACTGCTTGCCGCTCAAGGAGTTAATCTGCCCACTGCAGCGACCTGATATATCCGTTCAATAGTCTGCAGGTTTCACTGCAATTAAAGCATTATTTAAATTAATATAATTCTAAAAATATAATCCAGTTTTATGAAATCAAGTTATCATTGATCCTCTTAAGGCTTATAAACATATACGTAACAAAAAAATGTATACCATATTAGAAAATCCCCTATCTGAAGCATTTAAATTAAATTACAGAGAAAACAACATTACAGTTTTGCTTCAGAATTAAAAGCACTAGTAGTAGTGTACTGCTTATAACACATAAAAATGGCTGATTAGTAATCGAAACTAGTCGGATATTGCAATCCCAAAAATTTCTTCTACCTCAAGCATGTTAATATTTCAAAATTCGCTGTCAGAGCACCAAAATTACATGGCGTTCTATGGAGATTATAATTATATGAAATCCCATGCATTAGTTCTTGAGAAAGGACTATCAGTAAAATCCCGTAAATCATGCAAAAGCATCATAGCAACACCACCTGTTGGGTGGTTTACACCAAAATGTAAACAACACCAAGTTATATTAAGGAGTAACTAAATCTGAAATTTTGATGAAAATCCGTGCATTACTTCTTGAGATAGAGTTATTGCGGAAATCACAAAAAAATGCAGAATAGCAGTGCCACCTGTTGGGCGATTTGTATTTTTTATATATGTTCCATTGCTCTCATTTATTTCTAATACGGAATGCCATTTTGAAAAACGAAGAAAATTTTATATGGAAAAGGGAAAGTTTTCGGAACTAACGTAGACTTTATGGCAACTTTGCTGAAAGTAAATTTTCGGTACTACTCTGTTATCCCGTCGACCAATTTCGCCAAATTATACATATTGACATAATTTTTATTTTAAATAACGAAAAAAAATAATTACCAGAATATTAATAAAAATATTAATAAAAAGTCGAAATAAAAATCACTTAATGACATTTTAAACACGTGAATCGTATTTAATGTCATTGAATGTCACATTCACGATCATCCATTATTGGCATTTAATCTTATAGTTTGGAGATAATCTTTTGGTCGACGGGATAACCTAGTAGTACCAAATTTTCCGTTTCCTCACATTTTACTTTCATTTATTTCAATTTCAATTTAATTTACTCTTATTTTTTACTTATTTATTTTATTTTTTACTGCGTGTTTTTTTATGTTTAACCTTTACGTTAAAATAAACTTTTTGCCTTACTTATTTTTTTAATTTCAACACAGTAACAAAAAAAAATCACATTTTTTCCTTTTCAAAGTTCATCCTCTCTTTAAAATTAAGTAACTAACAAATTCTCGAAACTTTCATTATTTAAAAATACATGCTCTGGATTTAATAAATAAAAACTACTTGTACGTATTTTTATAAAATGTGAGCATTATCATTTTATGTTTCGAACTGAAATATAAATGCGACCTTTTAATTTACTTGACAAGAACAAAATAATTTATTTCTTGAAAATAAAAAGCATAACGGACATTAATACTAATAATTATTTCTTATTTAAGGATTATTTATTGTTTAAGTCAAACGTAATAAATGAAACAGAAGTTAAAGCGGCGTTGTAGATTTTATAATGACGGAAGTAGTTTTTATCACTTAATGGCTTTCAAACTTCTTTTTCTTTTTTCTTTTTTATGTCCCCAAAGAATAATTATGTTCTCTAAAGAGAAATTAAATTTAAGACAAATATAAATCATTGTTGTTGATGTTTCTTTTGAAGTCTAATCAAGTTTTCCACTCTGAGTAATAACCCTTAACTACTGTAACAAAAGTTGTCGCATAACTACTGTAAGCGGTCTGTCAGACAACTTAATCTAAATATGAATTAAACGTTAAATTAACTTTCAGAATACTATTTTTGTATTACAATTTATATACAGGACTATTATACTTTAATTCGTGTTTTCAATAAAATTCAGCTATTCAAAGTCTCTAGAGATAGAAATAAGGGCTCTAAACGAAACTAAATTTGACCAGTATCTATACATAAACTAAAAATTACGAGTTAAACTCAAAAACTTGAAATACTCAGCGGTCTGTGAGACCGCTTACAGTAGTTAAGGGTTAAAGTAAAGAAAACTCAAATAGTTCTCTGACAGATTTACATTTGTTAACCCTTTAACCGCTTCCCTGATTTTCCTATGTGTCATATGGGCAACATGTTTTGCCAATTATGATTTGCCTATACGCGATATGGGCATCCATATTTCAATCATTCTTTAGCCCCACCAGTGGCTGATAGGTTCTGCGCTCGAAACTGGCAGGCCCCACCAGTGGCCGCGAGGTTCTGACCTCTCAACTGGTAGACGGCAGTTGCTGGGTTCGAACCCAGTCGCGGCCGTCGGCCTAACCGTTCGAATTTTTCGTGGTTTTCTTCGAACCTTGCGTAAATACGGGTTAGATTCCCTTAGAAAGACCCTCACGACGGGTACACCTCTCCCTGAGCCTATATACCTCGAGTAGATAATCGGCCGACACAAAATAAACCAAATCGAAACTGATAGATGCGGTACGTGTTGGGTTCGAACCCAATCGCGCCCATGTGCCTAATCGTTCGGAGTTTTTCATGGTTTTCTTCGAACCTTGGATTTTCTTGCTTAAATATAGATTAGGTTCCTTTCTAAAAATTCCCATGGAGGGCACACCCCCTGGGGGTCTATATCCTTCATGTCATCATGGACACAACCGGCCGACCAATCATGATTTGTTATTTTCACTATTAAATTTTTCATTATTAAATCCGAGCATTTTTCTGATTCTGTTAGATAAAAATTTCTGTTCTGAAAAATCGGTGGTAAAACTTTAAAAATTCTTTAAAAGACATGGAAAAAATAGTCATTATGTGGAAGTTCGTTCAAAAACATTGATGAGTTAAGTGGTTAAGACAAGACACGGCTGGTACGCCACGCCCACTCACATTATTTTTAATCTAACATTTTATACTCATTTATTATGTGTATTTAAATTTTATCTAAATGTTTCCACGTACTTTAATTCATGTTTTTGATAAAACCGTGCAAGAAAAGTGAAAGTTTTTTAGCTCTTCGAAGAATTGTACTTTTCAGATAAAAGCCGCATAAACGCCTAAAGTACTCTAGCGATTTCAATTTTTAAAAAAATGGTGGTAAAGTTCTAATACAAGATCATCTCGCAAAAAATAATTTTGTGTTTTATTCCATGGATAAGTTTGACATAGATGTGTCTTACTACACAAACAATTTCATAAGTGTAATTGTACAGAAAATCACTTTATTGCACTGTATGTGCATCTGTCGCCAAGAGAAGAGAGGTGGATTGTGTGGGAAGATAATATGACTTAGTGGCGCAGCCAAGGGTGTGATTTTGGGATTAACGCCCCTCCCAGAGCCAAGAAAGATCACTATAATTGCCGCTTATATGAATCAAACCGAACTTAATATTTAAGCATTTTGGCGTATTTTGAGATCCTCCGCTTTATTGAATCAGATTTTAACCCATAAAGTGATTCAATTAAATGGCGTAAATTCTACTTTAAATTGTGAAAGTGATTATTACATGGATTAGTTAAGTAAAAATTGATTATTTGAACTAAATCTTTTTTCTGAGACGCATTATGCTAAAAGAATGATGATTTCCTGCCACACAGATGCTCTGTGAGTTTAAGTATTATACGGTGAATTTTCTAATTAGTACTGATTCCATTAACCGGCGATTGAAATAACCGGCAAACACCTTTATCAGAAACTCAACCCCCCCCCCCCTCCCCCTCCCTTGAACCGAATTCCGGCTGCGCCACTGATATGACTCAACTCTCCAAACCTCATCCCACGTCTTTTTTAAGGGTTTTACGCTTTTATGCAGTTTTTTTTTTTTTCTCCCGCATGATATGCTATGTGCCGTAATTTCACGTTACAGTAAAATCATGGAAATTTTCTTTCCCTCTCCTGCGAAACTTACTTTTGTCGATATATGTCACTTTTTTGCGACTGAGCGATATGTATCAGACAGTTTTATAAAAATTTTAATTAGATTCAGAAAAAAAAATCAGAAAATTCGCCCATTCTCTATAATAAAAAGTTTTTGTCTCAGAAAAAAACTGTCTTCTATAAAATCTTGACTGTAATTTAGTGCATACGGACTCCAAATTTCATCAAAATAGTCGGATATTTCCAAGAAAACGGTTCTTGAAGCTCTCATATATTCTATAGGGATATACCCAGTTTTTTCTTCCCTTAACGCGTGATATTTCATTCTGTTCAGAAAAAATATATAAAAGTCTATTTTATTAATTATCCATTATAAAAATAGTCAGAACACATAAAAACACAATTACAATGTATTTAAAACATTTTAATGCGATATTAAATCTCCATTATTAAATGAAGATACAATGTTACCTATATAGGTTGAATCTAAACTCTTGAGCAAAACTTTAAGGAGTACACATTAGGATTTTAATAGTACACATAAAGACAAACAATATTAAACAGCTAACTGTGGGTCTTAAACATCTTCCGAAGGAGGTAGGTGCCATTAAAATTTAGGGGCCAAAATTTCAAATGATTATAATAATTAAAAAAAAAAAAAAAAAAAAAAAACGAAAAAATTGGTTCATTCGTTTGCGGTTTTCGCTAAAACTGTTTTTTATGTCAGCATTTTCTTGAAAATGAATTTTAAAGATGAAGTTTTAAAAATGCTGATGAACGGCGCTTTAGACTTTGGAGAAACGAACTACTATGATTTTTTACCGTTATTTTTTGCACCTCATTAAACATTTTCAAAAGCTTAAACATAAATTTTGAGCTCAAAATTTGAATCGCTGGGAGTGGTTAAGTAACGCAAACTGAACAGTGTTCACGAATTGAAATTTTAAACACAACCCCTCCTGAACACACTTCAGTTTGCGCTACTTAATTACTCCCAGCGATTCAAATTAATGGAACAATGGAACAATGTGATCAGCTTGATGGACTACCTAGTTGCTTGGCAACTTTACATCCAGTTTAGAGGTAAGTTGTGTTGCAGAGGCGTTAGGGAGCCGTAAAAAGAAAAATTGTTTAAATGCGGCTGGTGGCCACAAAAATAAAAAATAACTATTAAAAATTAAATTAAGAAAAAGAGAGTAATAAAAAAAAGAACATGTAAATACATGTAGTTTAACAGATTAATAAGAAAAAAAAAAGAAAAAAAGAAAAAATTCCATTAGATCCAAAAGGCCATGGCCAGGCGAAAAAGCTACCAGGGAAAACCCCAACCATAAAACAAAAGCTCTTTTCAGAGACCATACATTTTTTTTTTTTTTTTTTTTTTTTTTATTTAAAAAATTACAGAACAAGACAAAACAGACAAAGAATTTAAGTTTAGTTAGGAAGAGAGGAAAACTCAACTTTCATCATTTAATAAAAGCGTATATTTAGGGCGTTTTCTGTTAATAGGGTCCGAAACCTCGTAGTCTGGTAATTCTGCAACAATTTGGTTGGGAAGGTTATAAACAGATTTATAAAAATTTTTGGAAAGCTGATTAATGCGCTTTTTTAGGGAAACGGTATTTAAGTCTCTGCGAATCGTGGAGTTACGTAGGTATCTGTTACCATTACGGATAGTTCTTAAATTTTTATTATGGGTGCCATATAACGCATTCATACTAGTCTTACACGCGAAACCCCAGATAGGACAGGCATAAGTTAGAATAGATCTTATACATGCGTTGTAAAGGATTAGTTTATTATGTATGGAGAGGGTATTACTTTTAAGAAGTGGAGAAAGAGATTTGGCGATTCCGGCGGCTTTGCCACGAATATTAGTAAGATGTTTTTTCCAAGTGAGCCTACGGTCCAGAGTAACTCCCAAGTATTTGGTGTCGTTAGTCCAAGGGATGGTGGTGTTATTGATAGTGATGCGGTTAGGATAGGTTAGTTTTCTAGAGAAGTAGATAGCAGCAGTTTTTTGCTCATTAAGTTTAACACGCCATAGGTTACACCAGCTAAGAAAATCATCAATGTGATTTTGTAAAATTTTGTATAATGTGTATGGGTGATGAGCAGAGGCATACATTGCCGTGTCGTCCGCGTACAGGGCAAGATAAGTCCTCAGTGTTCTGGGGATATCATTAAAGAAGAGGTTAAAAAGTGTGGGGCCAAGTACCGAGCCTTGAAGTATACCAGAAAGTATACGGTAAAGAGTGGAGAGAACTTTGTTAATGCGGACACAAAAAGTGCGGTCGCTAAGGTATGAATGTAGTAAGTGTATTAGTCTGGCATTAATACCAAGCTTAATTAATTTGTATATAAGGCCTTCATGCCAGACTTTGTCAAAAGCCTTAGCGACGTCGAGAAACACAGCAGCAGCTGGAGTTTTAGTGTTGAGGTTTTCACTGAGGAATTCCACAACACGTAAGAGTTGGTGAACTGTGGAATGTTTAGCTCTGAAGCCAAATTGCTCAGGAATAAGAATGTTCTTCTCATCTAGTATGTCATTTAGCTGAGACCTAATGACGCGTTCAACAACTTTACTAATAGCAGGAAGCAGAGAAATGGGACGATAATTAGTAGGGTCCTGTTGGTTAGTTTGAGGTTTGGGTATAGGAGAGATAATCGAAGTTTTCCAAGGTTTAGGAAAATAATGAAAATGGAGAATAGCATTGGTAAGGTTAGTAAGGTAGTTAATGCAATTAAAAGGAAGATTTTTAAGTGCAAAGTTAGAAATATTGTCAATTCCAGGAGCTTTTCTGTTTTTTAAGTTTTTGATAATATTAAAAATGGTAATAGGTTGAATTTCAGGAAGTGGGTCCAGGGGAGGAGTGGCAAGAAAATTTTGAACCGTGTCATGGACGACAAAGTAGTGGTTGGGACTAGCCAAATAAGGATTCGGGGAAAACTGCTCGGCATACGATTTAGCAAGAAGTTCAGCTTTGTCTTTATCAGTGTATGCCGTAGAATTAAAAGCAGTTAAGGGTGGGATAGTGGTGTAGTTATTATTAAGTTTTTTCTTAATTTTCCATAAGGAGTTGTCCTCAGGTGAAAGGGAGTTAAGGAAGTTATTCCAACTTTTTTGTTTCTCTTTGGCAATAAGATTTTTAATTTTATTGTTAAGACGATTAATAGTAGGCTTGAGAGCAGGATCTCTAGAGTTTTGAAACAGCCGTCGGATGTTATTACGCTGCTTGATGATATTATGTATGTAGTTAGGAAGAGTAAAAGGTTTATTATGATTCACATACTGGTAAGTAGCAAGATTTTGAGCATTAATAATTAGGTTTTGAAAGTGAGTAACAGCATTATCTATGTCATCATTGTTAGTAATATTAGGAAATGTAAGATCAGAGTTAAGTAAAATAGTTTTAAATTTACTCCAATCCACAGCCACATAGGGGGGGGGAGAGGGAGGGTCAACAAGGTCAATTTTGAAACTAACTGGAAGGTGGTCAGAACTGAGTTCGTTGATAACAGTAGTAGTAATAGGGAAATTAATATTTTTTGAGATGCCAAAATCAATAATAGAGGGACGGGAGTTACCATGCCCCAAGTGTGTAGGTGTAGAAGGTGCATGTAGGCTAAGATCTAGGTGTGTGATCATGTTGTGTAGTGAACTGCCTCGGCGGGTGGTTGAATGACAGTTCCATCGTCGGTTGTGTGCATTATAGTCACCGGCGATAAAACAGTGCGTATTTTGTGAGAAAAGTTGTGTGAGGTCATTGACTGGGAAAAAACGTCCGTGTTTAACATATACTGAAACAAAATTAATATTAACTAGTGGTAATTGCACTACAATTCCCGTATAGTCAAGACCTATGTAATTTGTGTGTTGTACAGGGTAATGTGGAATGTGATGTTTTATGTAAATGGCAGTTCCACCCTGGTTGGAGCCAGGGCGGGGGGTATGGTAAAGTTTATAACCAGAAATTTTGATACTAATATTAGGTTTATGAACTTCCTGCAAGAGAATTATATCAATGTCCGGGCGATTACTGATAAAGTCGCGTAATTCATTTATTTTATTATTAATAGTAGAACAATTCCAGGTTAACACAATAAGGGAGTTAAGATGGGACCTAGACATGGTTAGGGAGAGATATCTCATTAGCAAGAATGTCGAACTCTTTAATTATAACAAACATTTTTTCCATAGGATTTTTGAATTTTTTGGTTTGACTAGCAATATTTTTAATACACTTTAAAAATTTAGTAATTTGAAGAATTTCTTTAATATCTTGGAAAGTATTAAAGATTTCCTGTATATCATTAGAATAGGCCGGTGGAATAGTGGCTTGAGCGGTCGGAGTAGTATTATCATTTTCAGAGGTAGTACTATTAGTATTTTCAGTATTTTGAGAAGTGGAGGCGCCCTCTACTGGGGTTTCAGAATTTTCTTTTTGGGGTTCAGAATTGTTTTTAGGTGGACTCTTTTTTTTAGTATAATTGAAATCTTTAAGAATTTCGGATAACATTTGGGTATCTTTGGATATACTCTTATCGTTAGTTTTAGCAGGATTGTTCTTAGAATTATTTCGTTTATTATTATTTTCACGGCGATATGGGTTTTTGATGCAACCACGATAGGTGGCTGGATGAGCTTGCCCACAATTCGCACACTTAGGAGTTATGCGGCCTTTGTGCTCGCAATCAGTAGTTAGGTGATCAGCCCCGCACTTGGCGCATTTAGGCGTGAAATTGCAAATTTCAGAGGCGTGCCCAAACCCCTGGCACCGATAACACTGTTTAACTCTTTGATAGCTTTTAAAAGCTTCAATCGTAACGGACATGTAAAAAATTTCCTTAATTTTATAGATATCCTCGAAGTTTTTGGTAGGTAAGACATTTACCATGTACAAGGGCATTGGTTGCCCAGTTTTTCTATTTTTGAGCATGGCAGCCCTAGTTACAGTGAAGCCATGGTCTCTAAGACTATCAGCAATAATATTAGTTTCCGTAAAACATGGCAGCCCTCTAATGCAGATTTTTTTTGGACGTTGGTCCTTAGGATGTAGAGTTGTATATTTCTTGGAATTTTCATCTAACCATTTTTGAGTAGCCCTAAAGTCGTTATCACTTTTACATAACACCATAAGACGTTCACCTTTTAGAGCAATAGTAGGTTTAATATTGTTAACTTCCGAGATTTTCTTCGCAAGATCAGACCATTTCTCATTAAATTCAATGTAAAAAGGGTTAATTCTGGTTTTAGAATTACCAGACTCCTCGGTGGCAACACCGGAATTTTGATCCATTTGATTATCAAGATTAGCTTCATTGGCTAAATTAGAAAATTTATTACTAAGAGGGATAGTTGAATTTTCCTCAAGTGGTCTCTTAGTACCTTTTTGAACTAGTGTAAAGTCACTTAAACCGAAATCTTTTAACACTTTACTAGAAGCAACTCTAAATTTAGAAAAACAATAAACTCCAAAATAGGTAGAATCTAACAAACTATTATAACAAATTGGCTCCCTAAGTAAAGAAATAGCCTCAAAACAAACTTTTCTTACCTCCTCCTGGTCAGCGGGTGAGGTGGCATAATCCATCTTGCTTATAGTAGATGTTATATAATCGTCCAGATAAGCAAAAAATTCACCGATGACTTGCTTCACTTTATCCTCGTAAGACGAGCTAATTTTAGCAAACTCTTCACAAAAGTTCGGTTTAACAGTTCCATTAATTATACCTTGAACGGTATCAGCCATAAGACGTTCCATATCCGAAGCCATTATGAGAAAGTATGAGAAAAAACTTCACACAAAGCAGAAAAAACCACTCAGACGTCGAAGAATCTATTCAGTAACGAACCGATCTCTCCAAACGCAACACATCATAAGAATAACCGCAGAAACACGGAGCGAAACCTGAGCTCAAGTTAAGTTTAAGTTTTTGAAATCATTTAATTTTTTCCGGTATCGAGTAAAACTGTTTGAAAAAATTAACTTTCACCATAATATATAGACGAATTTATTCGAAAATAAAACCTTTTTTTCATTTTCAGATGTGTTATAAAAGGAAAATTTTAATTAAATATCTTTGATGCCATTAAAATTAAAATTGTGTGTCCTTTTTTAGGAACACCGTGCCGGTATCGGTTAATGAGATACAACAAATTAAAAAAGAAAAAATATATATTCGTTACTCTAAAGTTTAAAGCGCTCTCTATCGATATATTTTTTATTTTTAAATTTCACTTTCAAGAAAATACTGACATAAAGGATAGTTTTAGTGAAAACTGCTAACGAATTGTCCAATTTGTCCGTTTTTTTTTTTTTTTAAGAAATTTTGGACCCTAAACTTTAATGGCACCTATCTCCTTCGGAATACGTTTGGGACCCTTATTTTCCAATTTAATATTGTTTGTCTTGATGTGTACTATTACTCCTTAAAATTTTAGAGAAGAGTTTTGATTCACCCTGCTTTTCAACACCATCCGTTGTTCAATCTGTAGCCCGCTTCTCCAAGTTGTTAAACCATTCTACCCAAATATCGGGAATATGAAATAACAACGCGTATCAGTATGCGACTTATACTCCTGAAATTAACGCAAATACAATGTAAAACTTTACCAGATGACTTAGGAAAAGAAAAGCTGTCAACTTAAATTTTATAGGCATAGGACTTTCATATGTAATACAGTATAGGATCTGTTATCCAAAATGCTTGGGATCGCGGATATTCTGGATAAGGGGTTTTTCCGTAATTCGGAACACTTTTCTATAAGTTTAAGAATAGTACAAAATAACAGTATGAAATGCATAAAATGTGAATAACATATGTAAATATGTAATTAAAAATTTGCTAACAGCTTATTTCCACAAAATAAAAAAATAATTATAAATTGCAATTAAAATTAAAAAATATTAACTTATAAGACTTGAGAGCAAGATTTCTTGATTTAGTTTTTAGAAATTTTTCATTAAGATTGGTTGCTTATAGTGTGTTACTTGTACTGATTGCTCCTGTATCCTGCATTATGATATGATTTGTTGTTAATGGAAGTAACTTCTTTGTTGCATTCCAAAAATTGGTTGTTGAGTTGAAAAATATCAGTAGCTCATCTGAAATTTTTCTACTTACCCCATTCTGCTGATCATCATCATTACTTTCATTAGACATGTTTGTCATTATGTCACGAAGCATTTCACTTCCAGTCATCAGATGTACTTACAAAAGTATTATCATCAACAAGGATAATTTTCCACTGATTATTGTTCTAATGTTTGAGAATCTGAACATGAATGTCCCTTAGCTTCGACCAGCAGATCTGTAATAATTTCCTTCATAGAAATTTTAAAGTCTTCCACTTCATGTTCATTCATATCATCAAAAAATAATCACAAATGGCCAAAATTGTATCACGTTTGGATATGTGTGTATCTGTCTACTATATTCCATGTTTGATGTAAAATATATCTTTAACTTTTATGTTTTTGAAATGAAACAAATTAATCTCCAGTTTTCATTTTGCATTCTGGTTTTCGGAACTTTCTGGATACGGGGTTTCCGGATAACGGTTCTCATACTGTAGGACAATTTATATATAACAATTTTGGGTCTGGTGTACTATTATTAATACATGTATTTTGGTTGAGTATTATTTTGTTTTAAGAAATACTTTTGTTATTGTTCTAAGTAATAATGTTGGTATGTGTATATTCATTTACTATATGACTTTATTAACCTTCCTACCCTGAATAGGTCTAATCGAACCAGCCCTATAATGCGTTTCATTCTATTAAAACCAAAAAATTGTTCATAAAGTAAATTAAATAAATAACACAAAGATTTAAATTAAATAAGTATGTTAAATTGATTTAAATTAAAATTCTGGTGTGAAATATTTTAATCAAGCTTGAGTAAAATTTCAACAGGGTAGGAAGATTAACCACTTAATCGTCGCGGCCGAGACATTCACGGGTTACAAGCTTCATGGCTTTAATTGAGAATTGTTTTAATTCACAAGTTTTTTTTTTTTTTTTTTTTTTTTAATAGTGTAACTGGTTTTATTCTGGTATCATTTTTACTTGCCATTAAATAATAAGAATATTTTTTTCCAAAAAAGTGGTGGCAATAAATGAATTTCAGTTTTTAAACCGTAATTTAATGCGACCATTAAGTGGTTAATGTTTAGGCATTTAGTAACAATAAGAATGATATTTATTTTCTTAATTTTCTTTGCACCGTTTGCGATTCTTTTATTTAAAGGGAGACCCGTAAGAAAAAACCCAAAATTTTTATTATTGATTTTAAAGTAATGAATTTTGGTGTACTATTCAATAATCTTTTTGTAAGGAATAATTATAAAAAAATTCACTTTTTATTAAAAAGTGTATTTTTTATGGGGATTTTTATGATTTTTTTTTTTTTTTTTTTTTTTTTTTTTTTGTCGAAAAATACTTTTTCATACTCATTCAATTTTCAATATTTTGGTATTACTAAAATTTCTTAAATAGTGTTATAGTATATGGAAAAGACCTAGGGAGAGATATTTTTAATTTTCTATTTTAATCAGCTAAAAAAAAAGAAAGAAAGAAATTACGGATGGTAAATTTCCTTAATTCGCTATAATTTTCATGTTTACCAATTTATGTAAAATTTTCAAAAATAATTAAAAAATATATCTCTCCTTATTTTTGTTGCAAATTTTTTTAAGATTCTAAAAACATAAACACTTTGTTTCTAAATCATTTTAGCACTGAGCCTTAGTACTTTGAACTTTGGCAAAATATGAAAAAAGTCATTTTCAGAAAAACACATTTTAAAATGTCCTTTAAACTCTAGTGACTACAATTAAAAAAGCTCATTTGCTACTTGTTCCAAGCGTCCCCGAGTTCTGAAATTTTGCATGGATATTCGCAAATATGTATTTTATCGTTTTCCGAGATAAAAAATTTTTTGAACTTTTGAGGATTTTTGGCCAAAAATCGGGTTCGGGTCTCCTTTAAACATATATTTCACTTTTAATTTTAAAATAAAGGTTACTTTCCTGAAAGAATCTTGTGTAATGAAGCGCAAAAAATAGTATAAGATTATAGTATCCTCTAAATCATGTTGTAATATAAAATTTTCTAAACACCTCTAAAAACTCTTCTTTAGCCAATTTTCGTATGAATATGAATTGAATAAAACAACAACACTCGTATGTTTCAGAGAATGAGATACTTGTTAAACTCTAATTAATCTATTTAGAGTGCTAGTTTTCATGTTGTTAACTTAAAAATACTTTTTTCCAAAAATTGAAAAAAATATCGGACCTGAAAGGGTTAACACTACTTCTTTAGCAGTTGTGGTTGCTATCTCACACAAAGAAGTACCCATAAGGCATGGTGACGTCACTGCGACGCCATTGTGAGTCACATTGTGACTTTGTGACCATCGATTGTCGATGTGACGTCACGCGACGTCGATGTGAAGTCACAGTGACTAAAATATGAAGTCGTTATGGCCGTTTTCGAGCTCTTTTGAGGCGTCACATTGTGACCACTTTGTGAAGTCACGGTGTGACAAATTTGTGACTACTTTGACATTAACATTGTGACGAAACTGTGACAAAAGCGACGATATTTAAATTGCCAGAAACATGTTTTTTTAAAATAAATAACATGTTTTGAAGAATATTTGCAATTTCCTAAAAATTTTTAAGCAAGTTACATCTCAGTCACAATGTGACGTCACTGAGTGGTGGCATTTTGGTCACAGATGTGATGTGACCAAAGTGACTCACAGTGACGTCATTGTGACGTCACTGTGACCATGCATGCTATCAGGGTATAAAACATATTCAGAACACTAGAAAAAAAAATAAGACTAGAATGAAAATTGCTATTGAATATTGCTCGACACAATTTCATCTTCAAATAAACTTTAAAGTAGAAACTTTATAATCTTTATTGCTGATGTAGAAAAAATTCCTTCAATAATAAAAGATATACAGCTACAATTGCGTGCAAGTATGCATTGAACTACATTTCTTACATAAGGAATTCTATTTTTCCACCTATTGATCAATAATGAAAAATATAATGCTACAATTGCGCACTTGAAATTATTTTTGAAATATTGAATTTATATTGTACAAAAAAAATTTCTTTTCTTCCAGTATTGCATTTTGCAGGGTTTTATTTCCTTTTTTTGCGTCAAATAGGATACTATTATACAGAAATACAACTGTCGAGATATTTTTTCTTTCTATTTTCATAAAAAAAAATCACATAAATGACAAGTTAACATTCTGCCATAATTTTCTAAATATAAAATACATTTCAATCCTATTTAAAAGATAAATGTTTATTAACACATCATATAAGTAGATTATATGAACTAGTCGAATGTGGCAATCCCAAAACTTTCTTCTATCTCATACACATTAATACTTCCAGAAAAAATTAAACATAGCAGCTTCACCAGTTAGGTAATTTACACCAGAATCTAATCTGCAACATCTTATTTTTAGTTCTAACTGAATCTAAAATTTGATGAAAATTCGTGTATTTGTATTTGAGATAGAATCACCGCAGAAATCGTAAAATAAGTGGTTAGAAGCGCCACCTGTTGAGTGATTTACTCTAAAAACTAAAGAATACCAATTTATATCAGGGACTAACTGAATTTGAAGTTTGATGAAAATTCGTGCATTAGTTCCTGAGATAGAGCTATTGCGATAATCAGGAATAAGGCTGCATAGCAGCGCCCCTTGTTGAGACATTTATTCTAAAAACTAAATAATACTCTTTTATATCAGGAACAACTGAATCTGAAGTTTCATGAAAATTCGAGCATTAGATCCTGAGCGAGAGCTATTGCGATAGTGGTCGATTTTAGTAATCGACTGGTAGGTTTACTGTTGTTTTTCCCTGCATCTAAAGATATAAAAGCATGAAAGACTAGGAGCAGGAAGCCCCTTAAAGCCAAAAACCTGACAGATGTCTTATTTCTTTCAAAGAAAAATATAAATTTTTCGTACTTCTAGGTTATCCCGTCGACCAATTTCGCCAATTATATAATTCGCCAAACTAATAGCCAAATTATACATGTTGACATGTTTTTTATTTTAAATAACGAAAAAAAATAATTAGTAGCATATTAATAAAAATATTAATAGAAAGTCGAAATAAAAATCACTTAATGACATTTTAAACACGTGAATCGCATTTAATGCCATTGAATGTGACATTCACGATCATCCATTATTGGCATTTAATTTTATAGTTTGGCGATAATTTTTTGGTCGACGGGATAACCTAGAAGTACCAAATTTTTAAATAATATTCTGCCAATGTAACTTGAAATAAGAATTCTTTAACATAAGTATAAAAAATTATAATTCTAAAAGAAAAATTCCTTATATATATCCGTTTGACTGCTACGCGGCGCAAAAGCGCTGCGATAGTTTATCTCGAAAACCGCGGCGCAGCGCTTTTGCGCTGCGAGTTCTTTATAATACAAAAAGAATTATTAAAATTGATTGATATTTGTCTAAATAACAGTGTTTTATATGACAACATTATTTTTTCCTTTAAAGAAATCAAAATATGTACCGCAATTTTCGTTCATTCTTGCAAAAATTGCTTAGCACTAAAACGGTTAAGGTTTAACATACATGTATTCAAAATACGCGTTTAACGAAAGAAATAATAATTTTTAAAAAAAAGGTTGCTAAAAATAGTGAAAGGTTTCGCTATTGATATGTGTCTAATACGAAAATATCAAAATTATGTTTTGACATAGTCGGTAAGAAATCTAAGAAAATACAGGGTGAACATAAAGTCCCAGCCTATTTTGTAGAAATAATTTATTCATGAATTTTATATTTCATTAGCATACATCATACAGCATATTAGTATTTTTCAACGTGATGTCCATCAAGTTCGAATCAATTTTCGCACAGGTTCAGTGTAGTTCGAAACACTTTTTCCAACATCCCCAAAACGGTGATCATTTCGCATGCTTGGCTTATGCGTTGATTTAGGACTGTCACATTTGTAACCTTAGTCTTGTATGCCTGTTCCTTGATGAATACCCACGCAACCAAAGATCCGGTGCGCAAAAATTTATTCACCATATTTCGGATATTTCCTCGTGTTGGAGCCTATCTTCCAAATTTCCTACGAAAGTCTCCCTGACCTCTTCGAATGTCTGAAGACGCAAACGTGCCGCCAAAGCCGCAATTCGTTCTTCTGTTATTAGCATATCCTCGGAGTATTCACGTTTATATAAAATAAAATCCATGCATTAATTAGTTCTGCAAAATGGGCTAGGACTTTATGTTCATCCTGTATAATAAATGTAAAATATCTATTGACGTTTTCCATTTATAGCAATTTTTTTTCTGTGTTTTATAAATCAGGTTTGTTTGTAAAACATTTCGTAAAACTTGTTTTGCAACAAGCGGTGCGGGGTAGCATTAAAAAGTATTCGCCTGCAATTGAAACTTTCCGATACTATCTGGCACCACTTTTCAAAACAAAACTCTTTTAAATACAATATGAGACCATTTACAAGCGACCTTATATTACGAAATGTATCATTTTTAAATAGTCGTGCAAATCTATATATATAAAAGGAATTCCGAGGATAATTAATTGAATAATTGAATAATTATTTGAGGCACAGATAGGCCCTCATCCTCTATATTCCTTTTATTTATAGAGATTTTACACAGCTTAGGTAAACGCAGAAGAAATATAAAACAGATAATGTATTTATCACAAAAAATCGTCTGCTAAGAAAATCTTTTTTCATTTTGAACTCTATAAATAAAAGGAATAAAGCAGAAGAAATATAAAACAGATAATGTATTTATCACAAAAAATCGTCTGCTAAGAAAATCTTTTTTCATTTTGAACTTCTATAAATAAAAGGACAGATAGGCTCTCAAACAGTGAATCGTCGAATATAATTGAAGAACAAATGGAAGAACAAATGGAAGAACAAATGGAAGAACAAATGGAAGAACAGATGGAAGAACAGAAAGAAGAACAGATGGAAGAACAAATGGAAGACCTCTTCATTAACAATAAAAAAAGATATGCAAACGAAACCCCAGAACACCGATCAAACATATCTGCCGGAAACTGACGAGACATGGCACAGAAACGTGAATGTGTGGGGTTGTAGAACTGGCATTCAGATAGTCTTCGGGCTACTGAGGGCGGGCAACCGTCTAGTAGAATATAAAAATACTTCACTTGAAATTAAACGGCCATTTTCAACATGTGTCAAGTCCGTTACCAAATGTCAAGTCTGTTACCGCACGGTTTTTTAATGATTATCATTTATTCACCATTCTACTTTTATTTTTTATTCAACTAAGAAGCAAATATGCAATTTCCTTAAAATTTAATAATTTGCATGAATATATACTGTAATTATTAGAAAAAAGCTCTTTTATAATTTCTATGTGATCGAAATCTAAAAGTGTCTCTCATTTCAATCGAAGTATTACAGTCAAACCTCGTTAACATGAACACGCTTAGCATGAATTACTTTTAACATGAACTGTTTTCGCAGTCTCCTATAAAAACAAATACAAAGATTCGATACTGATAACATGCTTTACTGTTAACATGAACAAAATTTTGATTCCCCTTGAGATTCATGTTAACGAGGTTCAACTGAATTGATAAATATCATATTTTGAAATTTAGGGACATAAGTCACTTCAAAATAAGTTGATTTTAGGAAATTTAATAAATTTAAAGCTGAGAATTTTCCGTAATTTTGTAAGGTAACGGACCTCACAATTTGCCTTACAAGCCAACTTTAAATAGCATTTATATATTATATTGTAGTAACCAGCAAAGTGCACAAGCATTTTTTTTTCATGTACCTTAAATATGTATTTTAATACCTGTCTAAATTTGTAAAAAAAATTATTAAGTTTGAAAAATAAAAATAAAATTCTGAAATGTATGCGAATGGTGAAAATGGCCCTAAAACTTTAAGCTATTCTATATAGTTTAGATAAATATTTGCCCCAGTCTGGACAAAATACCTAGAACAGGATAGTAGGGGGTTGGGGTGAGGCTTTGTTTTAAATAAATCAGAAATGGCTGTATTTTGAAATTATATTGTTCACAAGGTCTCCTTTGTTATTGAAGTTTGAAAACATTTCTTAATCGGTTCAAAAGCATGATGTTCCCTATTCCATGCTTACAGAGTTCGGTATTATAAGTCACACATGTACTGCAGTAACTAAAAAATGCAACAAAAGATATTTAAAAATAAAATTTATTGAAAGTTTTACACCAGAATAATTACTCCACTTATTTTAGTCTGTTTAACACAGAGTTAAAAACAAGCATATGGTGTTCCATTGTAGATCAAGGAAACAGTATCGTCATGGTACTGTGGCATAAAAGCTGCAAGAATAGAATCGAAAAACGTGTAGTACGTTCTTGCTATTCTCTCCCTTAAACCCTTGGGGACGACTGACACGTATACGTACCGCAAAGAGGCTTAGGAATCCTTGTTTATGCCCACCAATAAAATTTTACTGTAAAATCTGCCTTATTTAATCGGAACATTTTCTCGATTTCATAAGGCACAAACTTCTTTTTTTTTTAAACCCGGTGTCAAAACAATAAAAATTTCGTAAAAGGCTCCCGTCGCGAAGGGGTTAAGGTGCAACACTAATCACAGAAAAAGACCCGGGTGATAATGTAAAGTCTATGGGGGCGTTATTTTCAAACATCTCGCTCAACTTTTAATATTTTCACATGATTTTTTTTTCTAATAGGATAGCTTAAGACGATCTATAACCGGGCTAGTTTTTACTTTTTGGTTTCAGATTTTTTTTTAATTACTTTAACTTTCGAAACTGGTTCTGAAAATGAAACTATCCTAATATAAAATAAATATAACCAAAATGGAAAAAGTAAAAACGTGTCCGGTTGTAGATTGTCCGCGGCAATCCTATGCAAAAAAAATCATGAAAAAGTATTAAAATCTGAGCGAGATATTTGAAAAGAACGCCCCCATAGACTCAACCGTATCATAAACGTCTTTTTCAGTGACTAGTGTGGGGGCTTAAAAAGCCGTCATTTAACGATGCCAGCTTCCGGATTACCAAATTATTGTAATTCTGACAGGTTTTATTAATTTATTATTGCTTATATGTGTTATGGTTAGTTTTATAAATTCGGTAATTATTAATAACAATCGGTTATTGTTAATATTAACCACGTCTTTTGGTAAATTTGATAAATGTTGTATATTATACAAATTTATCGGTTATTATTAATAATTACCGATGAAGTTTGGTCAATATGGTTAATTAAGCTTAGTAACAAATATGTGCTTTACAAAAATAAGTACTATCATAATTGTTTTTATCTAATAACATACATAATTGTTCAGAAACAAAAATACTGAAACAAAAGAAGTGCTCAATAAATAAGATGCAAAAGACTATACAGTTTAAAATAATTATTTTTATAATTACTGAATGAATTAGATAAAAATTTTAAACACAGAAATATTTACAGAATAAATTATAGAGCTTTGAAATCGATTCTTTTAGCAATGAATATTTGGAAAAAAAAGTATGCAAAATAAAAATCTTAAGCTAAAAGATTCGAATTTATTATATTTACCAACCTTGATTGGTAATTATTAGTAATAACCGGTTAATTTGATGAATTCTCATAAATTTATCATGTTAACCGGTTTATTTGAGTATCATTTGGTTGTTTTTAATAATAATCAGTTTCTGTTAATAATAATCGATTAATCAAATTGACCGTAACATAAATGTATACATAACATTATTGGCTTTATTTTACCCCTGATTAAAAGATCAGTTTTTTCCAGAACCTTAATATAGCTATTTTTCAAAATTGGTCACAATCTGAATTTAAGAAACCCTCCCAACTGGCAACTATACTATACAAAGCCATAAGGTATAGGACCACAACAAGACCAATTGTACTTTTCGTCTGCCGTTGTTTATTCTTTACCTTCTTAGTGATTACACATGCTGTAATATCATATAATTTTTTTATTTTTTTTATTTTTTTTTCAATTGAATTAAAGTTTTATTTTTATAACAATATTGGCTTATTTAATCCGAGATTACAATATTAGGTTTTCCCAGAACTTTAACCCCATGGGGACGAGCGACACGAATACGTGCCGCGAAAAGGTTTAAGAATCCTTGTTTATCCTCAACAGAAAATTTTTGCTGTAAAATTTGCCTTATTTAATCAGATCATTTTCTGGATTTAATGAGACACAAATTTCTGTTTTTAAAAACCGGTGACAAAACATTAAAAATTTCGTAAAAGGCTACCGTTGCGAACGGGTTAATATTGCTAATTTTCAAAAATAATAGTACTCTGCATTTAAAAACCACACAACGAGCACTTCTGGTTGCTATACAAAGCCATAAACTATAGAACCAAAATAAGCCCAATTTTGCTTTTTGTTCTGTACCTACTTTATGATTACGCATTCTGTAATATCACATGAGAATTTTTTTTCTAGTTTTTAGTCGAATTATAGAGTTTTATTTATAGATTTTCTAAATTTAACAATACTGAAATTAGATTCCTTTCCAAATTGAAATAAATATATATGAAATATTTTTATATATGAAAAACAATTTAAAAATTTTTCAGCTATGTTCTGTGTATCGGGCAGTGTATTCATCATCTATAATCTCGGTAATCTGGGTGTTTTTTGCCTTGTAATCAGTAAAGATATATTTATTCCCCTATGTTCTCGCCCCACCAGTGGCCGAGAGGTTCTGACCTCAAACTGGTAGACGGTAGGTGCTGGGTTCGAACCCAATCGCGACCGTCGGCCTAACCGTTCGGAGTTTTCTGTGCTTTTCTTCGAACTTTGGGTAAATACGGGTTAGGTTCCCTTAGAAAGACCCCCACGGAGGGCATCCCAACCCTTAGGGCCTATATCCCATAGTGTAGATAATTGGCCGACATACCAACAACAACAACCCCTATGTTCTCTTATTTCTTTGCAACAATTAATATAAAGCAATGACAATCATTTCAAGCTATTTCATTTTTTTAAGTTTAATTTTTTTACAATAGCTTTTTTTCTAGTTAGTAAATATCTCATTTTGATCATTTTTTCCAATCAGTAAATTTTGCATTATTACAAAGCGTGATGAAGATTAGTTTTAGAAAAACTGGCAGATATTTTAGATGAATATTTTCCCCAATCTAGTAAAATTATCCACAGTAGCGTAGCTATGTTTTTTGGCGCCCGGGGGCAGCAAGAAATTTTGCGGCCTCACCCCAATATAGATATATAACAATTTCTCTCAATTTGGCGCCCCTAGCCCTCGGTGCCCGGGGCGGACGCCCCCCTTGCCCCCCTTAGCTACGCCACTGATTATCCAGAAAAGACAGCAGGTGTTTGAAAAAGATTTTGTTTTGAAGCTGTTCTTAAATCAAAAAGTTTTAATTTATTTTTGTTCGAAAATGCATGAAACTAACACATGTGTTTGTTCAGAAACTATCTAATCGCATTCATTTTCTTTTTTTTTTCCTCAAATACAGTCAAACTTTGTTAACATGAACACGCTTAACGTGAATTGCTTTTAACATGACTGTTTTCGCAATCCCCTGCAAACACGAGTACAAAGATTTGATACTGATAACATGAATTATTGATAACATGAACAATATTTTGATTCCCCTTGAGATTCATGTTAACGAGGTTCGATTGTACATTTTTTTTAAATAGTATGACAGTGGTTGTTTTGAACCGACTTTCCGCCCAAAAGAAGAAATAACAGTCAACGGAGAGAGGAAAAACGCTTTAATACGTCATCAAAAAAGCTTATAACTCAGTGGGTAAATTATTAATAAAAAAAAAAAAAAAAAATAGAAAACTCAGTTAGATTTCAAATCGCTTCCATGCTCAAGCTTTGCAATTTTATATTTTTCCATTAAAAATTAAATTTGTAAATGCGTCAAAACATTTTGCCCTTGTTGAGTAGAGCAGTTAAAATAATCTTTAACTTTTTTCCGGCGCGCTGTCCCTAAAAAAAGGCACCTAATTATAATTTTACTGGTATCAAGAATATTTAATTAAAATTTATATTTTATATTTTATAACTTGAAAATACAGTAGAATCTTGCTCATTCGAACCCCGTTAATCCGGATCTCCGAATAATCCGGATCGGTTTGGTCAATTTTTTTTTTTTTTTTTCAAGTTTGAGAAGCGATTTGGCTGTATGAAAATACTATTAACTTGTTTCATCGTCGTATTCTGAATAAAAAAAACTTTTTTCTGAAATGTTTTTGGAAGAATACCTTAAGCTTTCTTATTTAAATTCTTATTTAAAATACACCCAACGAACTACTTATGTTTAAGCGGATGCGCGACCGTACGGCTCGCAAAAGGTATAGAAAACTGGCACAGCAAAAAATTACAAACTTTTTTATTACAAAGTAAACATTTTTACTGCCTGTAAATAATCAATAAGTTAAACATAAAGGTGACTTTCTGCAAGTATGTTTCATTTTATTTCACTTTTATCTAATTCTTCGGATAATCCGGATTGGTTCTGGTCCCAATTTATACGAATTATCGGGGTTTCACTGTAATCAAGCTCACATTTTATAATAAATTCGTTTATGAATTTTGGTATAAGTTAATTATTTCAAAAAGACTTACTCCGCGCCGGAAAGGCTTAACCCTTTCAGGGGCAAGGCACTAAAATGTTGAACTGAATATAGACACCGAAATTTACACACAGATTTATTTGGAAAAACGAAAGAGCTACCGGGTGTCCCAAAAATGACTGGTGGATTTTAAAATTCAATAACTTGCAAACGGTGACAGCTATTTAAAAAATTTTTGCAAGAGGGTTATGTATAATGTCAGGAGTTTTTTTACCATAATTTTTTTATTTTAGTTCGAATTTCAAACAATAGGTGGCGCTGATGACGATTGAAAGCCAGGGGATCAGTGCTGATGCTGAGTGAAGCGGCGACCTGGCCTTCAATCGCCGTCAGCGCCACCTATTGTTTGAAATTCGAACAAAAATAAAAAATTACGCTAAAAAAACTTCTGACGTTATACATAACCGTCCTGCAAAATTTTTTTAAATAGCTGTCACCGTTTGCAAGTTATTGAATTTTAAAATCCATCAGTCATTTTTGGGACACCCGGTATATTGCACAAACATTATAATGCGAAAATATCTTTACCAAAATTCTGGTGCGATTGTGACATTTGGGAATTGAAATTAAATAGTTTCATAAACATACCACCACCTCAACTAGAGTTAAATATATAGCTGAATGGCTGAATGGTGAAATTGTGTATGAAATTATCCTCTTCACAAAATTTCCATGATTATTAAAGTTTGGAAACATTTTTTCAACTGTTGAAAAACATGGTGTTTTATACTGTGTTTACATGCATCAATACTTCAAGTGACACTTCGTCACCTGAGAATAATAGGGTTCTATCTATGTTTTTGAAAAAAATGACTTATCGATATAGAAATGTTCTATTTGTATCTATGAAGACATTTCTGGATTAAAATAATGGCACAACATAATCGTTATACCATATGCAAATTGTATATAACGTCATTTTGATGCAAAAATACCTTCATAGATACAAATAGAACCTTTCTAAATTGGTCATCCATTTATTTCAAAAACACAGATAGAACCTTATTATTCTCATTTCACGACTTGTACTGCAGAAGCTAAAAATGCAATAAAAAGGATTTCAAAAAAGAAATTAAGGAAAATTTTACACCGGAATTTTTACTTCACTTATTTTAATCTGATTAATAAAGGGTTCGTACGTTTAATAAATGGGGCTCCTTCATCGCTGTCGATCAAGCAAATAGTGGCTTGATGGTGCTATGACCAGACGAAAGGAACTAAAGACAGATGTGAATTAGTCTAAATCTATCTCCCTTAAAAATTGTATCATTTAACAGTATCATAATAAGGATTACCACTGTTATTGCAATTTGGACGGATTTTATTTTAATTCCGAGTGCAAAAATGCGAGATAATTGACACAAGAGTTCAATGAACGTTATATCTCAAGGGTAAAAAGCGAGAGGTAATTATTCTATAGATTTGTGTGCCATAGTTGTGGTTGGTGATTTTTTAAAAACAGGATCAGGGAAGCTTTTTGTGATAATAATTGTTCAATTCTACAATATTATTTAGTTGTATGTTTGATGACCTGTTAAACTATTCTTCAAGGTTTAAAGAATATCAGTTTTGATTAAACAATAAATTATTTATATAAATCTTGCATTGTTAGGAATTGATAAATTAAGTTATTCCAGTTTATTCACAGAAAATCGTTTGCATATTTGCAATTGTGATATTTAATTTATTTATAAGACGCAACTCGTTGCTATGGAAGCGAAGCTGTTTTTTTTCGTCTGCTTTGCTTTTACATTTTTTTTAATCTTTTGAGATGAGTTAAAAGTTTAGATAAAAAAGTTGGCATCAATTTTTGATGGAAAAAAAAGAATTTTTTGAGAGGGAATGTTTATATTTTTTTTTGTGTCGTGCGTGTCTTGAGTTTTATTGAAGAATTATGTTATTTTTATGAAAAGGCACGCAGAAATGCATATAGTATCATCTTTCCAGTTTTTAGTACGATGATCAGAAATTATCAAGGTAAAAGCATTTATATTTTGTACATATTATACATTTTGTACATAGTATGTAAATAATTTGAATTCAATA
Source organism: Maratus speculifer (assembly GCA_964019185.1). Taxonomy (NCBI): domain Eukaryota; kingdom Metazoa; phylum Arthropoda; class Arachnida; order Araneae; family Salticidae; genus Maratus; species Maratus speculifer. The sequence continues at coordinate 204,811,019 of OZ025302.1, read as the reverse complement.
TTTCTTCATGCTATTATTCTACGTATGCAATAAAATTTATTAAAAGAAAATTCAAGAATATTTAGAAGATTTTTGAACCCAATTAAAGTTTTGATTGTTTACAAAAACAAACTGGCGCCCGAACAGGGACATTTGAATAATACTGTTGAGATATTGAATTGTTTTTATAGCGTATAGTGTTTTCATAAGCTGTGCATTACTACTTAATTTTTCTAAGATGAATAAGCTAAAGAAAAAGCGTACACCACTACGTTCGTCATTTACCAGAACTTTAAATGTTTTGAATGAAGAAATTAACAGCGAGTCATTAGATAAGGACAAAATTTTAGACGGTTTTAGTAAATTAGAAAATTTGATTCATGAAATTAAAGCTATTGATGAAGCTATAATTGAACTCATGTTAGATGATGATAAATGCGATGAAGAGGCTATTGAAAATGAAGTAGTGGAAAATGAAAGTTATTCAGATCAATTTATTACCATTAAGCGTAAAGTTAGTGAAGTATTGGATAAAAATAAACGTAATCAAGATAATAGTGAAAAAAGCACAGATTACGGTTATTCCAAATCAAAGCATTATAAATTACCTAAATTGAATATTAAGCCATTCGATTCGCAGTTAATAAATTATCTTTCATTTTGGTCCCAGTTTCAGAAAATTCATGAAGACATAGATTTGGATAATAGTGACAAATTTCAGTATCTTATCCAATCGGTAGAACCTGGAACCAGTGCCAGGCGTTTGTTAGAGAGCTATCCAATGACCGCAGTTAATTACTCCAAAGCTGTCGAGGCATTTCAAGAGCGTTTTGGAAATAAAGATTTACTAATAGAAGTGTACGTTAGAGAATTCCTAAAATTGATTGTAGCTAATGTACAGGCGCACGGCAAAGATAAACTTCCCTTATCAGATTTATTCACGAAAGTCGAGGCATATTTAAGATCGTTAGAATCAATGGGTTTAAGTTTAGAAAGCAATTCGGCGTGGCTCTATCCCATGATAGAATCTAGCTTATCGGAAGATGTATTAAAAGCATGGCAGCGACATAATATTTCAATCACATCAAACACTGTTAGTAATAATAATGCATTGTCAACAAAAGCAAATATAGTAAGTTTGATGGAATTTCTGAAACAAGAAGTTGCAAACGAGGAAAGATTCAAATTAGCCAAATCGAGTTTTATAGAGCTGGGCTTTAAAGACAAACCTAAAGAAAAGTTAAGAAAAGCAGAAAGTAAAATACCTACTGCTGCAGGGCTATTTAGCGCAAAAGAACGCCTTTGTTTATTTTGCAGTAAATCTCATGAAAGCAAGGACTGTGTTAGGGCTAGATCTCTTTCCTTTAATGAACGGAAGGCCAAAATTAAGAATAAAAATTGCTGTTTAAAATGTCTTCGTTTTGGTCACCACGCTAAAGTTTGCAAAGTTTTTATTCGTTGCCACGTTTGTTCTAAACCCCATACCGAGTTATTATGCCCTGAAATTTCAATGTGTAAAGAACCAGAAAATACAGTTAAGACCCCAGAAGTTATTCAAAGCACCATAGCAAGTAAGCAGTGTTCTGCTGAAGTAGCCCTTATGACTTTAGAAATAGTTATTAAAGGTCGAATAACAAAGAAAGTACGAGCGTTACTTGATTGTGGGTCGCAAAAGAGCTATATTTTAAAAGGTACAGCTGAAGAGTTAGGTTTACATCCCATTTCTTCTGAAGCTATTGTACACACTTTGTTTGGTGGTACGCAAACAGAAGCTAAATCTCACAATAAATTCCAAGTTGAGTTAAGTTCTTCTGATAGACAGAAACAAACGAAAGAAGTCTTAGAACTTTTGGATCAAGATATAATTTGTAACTATATTCCTCGGATACCAAAAGAATCAGTAATTAAAGAGCTTAAACAAAATAAACTATGGATCACAGATTTAGGAGCAGGAAGTCCAAAAATTGAAATTTTGATTGGAAGCGATTACTACGGACAACTTCTTACAGGTCGAGTAAAACAGTTAAAGAGCGGTCTTACAGCAATAGAGACAAAGTTTGGATGGACACTTTGTGGTCGTTTAGAAAGTACATCACAGTCTTGCCTAAATTATGGAAATATGTTTATCACGAACCTAGCTTTAAAAGATATGAAGATTCCAGAATTATGGAAGTTAGAGACAATTGGTATAACAGATCCCTGTCAAACTTTGTCTAAAGCAGAAGAAGAAGAACTCGCTCATGATAATTTTATAAAAGAAGTTGATAGAAATATAGAAGGTCGCTATATTGTAGGTCTTCCTTGGATTAACGGCAAACGTGAGATTCCCTCAAATAGACACATAGCTGAACGAAGATTGATAAATTCAACAAAGAAATTAAAATCAATGAAAATGTTTGAAGAATATGCTAAAGTTTTCTATGAATGGGAAGAAGAAGGCGTTATAAGTAAAGTACCAGATGAAGCACTCAAGATTCCAGGACATTTTTTACCTCATCATCCCGTCATCAAACCAGATAGTCTTACTACAAGTGTTCGACCAGTTTTTGATGCATCGTGTAAGGTAGGGAGGTCTCCTTCTTTAAATGATTGCCTCTTTAAAGGACCAAACCTCATCGAACAAATTCCTGCAGTGTTAATAAGATTTCGTGAGAAAGCTATTGGGGTAGTAGCCGATATAAGAAGAGCATTTCTTCAAATTGAAGTCAAAGAATCAGATCGGCATTTCTTGCGATTTTTATGGTGGAAGAGTCCTGACGAATTTCAAGTTTATCAACACAATAGAGTAGTTTTTGGAGCAACTTGTAGCCCATTTTTGCTAGGTGCAGTTATAAGATATCATTTGAGTAATGTTGATGAAGAAAACAAACAGATAGCTGAGAAGCTTATGAAATCATACTATATAGATAACTGCGTTACTTCAGTCGACAATGTGCCTGAACTAGAAAATTTTATTTCAAAATCTACAGAAATCATGGCTGATGCGAAAATGGAATTAAGAAAGTGGGAATTCGGACCAATTAAAAGTGAAGACAGCAGTTTCCTTAACGAAAAGAAGGTGCTCAGCAAAAATGTAACAACGATAGTTCCGGTTTTAGGGTTGAAGTGGGACACAATGGAAGATAGTTTGAAGATCGCTTATAAATTTAGTGATGAGATAGAAAATCTGTCGAAAAGAAAGATATTAGCTGTAACCCAAGGGATCTTCGATCCAATAGGATTTTTAGCCCCAGCATTGTTGCCAGCCAAACTGATAATTCAAGACGCCTGGTCGACGAAATTAGATTGGGATGCTCCACTTCCAGAAGAAATCCGGAATAATTTTCAAAAATGGTATAGCGAACTCAAGTATTTAAATGACGTGAAGATAAATAGACGTGTAGGCTATGGTTGTAAAGAAAAATGGTCTATTCATACATTTTGTGATGCAAGTACCAGAGCTTATGCAACAGCAGTTTTCTTACGTTGTGAAGATAAAGACGCAGTCTTTGTACAACTTTTAGGAGCTAAGTCTCGTCTTGCACCAAAGAAAAATGTAACCATACCACGTTTAGAGCTTCTTGCTTGTATTTTAGGAATAAGGTTGACTAAATTTGTTTTGAAAGCCTTTAATTGTATTTCCATACCAGTAAAGTATTGGACCGACTCTTCGACTGTTCTCGCTTGGATTCGAAGAAATGATCAATGGGGAACGTTTGTAGGCAATAGAGTTAGAGAAATTTGTAAATTTTCCGAATCTCAACAATGGAACTTCGTACCTGGTCATCTCAACCCTGCTGATCTACCTTCTCGCGGATGTAGTCCTAAACAGCTGCTGAAGATGAGATGGTGGGAGGGACCAGAATGGTTGAAGTTATCAGAAGAAAATTGGCCACATTCAGAAACAAGCCCCAACGAAGAATTAGTAATGATGGAAAAGAAGAAAACTTCAGTACCTACTCTTTTATGTTCTAATTCACATTAATTTATGATATATAGTAGAATTTCAAAATTTGGTAGATTTATTAATGTCGTATGTTGGGTGAAGAGATTCATAATGAAGTGCAGAAACAGAAATATATGTTTTCCATCAGAATTGTCAATTGAAGAAAAAGAAGATGCGGAAAGGTCGCTCTGGTCAATAATACAATCTGAAAGTTTTGGTAATACTACTGATGCAATAAAAGGATTAAAGGTTATGAAAGATCAAGAAGGATTGTTGAGAGTAAAAACAAAAGTATTAGAGCGGGATGACGAGTTTTCTTTCAGATATCCAATTTTATTACCATCGAAACATCATGTAGTGAATTGTCTGATTCAAGAATGTCATTGAAAGAATTGTCATGCTGGACTTCAAACAGTTGGATCCATTTTAAGAGAAAAATATTGGATAATTTCTTCTAGATGCAGCATTAGAAGTCAATTGTCTAAGTGTTACAAATGCAAAAGATACTCTGCAAAACCATATACTACACCTCCAATCCACCTACCTCTAGATCGAGTCAGAGATTCCAAAGTTTTTGAAGTTGTTGGAGCTGATCTTTTTGGCCCTCTTTTCGTAAAGCAAAGATCCAAAGTTTGGGTTGTACTTTTTACATGTGCAGTATATAGGGCAATACATTTGGAACTTGTATCCGGTCTCTCAACAGAAAATTCATTCAGTCACTTCGAAGATTTATATGCAGGATTGGAAGGCCATAGTTTCTTCGAAAGAACTGTCTTATCTTAAATGGAAGTTCATCCCTCCAGCAGCAGCTTGGTGTATGGTGGGAGCGTCTGTTTATGTGCGTTAAGAATTCCCTTGATCAGAACACTCGGTGCTTCAATTCTAACTTTTGAAACCTTTTGACCGTCCTATCTGATGTCGAAGCAACAGTAAATAATAGACCTGGGAAAAGACTTTTTCTAGAACTCTGAACTGATTTTTCTAGAACTCTGAAAAAACTTTTCTAGAACTCTAAATGTTTCATTATTATTTTATTATTGTTTAGTTATTATCTTTATTTATTTAGATATTTTTTATTTTGAATTAGGGCTTAATTTGATCAAAAGTGATCTTAAGTTTAATTTGGCTTCCGCCTAAATTAAAGGTGGGAGTATGTTAGGAATTGATAAATTAAGTTATTCCAGTTTATTCACAGAAAATCGTTTGCATATTTGCAATTGTGATATTTAATTTATTTATAAGACGCAACTCGTTGCTATGGAAGCGAAGCTGTTTTTTTTCGTCTGCTTTGCTTTTACATTTTTTTTAATCTTTTGAGATGAGTTAAAAGTTTAGATAAAAAAGTTGGCATCAATTTTTGATGGAAAAAAAAGAATTTTTTGAGAGGGAATGTTTATATTTTTTTTTGTGTCGTGCGTGTCTTGAGTTTTATTGAAGAATTATGTTATTTTTATGAAAAGGCACGCAGAAATGCATATAGTATCATCTTTCCAGTTTTTAGTACGATGATCAGAAATTATCAAGGTAAAAGCATTTATATTTTGTACATATTATACATTTTGTACATAGTATGTAAATAATTTGAATTCAATATTTCTTCATGCTATTATTCTACGTATGCAATAAAATTTATTAAAAGAAAATTCAAGAATATTTAGAAGATTTTTGAACCCAATTAAAGTTTTGATTGTTTACATGCATGTACATTTTTAATAACAATATTGGTTTTATTTAACTCCAGATTAAATAACTGCAATATTGCAATTAAAAAAATGGTAACAATCTGAATTGTAAAAACCCACCCAACTATAACGCTGCAAACTTTTCCTTTTTTTTTTTTTTTTTTTTTTTTTTTTTTTTGCTACCACTAAAATTTTATAGTGATTTTCGAATTGTTTAATCACGTGATTTCGAAGGCTAAAATAATATTTACTATAACATTTTAGTACTAGAAAGAAAGCGTAAAAATTGTCAGCTGTGCAATTGTCAACACTGATATACAGAGCCATAAAGTATAGAACCAAAATAAACGCTTTTCACTGTTCCAGCATTCCTTCAAACTAAGTATTAGGTGATTACAAATGCTTTGATATCGCAAGAGAAAAATTTTCTGCTTTTTTAGTCGAATTCGATCGAATTATTTATAGATCTTCTAAATTTAACTATACAAAAATTATATTCGCTCTAAATAGAAACAAATGTATTTTTGCAAATGAAAGACAAATAAAATTTAACCCTTTGCTTACGGGGTTGGGATATATGTCGTCCCAGAGACTATTTCTTTATTGTTTTCGCACCAATTTTTGAAAACTAGTCCCTATCATAAACTAATACTAGCGTAATTTCACGAGATAGCTAATACGAAGAATTTTTCTTCTAAATTGTGGTACGAATGAATATAAAAATAGTTGCCAGTTCTACTCCGTAATCTAAAGGTTAAATGAAATGTATATTAGAGATTAACGCGTTGAGTGTCACTATATATAAGAACCCCAGAAACCAAGTATAAGAGACAAATTTCAAATAATTGGACTAACAAGTGCACAGACGACCTGGAAATATATTTTTGTTCTCGGTAGAGAACTGGGAAATCTGAAGTACATCTGAATGTTTTTATTGTTTTAATTCCGCATTTAATTCGTTTTCTGATTGGTCCATGTTTAATGTCCAAAAAATGGAATACTTCTGTTTTTTGTTTTATTCTTTTTCTGATTGATCCATATTTAATGTCCGAAAAGGGAATATTTCTGTTGCCATACTGACAAAAAAAGTAATAAAAACTTAAAATATAACAATAATTTGAAAACAAATTGTGATAAAGATTTCAGACAAATTTCATTTAAAAGTGCGGTTTTTTTTTTTTTTTTCTCTGCGCAACGGTGTAAAAATTTAAAGTGTACAGTGTTTAGAAGTTTAAAATTTTGCTGTTCGGAAAATTGTAAAACTGAAATTTCATTTAAAATTTGTTAAGGATGGGTCCAGGAATATTAATGTTTAATCCATGTCGCACGTAATATGAGGTGTTCGGAAGTCAGTCTGATTAATTCCATCAAATACAAATGCGCATTTGAAACAGTTAAAGTTGTATATATTTAAACTACTGTTTTTTTATTTTTCGCTGGTCCAGGAATATTAATCTTTAATGCTGGTGTAAGTAATATATGACTCGTTATGATCATCCTAAAAATAATGTTTATTATTATTATTGATTTAAATATAGAATTTATTTATAACTCTTTAAAATTTAAATCTTTGAAAATATCATTTTCCAACTAGGCATTGTAATTTGTTAAATTACAATTTTGTAATAAAATTTATGTAGCATTGTTTTATTTATTTATTTTTTTTGGGGGGGGGGCGAAATAAATATAAGTGATTTTCAAATTATGTGCTGCGTTCTAAAGATCAACCACTTTTTCCGAATAATAATCAATATGGATTAATTATAAATTTAAAGAAATTTTTTTCTACTTTTTTCACATTTATTGAAATAAGAGATTAAAGACCACAGTGAAACAAGCGGCTGTCTCCTATTCCAATTCAGTCAATTATTATTGATGCTCAAATTTAACGTCAATTATCTTTAAACTCAATTTACTCCAAATCGAATTATTGTCACTTGCACCCCTTGGGTTCTATGGCCCTCATATATCCGTGGCTTCCTGTAATAACCAGGTAAGGTAAAGGTTTTGAAAAAAATGAGATAATTAGGAAAAATGTAACTTTAAAAGAGTGCTTTCATCTGCCATACTACTGAAAAATGAAAATCGAATACTTCCCGTCATAGGGCGACTATAAAATTTCATTTAAAAATTGAAAAATAAAATTTAGTTGGTTCTCAATAAAAACAATTTTTATGTAACTATTTTGGCAAAAAAATAAATTTTTATATCCTTATTGAATGTAGTGAAAATTATTAAGTTCTAATCTATCTTATAAAAGTAATGATAAAAAGACTTTTTTGAAAACTTTCAACGTTAATTACTCAAAATATTAAAAATGCGACTTACCTGGTTATTACCGGAAGCCACAGATTTAAAATAAAGTTTCCTCTTTTATTGATGCTACAAGTATTCGACAAAGTAATTCCTTTCGCAAAGCTTTAAAAGGATCAACAAATGCAAGAATTTGCAGCGTAGATTTTGTTATAAGTAATATAAATTCTTTTTCCCAGGTAATTTTAAAAAGAAAATTTCTTTAAAAAATATTGGTGCCATTTATCAGACCGGAATTACAATAAAATGACTGCGAAGTTCAAGCAATATTGTGCTCCATTACATTACATAATGATATAGGAGGAAACATTTGGGGCGGGTTTAAATTATATTAACCCCTTGAGGGGCAAAGCACTTCTGCTACTAAAATGTTAAAATGATTGATCGACACCGGTATTTATAAACAATTTTATATGAAACAAAGTAAAAGCTTTTCTTCGAGTATGTCATATGAAACAAAAGTTGATTCTTAAATTCTGATGTCAATGTGGCATTTGGGAATTAAAATTAAGTGGTATATAATATATACCGGTGCCCTTCAAGGGGTTAAACTATTTCACATTTTATGAAATTGATATACTTTGCTCATGTTTTATTGATAGGTTAACTAATAAATTTAGTGACATTTATTAAATAGAAAAACTATTTGTAAAATACATATCCACATGGAACTTTCTTGATTTCAAATGTTAAATGCCCACTCTAGTTACTCAAACAGACCTGGGTGATAATGTTAAGTCTATAGAGGCTTTTTTTTTTCAGATATCTCACTTAAATTCTAATATTTCTGAACAAGTGTATTTTCGCATAGGATAGCTGAGGACGGAGTTTTAAGACTAGTGTTTATTTTTTTATTTTGGTTTCATGTGTATTTCAGTTACTTTAACTTTCGGAAACGGTTCTGAAATTGCAACAAACCTAATAAATAAATATATATATATATACATATAACTAAAATCGAAAAATTAAAAACTAACCTTCAAATTAGCCATCCATAGCTATCCTATGAAAAAAAAAAAAAAAACACTTGTTTAGAAATATTAAAGTTCAAGCTTTATGAAAATCAGATGCATTGTTCAATTACAGGACCAATCAAAAGTATTTTGTTTCATTACGGCCAATGGGGAAAAAATAGCTTCAAGTGCATTTTAATGATATTAGAATTTTTCGAACATAATAACATTGATATGCATCTATGAAATATATAATAAAATATGCATTCTGAACAATCTGTAGTGCAAAAAACATTCGTTATTAATTTACAGGGCTACACAAATGTATTCCATTACATAATGGTATAGGAGAAAACATTGTTTGGGACGGGTTTTAATTATATTGTACTATTTCACATTTTATGAAATTTATGTACTTTGCTCAGGTTTTACTACAAGTTAATTCCTGTGTAATAGAAAGCAGATAGTATTTCCAGGAACGCATAAAAGATTTCAGATACTACACAGTATCCGAAGTACTTTATACTGTAACACGAAGATCTGAATATTTTTTACACTTTTTATAGTACGAACACACCTTATTTGCTACGTGTTACTTGCAATTTCTGACTTGTTTGTATTAGAGCTCATTATATGAATATAAAGCAATGGAGTTATTAATAAAAAGGAAGTGACATGTATTTTATACTCCAGTTGTGAGTGAGATAACTGAGGAGGGTGTTTGAAGATGGAGTCTGCTTTTGCAAATTACAGTGAAACCTCCAAATAAGGGACACTCCGAATAAGGGACACCTCTATTTAAGGGACAAAAGTTGCGGTCCCGTAGATGTCCCTTATTTGGAGTTTCACTATGTAAGAAACTCTGAATAAGGGACACCTCTATTTAAAGGACAAAATATGCGGTTCCATAGGTGTCCCTTATTTGGAGGTTTCACTGTAGTACTATTGTGGCAATCTTTCACCAGTCTATTTGAACATAAATTTTCGTCTTATTTAACACGTTGACTGCCACGGCAATTTTCAGAAATCTGGCCTAAAATGACAATTTGATTTAATCACATTATAGTATTAAAAATTTCCACCAGTATTTTTCTAATATAAATACTAAAGTTGATTTCGCTTGCAAATGTTGTTAAAGGATCTGTCAAACATTTCTATTCTTGAAAAGTGGTGCTGCTTAAAAAAGATAGAATTAACACATTCACTGCAGACTACGAGATAACTCGTAGTTGGCTTCCTAGAGAAGAACGCAACTTACGAGTTATCTCGTAGTAGGCAGTCAACGTGTTAAACACTTCAACTGAGCATTAAATAAACGTTAAAAAATTCAGACTGGCTTTTGCCACCACTTTTTTGTAAAAGAAATGTTCACCATATTTCATGACAAGCAAAATGAAATCAGAATAAAGCAAATTTCACAATTTTATAAAACTGGTATAGGAATCAAACAATTCTGAATGAATGTCGTTAAGCTCGCAGCCCATGAATATCACGGGAGCGAGAATTAAGGGGTTAACATTAGAACACCCGGTAAGGGTCGATTCGAATCCGAACATGTAATTAAATTTCAATTTGAACAATAAATTTTTTCTTGAAATAAGTTAAATTTAAACCATGTAGTTTTACGTTAAATAAATGAATTAATTAATTTTTAATAAAAATTCTGGCGTGAAATACTATTGTCAAAATTTGGTAAAAATTCCTCTTGTTCTAGTGTTAAACACTTTGCTCATAGACATTTTCTCTCAAAATTCTGGTAAGCATTCCTATTTGATTTAACTGGTTGCAGTTTTCTCAGGAATAATAATCTTTTTCTCCCACTGATACGAGGTTGTCCTGATTGTAACAACATGGATAAAACACAGAGCGTAGCTCCCGGTGAAGTAAACTTCCACCACTAAAAATGAATATCTGTTTTTACTATTATCTATGACTGAAATTTTGATTTGGTAAGTTGTTGAAATAAGAAGAATACTTCTATTTAAATTTATTTGTGGTAATTTGCCAGTGTGATAATTAACCCCTACGAAAGAAGTTACAGTTCAAGCTTCACGTTTGTAAACACGGTTCTCGCTGCCGTTCCCATTGTGCCAAATCGCGACAAAATGCTTAATTTGGCGAGTAAAAAAACAATCAGACTCGCCAAATTGCGAATGCTCAATTTCTGCTCTTTTTTGTGTCTAGTTACGGTTGAGATTCTTATCCACATTACAATGCGATTGATGTCGTTTTTCATCTTCAATCGCATCATGCCATTTACATTATTATTTATAGACATACTGACTCAAGACAAATTCAGTTTAGCAGCAGACAAAGACACAGAAAGGATTATATGATAAGTATTTCTCTATTGTCAGTTTATCACTATCTCTGGCCAATAATCAATTCTTTTCTATCGGTTATATTCAAAATCTCATAGTAATTTACCGCTAAAAGAATGTTTGAAACATTTAGACATTTACGAGACATTTAGAATGTACTTATTTTTAATAGTTTTTCTAGCGTACAGTAAAAATTTCTATTTCCTAAGCAAAGACAAAAAAAATATGGTATTTTAGAACACATTGAAAAAAAAAGAATAAAATAAAGGGTTAAAGGTAGGTTTTTCAGTGTTTTACACAAAATCTATTTTGCTAACATTTTTTCCATTTGGCTACTGTTTTTTTTATTTCTTATTCGTCATATCGCTAATGTTGCTGAAAAGCCAGCGAGAACCCTAGTTGTAAAGATATGTCAGTTACTCTTTATTAATACTTCCATCTACAAAGTATCTTCCACGTATCTCGGTTGCCATAGTTATTACGTTCTGTTTAAGCATGGACAACTAGATCTATATGCCCATCTATTTGAGATTAATGTATGAAGCCTCCCGCCAGAGGACTCTGATACTTTGCCCAAGTTATTCTGACCAATCGTGCAAACCCTGATGACTATGACCATGTGCACGGAACCGAAAACAGCTTATTCAATGCTAATTTGGGCAGGGTTTGCGTCACGTCGTCCAGTGAAATGGTTCAGGGTTTGAAGTTGAATCCAGCTTCACTTTTTTGGCGGTTTTTAACGAAGTGCGCAGGCCTTTAAAAATCTAGTTGGCCATGGTTTAAGATAGAGTTCTGGTATTTACGCATCACTAAATTTAATATATATAAGGGCAATAAATTTTGTATTGTTCAATTTTTTGCATGAGAGTGCAACACCTATTGCGACAAAATTTGAATAATTATAAAACTAGTTACATAACGAAAATGCATCTCATTTGCCATACTTTTCTATCTGTTATTTAAACGAAAGATTTTTCTACTTAAAGTTAATTTAATTAGAAATAAATTAATAAATGCGTATTTAATGTGATACCAATGTAAATATCTATCCTCTAGAAGAATCTATAAAGGGAAACGTGATATACACTCCAGATATTTACGTATCTTGATTAAACAAACTAATTTTCTTCCTTGTTGTCAGCGATGATGTAATGCTAAAAGCAAGTACCATGTAGTATGAATAAACAGTTCGTCCAGAGACAAATCAGCTTAAATGAGATAGATCAGTTTCTAGAGGAAATAGGATCTTTTTTTCATGAAATATTTAATGTATTTCGGATTATCTAAAAATAAATTTTGAGACAGGAAATGGACCAATAAATAAATTTTATCCCCATTAAGCATCTCATGAGAGGTGCTTTATAAAAATTTGTAAATGATATGATACCGAGTGCAAAATAATAATAATAAATTTAATATTTATAAGTAATACGAGACTTAGTGTATAAGTAATATGGAACGAAATATAAAAATTGAGATTAGATGAGATCTGTTACTAGAGAAAATATTTTTCTAGATATTTGCAAAGATTTTTTTTCCCGAAATCCTATAGGGGGCCTTCAACAAATTGAAAAAGGACGAAGATCTTTTGGATAACCCTGTAAAAATTTTATCAAAAGCGTTCAAGCTACAGATTATGAATAAGTGGCCTATTGTAATAAACTGTGTTCATTTTTATGAGGATAGCATGTATACTCGTCTAGAAATTAAGGTTTTTATAAAAACAATCCCAAATTTTGCCAAATTTTTAACTTATAATTAGCAGAGTTATTAATATAAAAAAATGTTCTTTTCAAAAAATGTGACAAACAAAATTGTACATAACATCATATAATCAAAATTTAAAAATAATAAAAATTTTATGAAAAATGAACAGGTTTACAAAGTAATATTTCACTTTATCTGTTCTTTATTATGAAGTGCTTATTTAATGTATTTCAGATTAACTGAGAATAAGGTTTGCTATAGGTAAAAGGGCCAAGAACAAAATTTGATCCGCATAAAACATCTCAATATGTGTGCTTTATAGAAAATTATATGTAATATGAAACTATCTTCACAAATAATTAGAAAATTAATGTATAAGTAATACGAAACATAGTTTAGTAAAAAGGAACTAAATATGGAAAGTGGGATCGGATGAGATCTTTTGCTAGAGGAAATAAGATCTTTATCATGAAGCGTTTAACCCATTAATTCCCATGATAAAACACGCTCAAGAAATATGTAGTTCAGAAAATCTGACTTCACACCAGAAAAATTGAATGGCTAATTTCGTTTTATTTAAATACGGAATGCTCTGTTATTAACCCTTTCCGGCGCAAGCAAATTCTAGTAGTAAAATGAGAAATTGTCGATTGACACCGGAATTTATAAAGGACTTGTCTAGATATTACGAATGCCTTAATTTAAGCTTCCATTGTAAAAGCAAAATTATATTAAAATATTACTGGTGCCGTTTGCAAGTTTGGAATTAAAATTAGGTGTTGTCGGAGTGGTAACGCTGCGCCGGAAAGGGTTAATTAAAGCAAATATTTCTGTTTTAATTTTCTGGTGGTAATTAAGATAAACGAATCAAAATATCTCAAAATATTTCGGGCGGTTTGGGAGCCAGAGGGTTAATGTATTTTAGATTATCTAAGAAAAAGTTTTATTTAGGAAAAAGAACCAAGGACTAAATTTTATCTCCATAAAGCAAATCAAGAGATGTGCTTCACAGAAATTAGTATGTAACATGAAACTGCTTGCATAAGTAATTAGAAATTTAATACATAAGTAAAAGTTAATAATAAATGGCCGTTTAATGTGATACGTATATAAATATCTATCCTCTAGTAGAATTCTATAAAAAAAAAAAAAAAAAAAAAAAAAAAAAAAAACGTGATCTGTACTCTAGATATTTACGTATCGTGATTAAACCAACTTATTTTTCTTCCTTACTGTCAATGATGATGTAATACGAAAAGCAAGAAACATGTAAAACGAATAAACAGTTCGACTGGAGACAAATTATCTAAAAAGAGATCTGTTTCTAGAGATAACAGCATCAGTATCATGAAGTATTTAATGTATTTCGGATTATCTAAGAATACATTTTGATGTAGGAAAAGGGCCAACAACCAAGTTTTATCCTCATAAAACATCTCTAGAGATGTGCTTTATAGAAATCTGTAAACAATATGAAACTATATGAATAACACATTATATCATTCCACAGCCAGTACTTGGGGCTATAACTGAGCTAGGTTTTTTTTTAACCCTTTTTAACGATTTTTTTTTTCACTGAGGAAGGGGATCAAGGCATCCTTGAAACTACGTGTGAAATTCTTTGGGAGGGTTTGAGTTTTTATGGAATTTGTGCGTTAGAACGTTGTAGTTTTTAAACTTTTGTATTGAAAATCGCACAAAGTGTTACAATTTTACTTATATGAATAAGTAATAAGAAATTTAATACATAAGTAATACGAAACACAATATACAGGGTGTTTCGCTACCAGACCGACAAACTTTGAGGGATGATAGTACACATGAAGACCAACATTATTAAATAGGAAACCATGGGGCGCAAACGTCTTCTGTAGGACCTAGGGGCCATTAAAGTTTAATGTCCAAAACTTCAAACGATGATAGAAAACGGAAAAAAGGGTCGATTCGTTTGCGGTTTTCACTAAAATTATTTTTTATATTAAGATTTCTTTAGAAAAAAATTTAAAGGTTACTTTCCAAAATTATCGATAGAGGGCGCTTTAGAGTTTAGAGTAACGAACAACTACTTTTTACCGTTATTTTCTGCATGGGAGGGAAATTATTCTAAAGTTTAGAATTTAACTTAAATTTTAAGTTCAAAATCGGAAACATTCGGATCGGGTAACTAGCGAAAATTTAACTGTGAACAAAGGGGTATATTTTAAACGCTAATAAATATTGGACAAACGCATCGATTTTATTGCGGTTTGCGTGTAGATCATTCCCTTGGTAATTATTTTATTCAAAACGGCGTACAGCTTTGGTGTCCTGATTTTTTGACAGAGGGCGCTTCCGACACATGTCCGATATTTCAATCCACATCCTCCTGGGTGTTTTATTACCAGACCAATTTACTTCCAGGACGTGTTAAGGACACAAAGATGACTCGGAATCACATAGGAATATAACGTTGGAAATGCCTTTTTTGCGAGTTAAGATTAAAGGAAGCAGAGAAAAAAAAGTCAACAGAAACAGCAGAGAAAGAGCAACACGTTAATGTGACAGAAAGCAGTTTATTTAAATGTTTTACAACATTAGGTGTTCGAAATTACGACCAGAAGTAGTTCGGCATGCTTGACAGCGGCGTCGCATGGAATTCCTCACGCTTTGAAAGATTCCTGGCATCTCTGATATCTTTCTGGCAAGCTACAGAAATACCAGATGCGAAGTTTTTAACAGATGATACGGGAGTCTCATACACCCAACTTTTCATTTGACTCCAACATAAGAAGTCGATACATGATAGGTCCGGCGATCCGGCAGGCCACCGCGACCTCTCCACCGTTGCCCAGATGTTCCAGATGTGTCAACAAACGTCATTGGTAAAATATGGAGGAGCTCCATCGGGCTGTTCATCTTTCAAATACTTCATTCTGCTACCTTTGGAGCCGCTTCGCGAATGATCACTTCAAAGGGATCGCTGCTCACACGCATTACCATTTAGCGCCATCTACCGCAAGAAAATCGTAGCGCCATCTACCGTCGCTGTTATACTTGCCGGACTACATCTGGTCGTTTCGAATACCTTTTGTGGTAAAACCTTTAAATAAACTGTTTTCTGTCACAGTAACGTGTTGCTCTTTCTCAGCTGTTTCTGTTGTTATCTTCTCTGCTTCCTTTAACCTTAACTCGCAAAAAAGGCATTTCCAACGTTACATTCCTATGTGATTCCGAGTCATCTTTGTGTCCCTAACACTTCCTTTAAGTAAATTGGTCTGGTAGTAAAAGACCCAGGAGTAATGCCATTGAAATGTCGGAGATGTGTCGGAAGCGCCCTCTGTCAAAAAATGAGAACACCAAAGCTGTACGCCGTTTAGAATAAAATAATTACCAAGGGAATGATCTACATGCAAACCGCAATAAAATCGATGCGTTTGTCCAATGTTTATTAGCGTTTAAAATATCCCCCTTTGTTCACAATTAATTTTTCGCTTGTTACCCGATCCTAATGTTTCCTATTTTGAACTTAGAATTTAAGTTAATTTCTAAACTTTAGAATAATTTCAATCCCATGCAGAAAATAACGGTAAAAAGTAGTTGTTCGTTACTCTAAAGTCTAAAGCGCCCTCTATCGATAATTTTGGAAAGTAACCTTTAAAACTTTTTTCTAAAGAAATCGTAATATAAAGAATAATTTTAGTGAAAACCGCAAACGAATTGACACTTTTTTCCGTTTTCTATCGTCGTTTGAAATTTTGGACTTTAAACTTTAATGGCCTCTAGCTCCTACAGAAGACGTTTGCGCCCCATGGTTTCCTATTTAATAATGTTGGTCTTCATGTGTACTATCATCCCTCAGAGTTTGTCGGTCTGGTAGCGAAACACCCTGTATAAGTATTATGGAACTAAATATGGAAATTACGATTGGATGAGCTCGGTTGCTATAGAAAATAGAACCTTTATCATGAATTGTTTGATGTATTTCAAATTACCTGAGAATAAACTTTGCGATAAGAAAAGGGCTAAAAACCTAATTTTATCCGCATAAAGTATCTCAAGAGATTGGCTTTCCATAAAGTGGTAAGTAATAGGAAACTGTCAGCGTAAGTATTAAATTTTAATATATAAGTAACACGAAACATAATGTATAAGTAATATGGATATGGATAGAGTAAATATGGAAATTGGTATTGAATGAGATTTGCTGCTAGAGAAAAAAGAATCTTTATCCTGAAGTGTTTAATGCATTTCGGATTTTCTAAGAATAAGTTTTGCTATAGGAAAAGAACCTAGAACCAAACTTTATCCGCATAAATATCTCATTCTCAATAGGAATTTGTATCTAATATAAAACTGTCTGCATAAGTAATAAGAAAGTTAATGCATAAGCAATACAAAACTTAGTGTTTAAATAATATAGAACTAAATATGAAAAATGGTATTGGATGAGATATGTTTCTAGAAAAAATAGAATCTTCGTCATGAAGTGTTTAATGTGTTTCATATTACCTAAGAATAAATTTTCTGTAGGAAAAGAGACAAGAACCAAATTTCATCCTCATAAAGCTTCTCATGAAATGTGCTTTTTAGAAATATGTATTGCAAGTAATGTGAAACTAATTGCATAAGTACACTTATGTCCAAAATTAAGGCTATATTATGCCGGCGACACTATCACCTGAAATTAACAGAAACAAAAAATGTTGGTATTACTCTGTTATCCCATCGACCAATTTCGCCAAATTATACAAATCGCCTAACTGATAGCCAAATTAAACAAGTTGACATAGTTTTTATTTTAAATAACGAAAAAATAAATAATTAGTAGAATATTAATAAAAGTTCAAATAAAAAAACGAAATAAAATTCGCTTAATGACATTTTAAACGCGTGAATCGTATTTAAGGTCATTGAATGTGGCATTCACGATCATCCATTTTTGGCATTTCATCATATAGTTTGGCGATAATTTTTTGGTCGACGGGATAACCTAGTAGTACTTAAATGTTATTAAAAAAAACCCCTTTTTTTCTAAATTACGTTTCTATAGAATATTAGGAAATACCAAACCAATTTCAAAATTAATGTTGGCAAATAATGGTGACAGTCCCTGTTAAATATAGGTAGTTTATGTCATTTCCACTACCACTGGAGACATGGTAGACCGTTAGACAGTAAGTTTGGAAGTTGACATGTTGGTTAATTCTAAGTTGTAAATGCCTATTAAAAAGATGGTTTCGAAAAATTTTACAACCTCATATGAACACTGAAGTAAGCGAATGAATTGAGCCTAAAAGTTTCAAAGGACATTTTCAACATAATGTGAAGTCAGTTACCAAATGCCAAGTCTGTTACCGCGCGGTTTTTAATGATTATCATTTTTTCACCATTCTACTTTTATTTTCGATTCAACAAAGAAACAAATATGCAATTTCCTAAAAATTTAATAATTTACATGACTATATACACTGGTGTCCAAAAGTTAAGCATAATTGGTAATTAAGTAAGTAATGAAAGAAACATTAATCGAAATGTGGTGAAACTCCAGGTGTGTAAACAAAATAGTACTTGTCATGTATTTTCGCGAAGAGTTTTCCCCGAAATCGAACAGGGGACCGTCAACAAATTGAAAAAGAACGAAGATCTTTTGGATAACCCTGTCAAAACTAATGTAGCAAAAGCGTTCAAACTGCACATTATGATTAAGTGGCTTATTGTAATGTACTGTATTTATTTTTATAAGGATAGCATGTATATTCGTAGAGAAATTAAGGTTTTTTATAAAAACAGTCCTAAATTTTTTTGCTTATAATTTGCAGAGTTCTTAATATAAAATAATGTTCTTTTCTGAAAATATGACAAACATCATTGTACACAATACCCTGTCATCAGAATTTAAAAATAATAAAAATTGTATGAAAAATGAGTAGGTTTAGTAAATAATTTTTCATTGCGCATGCGTCAATGATATCAAAATTTCATTTGCATATTGTGTTAGCTAAATGTATAGAGCAACTTCTGTAAATGTTTCAAAAATATAGCTTGAAAATTCTGAAAATGATCGTCTATAGAATCAACTCAAAATCCGTTATTCCTAAAAAGAAGCAAAAAAATCAGGGGTTTTATCCAAATATAGTTGTACGTGCAATATTGTGTAGGCACTAAACAATGGAATATGGATACAGCCCCTCATCTATTTGCTTCATTTAGGGAATAAAGTATTTTGATCTCATTCTATCAACGATAATTTTCAGAATTTTTAAGCTATGTTTTTGAGACTTCCACAAATGTTGCTCTATACCTAACATAATATGAAAATGAAATTTTGATATTGTTGACGCATGCGCAATGAAAAATTATTTACTAAACCTATTCATTTTTCATACAATTTTTATTATTTTTAAATTCTGATGACAGGGTATTGTGTACAATGATGTTTGTCATATTTTCAGAAAAGAACATTATTTTATATTAAGAACTCTGCAAATTATAAGCAAAAAACTTAGGACTGTTTTTATAAAAACCTTAATGTCTCTACGAGTATACATGCTATCCTTATAAAAATAAACACAGTACATTACAATAAGCCACTTAATCATAATCTGCAGTTTGAACGCTTTTGCTACATTAGTTTAGACAGGGTTATCCAAAAGATCTTCGTTCTTTTTCAATTTGTTGACGGTCCCCTGTTCGATTTCGTTGAAAACTCTTCGCGAAAATATATGACACGTACTATTTTGTTTACACACCTGGAGTTTCAACATATTTCGATTTATATTTCTTTCATTACTTACTTAATTACCAATTATGCTTAACTTTTGGACACCAGTGTACTGTAATTATTAGAAAAAGTTTTTGTATAATTTCTATGTGATCAAAATCTTGTGGCTAAACTGTCTCTCATTTCAATCTAATTTTAAGTAAATTTAATTTAAGTATTATTGATAATAAAAGTTAGACATACAAACATCATTTGGCATATTTCATCTTATATCCGAACAAGCCCGCGGGGTTTGCTAGTCTCATATAATATTTTAATATATTTTATATATTTCCATGGCTGCTAACTTTTACATCTTTTCCGTGCCACTAATATTTAATAGTTTTTAGCTTATTTAATCGCCGAGATTTTCAATTAATTAAAACAAAATTTATTATTACAAGTTGGAAATTGCACGTCAAGCGTAGCAAATAAATTCCGTTCATACTACATCGAAGTATTAAAAATATTGAGATCTTGGTATAATTGTATTCAGTACTTGGGATGCAGTATGGTGGCCGAAATCTTTTGTGTAAATCTGTTAATACTATCTGTTTTCTGTTATATAGGAAGTAACTTGTAGTAAACCCTAGCAACCTACATCAATTTTTAGTCCTGTAAATTAATAACTAATATTCTTTGTACCACAGATTGTACAGATTGTATATTTCAGTATATATTTCATACATGCATATCAATTTTATTATGTTCCAAAGAGTGTATCACCATTAAAATGTATTTGAAACAATTTTTTGCCATTGGCCGTAATGTAACGGGATATTTTTTAATATTCCTGAAATAAAACTATACATCCGATTTTCGTGAAATTTGAAATCACTCTACAAAACAGTGCATCAGTTATATAATTTAAATTTTAAATGATTCGGTTGGATAGTTTTTGTTCTGTTATATACGGACAGATGGACGGACTGAACGACGACTTATAGGTGCTACGTATCTATATAATAAAGGCCAAACGTATCTGTGCGTAACGCATACGTCATTTTGCGAATGGCAACACTTTCAAATTTTAAATGAATTTTGGTATTGCAATTTTTGCTACTAAAAGTTTCTAAACTTCTTAACGTCGCATATTTTCAATTTTTACACCATCGTGTAGAAAAAAATATGTACTTTTAAATGAAATTTGTTTGAAAGCTGTAACTTAATTTGTTTTTGAAATATTAATTTTTTTGTAGCTTTTAACACCTCTTTTCTTATCGTGGCAACAGGAGTACTCCATTTCTATTTAAAGCAAAGGAATAAAGGGAAAAAATTGAGTGCTGTATCTTTATGTTGCCATTTTCTTATTAAAAGGGAAAAAATAGAAATTTAAATATCTTCTGTTATAAAACCCGGTGAATTTTGACTTCATTTACAAAATTTGATTTACACGTAAAAGAATATCAACAATTTAATATCTGCTTCAGCTAATAGCATTGAGACTTCAAGTGTTGAATCAAAATTATCAAACTAAAATGCCAATTTTTTTAAACGTGAATACAGATGTGAAATGTACATTTGTAAATTTTGATGTTGAATAAATTTTGCTTTTTATCATTTTGGAATACTAGCATAAGAACCTTAATTTATAACTTTATCATAATAACATATCTTTATTATTTTTTACTGCTTACATATATGATTAAAGTTTAATTTTAACAATTTCTACATTCGCGTTTTATAGAAATAGTATTTTGTTAATTTGACGATAAATATCGTTTGTTTAAGAGTTAGACGTACCAATATAAAATGCATTTTTTACTATAATTAATTTTGTAGGTTTATTATGAGTCAATGAACCAGTTCCTTCTTAAATATTTTCTTTCGTCAAAATTTGACGGGTTCTACCTTGTTTACATAATTACGAGAGCACCTGAAAATAAGGGGTATTAAAATAAAAAATCATAATAAAAATTAGCAGCTACGGTATTAATTTGCATTGCTTATCCCATTCGCTCCTTTACACGAAAACAATTTTACATAATCTAAGCTTACTTTTCACTTCAGAAAATCTCGGTTATAACCAACCGTATAATACAAGCACTGAATTAAATCTTTCAGATTTACGAAGCTAAACTTTTATGCACTCTGAAAAGATCTTACAACAGAGTCTAATTTATTCAGATACTCAATATGAACTCTTCTCTAAGTTTATCGATTAGAAAACTGGCAGTTCAAGACGAGAATTTATGAATAGCATAGCGGCTTTTAATTTGATTCATAGGCAGTTATTGACGTTTTAATTATTATACCATTAGTTCATTTGATCAATATTAATCGAAAACTAAATTTAAAAAGATGGCATTTAGAAAAAAAAAATCCTAAATCCCTTATCAAAAAAGGATTTTTAAATTTTTTTTACTCAAAAAAGAATTACATCAGAGTATTAATTTAATATTACAATGATGGGACTGATCATGTATAACGATATCAGTTACTTTTTATTTATTTATTTATTTATTTATTTGGAGGGGGTGGGACGGCTCTCATTTGATATCATAAGATATCTTTACAAGTACAGAGGTTATCTTTTGATATTGTTATAATTTTTTATCCAACCAAAATTTCCTTGCTTAAAAAAAAATCTTTGCATCATAATAATTCATTAACTTTATTCTTAGTCTATTATTTATTTTTATGAAAATACAAAGTTTCTAAAGCTACTAAATAGTTATGTATATACCGGGTGTCCCAAAAATGACTGATGGATTTTAAAATTCAATAACTTGCAAACGGTGACAGCTATTAAAATTTTTTTTTCAGGAGGGCTATGTATAATGTCAGGAATTTTTTTACCACAATCCTTGATTTTAGTTCTAATTTCAAACAACAGATGGCGCTGATGGTGGTTGGCGGCCAGTCGACGTCGAGACTTACTTCATTCAGCTTTGAAGCAAAAGAAGGAGATTAAGGCTATGGAGTACGTCTCATTCTACAGTACAGTCTTGCTCTCAGGCCCCGATTCTGGACTCATTCGATATGATTTCAATGGAATGCGTTGTTGCCATGGAAATAACAGATTGTTCGATAATGGAATACAGCGTTCCGAAGTGGGCATAAATTTCGCAAGCAATATTTGAGTTTGCAGAAGATTTTCGTTTAGGAAGTTTTATTTTCCCGAATTAAATTACTTTTTTATGGCATGATTTAAGGAATATTTTAGGCACCATATTTTAAAACTACACTGTTAAAAATTTGAAACCTTTGCTGCATCATCACTTCTCCACTTTTATAGAAAGAGATTACTTCACTGTATTATGGAGCATTCTCATTGGTCAAAATAGGGGATATTCTATCATAGCAGTGGAGTGACGATGCAGCAAAAGTTTCCAATTTTTAACAGTGTAGGTGAAGATATCTTGCTCTTACACTGTAAAAATCTGCTGCATTTTGTTGTATACGCACTCCGCTTGTATAAAAACTGTTACTTGATTGTATTATGAAGCATTGTTATTGGTCGTAAAAGAGATATTATATACAAGCGGCGGAGTGTGTATGAAGCAAAATGCAGCAGATTTTTAACACTGTGGTGCCCGATTCTGAACTCATTCGATATGATTTCAATGGAATGCGTTGTTTCCATGGAAATAACAGATTGTTCGATAGTGCAATACAGCGTTAAGAAGTGGGCATAAATTTCGCAAGAAGTATTCGAGTTTGCAGAAGATTTTCGTTTAGGAAGTTTTATTTTCCCGTATTAAATTACTTTTTATGGCACGATTTAAAGAATATTTTATGCATCATATTTTAAAACTAGATAAAGAGATTTCTTTAATTTGATAATTTTTATTATATTCTAAGAAATTTTAGATCGATTTAGATTGTTATATTCATGCTCAATTTTGAATATTGTATTTTTCTATAGAAGAATTTGTTATTTCCATGACAACAACACATTCCATTGAAATCATATCGAATGAGTTCAGAATCGGGCGCAACAGTGTTAAAAATCTGCTTTTTGCTTCATATGCACTCCGCCGCTTGTATATAATATCTCTTTTCCGACCAATAACAATGCTTCATAATACAATCAAGTAATCGTTTCTATACAAGCAGTGTGCGTATACAGCAAAATGCAGCAGATTTTTATAGTGTAAGAGCAAGATTGTAGCAAGATATCTTCACCTACACTGTTAAAAATTGGAAACTTTTGCTGCATCGTCACTCCACTGCTATTGTAGAATATCTCTATTTTGACCAATGAGAATGCTCCATAATACAGTGAAGTAATCTCTTCTTTAAAAGTGAAGGAGTGACGATGCAGCAAAGGTTTCAAATTTTTAACAGTGTAGTTTTAAAATAAGGTGCCTAAAATATTCCTTAAATCATGCCATAAAAAGTAATTTAATCCGGGAAAATAAATTTTAATTAACTCGCATTTATTTTATTTTTTTCTATTTTAATGCAACGATAGACTAATCATATTGAAAAGGGCTAAACAAGGCAACTTATAATATTTGTTTTTAGTAGTTATTTTACACAATAATGTACTCTGAACAGTTTTCATGATTATTTTTTGAACATTCATAAAAATCTATGACGAATTTTCTTAAAAGATCTAAAATTTCTTAAAAATATAACAAAAATCATCAAATTGAAAAAATCTCTCTATCTAGTTTTAAAATATGATGCATAAAATATTCTTTAAATCGTGCCATAAAAAAGTAATTTAATCTGGGAAAATAAAACTTCCTAAACGAAAATCATCTGCAAACTCAAATACTGCTTGCGAAATTTATGCCCACTTCTGAACGCTGTATTCCACAATCGAACAATCTGTTATTTCCATGGAAACAACGCATTCCATTGAAATCATATCGAATGAGTCCAGAATCGGGGCCTGAGAGCAAGACTGTACTGCAGAATGAGACGTACTCCATAGCCTTAATCTCCTTCTTTTGCGTCAAAGCTGAATGAAGTAAGTCTCGGCGTCGACTGGCCGCCAACCGCCATCAGCGCCATCTGTTGTTTGAAATTCGAACTAAAATCAAGAATTTCGTTAAAAAAACTCCTGACATTATACATAGCCCTCCTGCAAAAATTTTTTTAATAGCTGTCACCGTTTGGAAGTTATTGAATTTTAAAATACATCAGTCATTTTTGGAACACCCGGTATATTACTGTAAAAAACGAAATATTTCAAAGTTTGGCATTCCTATTCTTCTGCCAGATGAGTATATAATGCTTAATTAGAGAAGTCAGGTTAAAAATTAAAGGTGAATAGAAATTTGCAGTTGTTTTGTACAAAATTTGAGTTTCGCCGAAAATTCGTCTTCAACGAAAATAATGCCAAATATTCGGCCGAACCGAAACTACCTGTGTCCCATAAACCATTTTTTTCCTTCTGGAATTTTCAAAATTATTCATTCATTCATTTAAACTGTATCATCACTTGGCATATTTCATCTTATACACGAGCAAACCCGCGGAGTTTGCTAGTCTTATATAACATTTCCACATCTTTTGCATATTTCCATGGCTGCTAACTTTTACATCTTTTCCGTACCATTAATTTTAATACATATTTTAACTTAATTAATAGCCCAGATTTTCGATTAATTAAAACAAAATTTATTATTAAAATGAGTGGTATTTTTTTTTATGTAAAAATTAGCAGCTATATTATTCCATTTGCATTGCTTACCCCATTCGCTTCTTTATATGAAAACAATTTTGCGTAATTTAAACATAATTTTTACTTCCCATAATCTCGGTTTTATCCAACTGCATTATACAAGCACTGAATTAAATCTTTCAGATTTACGAAGCTAAACTTTTATGCACTCTGAAAAGGCCTTACAAAAGAGTCTAATTTATTCAGAAACTCAATATGAACTCTCCTCTATATTCATGGATTAGAAAACTGGCGGTTCAAGACGAGAATTTATGAATAGCAATGCGGCTTTTAATTTTATTCATAGGCAGTTATTGACATTTTAATTATTATATCATTAGTTCATTTGATGAACATTAAATGAAAACTAAATTGATAAAAATGGCATTTAGAAAAAAAATCCAACAAATTTATGATTTTGAACTAATTTAAAACTTATCAAAAAAGGAATTTTTCTTTTACTCAAAAAAAGAATTACATCAGAATATTAAATTAGTATATAGAATGAAGGGACTGAACATATATAACGATATCAGTTACTTTTTATTTATTTATTTATTTATTTATTTGGAGGGGTGGGGCATCTTTCATTTGATATCATAAAATATCTTCACGAGTACAGAGTTTATCTTTTGATATTGTTATCATTTTTGATCCAAACAAAATTTCCTTGCTCAAAAGAAAAAAAAAAAAAAAAATCTTTGCATCATAATAATTTATTAACTTTATTCTTAGTCTATTATTTATTTTTATGAGAATACAAAGTTGGTAAATTTATTAAATAATCACATATATATATTACGGTAAAAAATGGAATGTCTCAAAGTTTGGAATTCCTATTCTTCGGCCACATGAGCATATAATGCTTAATTCGAGAAACCATGTTAGAAATTAAAAATCAAACAAAAATTTGCTTTTGTTTTGGCCCAAAATTTGAGTTTCACCGAAAAATCGTCTTCGGAGAAAATTATGCCAAACATTCGGCCGCACCGAAACTATCTGTGTTCATACACATTTTTTTTTTCTGAAATTTTCAAAATTATTCATTGATTTGAACTGTATCGTCCCATCACTTGCCATATTTCATCTTAACCCGATCAAACCCGCGGAGTTTGCTAGTCTTATATATCATTTCCATACACTGTAAAAAAATTGTAAATTTACAGTATTTTACCGTGAATTATCCAGTAAATTTACGGAATATGTCACTTTTTTACTTAAACGGTCAACTCCCGTAATTTTTGTGTTTTACGGGAAAACCCGTTAATGTTTGGCAAAGTCCGTTGATATACGAATAAAGTCCGTTTTTTTACGGACATTGTCTAGAATCTCTGCTGCAGTAAATCTTTGCTACAGCTTTTTTACAGTGATATTTTACATATTTCCGTAGCTGCTAACTTTTACGGCTTTTCCGTATCATTAAATTTGAATACATATTTTGACTTATTTAATAGCCCAGATTTTCGATTAATTAAAACAAAATTTATTATTAAATTGAGTGGTATTTAAAAAAATGCAAAAATTAGCAGCTATGTTATTCCACTTTTTTTGTTTATCCCATTCGCCCCTTTACATGAAAACAATTTTGCGCACTCTAAGCTTAATTTTCACTTCCCATATTCTCGGTTTTAACCAAGCGTACTATCTAATCAC
This sequence comes from Maratus speculifer, assembly GCA_964019185.1. NCBI lineage: Eukaryota > Metazoa > Arthropoda > Arachnida > Araneae > Salticidae > Maratus > Maratus speculifer. The sequence continues at coordinate 204,784,130 of OZ025302.1, read as the reverse complement.
TGAATTAAATCTTTCAGATTTACGAAGCTAAACTTTTATACACTCTGAAAAGACCTTATAAAAGAGTCTAATTTATTCAGAAATTCAATATGAGCTCTCCTCCATGTTTATTGATTAGAAAACTGGCAGTTTATGATGAGAATTTATGACTAGAAGAGCGGCTTTTAATTTGATTCATAGGCAGTTATTGACGCTTAAGTTGTCATATCATTAGTTCATTTGACCAATATTAAGTGATTTGAAAAAGATGGCATTTAGAAAAAAAAATCTTACAAATTCGTTATTTAAACTATTTTAAAACTTATCAAAGATATTTTAATTTTTTTTTCAAACAAGAATTGCATCAGAATACTAAATTAGTATATATAATAAAGGGACTGCACATATATAACGTATCAGTTTCCTTTTTACTTTCTTCTATCTTTACAAGAAGAAAGTATTGGATTCATGAAAATTTTCGACTTCCGGTTTTCGACGGATTTATACGTTTTAGAAGGTCCTGAACACGTTTCGACTATTTTTAGAAAATGTCTGTCTGTGAGTCTGTCCGTCTGTCTGTGAGTCTGTGTGTCTGTGAGTCTGTGTATCTGTCTGTGAGTCTGTCTGTATGTGACAAAAAATTTGTGGGCGCTCTATCTCAAGAACTAATGCTCAAAATTTAATAAAATTTTATATTCAGTTAGACCTTGATATGAATTAGTGCCTATTGGTTTTTGGTGAAAATTGGCCTGCAGGTGGCGCTTCTATACTACGTTTTTCATGATTTTCAAGATTGCTATATCTCAAGAACTAATGCACAGACTTTCTCCAAACTTCAGATTCTGTGACCCCTTATATACATAGACGCTGATTAAGTTTTGGTGTAAAATGGCCGGCAGGTGGCGCTGCTATGCCACGTTTTTCATGATTTTCATGATAGCTATATCTCAAGAATTAATGCACAGAATTTCACCAAACTTCAGATTCCGCGATACCTTGAGATACATAGCCGCTGATAAGGTTTTGGTGTGAACTTCCCTATAGGTGGCGCTGCTATGCTACATTTTGCACGATTTTTGCGATAGCTATCTCTCAAGAACTAATGCAGAGAACTTCATCAAATTTTAGTTTCTTTTACACTAGAATATATAACATAATTACACGATGATTACGTTTTGTTATAAATCCTTCAACTGATGGTGCTGCTGTGCTATATTTTACACGGTTTTTTTTAAACTAGCTATATCTCAAGAACTAATGCACAGAATTTCATCAAACTTCAGATTCTTTTACACCATAACATAATTAGACGCTTTTTTACGTTTTGACATAAATTGTCCAAGATATGGTGTTGCTGTGCTACGTTTTGCAAATTTTTTGTTATAACTATATCCCAAGAACTAATAGACGAAATTCCATCAAATTTCAGATTTTGTTAGATCTTGACATCAATAGATGCTTATTAGGTTTTAGTATAAATTACCCAACATGAGGCACTACTAAGCTCATTTTCTCAGAGTATTAATTAAATTTTGCGTGTTAGGCTTTTCGGATACCAGAATCTCATTAGGCTTGGTCAAATGTTCGAGGAAATTCGATAATCGGTAACCTTGGGGTCACCACTTTTTTTTTTTTTTTTTTTTTTTTTTTTTTTTTTTTTAAATATTAAAATGTACTTATGAGATAGAAGAAAGTTTCGGGATTGACACATCCAACTAGTTTTTGTGAGGGAGTGGGTGTGTTTCACTTGATATCGTAAGATAGTTCTAAGGTTATAGAGGTTATCTTTTTATATCGTTATCATTTTTGATCCAACCAAAATTTTCTTTCTTTTTTTACGAAATTTTTTTATTTGCATCATAATAGTTTATTAACTTTATTCTAAGTCTGTTATTTATTTTTATGAAAATACAAAATTGTTAAAACAATTAAATAATTATATATTCTTTTTCACTACAAAAAACGGAGTAGTATCTCGAAGTTTGGCAATCCTATTCTTCTCCCATATAAACATGTAATGCGTAATTAGAGGAACCGGTATAGAAATTAGATATCGACCGAAAATTCGTTTTCGTTTTCGTTTTCCGCCCAAAATTACATTTTATACTAGATCAAACCCGCGGTATTTACTAGTCTTAAGTAATATACGCATGTCTTTCATATATTTTCATGGCTGCTTACTTTTACGCCTTTTCCGTACTACTAATTTTTAATAGATAATTTTACTTACATAATCGCCAATATTTTCGGTTAATTTAAATAAATTTAATTATTAAAATAAGTGGTATTTTTTTAAAAAGTAAAAATTAGCAACTATGTTATACCACTTGCATTGCTTATCCCATTCGCTCATTACATGAAAACAATTTTGCGTAATCTAAACTTAATTTCCACTTCCTATATCCTCGGTTTTTAACCAAGCGCACTATGCAATCACTGAATTAAATGTTTTAGATTTACGAAACTAAACTTTTATACACTCTGAAAAGACCTTATAAAAGAGTCTAATTTATTCAGAAACTCAATATGTACTCTCCTCTGTGTTTATTGATTAGAAAACTGGCAGTTTATGATGAGAACTTATGAATAGCAAAGCAGCTTTTAATTTGGTTCATAGGCAGTTATTGGCGTTTAAATTATTATATCATTAGTTCATTTGACCAATATTAAGTGATTTGATAAAGATGATATTTAGAAAAACAAAATCCTACATATTTATTATTTTTAAACTAATTTAAAACTTATCAAATAAGGATTTTTTTTTTAATTTTCCCCCCAAAACAGATTTACATCAGATACTAAATTAATTAATAAAAATATTATACTAAATTAATATTAAAAATATAATATAATCAGAATAATTAAAAGGACTGTATATGTATATGTATAACGATATTAGTTTCTTTCGGGCTCGCACTTGATATCGAAAGCTGTCTCTAAGGTAGAGAGGTTATCTTTCGATATCGTTATCATTTTTGATCTAATCAAAATTTCCTTTTCTTTTTTTAAGAATAAAAATCCTTGCACCATAATATTTTATTAACTTTATTCTCAGTCCGTTATTTATTTTTATGAAAATACAAAGTTCCTAAAGCTATTAAATAATTATATATATATATATACATATTTTATTTCAAAAATCGGAATACCTCAAAGTTTGACATTCCCTTTCTTCTGCCATATATGCAATGTATCTTGTAATTAGAGAAACTAAGTTAGAAATTAGAGATTAACTACGCTTTCGTTTTCGTTTTCCGCCCAATATTTGAGTTTCACCGAAAATTCGACTACAATAGTTAATTAACTTTATTCTTAGTCTGTTATCTATTTTTATGAAAGTACAAAGTTGCTTAATCTATAAAATAATTATATATATACAAATTTTATTTCAAAAAACGGAATGTCTCAAAGTTTGGCATACCCTTTCTTCTGCCATATGTGCATGTATTTTGTAATTGGAGAAAACAGGTTAGATTTTAGAAATCAACTACGCTTTCATTTTCGTTTTCATCCCAAAATTTGAGTTTGACCGAAAATTTGACTTTGGCAAAAATGCTGCCAAACATTCGGCCGGACCGAAACTATCTGTGTTCCAAAAAACTGTTTTCACTTATCCATCATGCATGTATAGGGTAAGTCTTGCAATAGTTTTGAAAATCGAAAAAAAAAATGACGGACTTACACGTTTCAGACACTGGAGATTCCGAAATATATATATATATATGACTCTTTGAGATAGGGAGCCAGTAATATTTTTTGCAAGTTTCCCCATTTTATATCACAGGAGTCGAGTCGAGATAAAAATTAAGTAAAATAGTAAACATAGAAACTTTATTAAACTACACATTGGCTGCTCAAAAATAGTTTATTAAAATGCATTCATATAGAGCGGAAAATGCTCTCCTCGGAGCAGACATTACATCAATAAAAAACATAGCTTCCGCAAGTCGCCTAAACCCAAAACATAAAAAAAAAGATTTTATTTATCTCTCGCCTCCTCACATAAGTAAAAAAAAGTTTCTAGAACTTTCTATAATTTCTAACCACGATTCTTTTATGTAAACAGAATTTAATGTCTAGCGCCGAGGTTAAAAATATAGCAGTCTCGAATCTTCTGCAAAAGATAATTTTATTTTAAAAGATTATTATTTAACTAATTTATAATCTAAATCAAAATTCGAATATAATCTACAGACAATAATTTCACATAAAAAAGAAAAGAAAAGAATTTATTGATACGCAATAAATATCAAACGCGAAGAAACAAAATATAAATAATAAGAATTTTTTTTTTTTTTTTTTTTTTTTTTTTTTTTTTTTTTTTAAGTGTGGTTTTGGAATAAACTTAATAAGACTTTCTTAAAAAAGGATTGATAAAAACAGGGAAAAGAATGAGTTCTATTGGGAATTTTAAAAAATAAAGTTTAATTAAGAATATTTTTAATTTAGAGCCATTTTTACGCATATTGGAATAAATGTTTTTTAAGGTAAATTAAGAATTTATATGGTTTCTATATATATATATATATATATATATATATATATATATATATATATATATATATATATATACTTTTGGGGGGAGGGGATGCAGTCCGTCTGTCTGTAAACGCTCTATGTCCCATCAAATTGAGATATAGTCTTGAAATTTTATGCGTACTTAGAATGTAATAGTGGAAAGAAGCCTGTTAAATATCAGTAACTTCGATTATTTCCCAGAAATATTTTTTTCGGACTCTCGAAGTATTCGTTCTGATAAAAGGTGTATAAAAGTATTTGAATTTCTTTATTTTAATGAGTGACTGTAAAAGACAATTAAAACATGAATTTTGCATAAAGGAATCTCTCTGTCAGTCTGTAAACGCTTTATCTCCTGAACAAATTGAGATAGAGCGCATTCATTAAAAAAGTCATCGAACTTTAAAAAATCTTTTTTAAATTCCGTATTTACTCATGTATAACGCTCACTTTTTTTTTTCAAAAAATTAGGACAAAACTCGTAGGTGCGCGTTATACACGGAATATTTTTTTACTACTGGATGTAACCACACAATATACATATGAATCACGAAATATATTCAAAGTAGGCATAATAATTCGGAAAAATCTTACTTAATTGAAGTATTACTGCATCTTTATTTCACTCCTTGCATTTTTTTTATATATTAACATTATATAAATGCTAATAAGCCATTTTCACAGCCGTCATTCCCGGCCACTCCCTCCCACCCGTCATTACATGCTACCCGAAGTCTAAAAATGTACTTTCGCCTTGTTTTTGGCCTGATGTAATGTTTGTTTCGACTCTCCTTACTGAAATTCATTTAGTCATTCATTCATTTGCGTATCAAATTTATGATGCGCGTTTTATACGAGATTTTAAAAAATAATCATTTTTTCTTATAAAGTACGGGGTGCGCGGTATACACGAGTAAATACGGTATGTGGATTAATGAATTTTAAGGACAACGATGTAAAAAAATTGCTTAAAATTGTATTTATAATATTCGGATCTTTACAAAACTTCGTCATAATGTACTAGGGATAATGAAGTACAATTTAAGCAACAAATTAAAAAAAAAAAAATCGATAGTTTCGCCTTTTTACCAAATGAAGGATACCAAATCTCCTTAATATTGCAAATAAAACTGTTGAGCATAAAGAAACTAATGAATAACAGTTTTATTAACAAAATTAAACATCATTTTGCAACTCATAAAACTCTCATCTTCAATTACCATATTTTCAAATCGATAAATATACCATACACGTTCCATTGAGTTTCTTGATAAATTAGTCTCTTTTGAGAGACTTTTTCAGAATAGCTAAAACTTTTCCTTCGTAAATCCGAAAGATCTAAATCAGAGTTTGCCTAATACGGTTAGTTAAAACCGAGATTATATGAGAAGAAACTAAGCTAAACTTACACAAATTGTTTTGATGTAATTGAAGGAATGGAACAAGTAAAAGAAGTGAATAATCTAGGGTAGATGTGCCAGTAATGGACCATCTTCCAGTAATGGGCCACCTCTCACTTTTTGATTTATAAAAAAATAATAAATAATAGTTAAGCTTTTATTATTTTTTTTTCTGAACTCCACCTTGCATGCTTTATAAGCTGGATTAATTTTTTACAATTTCCGTCAAAACAATTAGGAAGCAGAAAATAAAGTTTCGCAGTTTTTCTGTTTTTCACTGAAAATCTTAATGAACATGCTAAGAGCTGACTTTACTTACTTAGTTTATATCTTTTTTATTTTTCCGTAAAAATGGAATGTTTTTGTTTGGTTAGCAATATAAAACATTGAATTTAATATACCAATGACCAATTACAAAATTTTATTTATTTTTAAGATTTTAGGAGGGGTGGTCCATTACTGGATTGCTTATTTTGAGATTTTCCAGTAATGGACCACCCAAGTGACCAATACAAAAAGTGTTATTTCAGTAGAGATAAAATATTTTGATTTAACTGAAAAGCTAAATAATCAAATTTGTTACTTAAATTTTACCTTTTAGAATTTAATAAAGGCACTTTCTTTATAAATAGTTGTTTTTAAAAAGTCATCCAAAATTGGTACAAAAAACAAGCAGAACATTTGACAAAATCTAGATATGCCGTTACAAATGAAGTTCTTTTAAGTTGGTTCAGAAATGTAAAATATTTTGAAGAAGATATTATTAATATTTTCTTCCGAATTCTAAAGCGTACAGAGAGAATTTTCAATGGAGTTAAAACAGGGTTTCTTTTGTGCTCTTAAAACAGGGAAAATTTTGGGACCAAAATCAGTTAAAGATGCGTATTATGTAGTTCCAAATAACGAAAAAGAACAAATCACTGTTATGGGAAGTTTTTCAGCAAATAGCGAGGTTGTTCCATTGATGATAATATATCGATATAAGCATCTCTAACGTGAAATTGTGGAATCAATCTGTGCCAAATTGATGGGCTATATGATAGTCTAAAAATGGTTGGATAGTGCAAGAACATTTATTATTTTAAATGCATTCTAAAATTCCATATTGAATAGTTTGGACTATCGGAAAGGGATGATAAAATTGAAGATTTGTTATTTATATTTCATATTTGCACAGCACATCATTTATATAATGATATGAATGAAGACTGGAGACTTTTTTTAATGCCTTATTTTATCTAAACTTGATTTCAGTAAAACATTGTCTTTATCTTATAAATCCTTTAAATTTAAATATTTTGTTTTATATCTTTTCAATATAAATCCTTTAATGTAATAAACAGTTAATAATATCATTAATATTTTGTTTTATATCCACATTATAAATCCTTGATTATAATAAATTCATAACTTAAATTTAAATATTTTGTTTATTGTTTTTTCATTATAAATCCTTTAATGTAATGAATTTCTAACTTAAGTTTTAATATTTTGTTTTATTAGTATGCTCTCATTAAGTTCTGGAGCAAAATTAATTGAAAAAACCATTATCTGTTATTTTTTGTAGGGTGGCCCATTACTGGAACATAGGCGGTCCATTACTGGAACATAGGTGGTCCATTACTGGGCTTTTGGGTGTTGAGACATATTTATATTATTTAAAAATAAATTTTTATTTTTATTGGGAAATGTAACTATGGGATTAGTTAAATATTGTTAAAAGATTAATATAATATGAAAAAAATTGGAATACAATAATTATAACTATTAATAAAAATTATTTTTCAGAGAAATTCCTTAAGGGGGTCCATTACTGGCACATCTACCCTATATATATATAAAAGAAAGTCTGGACTTCGTACATCAATCAGCACCCAGCAAAAACATTTGAACCTAAAATCGTGAAAATTGGGGTAAAAATTCTTTTTTATTTCATCGAATGCCGCTAAAAAAGGATTTTGAGAATGAACTTTTTAAAAATTTCTTAAAAATCTGATATTTTAGTTATTTTTAAACTGATAACAGATTTAAGTGTACTTTTGTAAGCTGAATCGAATGGTACTAACCAAATTCTTTTAAATCTAATAGTTCATGAGATATTTCACGTTTTTTTTTAATTTGGCGATGTCTTCGGAGCCAAAACTGATTTTCAAGTGTTAATTTCTAAAAATATATATATACTCGTATATAGTAGCGGAAAAATTATTAGTTTTTTTCAGGTAAGAATTGCTGTAATTTCCTGCGTATAATCGGCGGATCAAACAATTCTTTTTGGACTCAGAAATCTTATTTAGTGATTAAACAAAACATTTACGGCGATCTACTAAGTTACATTTCTTTTTAAACAAATTCTGGGTCGAGAAATAATTGATTGATCCGCGGATTATACGTGGAAAATTACGGTAAAACGGCTTATCAGCTATACAATAAAAATATACAAAGGCATCAAAAAATAAAATCACAACTAATTGCTACTGATTCCATTTAAATTTCAAAATTAAAAGGTTTAATAAAAAAAAATAACATTATAAAAATATGTTTTATTTAAATATAAAAACATATATATACACAAAAAAATTTTCAAAAAAATTGGTATTTAACTAATTTTTGACGGTTTATCACTCTTCAATAAAAAGAAAATATGAGTACTTTTGTTTTAGCAATACCGGATTTTCGCAAATAACAGTATTTAAATTTTGGTGTAAATTGCAAAAAACTCTTTGATAATAAAATACTTTTTTTTTAATGAAATTAGTTATTGCAAGATAATTGTTGGACCTCTAGTATTATATTAAACCAGGAGAATAAACAAATTATATTATTGTGAATGGCTGAATTAACCTTGAGAACGTAGCTGTGTTTTTACTTTCTTAGATCTTCACAAGAACGTATTGAAAAAAATTAAGAATCATTTTGCAACTCCTAAAACTCTCATCTTCAATTGCCATATTTTCAAATCGATAAACATGGCATACACGTTCGATTGAGTTTATTGATAAATTAGAAAAGATTCTATAGCTCTTGCTGAATGTAAGAGAAAGGGGGCGTGTTTATAAGAAAGGGGCGTACTCAGAATTGAAACAGAATTAGTACATAGTAGAAAAAAAGATTGGGGAGTGCTATGCTAGATGATGAATTGTCATATTCTTCACTGTATTACTGATAATAGAAAGGTTGAAATCCAGTTTGACAGCAACATATATTAGTATGCAATATATTTAAATAATTACGATTAACCTTTATCGATGAAGAATAAAAAATAAAAAAAATCAGTGTACATTTTACATAAATGTAAAATACATCGATATTTCTGGACAAGATGAGGTGGGTTAGAGGTATTAAGAGGTTTTCTTTAAAGACAGGTTTGAAAGAAGAATCACATTCGGTAACTAAATCATCATAGTTAGTTGGTTGATTGAAGTTTAACCCGTTTAGGACCAGCATCTTTTTACACGATTTTATTATATTGGCAGCATTTTTTGTCAATTTTTTGACTTAATTTTTTTAATTATTAAAATATCTTTATTATTATTATTATTTTTTTTTTTTTTACTGGTATCAAACTCAAGTGCTGTAACCACTCTCTGAAAGGGCATGTATACATCCACGGTCCCGAACGTGTTAAATGCACAAAATCTCAAGCCGGAAGATCATGGAAAAGAAGTTTTTTTTTCTTTGTATTTTTCTAACTCAAAAGAATATGTGGAATGAAGAAATGAAAGAATAAATCTGAAAAGAATACGTGGACCTACTGAATATGTGGGTCGAAGTTCTCTTTCTTTTACCTTTATGTCAGTCTTGTTCCTGCTTTCTAAAGTAGGAAAGCGTGTTCTTCACGTGCTCCGCATGTCATGAAGAAATCACATGATTTTTTCAGACTTCGGCGAAACATAGCTTTTGTAAAGTTTTTTAAAGTTTTTTTGGATTTCTTTGAATCAAACTAGCTTACATCAAGATTAAATTAATAATATTGCTTAAAAGAATTTAATTATTTATGTTCTAAATAATAATAATAATAATAATAATAATAATAATAATGATTATTTTTAAAATATTCCAACTTTTTAAAAGAAATAAATGTGTTTAATCGATTAACTATTATAATTGTTCCCAAACTAGGTATATAAACCTTTCGAAGTGCATGAAAAAGTTCTTCGGAATCTGTGAAGTAAATGAATAGTATGATTTTGAACCGTCGCATGTAAATACAAAACAACAGCGTGACGCTGTTCTAAGACAAATCGTATATTTTATCATAAAAGTTTAGGAACCATTTTTGTTCATGGATAAAATTCACTGTATTCCTTTATAGTATGTGTGTGTTAATGCCGATCATAAATGAGGATTCGGACCCTCTTTTCAAAATATTACTCGCAGATCTATAAAAAATTCACGAACGAGCGTATTAAGCAATTTCTTGCGAATGCAATAATAATGAGACAGACTCGAAGCGAAAAATGTATAATTTTACAGATTCAAAAATGAAAGGAAAAACAACAAAATATTTAATCATTGAGAAATGAGAATAATTGAAGGTTTCTTAAAATCTTTTACAATGTACTATGAACGATAACGAAATTAAAAAGAACTAATTTAAAGTAATATTTTATAGTATATTTCACACCAGAAATATCACATAGATTCATTTTAATATTTTTTAAACTTGAGTATTTTGAGGATTTGAGAACTCAAGTTAAGTTAAAATCAAGATCTGGATCTAGAACGTGGCAGCCTTTGGACTGGAGGCCACCTTATTTCATTTCATCATGACGTCAGAAATATGAAATGATTATCTATCAATGTAACAATACTTTAGGGTTCCACAAACTGCGTTCTGAGGTCCTTTGATACATCTCAACTAGCGTCTTTGTGTAAAGTGATTAGTTAACCTTTCATTGTTAATCTTAATTGAACCTGTAAAATTTGACCATTCATTTTTCTGCATGCAGGAAATTTTCAAACTAAAAGACTAAACTGGTTTTTTATTGAAATTTTATTTTGATTCATTAAAAAAGTGCAAAAATTTATCTCCTATAGTCAGGGCCGTAGCTAAGGGGCCGCTATGGGCGGCTCAGCCCCCCCTGGAAAAGTTTCCAAGGTCACCCAGTGAATTTCTGCTCCGAAAATTCCAATGAAATTCTGTTCAAAAAATCTAATTTAGCTTTGAGATCCTTTTACATTTTTGCAGAATTACTCCATTATATATAAAATAAGTGTTTAACATTTTCCTCATTCTATTTGTACATAGGAAGCTAACATGATGTTTAATTTTGCACCAGTTATAAACTCAAAATTTTCATCATCAAATACTTTTCTTAATATAAAATGAAGTTATTAGAACAGTTTAATAATAAACATAGTACATGCAGTGTAAATATGTACTAATCTATCTTTCTGTGTCAGAGAAAGAGAAAAAAATATCATGAGCCCCCTCCCCTACAATCTCTTGAGCCCCCCCCCCTACAGATCACTTCGAGCTACGGCCCTGCCTATAGTGACTATTTGCTTAATGTATAAAATGACCACTTTGTGCTTTATTGTATAGATGCCTTTCACTTGCCTAAAGTGATTTTAAATGAAAATCCTATTACTGCCAGTCACAGAAACATTATCATTAAGCAATTGCAATGAAAATAAAAATGTATATAAATTGCATTGCACTAATCAGTCAATTACTTAATGTAGTGCATTTTTCCTTATTTATATTTTTTTTTTTTTTTTGTGATCACAAAGGTTTTAATCTGCCATTTTGAAAGACACTCCATAAAGTGACCACCTCTATATAGTGACCATTTTACCCTGTCCCAAAGCTGGCCACTTTAGATAGGTTCCACTGTATTATTATCATTATACACGCATTACGCATATCATTACAGTTGGAAATTAGAGAAATTTATTTCAAATTAAGAATTTTTTAATTATAACTGGTCGAATTCGTTTAAATTCTCCTCCTACCTTTCACCCCTCCACCCGAAATATATATACACTATATTGCCATTGATTATTGGACACTTGCAATTTTAGACATTTTACAAAATATCTAGAAAAATACATGAGGAATCATCTCGAAACTCTTAGTGTATAAATATAATACTATACGTCATACATCCCTGTGAAGATTTTTCACCGAAACTCCATAGGGGACCGTCAACAAATTAAAAAAGAATGAATATCTTTTGAATAACCCTGTCAAAACAAATGTAGCAAAAGCGCTCAAACTCTAGATTGTGATTGAATACCTTATTGTAATACACTGTGTTCATTTTTATGCAAATAGCATGCATATTCGCAGAGTAATTTAGGTTTTTATAAAAATGGTCCCAAATTTTTCCAAGTTTTTCCCTTATAATTTTCAGAGTTCTTAATATGAAATAATATTTTTCTCAGAAAATATGACAAACAACATTGCACATAGTATCCTGTAATCAGAATTAAAAAATAATAAAAATTGTATGAAAAATGAGTAGATTTACTAAATAATTTTTTACTGCGCATACGTCAAAGATATCAAAATTTCATTTGCATATTATGTTTGCTAAATGTATAGAGCAACTTTTGTAAAAGTCTCAAAATCATAGCTTAAAAATTCTGAAAGTAATCGTCTATAGAAAAAGGCCAAAATCCGTTGTTTCCAAAATGAAGCAAAAAAATGAGGGATTTTATCCAAATGTAGTCAGTGGCGTAGCTATGTTTTTTTATGTTTTTTGGCGCCAGGGGCCATCAAGAAATTTTGCGCCCCCACCACAATATAGATATATAACAATTTCTCTCAAATTGGCGCCCCTAGGCCTCGGCGCCCGGGGCGGACGCCCCCCTTGCCCCCCCTTAGCTACGCCACTGAATGTAGTAGTACATCCCGTATTGTGTATTCTATACTGACACAAATCAATGAATCTATGGATACAACCCCTCTTGTTTTTGTTTCATTTTGAGAATAACGGACTTTCAACTTATTCAATTAACGATTATTTTCAGAATTTTCAAGTTATGATTTTGTGACTTTTGTTGCTCTATACATTTAGCTAACATAATATGCAAATGAAATTTTGATATCGTCGACGCATGCGCAGTAAAAAATTATTTAGTAAACCAACTCATTTTGTATACAATTTTCATTATTTTTTAATTCTGATTATAGGGTACTGTGTGCAATGTTGTTTGTCATATTTTCTGAAAAAAAATATTATTTTATATTAAGAACGCTGAAAATTATAAGGAAAAAAACTTGGAAAAATTTGGGATCATTTTTATAAAAACCTTAATTACTCTGCGAGTATGCATGCTATTTGCATAAAAATGAACAAGGCGAATCACAATAAGGCATTCAATCATAATCTAGAGTTTGAACGCTTTTGCTACATTAGTTTTGCAGGGTTATTCAAAAGATATTCATTCTTTTTTAATTTGTTGACGGTCCCCTATGGAGTTTCGGGAAAAAATCTTCACGAAGATGTATGACTTATACTATTATATTTATACACTAAGAGTTTCAAGATGATTCCTCATCTATTTTTTTAGATATTTAACAAAATGTGTAAAATCGCAAGTGTCCAATAATCAATGGAAATATAGTGTATATGTAGCTCCAGCTGAATGTAGGGAGAAAGGGGGCGTGTTTATAAGAAAGGGGCGTACTCAGAATTGAGAAGCCTAGGGAAGAGATGCATGAAAAAACGATAAAAAGGTTGGGAAGCGCCAAGTTAGATAATCAGCTGTCATATCCTTCACTGTATTACTGATAATAGAAAGCATGAAACCCAGTTTGAGAGCAACATATTTTAAATTATCGAGGTTAACCTTTATCGGTGCAGAATAAAAAGAAATTTTCACTGTACGTTTTACATAAATATAAAATACATCGATATTTCTGGATAGCTGGTGGTTACAGACAAGATGAGATGGGTTAGAGGCATTAACCGGACAAGTCTCGATCAACCTTCAACTCGCGATTCAACTCACAGTTGAGAAACCTCAGGTTAGCCATTCTAACCGCCGGTTAATATTTGAAATTCATCGCTAATTTTACAGCCGAGATTAGTCAACCTTGGGTTAGTGAACTTCAGGTTGAAATGTGATGGTCATGATGTATCTGATTGGTCAAAACTATCACATGACATACTTATCGCGTTCATGCGTTCGATCCTCGCGTACCACCAATTTTTAATTGCGAAGCAAAAACAAGATTCGAAATACATACTTGTGTTTAATTTTTAGATCGATAAATTTCGAATTACGTTGTGATTTGATAGTTTTGTTTTTTCACAAAATTAGATTCAAAGATTAGAAATACCAATACAGTTATAAGATTTTTATTTTTACAAGATTTTGCGTTACAGTATCATTTTTTCAAGTTACTTGATTTAAAAAAATTATATTTTTTTCTTTAATAATTAAATTTCATAAACGATTTTCTAACCAGGCTAGCAATAGTAATTAGAATAAAAGAAATTAACGAGCTAGTTTATTTATTTTTCAACGAAAATTAAAATATTGAAAATGCATCTATTTTTTCATATATTTTTTCTAACGTAAATCTAATGTAGTAATTAATTTATCTAATGTAATTGATGTGCAAATTTTTAAATGCGAAAAATTTCAAGATAAATTTTCAGAAAAATGCTTTTTCTAAACTAAACAAGAGTAATTATTTAAAACAAGTAAGAAAATTAATTATTATAGTGTATTATGGTTCAACGGCTTATTATTTTGCGGTCATAAAATTCTTGCTTTTACGATTGCAAGCTTTAATTAAGTAAAAAAGCTGAAACTGAAATGTGAGAAAAAAAACTGCTTTGCTTTTTTATTATTTTAAAAAAAATTAAATTATGTAAGCAAAATTTTTCATAACTCAAAGAACCTTTTTCAAAACTTTCCTTCTATTCATATTCAACAGATGGCGCTACCTGATATCAAAATTGCTAGGCAAACTCAAACCTTCAAAGCCTAGAGACTCATTACAAATCAATGTAATTTTCGCTAATAGAGGTAAAAAAAAAACCTCAAAAATTTAAAGCAACTCATTATTTTATAACATCTTTTATAATTAACATTTCGTTTACCTAGTGAGTTACAAACAGATCTCTGTGAAAAAAATCCTCCAATGTTTAATTCAAAACAGCCGCCATCTTTGCTTGGACTGAGCATACGCGGTCGAATAACCTCTGTCCCATATCAAGGTTGAGTAACTCAACTTTTGTTTCGGTTTCTCCTCAGAATTCGGCAGGTTGAGTTGACGATGAATTAGAATTTACATACAACGGAGAGTTAAGCGCTGAACTCGCGGTTCAGGTTGATGGAGACTTACCCGGTAAGAGGTTTTCTATAAATACAGGTTTTGAAAAGAAATCACATTCGGTAACTGAATCATCATAGTTGGTTGGTTGATTGAAGTTTAACTTGTTCAGGACCAACATCGTTTACACAAGTGTTTTCGACTGGCACCTCTTTTTTTTTTTTTTTTTTTGGTTTATTATTTACTTAACTTTAAAAATTATGAAAGTGTCCTAATTAAGCAAAATAAAATTTCCTTTCTTTTTTTTTCTTATTGATTGAAAACTTAAGCTCTGTAAACACGTTTTGAAAGTGAATGTATACATTCATGGTCCCGATCCCGAACGTGTTAAACGCACAAAATCTCAAGACCAAACATCATGGAAAAGAAGTTTATTTTTGTAATATACTAACTCAAAAGTAAACTAAATATGTCGATCGAAGTTCTCTTTTTTTTACCTTTCATGTCAGTCTTGTTCCTGCTTTCCAAAGTAGAAAAAGATATTCTTCACGTACTCTGCACGTGATGAAGAAATTCTACAATTTTTTCAAAGGCTTGGGCAAACTATAACTTTTATAAAGTTTTTTAAAAGTTTTTTTTTCTTTGAATTAAACCAGCTTACATCAAAATTAAATTAATGATATTGCTTAAAAGAATTTAATTCTTTACATTCTAAATAATAATAATAATAATAGTAATAATAATAATAATAATAATAATAACAATAATAATAATAACAATAATAATAATAATAATAATAATAATAATAATAATAATAATTTTTAAAATATTCCAACTTTTTAAAATAAATAAATGTTTACTCGATTAATTATTATAATGGTTCCCAAACTAGGTATGTAAATCTTTCGAAGCGTATGAAAAAGTTTTTAGGAATCTGTGAAGTAATTGAACAGTATGATTTTGAAACGCCTCATGTAAATACAAAACAATAGCGTGGACGCTGTTCTAAGGCAAATTGTTCATTTATCATAAAAGTTTAGGAACAATTTTTGTTGATGGATTAAAATGGAATAATGAGACAAACTTGAAGCGAAAAATTAATAAGTTTACAGATTCAAAAATGGAAGCAACAACAAAAAAATATTTAATAATAGAGAAATGAAAATAACTGAAGGTTTCTTAGAATCTTTTACAATGTTATATAAACGATAACGCAATCATAAATGAACAATCTAATTTTAAAGTAAAACTTTATTATAAATTTCACACCAGGAATATCACATAGATTTACTTAAAATATTTTCAAACTTGAAATTGATTGGAGTATACGCAAAATTATACATCCGTTCTAAATTATGGCAGCCTCTGGAGGCCATGCCATGTTATCTCATCATCAGGACCTAAGAAATTTCTATCCATCGAAGGAGCGGTAGGGCAACAATTCCCAATCTGTTTTTTTTTTTTTTTTTTTTTTTTTTTTCTTACTGGGGTCGCGAAACCTTTAGCGAGTTTTGTCATAAAAATATATCTTTTATTTCAATTTCATCTGTTTAAAAAGATACATAAATTTCTACAGCAAACTATATTTCAAAGGAAAATTCTTAATTTCCTTCAGGATAAATATGCGAGTAGAATATTCAGAAACACCAAAATCATTCTTGACATCCTTGTTGGAGTTCAACACGGCTACTTGTGTAATCATGCTTTTTTTTTTTTTTTTTTTTTTTTTTTTTAAACACGTTCACAAACAAACTGCTTGTAGAAAATGACTAACGGTTCAAATTAACTAATTTTAACCCTGATATATGTATCCTCGTCGATTAACAAGAGTGCCAGAAATCCCATTGATGATAATTTTATGTTTTGGTAATAATTTGACGTATTTTTAATTATCTTATTAGTTTGTGTGTTGTTTTAATCATTTTTCCACACATGAGATTACCAATTCTTGATTTTGCTGATAGTGTATCCTTCTTACGAAAATGTTCCTTTTTTGTAGGATAGAACTGCCGAGCTTATAGAGGTCATACAGCAATTTTTATACTGATATACAGCTTTATATTAGGTGGGTCGCGAAAAAAAAAAATTGTTGAAAGGCGGATCGTGTACCAAAAAAGATTAGGAACCGATGCTTTAGAGGTTACAAACTGCGTTCCGGGCTCCGTCGATGCTTCTCAACTAACGTCTCGGTGTAGCTCAGTTCCGAATGGGGATATTTCTCCTACCTCTTGGCTGTTAAACGCTAGTTATTTGATGTTGCTGCATTTAAGGGTGTATTCGAAAAAACGCTTTTCCACCTTCAGCAGCTCGAAATTTTCTGATACAATTTCAGACATATTTTTAAAAGTAGAATCATGAAACTTGCTGAGGGGATTCTTGAAGGGACGTATGAGGTGCCGAGTAAAGTCTTTTTATGCTCAATTCATTAGAATTTGATTTATAAGCAATTAACTTCTCTGGAAGACCCTTTTTTTCGTTCCCTTATCTCCCACTTCGGAAAAATCGGTTCAAATTGCCGTTTTTGATTGCTTTTTTTGCAATATTTTGTACACTCATCAAAGAATCGACCTTTACGGCACCTTGTGCACTTTCTAAATAAGAGAACCTGCGAGTTTCATGTGTTTGAGAGCAAAAGTGAATTCAAAAATAAATCGGAAAACAAGCAGTTTGAATCGAAATACACCCTTAAAACAAAGCGGAAGTGCTATCTTTTGGCAGTGCAAAAGTCTATTTTGATTGATGATAACGATGGCGATTATAATATGATCACAGTTTAACTGATTTATTATGTTTAAGGATAAATGATAATTATTAATGCATAATTAATATAATGACTAAAATTATTAATAATTTTATAATTATTCATTAATATGTACTATAACAATGTATGTATATAATATAATATATATTGTCATACAATATATATTTATATATAGGAAATAAAATTATTATATATAATTATATTTATTTGTTACACATATTTATGCATAATATATATTATGTAATATTAAATAAAGTATGAAAGTAAGTCGCTTTTAGCAGGCAGGAAATTCTAAATATTTTAAGGATTTTTACTAAGTGGAACTTGGAATTTTTGTGAAAAGGATAGAAAATTTGCGAACGGGTTTTTTACGGGAGGGGGGGGGGATTTTTGGAATTTGTTTAATTTCACAAGAGTTTTATTACGAAAAATATTTACATAAAAATATTAAATTAAATAGCAATGAAATATGAATAAAAATTATAAAACTCAATATATTTATCTATTAAATCTTAGAAGATAAAAAATCAAGGAAAAATATTAATAGTATAATTCGAAATGAATATTCCTTTAGAAGACATGGAAATAAAAACTTAAGGAAAACTTTACTGAAAAAACAAAGAAATTAAAAGCGTAAAAAAATAATTATAAATAGGTGAATAAAAATAATCTTGAGGTTGAGAACTTATAAATCGCACTTAAAAAAAAAAAAAAAAAAAAAAAAAAAAAAAAAAAAAATCACATACATGAGAGTGGGTTTACTTTCGATACTTTATAGTAATATATATTGTATTAGATAAAAATATATTGTATAATACTTAATTATACGATAATAATAATTAAATATGAAATAGTAATAAAATTAATAATAATAATATATTAATAAATATATTATTAATCATATATTTATTATTAACAATATAGTTTTATATTATATTGCATAATTATGTTATTTATATAAAATAATTAAAATAACATTAATTATATTAGGTAAATGGATAATAATATTATGATAATATTAGATATCAAAGAAATAATAAAATTATAAGACTTAAACGCAATATAAATGTCTATTAAATCTTAGTGCATAAAAAACATTTTAAATATTAAAGGTTCTAGTTTATAATTAAGACAAAAATTGTGAAAATATTACTATTTTTCAAAATTTCTATTTTTCAGAATATATTAAAAATAATAAAAGTAAATTTTCATAATTTTAGAAAATTTTAAATAGTCAGTTTAATTTTCCGATCTAGGAGGGGCTTTAGATATCTTAGCTCTCCCCATGGGTGAGCCAATGCCCCTCCTCCACTTTTTCCAACTCAAGCTAAGCATGAACTTCATTTTCTCTCGGTCGCGTTAGTCTAAAATTCCATTTAATTAATTATTATCGTTTCGGTCATATAGATGTAACTAGCTGTACACTATTCATTTATAAAGAATTTCCCAATAGATCTTGAAAGATATTGCTTAGTTTATTCTTTGCAAAAAAAAAAAAAAAATCATCCTTGACGATGATAAGACGAAAAAAAAAAAGAAGAAAAAAGTTCTGTAAACATGCGAAGCACAGTACATTCCTTATTATATGTTTAGGTTGTGACAAATGTATAACGGCAAAAGAAAAAAAAAACAAGTAAGAAAAATCATGCGTTAAGCATAGATTATGAAGCACTTTCCAACACTTAATGAAATCTTTAACAAAACTTTGTTATTTAGGGAAATAATAGTGTATAGCCAAATATACCCAAATATATATTTCAGTACATTAGAACAGCCCTGTATTTCATATGTCACTTCATATAATGGGAAAATTTAGCTTAGCAAGAAAATACCCAGTAGCTTGTAATTTCTTTTTCAGAAATTCATACTATTAGATGGAAACATACTTGAATACTTTTGTTCAGCTCTGTAGTTTACATTGCACCTTTATTACACGTCAGCATTAGGATAAAATTTATTGTAAACTAAAACACTTTTAAAACAATTGAAATCACATTGTCATAAATCATCATTCATAGGCGTCCATGTACCGAATTCTTTGCGTGGCCCTGTATATCCCTTTATCTATATTCTGCAAGCATTTCTCAGTAAATTGAATGCAGCTCAGCGTAAAAATGCATAGCTTATTTAAGAATCACCTTTAAATAATTTACGCTCATATTCAGTAAAGTTGGTGAACTCTTTTGGGTAGCCCTGTATATCAACTATAACATTTACACATCATATAATGTGCATATATTTAGCGAAATATAGACGCGAATATCATAATTAAAATGCATTTCATCATCGGATACATATACGGCACTTCGGAAAGAATATATTATTTGAAATCTTTTGTATGGCCCTGTAAATGCTATGTACTTCATATTATGCAAGACAGTAGCGTATAATTTATATTAAGCTTCACTGACATATATCAATTTTATTATACACGAAAAAGCTTAATATATTTAAAATATGTCACACACAATTCCCCCTTTTACCATTATCTAATGAAATTCTTTTGTGTGGCCCTGTACATGAATAATAGCTACATTTTCACCTTATATTTTATAGAATGCATATTTTAATCTGTTTGACAGGGTATAACATCTTTAAAATTCCTTTGAAACGATTTTTCCCCATAGGCCGTAATGTAATAGTAAACTTTTGATTCGCCCTGTAGATAAACTAATCATGGTAGAAACTTCATTTTTGATAGGACTTGTGCTAGGGTAAACGTCATTAACGTCCTAAAATTTCATGGCGATCCGAGTATATTAACGATTTTTCCCCATAAGCCGTAATGTAATGGGAAACTTTTGATTCGCCCTGTAGATAAACTAATCATGGTAGAAACTTCATTTTCAATAGGACTTGTGCTAGGGTAAACGTCAATAAAGTCCTAAAATTTCATGGCGATCCGAGTATATTAACGATTTTTCCCCATAAGCCGTAATGTAATGGGAAACTTTTGATTCTCTCTGTAGATAAACTAATCATAGTAGATACTTCATTTTCAATAGGGTTCGTGCTAGGGTAAACCTCAATAATGTATAAAAATTTCATAGCAATCCGAGTACATTTGCGGGAGTTAGAGCGCGGACAGACGGCCATCCGGCCATCCGGCCAGATGGACAGACGGCCAGACAAACCGAATGCATAAGCACTTTTCAACTTTGTTGGAAAGTGCTAAAAAGAAAGAAAAGAAAAGAAATTGTATAATTTAGATGAGTGGAGAGGGAGGGAAAGAATGCGTGTTTACGAGAGATGGACGTATTCCGAAGTGAAAAGCCTAAGGAACGAGCACTTGCAACAAAAGGGGTAGGGAAGCACTGTCAGGTATTCCCAACGTAGAGGACCCACTAGGGTTACAGGACAGGAAAATAATATCGGTAACAGGAATGTAGTCGTAAAAATAGCAGAGAATATACATTCTAAGCAGACGATATAACCTAGAGTGTGTATACTAGAGCTTTCTTGAGAAGCAGAGGGTATACGGTGTTCCTTTAAAAAAATCCAGAAGGTATGCGGCGCATACCCTCGTTTAACACTGGAACCGCCGTGTATTTTACTCAAGTTTTACAAAAAGTGTTTCTCAGCAGAATTTTAATTTTAAACTATTTAACTTATTTAATTAGTCTACATTTGTGCTGCATGCATTTAACATATCTCATGAAGAAAATTCTGGTTCGAATCGACTATTATCAATCTGACAAGGGTCATTTTGGCCCCTAATGGCGATTCTAGTGTTAACATCCACTCTATCTCTGATCAGTAATGGCGGAAATCGCAAAAATGATTAAAAAGGTCGCACAGTATGTATTACTTTCCTGAATGTCGCACTGTGGGGTATTTGAAGAATCTGGCCGGCCAAAAGTCGATATTATAAAGAACAATGCACGATCGAATGGTGGGGGGGATACAGGTTGAAGCTGAGTCGGAATCCTGTGATGCCATTTTTATCTTGTTTAAGCAAACGATTACTTCCTGTTAACAGTTTAAATTAGAGTGTTGCGTTAAACGCATCGTTGCGTCGGTAGCATTGCGTTGTGGGGTTATTGCAGGGGAACCACTTATTCCAATATACCCTAACTTTGGATATTCAAGCTTTGAGATGGAAAATTTTTAATATTTCAAAGACTTCTTAGTTTTAGTATTTTTATTTGAAAAGAAATTTTTCTTTTCTATATACGTATTATTAAAGAAATTTATTTCAAATTAGGAATTTTTTAATAATATGTGGGCAATTTTTTAAAATTCGCCTCTCCCTCTCCTTCCCCATCCGAGAAAAGATTTCCAATTCCTGCTAAATGATGTAGGAGGAGAAAGGGGGCGTGTTTATAATATAGGGGCGAATTTAAAATTCAAAAGCTTAGAAAAAATATACATGAAAGAAAAAAAGATTGAGAAGCGCCAAGTAGATGATCACCTGTTATATTCTTCACTGTATTACTGATATTAGAAAGGTTGAAACTCACAAGGAAGGTTTCCATACGGGCATGCTCCGAAAAATCAGAAAACAGCACGATGACAGCAACATGTTTTAAATAATTACAGTTGTCCTTAATCGATGCTGAATAAAAACAAATTTTGAGTGTACGTTTTACATAAATGTAAAGTACATCGATATTTCTGGATATCAGGATGGTTAGAGACAAAATGAAGTGGGTTAAAAACATTAAGAGGCTTTTTATAAACACAGGTTTTGAAAGGAGAATCACATTCGGTAACTAAATCATCATATTTAGTTGATTGACTGAAGTTTAACCCGTTCAGGACCAACATCTTTTACACAAATTTATTCGATTGGCACTTTTTTTTTTTTTTTTTTTTTTTTTTTTTAGTCAATTATTTGACTTAACTTTTAAAAATATGAAAGTACCGTAATTTAATTTAACTTTTTTTTTTTTTTTTTTTTTTTTTTTTTAATTAAGCGTTGTAAGCACTTTTTGAAAGGGCATGGTATGGATCCGTGATCCGGAACGTGTTAAAAGCACAAAATCAAGCCCAAACATCATGGAAAAGAAGTTTATTTTTGTAATTTTCTAAATCAAAAGTAAACTGAATATGTGGATCGAAGTTCCCTTTCTTTTACCTTTCATATCAATCTTGTTCCTGCTTTCCAAAGTACAAAAACGTGTTGTTCAAGTGCTCTGCTAGTGATAATGAAACTCTACGATTTTTTTAAAGGTTTGGGCAGATATACATCTTTTATAAAGTTTTTTGGATTTCATTGAATCAAACCAGCTTACAACAAGATTAAATTAATAATATTGATTAAAAGAATTTAATTCTTTAAATTCTAAATAATAAAAATAGAAATAATAATAATAATAATAATAATAATAATAATTTTTAAATATTCCAACTTTTTAAAATATATAAATGTTTAATCGATTAACTATTATAATGGTTCACAAATACAAAGCTATTACTTTGTATTTGCAGAAATTTCTGGAACGATAGAGTATTAAGCAATTACTTGTGAATGCAATAATAATGAGACCGACTCGAATCGAAAAATTTATAAGTTTACAGATTCAAAAAAAGGAAGCAACAACAAAAAAATATTTAACAATTGAGAAATGAGAATAATTGAAGGTTTGTTAGAATCGTCTACAATGTTCTATGAATGATAACGCAATCAAAAAGAACAATCTAATTTACAAGTAATACTTTATTGTAAAATTCACACCAGGAATATCACATAGATTTACTTTAAATGATTTTAAACTTTAAGTTGTTCAGACATCGATACAGATGAATTTTGAATTAAATTCTTGAATATGGCAGCCATTGGCGGCCATCTTAATTGTTAATTTATCAAGTCCTGACATCCTGAGAAATTTGAAATTATTATCGATGTAAACGATATTTCAGGGTTTTACAAACTGCGTTCCAGGCTCCGTCGATTCTTCTTAACTAGCGTCTCAATATAGAGAGGGCTCCCGCAGTAGGGTTACTGTATTTGGCTATTTATCGCTTGCTTGGCTAACTGAATATGGTACTTGTTCACTTTTTCAGCATCTGGTAGAGAGGGCTCCGGCTGAATATGAAAAGAGAAAGTTATTGGATGAATTGGATTACTGAGAAATAAAAATTCTATTTGAGAAAATCTGTAGTTATATATGTTACGTTTCGATGTAAAAATCTTAGTTGGTGTTGTATTAATGCAAAAATTAAAATGAATTATGATATTATTAAAATTGAATGTTTTCGTGTTTTTAAAATTTAATCAAAAATTTGTAAAATTTATATACATAAGTCTTTTTGAAATTTACAAGAAGGCAAAAATAGGGCTTATATAATTTCGGAAACATAATAGTTTTTTAGCAATTTTTTGTTTTTTAAAAATTATTTTAAGATCTCGTTTTTCCTCTTGTTATGTTATAATTTATAAGAGAATGGTGAGGGAAAAAAAACTAAGCATGATAACAGTTTAGGAACTATAATAATTTAAAAATATTTCTGGTGTTGAATTAAGATAAATTTGAAACTCAGAGAAAAAAAAAAAAAAAAAGTGCTTGGGGGTGGAGGCAAAGCATTTGGATAGTTCCAAGACAAATTTCACTTTAAAATCATTAATTAATATGAATAAAATTCCAAATCTCTAAGGTTAGACGTTATACATCCCGTGCCAGAGATTGAGAATTTTTGGTTAGAAACATTTTTAAAATGGTATCAGTTACACCAAATAAAATCTTACGTGCTACAAAAGAAAAAAAAAGGTTCTAAAGAAGTTTTTATTATTATTATTATTATTATTATTAATCTGACATGTTTTATGCCACAACAAGAGTTAAGAAACTGATTAACAAGCAATTAAAAAACGGCAGTAAGTTTCGAGATATATGACAAGTATTTTATGTCTGTTTGAGTATTGTTGTTAAAGGCACAGTATTTCCATTAATTGAATTTATTTTTAAGGATAATTTTTTATAAGTGTCCCCATTTTAGATTTCAGAAACGTAACAAAGCATAATATTTATTTATTTCACCATTTTAAACGTAAAAATTATTAGTGAAATAAATTATATAAGAGATTAGCTTTAAAAATTGTAAATTATTTTATTTAGATAATTCTATTGATGTTTCCAGGAACTTTCAAAATTTCCTGACAAAATTGATGTTTACAACCAATTTTTAAGATGCTCCAACATTTAATAAGCTATTAAACTCTCTATATATGCATCTCCCCCCCCCCCCTCCAAATAAATGATGAAATAACACTTGTTTGAATCACAAAAAATTTTGATAATAAAAAATAACAATATATTATACAAACAAAATCACTTTTAATTGTATTTTATCACATAAAATTCCCATTCAAATTTCTTATTCCATCTTTAAAGATGGAATGGAACAGATTGAAAATATCCAGTATTAGAAAAAGAGAATACATTTTATTTGCTTTAAGCATAATTATTTTGAAAGAATTAAGTTTAAAATAATAAGAATAAATAAACAAAACAAAAACGAAAATGGACATTGAAGCTAGAATCGTAGAATTTTTTATAACTTAAAAAATAAAAATAAAAGACTTTATGAACACATAATATTCACAATATATTAGATAAAAGGTGCTAAGAAATTTTCCCTTTAAAAAAAATATACCGTTACAAATAATTACATACTGTATATAAATACTTAATTTACAATTATTAATAAATTAATTTACAAAAATTAATAATGTACAATATTTTACAAACATTATATTATAAAATTGAATTAAGTATTTTTAAATAAACTACACAGATACAAATTGCTGAAATAAATAAAATATTATATTAAATAACATGATTAACATTGATTAAAATGAATCAAACTACATACTAAAAATTGATTCTGATTCCCTACACCCCCCCCCCCCACTTCTTTTTATAACATAATACAAATCGATTCTAATTATTTTACAGTTTGAATGGATGAACATTTTATCATAAAATTAAAAGAATTATTTTTATATAAATAGCACTAATACAAGCGGACGAAATAAAACATTATGCTAATTAACTATATGACAAATGTTAATTGAAATGTTTGCATGAATCAAACGACATAATAAAAATTAAATCCAATTTTTTCCTTACTTCTTTTTTTTTTTTCTTTTTTTTTCATGACATAAACACTGATTCTCATCCCCCTCTCTTTTCCTTCACAAAATAATAAAAATGGATTCCGACCCCCCCCCCCCCCCCTCATACACACACACACATATTTTTAGCATTGATGTGTTTATTTCAGCATAGAGAAAAGCCCTGCTAATTTCATTTTCAGCGCGTTGGCGAGGAGTTGCCGCTGAACGCCAAATGAAAAGGAAGCCGACAACACGCGCATGCGCTGTCGAAGCTCTCCTTAAGAGCCCTCTCTACACTGAGCTTATACTGCGTCTCGATGTAGCTCTCCTCTGCTCCTTATGGGGATTTTTCCATTTAAAACGAAGTAGAAGTGCTTTATTTTGACAGTGGTAGAATAGGGTGGTGCGAAAAAACAAAAGTTTTTATTTCCGAATCGCTATAGTGCGGAAAAGTTGCGATTGGTAAATACAAGAAAAACTAAAAAAAATTTTTTGAAATCGGACATTATCTTCCGATCCGGCAAACCACCTAAAAATTCAAAAAAATGGAAAAAATTCGATTTTTTCAAAAAAAATTTTAAAATATTACATATACATATACTTTATCACTATAGTGAAAAATATTTATATATTGTACTATTTAATAATAATAATAAAATAAATTGCGTTTAGAGAATATCTTCCGATCGCGCCAGCTCATTAAAAATCGGGAAAAATTCAATTTTCAGTGATTTTTAATGCATTAAGAATATAATTAAATAAGTTCAATTTGCGGTCTCGTGTTAAAATTATGTAAATTAATACTATTGTGCATGTTATGCTATTTTTGAACAACCGAGATCTTACCACGACGAGATCGCTGCAGGGCGAAAGGTTTAGTAGTTTGCTCAATTCCTGTTAGCCACGTTGCGAAACAGCGTTGAAGTCGCCCTATCTTCCTTTTCTCTCCCCAACCTCGTCCACTTGCACAGTGCGCCATTTCGTATCAGTGAGCCCGTGAACGAATTTCGTTTGTTAATTAGATGTATTGTGTTATTTAAAATACATTAACATGTGACAAGTACACGGATCTGCATACGTCGTTGAGAAAGAAAATTACTAGACAATCTCTTCATTGTCCTATATTTTGTCATCCCCAAGAGATTTTTTGTCAAATATTCTTCACGAAGATAGCGCCTGTACGAGAAACTAAAGAAAATCCTTTAAAAGAATTTAAATACTTCTAAAATCGTTAAAAATACTTCTAGACTTTTTCAATAAATGCGTCCATATAACACGCATTGATATGTAGAATGATACATGTTTGAAGATGGTTTATAGTAATTTTAAACAGTGTATGTTGTCCATCGTGATATTTGTCTCAGGACTGAGGGGGATAACTAAATAATCGTCCTTTTTCCATCAAAATGTATGTCATGTGGTTCTTCTGATTCCACTTGACTTTGCCGTAATTTTTTCTTTCTGTTTGTTTTCTTCTAATTTTGTATAGGTCAATAACTTGAAAAGCATCTGTTTTAGTTATTACAGGAATATCTTCTAGTCTACTCAACGCTTTAGCAGCGCCTGCACTGTCAGATACACCAATGCGATCGCAATGTAAAGATGCAGATTGTAACTTTACTTTCATTTGCCATGGTAATTTCTTCTTCTTAAATATGATAGGCTGTATCCGTCATAGTAATGATATTTTACATATACCTACATTAGCATTAAAATTCTCATGTATTTCATCTAAATGCTCAAGGTTTTTTTTTTTTTCTCTTCAACAAATTTGGAAGGTTGCCTTTTCAATATATAGTTTCGTCTTCCAAGTCTTGTACTCAATTTCGTTTATCTTTTTTTTTTAAACTTTAGTACCATTTTTTCCTGTCCCGTCCTTTCTCTGGAGGTAGATAAATCTATGCTCAATGACTGTAATTTTGTTGTGTTTTTGAGACGTACAATTAGTCTCAATTAGACACTCCCTCAGATCTGATGACTTTTTACTGAAGCAATATAAATTCATTACACGTATGCAGGCTGAAATATCACACAGTTGAGTTTCTTGTTTTTTAAATTCATCAAACTTTTTTATAAGGTTTGGCTATTCCTTGTCTCGAATATAAGATTTCGTTAGTTTAGAATATTATCGTAGTAGGCATTAATTAGCTAAATGATTCTACAATCAAACACTTTTGGGATTGACGCCTTCTAATAAATATATTTTACTTTTTGTGCCACTGTATTGCTGACAAATGAGAAACTCACTTTAAGGATGTTGAATTTATTTGCTAATAGAGACCTCTCCTCAAGTTGGCATTGAAGAACATCTTCGTGTGTTGGAAGAATATTTGGCAGTAAATCTCTTGGATGACCAAATATAGGACAATGAAAAGATTGTCTAGTAATTTTCTTTGTCAACGACGTATCCAGATCCGTGTCCCTGTCACATGTTAATGTATTTTTAATAACACAATACATCCAATTAACAAACGAAATTCTTTCACGGGCTTTCTGATACGAAATGGCGCTCTCTGCAAGTGGACGAGGTTGGGGACAGAGGCATATGGACACGTAAGGCGACTTCAACGATTTTTTGCAACGTGGCTAACAGGATGCGCACGAAACTCTAAACCTTGAAGAACTATTAAACCTTGCAGCGATCTCGTTGTGGTAAGATCTCGGTTGTTCAAAAATAGCATAACATGCTCAATAATATTAATTTATATTTAAATTTTAACATGAGACTGCAAACTGAGCTTATTTAATTATTTTCTTAATATATCAAAAATCACTGAAAATTGAATTTTTCCCGATTTTTAATGAGTTTGCGCAATCGGAAGATTTCTCTAAGCGCAATTTATTTTTTTATTATTATTAAACAGTACTATATGCAAATATTTATCACTATAGTGATAAAATATATGTATATGTAATATTTTTTTAAAAATTTTGAAAAAAATCGGAATTTTTCAATTTTTTTGAATTTTTAGGTGGTTTGCGCGATCGGAAGATAATGTCCGATTTCAAAATTTTTTTTTTTAGTTTTTCTTGTATTTATCAATCGCAACTTTTCCGCACTATAGCGATTCGGAAATAAAAACTTTTGTTTTTTCGCACCACCCTAGTGCAAAAGTATGTTTAAACTTGTTTCTTTTGATTGATTTCGCGATTTTTACATTTTTTCCGGTGGTTATGATAGCGATGGCGATTTTTATATGGTCACAATTTAAATGATTTATTATGCTTAAAAGAAAAATCATAGTTATTAATGCATAATTAATATAGTGCCTAAAACTATTAATAATATTATAATAATTATTTATTAATATGTACTATAACAATGTCTGTATAATATAATATATATTGTTATACAATATATATTTACATATAGGAAATAAAATTATTATATATAATTATATTTATTTGTAATGCATATTTATGCATAATATATATTATGTAGCATAAAATAAAGTACCGAAAGTAACTCCCTTTTAGCAAACAGGAAATTCTAAATATTTTAAGGATTTTTACTAAATGGAACTTGGAACTTTTGTGAAAAGTATAGAAAAATTGGGAACGGTTTTTTTAGGGGTGGGGGGGATACTTTTGGAATTTGTAGAATTTCACAAGAATTTTGCAGTTTGCAAAATAAAATAAGATCTAAATAACATTTTTTTTTCTTTTAAAATTCTTTTATATAGAAATTAAGAACTTCCCATAATTAAAAATAATAATTTAATGAAAAACATTTACACAAAATTATTCAATTAAACATCAATGAAATATGAATAAAAATTATAAAACTCAATATAAATATCTATTAATTCTTAGAAGATAAAAAAAAAAAAATCAAGGAAAATATTAATAGTACAGCTCGAAAGGAATATTCTTTTAGAAGACATAGAAATAAATATTTAAGGAATTTACTCAAAAAACACAGAAATTAAAACTGTAAAAAATAAATAAATAAGTAAGTAAAAATAATCTTAAGGTTATAAAGTCTTGAGCTTATAAACCGCACTTTTTCAAAAAAAAAAAAAAAAAAAAAAAAAAAAAAAAAAGAAAGAAAAAGGAAAAGAAAAGAAAAAAAAAGAAAAAAAATCACATACATGAGAGCGGGCTTACTTTCGATACTTTATAGTAATATGTATTATATTATATATAAATGTATTATATAATACGATAATAATACGTAATAAAAATATAACATCCATTAATAATAATTATTAAATACTAAATATGAAATAAAATTATTGATTATAATATAATAATAAATATATTATTAATGATATATTTATTATTAACAATATATTTCTATATTACATTAGATAATTATGTCATTTATATAAAATAATTAGAATAACAATTACTATATTATATTAATATATAATAATATTATGTAATATTAGAAATCAAAGAAATAATAAAACTTAAACTCAATATAAATGTCTATTAAATCTTAGTGCATAAAAATCATGAGATATATTAATAGTATACAAAAGGAATATTCCTTTCATATGTCTTGTTGCATGAAAGGATTATACATATATATATATATATATATATATATATATATATATATATAATATTATATATTTTTATATTAAATTATTATTCCATAAATTAATATGAATAACTAATATATATTTAATTACTTATAGTTATTAATTATTATTCATATACAATTATTAATTATGTTTAAATGATTTACTATGATTTATCATCGATGTTTACACTTTTCAAATGGCTATGAGGATGATGATGGCGATTTTTACACTTTCAAAAATTTTTGAAAATTGTATACTGAACCACCATAAAAATAAATAAGTAATGAAACTGACATTAATTATTAAAATACAGTCGGCTCTCGTTAATTCGAACTGGCCGGGACCACAAGAAATGTTCGGATTATCCGAAGTTCGAATTATTTAAAATATGAAATGAAAACATGCTTAATATGGTACTATTACAAAGGAATTAATGTTATAGTGTTTTTTAAATTTATTTCGTCTGTTATCATTAGAATATGACTTAATATTAAATAAGAATGTATAAATACATAAACTAATTAAAAGATTAAAAACACGTACAATGGAAGAAAAATTTGAAGTGTCACTGATAAACAGACGGGGCACAAAGAAAGTGAATATCAAATGCATGGGATTACATGGAATACATGGGATTACATGTATACCGGCTCGGAACAAGTTTCACAAAAATCAAAGAAAGAAAGTTATTCAAATGATCTGAAATCCATGAGAAAGAAAAGAAAAATGAAAAATCGGAATTCTCATTAGTTCGAATTAAACGAAGTTAAGAGAAAATGAGTTTGAATTAATGAAAATTTTTAACGTTATTCTGCTATTGACAATTGCTGGGCTTCATATTTAGTTCGAATTAAGCGAAGATTCGAATTATCCGATTTCGAATTTACAAGAGTATACTGTACATCCAAAATTCAATAAACTGTTTTTGCTATAACATTTTTGTGATTCACTAATATGCATTTTTTGGGGGGGAGGGGGGGGGTCAAACTAGCCAAATCTAGCTTCGACTGGACTTAGTTGAATCGAGTGTAGGTATCCTATTTCCATAGGGAGCAGCGCGACATTAAGACACTAGTTAATTTTAGGGGCTCGACTTCGTTCCAGGAAAATAAACAAAACATAAAAGAATATAGCGTCAACAGGATTCTTAAAGCCCCTGTCCATGCCCGCAAGCTAATGCTATTCCTATCGGGTAGCATTTTTCTAATAATTCTTTCACATTTTGACTTTTTTTGTTTTTTTTTTTTGTCATTAGATAGCCGAGGTTCCTCTCAAGATGGCTCCTTGATTACTTTTTCCATTTTGGTCGCAGATATTTTTTATAAGGTTACTTTCACTTTCAGAACCGGTTCTGAAAGAGAAACTAACTTTGAATGACATATTACGTAATTTCCTCCCTTTACAATTTTTAACTCGCATTAATGCCTTTATTATTTTAATATTTCCTGTCTATTTTAAAATTCACGTGTAAATATAGTTTTTATGACGTGATTATGACGTAAATATGTAATAAATTAATTCTGATTTGTAAGATAATTTTCTGCTTATAACAGCCACGTGTAAATATTATTTTTATTTGAAAGAATGTTATTATTTGCGCGGTTTTTACAAATTGGCAACAATTTTAAAAAATAACCTTTTCTAAAATATGCAAAAATTATCTTTTGAAATGTTGAAAATTTGAATTTAAAATTGAAATAAAACATCAAAGAAGTAGTCAAATTAAAAAAATAACTCAGTTTTTAATACACCGGGAAGTTATAACGTACAAAATGGTCTAAAAATGATAAAAATCCTATGTATAGTTTTTGCTCCTATAAAACTTTCTTAATGCAACGATTTTGACCAGCTTTAACTTTAAATATATTTTAGAATAATTATTATACTTAAAAATTGTCTACATCGGCGGGTTTATCCAACATTTTTCTCTAATGCTACTTATTTTCACATTTTTGTAGGAAGTAGTTTTATTACCTAATATTAACATAGCTGCCAATTTTCAACTAATCTTCCGTAGTACATGGATTAGTTTGATCCAGGTTAACGTCAATTCAAAGCAGAAAATATATTTCATGAAAATAGCAAATAAAGCCTTTGTGCACAAATGTTTAAAGATAGAAAACCAACGATAGACGCAAACGAGAGACGCAGGCGTCTCTCTGTCTCTTTGCTCAGTTTTGCTATTTTTTAGCTCGCTGAGTTTTGCACTGATGAAGAATCTCGATAGTAGATTCGAAATAGCTATTTGCTACCTTCTCATACTTTATTTGTGCATTTATATTTCATGAATCTTTATTTATTTAATTTTAGGATTGTTACTGGAACACAGTTAATTTCATTTCTTTGAAAAAATTCTTGTTCAAACTCATTAAACCAGGGTCAAATT
Source organism: Maratus speculifer (assembly GCA_964019185.1). Lineage (NCBI taxonomy): Eukaryota > Metazoa > Arthropoda > Arachnida > Araneae > Salticidae > Maratus > Maratus speculifer. Next base: position 204,751,266 of record OZ025302.1, on the reverse strand, counting down.
AACGCATGTATTACGGATAATCGATGTCAGGTTGGCACCTATGTATTAACGAAGAAAGACTCTCGATCACAAAAATCTCAATGTCAGCGGCAGTGACAGCGTAAAGTACTTTTTTTTTTTTTTTTTTTTTTTAGAATAAAGAGATTTTATTTTAATCTTTATCACGTATCTGCATTGACAAATACTAACACGCAATTTACACAGAGGTCTATAAATATTATACCAGATGATTTTCCATAATGAAATTAAAACTGCATGTATAAAAAAGTAAAAGAATGGTGAAAAATACAGATAAAATGATTAATAAAATATGCTTTTTTTAGAAAAATACTGACCGACTTATAAAAAAAACACTTTAAAGAATTAAACGCTGTTCTCACCCAATCAATAATTTGCATTTTTGCTAAATCTTTGCAGTTTAAAATAGGTACTCTATTTAAAATCTGCAGCTACAGCTGCATCATCACTCCACCGCTTTTATGTAAAGCAATCAGTTTACTATGTATGGAGCATTTGCATTGATCAAAGGAGGGATGTCCTATACAAAGGGTGAACAGTGGGGCGTTTTGATAAACTATGTGGACAAAATCCAAATTTCTGATTGTCTCGGAATTTAACAATTATATTAATAGCTGCTTATATTAATAGCTGAATGTCTAATTTATTGAGATCCGAAGGAATTTTGTCGAAAAATATCGTGGTGTCAGTTAACTGCGACCGTAAAGTTAGCCTTTTCCTAGTTGGTTTGAAGAAATTTATGTGGGTTTTCGAGTCTGCCATAAGTTCAAAACCACGTTGTTGATATCCTGTTTAATTTTAAAAGTGTATTCGAAAAAACGCTTTTCCACCTTCAGCAGCTCGAAATTTTCTGATACAATTTCAGACATATTTTTAAAAGTAGAATCATGAAACTTGCTGAGGGGATTCTTGAAGGGACGTATGAGGTGCCGAGTAAAGTCTTTTTACGCTCAATTCATTAGAATTTGATTTATAAGCAATTAACTTCTCTGGAAGACCCTTTTTTTCGTTCCCTTATCTCCCACTTCGGAAAAATCGGTTCAAATTGCCGTTTTTGATTGCTTTTTTTGCAATATTTTGTACACTCATCAAAGAATCGACCTTTACGGCACCTTGTGCACTTTCTAAATAAGAGAACCTGCGAGTTTCATGTGTTTGAGAGCAAAAGTGAATTCAAAAATAAATCGGAAAACAAGCAGTTTGAATCGAAATACACCTTTAAACGAGTTTACTGGACGTATGACACATGATTGTCAAGGTAAGTTTTAAACTATTTTTGTTTAAAATAAGCGCTGTTAAACCTGTTAATTGGTTTTTTATTAGAGGTTGTGATTTTGCATGAATCATTTTGTTTTTTGCAATATTTCTCTTGACTTTTAACAAAGTGCACAGCAGTGCTCACCAATAAGAATTTTTTTTTAATGAAAATGCAATTTATATGGTATTGGAAACTAAAAATATCTGCTGCAGATGGCTGCAGATAAATAAGTTATTATTAATAAACAAGCTTAATACCTACTTGCACTTTAAGTATGCATGTTTAGTTCAAAACTTGCAGGTCACTATTAAACCACTTTTAATTTTCGGAATGACCTGAATCTTTAAATATATGTGTAGTTTTAAAGACTATTAAATATTATTATAATTTGAGGAGCGTAGAATTTACGCTTTTTATAGAGGGCTACACAAAATTTTAGTTTAAATTTTGCAAGTTAATTTTAAACACCTTCCAGTTATTTGATATATTTGGAGCTTTATTTGTATATGTAACTATGTTGCCCATGAAATATTATTACAGTTTATGGAATGTAGCAGCCATGATTTTTTTACAGGCCCACACAAAAAATGAGTTCAAAAATTTCAAAACAGTTTTAAACCATTTTCAATCATCTGATTGATCTGAAACTTTGCTAACATGTATTTTTCTGATGACAATTCGATTAAACTATTATTTGACAAACGTAGAAACTACAAATTCTTAACAGGGCCATACAAAAGATCGCGGAAAGATTATTGCCAGTAAACAGAAATTTTTATAAATATCCAGAAAATTATAATAAGTTAGTAATGTACATAATATTATTTTTAAATTGAAAATAAAACTCGTAGCAATTATATTTCTTTTGCGGGGCAACATAAAAAAATTCGGAGACTTTACCGTCTGTAAGCAGAAAATTTATTTCAAATTGAATAAAATTTATATCGGTTACTTATTCACACAGTATTTTTTTAACCGAAAATAATTTGGCTAGCATTTGTATTTTTTACAAAATCACGCAAAACAAGGTTTTTTTTAATGGAATTTTATTTTAAAATTATTATTTTTCAGGATGAATACATAAATTTCTAGAGCAATTCTGATTAGACAAAAATAAAAAAGAAACGAATGTTAACTTATATGTTGTACATTAAATTATTTTTTATGTAATTGTAAAACTAGTCGTTGGGGGCCACTGTAATACTTACCTATCAAGGATATGAATATAATATAAGGAAATCAAACTTTTGTAAACTATTTATAAAATGCATCGCAATTCCAAAACAAAATCTAAACATTTTAAATATATATAGTAATGCTCTATTAATGATCTGTTTATGAACCAATTTCGACAAATTATATACAAACGCTAAACTACTCAAGTATTACCACATTCCTTAAAAAAAACATTCCTATAACTCCAAAAATAATAATTACATTAATTAACAGTTTATTGCATCGGATTAAGCGTCTCATTCCCAATTAAAATTATCTTTGAATTGAAATTTGAATGAAATACAGGCTCATGAAAAATCGAAGAATGTGGAAAACAGGCTTAAAAATGTATCGTCAACTAACAATCCAATTGACTTCGTTATTTATGCGTTTTTTTTTTTTTTTTTTTTTTTTTTTTTTTTTTTTTTTTGCCTTTTACGTCCATTAAAAAAAAAAAAAAAAAAAAAAAAAAAAAAAAAAAAAAAAATTTCAAACATTTTTATATACTTTCTATCATAACAAATTTTTCGAGAATCCGAAAAAAATGGTTTCGGATAATCGAGTTTACAGATATTAAATAGACTTCGTTCCACTCTTACATAGTAATTACATACAAAATTTCAAATCTCTATCTCAGTTTGTCCGGAAAATAGAGCGTTTACAGATACGCAGACAGACACACAGACAGATAGACAGACACATTGACGGACGGACAGCAATTTTTATATATATATATATATAAATATGTTTTTTGAAATCAGCCGTATTTAAAATATGTAAATCCCTCTTTTTTTTTTTTTTTTTTTTTTTTTTTTCGTTTTTAAAAAAGATTGCAACACTTACCCTATACTACGTATGAGGGGTAAAACATAAGTATGTTTAACGCATTTTTTATAATGCATTATTTATTTATTTTGAGAGACTGTTCAATAAACCAGACATTTATCACTATTTAATTAGAAATACATTCGAAAAATCATCAAAAACTAATTAAACTACAACGAAATAATTTTGTCCACATAGATCGTCAAAACGCCCCACTGTGGGGTGGAGTGATTATGCGGCTATAGCTGTAGATTTCTAACAGTGTAAATTTTCTTATAGATCAATCTGCTTTCGCTAACTTTGCAAAATCTACCTAGATCCCGACCTTTGTTCAGTCCAGATTTCGCACTTTGAAGAAAAAGATCTCGTATCTATGTAAGAGAAATTGCATAAAAAATGAACGCTTTTAATTGGACGATTGCTTCAAAAAGAATTTTAATTTTTAAAGTTTTTATTTAAAGACAGTTCTAATCATCAGAATTTAACGAAATTAAAATGGGACCAAATGGATATCTTGTACTTTCTAACAAAAAAAGAATGATCAAAATCGGTTCAGGTTTAAAGAAGTTATGAGTTAACAAGAAATAAATACAGGTCGAATTTATAATCTCCTCCTTTGAAGTCGACTAAAAAGCTCAAATTTAACATGTATTCAAACAATTTAAATTTTTACAGTGTCAAAAGCGAAAAAAAAAACATAGGGTAACATTCCCAGCAATTGGCATTCACCAGTAATTGGCACATCCTACAAAAATGTCCTAAAATAAGATTTATATGCAGTCTTTCAAAAATACAAGACCATATACCAGTTATATGCTCATTTACTTTAAAGATTATAACTTTGATTTATGCTACTAGATGACAATACAGTATATTCCCTCAAATCTGCACAGCTTGGGACCAAAGGTTGTGCAGATTTTAGAATTTTGCGAATTTCTGGTCATTGCTTTGTTTATATATATTTTTTAAAAAGTAATTTGAATGTAATCCAATGTATAATGTCCAATGTATAATTTGATCCAATTTGTGTAATAATCCAATGTATAATTTGAATTTAATCCAAATTTGCCAATTACTGGTGATTACAACAGTTTTTTATAAATATATTTTTTTAAAAATACTTTTTCAAATATTTTTGCTTTTAATGGGCAAAATAGATGCACAGATATGCACTGTTTGATTTAAAAATATTTGCAAATAAATATTTTATTTCTTGGTAATGAAAAACGAAGTAAGTTTAAAGACAAATTCTTAATGTGCCAATTACTGGGAATGTTACCCTACTTTGAAATATAATGTAGTTTGTTTGAAACATGAACATGAACATGATGAGGCAATTCAGGAGGCTTTCCAGTTGCGAAGCAACGCCACGCCTTGTCTATGAGTGAGTGTAGAGCGCATCTTAAGGGGGCTCAGGGGTTGAAAACTTTTCAAAAAATCGATTTTTTTATGATCTAATTTAATTATTCATTGAATTCTTAACTCAATGCAAAAAACCGCATAAAAATATTTGCATTTTTAACGGAGTTATAAGCATTTATGTATCAACACTTTCATAGCCGCATCCATATAATTTCAACTTTAAGTCGCGTTTTCTCAAAATTTGATTTTTGATGACAAACACCAAGATTATAAAAAAACTATTTGATGGAATGGCTTAATTTTTTTTTTTTTTTTTTTTTTTTTTTTTTTTTATGCATATAACATCATTATGTAGATTATGAATTAATATATTTTAGATAGTTTAATATTTTGAGTATTTTTAATGGAAAAATGTTGTATTTTTTAGGGTTTTTTTAAATTTTCAACTTTGAAAGATTTTTTAATTATGTTTTTTTTTAAGGGATAGTTATATCCTTAATTCATAATCTAGATCAGAGGTTCCCAAAGTGTGCTCCGCGGAGCCCTTGGGGCTCCTCCTGAACTTTCATGGGGCTCCGCGGCGTTCCACAAAAATAAACAAAACTTTAAAGAAATTAGCATATTGGGAAAGTGTTTTTAGTCTTTTATATTCCAAAATAAGTAGAAGAAAAATACAGGAAATCATCGATTTTTGTCAACTGAAAGGCCCATGGAAATGGAAAATAATCTTTTATTAGAATTTCAAAAATTTTTGACCAAAAACAAAATTCTGATATAGACCTGCTTATAGAAAACTGTTAGCCTCCGTCTGAGAAACAAAATGGGTCTAAGCAGCCGACTTCGAAGGCTCCAGGTCCTTTAGAAGACGAAGATGTGGACTTTCTGGTTGCTGTGCAATAGGGTGGAGCGAAAAAAATTTTTTTTTGAAAATCAAAAACGGGTAGGTGCCAAAAGTTGCCTTTATACTAGTACATCAACTGTGTGAAATTTTACCGCTGAAAAAAAATGGCTTGAGTCTGCGCTTTTGCTCCAAAAATCGAAATTTTAGGTAAAATTTGTCATTATTTCACATTTTTTCAAAAAAATTAAAAAATTCCTACAGAGCTGGTTAGTATTTAAAAGTGTTGCTTAGATCTTTATATTTATCTGCTTAACATATTTAAACTATAAAACAATATCTGTCGTCTGTATAATTGGAGCAAATCTGACAACTTTTTATGAAAAATCAGCGTTAACCTCTCTATTGGAGCATACAACGAAATGTTGTTTTGAATGCATTTCTTACCTAGTTGCTTTCAAAACTACTGTGTATATAACTCATAGAGGTGGTTGCATTATCCCACCCGTCTCAACCATCCAATCATCTAGGCCCAGTGTTTTATTTATGTATTGAATTGTTATTTTTTTCCCGAAGACGAGTATAAGTTTTCTATATGTCAAAGTAATTTATCTCTTCTTTATATTCACTGACTTTGGATGATTTGGATCATTCTGGTGTGACCTGCTGCACGTATATTTTTGTATCATGTATAACAGAAGAGAAGCTGAGCAATATATTGGGTATGTTCTTAATTGAACCTGTTCAGCATATCTTCATTAAAATTTCATGCAATTAGTACATTATGATTGGAAGTTTTGTTATCACAGCATTCTTTCAATCAATTACATTTTATATGCAATGATTTGCCTAAAAATTTATTGTATGAATTTAATTTCTAGCATGTCATCATTTATTGAACCTGAATATGCTGAGAATTCACATTGAATATATGCTGAGAAGCTAGCTGTTTAATATTATAACGATTGTCACAGAGGATTGCAAACAAAATTTGCAAAAACTACTTGTTGTAAAACAACAATATTTCTAAAGAAGTTTTAGTATGCTTTATGTCGTTTCCTGTGTTGTTCCGTAGTCTAGTAATTTCTAATAAGATTTTAGATCTATTATTTAGGTGTGTAGTACATTTGGTATAAAACATCCCGCGGTATAAACTTGGATTATACATTTTGTGAGTGAACATAAAAACGCTGATTGACAATCTGTGCTTATATAAAGCGGAAAATTTTATTAACTTTATGAGCTGTCTTTTGTGTGAGGTGTTTTCTAAATTCCTATTCCCCATTCTTTCTGAGAAATAGCTTTCCTTATGAATTAGCTTTGCAATCTCCGACAGAAATTTCTAGTCCGTTCTGAGTATCTTTTTCTCAACTTGAGAAAATAATTTTTCAAAATTATTCTCTATTTTATAAAAAAAAAAATTTGCAATAGGAAGTGAATAGTACGCAGACAAAGATTTTCCTTATTAATCCGGTGAATCCATGTAGCTTAGAACGTTTTATATTGACTTCTCAAATAATTGACGCAGAGGAAATTCACTGGAGTTGAAGTAGCGAATGATTCAATATTATACACAATTCTAAACTTATCCCATGCAAAATGGTTCACAGTGACAAATAAAATTCTCCTAATTTTAAATGAGCACTTATAGTCGATTAGAATCCGTACATTCCCCCATAAAGTACTATGCATTATAAGTTTATGCCCAGGTCATTTCACCATCAAATGTTGTCCGCTCATAAAAAGGGCATCTAAAAGTTAATAGGAAATTACCTAGATACGAAAACACTTAGAAAACGGCATAAAACTAATGCAAAAAAAAGTTATTTACAATAGCGATTGCTTTACACATGGAGAACAAATGTTCATTGCAATTCTCTCTGACGATCACCATCACATGAAACAGCTCGCTTCTCAACATATAAAAATGCAAAAGTAGAATAAATGATGGCATACTTATAGTTGAAATATCTGAAATCATCTTTGAAGCAAATCATTAAGTAAAAAAAAATACAATTGACTGAAAAAAATGTTGTGGTAACAGAACTTCCAATAACTATTCATCAACTGAATGTAAGTTTGATAAATATAATAGATGGCCATATAGATCCCTTTAATAATATTCCCGTGCATTACTCTGCTTGTCATTTTTTTGTATAAATTGTAAAAATATGCATGAAGATAGTTACAGCAGCATGTGGATGCAAAGAACAGATGAACAAGGTGGAAGCATCGAAAACATTCCAAATTTTTGTAATGAAAATCACAAATCGATGTATAAATAAAACACTGTACTAAGATGATCGAATAGTTAGGCCGGGTGGTATAGGAAATATCGAAGCAGGTTGTTTCGACGCCGACGGTTCGACGCCAACGATTCGACGCCAACGTTTCGACGCGTGGTCAGTTCGACGCCGTACTTTTCGACGCCGGGGCAGTTCGACGCCATATATTTTTTTCCGTATTTTTATTTATTTTTAGAATAAATATGCAATATGCCTGATATAATATATATATATTTTTGTTATGTATATGAAGCGTGATTCAAATAAATAAGCAATATGACTGATTTTTATTTATTGAATTATCGATTGTTTGCATGCATATTTGAAATAAATATATGTGTGAAAGTGTTCTAGATTTTTTTTTTTTTTTTGTCCCAGATTAGTGAGAAGCCCCCTCGCCAACGTCAAGGCCCTGGGACATGAGGGAGGTTGTTTTTTTTTATTTATTTATTTCACAAAACAGCATCAAAAAGGCAAAATACAGAAATGGTAAATAAACATATGGTTACAAAAAAGTTATATTGCAGACAAATTTAATTACAGAGTAACAAGATTACACATAAATAAGATTACATCACAAAACTGTTATTATACTAATCCATTGCAAAATTATGCGCCACACCTTTCAGGTATTCCATTATTTCTCGATTTTCAAAATCTTCAACTATTACTTTAATTCTCATATCAGCTCGCAGATACTTATTCCGCTTGTGCGGCGGTTCATCTCCACGTACAAATTGCTCATAACATTGGTCAATTGTTTTTTGAACACGTCTGAGACCATCTATGAATTTCCATAATGTGGGGTGTGAAACACCAAATTCGGACTGTAAACGTCTGTGTGCTGCTTCCGCGAAATTATTGGTGCGTCCTTCGTTATTTAAGGTTCTAGCATAACATGACCACATTTCTGGTTTAAAAATAGGACGACGGCGACGATTATTTCTCTGAATCCTTCCAACATAATAATCTTCAAAGTAATCTAAAATTGGGGTTAACTGATTAGGTAAATTCTCACTCAAAACTTCTAAAGCATTTTCAAGTTCTTCGATAGGCACAAAACTTAACGCAGGAATCATACGTGCATAGAGAGCAAAATCAGCATCGGTATTATATCGTTGCATTAAATTGAATTCTGCTAATTTGCGCTTCATATTTTTCACAAGGTGGAACAAGCACCCTTGAATTTCGGCGTCTGGAAACTTGCTTGAAAAAGTGTTAATTAAGGCAATTTCAAAATCTAAAGAAATTTTTTTCGCCTTAAAAAATGGCCAACTGTCTTGAATCATTTCAAGCATTCGTGTATATGTTTCTTCCGCCTTGTCGGGTAAGAGGGCATAAATGATTGGCAATACAAAACCTCCACGTTCGGCCATAATAACAAAAACCTGGTAAAAATGATGTGGTGCTAGACTAAAAGTTCCATCAACGTAAATTTTTGTTACGAGGTGAATCCAATCGCTGACACTGGCTTTTCCGAAAATTAAAATTCGGTCTTTATCCCCCACTCCCGAATCGGCGATAACAAAATTTTCCTTATTTTCTCCGTAATATTTATAATTTTCTGGCAATTCAATGGAAGCTCTGTCAATTGGTTGCGACGGGAGTGCATTTATGTCTTTTCTACGTCTTTTAATAACTAATCTTACAGCTTCTCTGCTTGGAAACTGTCCTAATGCTCCAACAGACAGCTCTTGCGTTTCTTCAATGCGAATTACTGCGGGAGTTTCTTGTGTTTCACCTGCCCTTCGCTTTATTGATGTTAAAGTGCGGACAACTTCAACACGTGCTGCATTTCCTTCATGAGCATGATTGCGAACAAGTTTTAAAAATTCACTCGTAACTGCATCAGTGTAAATTCTTCCTTTACATTTATTGTTTTTGGAAAATTCAACTTCACAACGCCACGATTTTTTTGCTCCATTTTCTATATATTTATCGAAACAATATAAATATCCATCGTGCTCATACTTTTCTTTACCTCTCTTAGTCATATATTTTCGGCTTTCAGACATTTCTACGGTTGAAAGTGCTAACATTGAATTTAAAAATATCGACAGGCTTCCAAATAGATTACGGGCGCTTTAGAGAAGATAAGAAATGCGCATGCGTTGACAATCGGCAATACTTAACGACAAATCTGAGGCGATTTCATAACCCCCAACTGGAGGAGGGGGGGGGGGGTTGCACTTGTCAAAAAAGAGTTAGAGTTATTTACAAGCCTGTAATATGTTTCAAAGAAAGAAGAATAGATAAGGATAAGCTAGTCACAGGCGTCAATGCGAAGTTTCAACCCGTTTCTTCTTATATCGGCAAGGGTTTCTAGGGGAAGCGGTGTTAGCTTTTCTGTGCAACATTTCTTCCCCCCTGAGTGGGAATGTCACGGTTCCTTTGTACATTTACGTGCGCCCTCATTGTCCCCTTTATGGACGCTCCCTATCCCTTTGTCAAGGTGAGGACAAAGGAATTGCATGTGAATTCTAGTTAATACGTTATGGAAGCTGCTTTACTTACACTAAAGGTATTTCCAAATTCTGAACAAATAACGTTAACAGTTTTACTGCGTTTTAGTCTTTAAAATTTACACAACTATTCAAGGATTAAAAATTACAAAACAGGTCTTTATTAAAGAGTTTCATTTAATTAGTACTTTTAAAATGTGGATATTTGTGAATTATATTCCTATAGCAAAAAATAGAATAAAATACATTGTAAAGGAATTTAAAAGTTTTGAAGAAAATAGCTCATTAGCAATTAATTTAAATAAGAATGGGTGTTTTTTAGTAAGAACATAAAAATAAAGATATTTTACATTGTAAACATTTTTTCTTTTCTTTTTTTAACACAGAAAAGTAAAAAAAAAAAAAAAAAAAAAAAAAAAAAAAAATATATATATATATATATATATATATATATATATATATATATATATATATATATATGCTGTTATATATGCTGTTAGAAAGTCTAAATAAGCTGTGCAAACGTAAATAAAATCGGAAGTTCCTAAGTTTCATAAAAAATATATGGCGTCGAACTGCCCCGGCGTCGAAAAGTACGGCGTCGAACTGACCACGCGTCGAAACGTTGGCGTCGAACAGTTGGCGTCGAAACGTTGGCGTCGAACTGACCTGTACCGAGGAAATATAGCCACCTCCACGACGCATGTCCAAGGTAGCTTTGAAAACAAGAGCTGTATTAAAAACAATAATTCGTTGTATGACCCAATAGAGTGGTAATGCTGTTTTCTTACTAAAAGTTGTCTGTTTTGCTCCAGCTATAGGGAATAAACATATTGTTTTATAGTTTAAATATGTTAAGCAGATAAATATAAAGGTCTAAGCAACACTTTTAAATACTAACCAGCTATGTAGGACTTATTTTATTTTTTTGAAAAAATGTCAAAAAATGATAAATTTTACCCAAAATTTCCATTTTTGGAGCAAAAGCGCAGACTCAAGCCATTTTTTTTCAGCGGTAAAATTCCAGACAGTTGATGTACTAGTATAAAGGCAACTTTTGGCACCTACCCGTTTTTGATTTTCAAAAAAAAATTTTTTTCGCTCCACCCTACTGTGCAACCTTCTACTTCTTCTCAAGGCCTGGGCAGAGATATCAGGCGTCATTTTGCTGTCTCACTACATGATATAAAGCCTTTTCTAGTACAAAGGGACCCTAGGACAATCGAGAATTCCGACAAGTGGCGAGGGAAAACAGCTGTTCTTACTTCAATCCCCCCTACAAATTAGAACTCGAACGAGAAGAAAAAGAAAGGATGAAATAGAAAGACAAGAAGAACTTAGGCATGAAGAAAAACTTTTCAAGAGGACAGAAAAAGTTGTAAGGAAACTGAATTGAAAAAAAGTGGTTAAAGAAAAAAAAATTAACATCAAACAAGGAGAAGGATAAAAGTGAAACTTCCATCTTTTGCAACGGCTTATATGAACAAACTAAACCTAAGGAGACTTGGATACCATGACTTCACCAAAGAGTAGTCACATGAAACTTGTATCAATGCAGATAAACAAGATCGAAGTTTCATTTGTGATTTTTGTGTCTAACATTTTAAACTCTGAAACAAAACGTAGTAGATTTAGTATAGATTCACATTCTATCAGTATCATATGACAGTTTCTGCAATTTTTTCTTTAATAAATGGTATTATTGCAAAGTTACAATGGGCTTTTAATTATTTTTTCCAAGTTATGATTTCAATTGCAATTGTTCGTGACTGAATGAATACTTTTCTTCTTTGTAAGGAATCAATTTATCGTTTTAATACAAATTTTGACCGTTTTGTTCACATAGTGCATAATAATAAAAAGGAAAACATTAGGGTCCCGGTTTTATCCGACTTTCCCCTACAAGATAGATATTTTAATTCTAAAAAGAAGGTTTTAATTCTTATTTTTATTTTGTGTACAATGCTAGTAATATTAAATAAAATTGCTAATGGATCACATAATAAAAAAAAAAAATGATTTTTAAAATTTCTAGTATGAATTCAGAATTTCTATATCAGGAAAGATCCAAACTGAGAACCGAGGCTCAATGTAGGAAATTACTGGCTCGGATTTTTATCCAGCGGATTTTTCTCTGCTCCATAGTTAAAAAAAAATATGTATTACAGTAAAAACCCGATAATTCGGATTAATTGGGACCAGACCCAATCCGAATTTTAGAAAATCCGGATTATCCGGAGAATTAGGAAAAAATGAAATAAAATAAAACATACTTATAGGAAATCACCTTTATGTTAAACTTATGTTATTGAATATTTACAGACTGTAAAAATGTTTACTTTGTTTAATTCTTCCAAAAAGGTTTCAGAAAAAGTTTTTTTTTTTTTATTTAGAATACGACGATGAAACATGTTAATGTTATGGAAATTAGCCAATCGCTTCTCAAATTTGAAAAAAAAAAACAAATGACGAATCCGATCCGTCATTTGTTCGGATCCGACGAATCCGAATGACGAATCCGATCCGTATAGCGGGATTCTACTGTAATTTGTAAAGCACAGAGAATTCTTCGGTTTAGGGGCTCCGCCTTAGAAATTTTTCCCAAAAAGGGTCCGTGAGCCCAAAAGTTTGGGAACCGCTGATCTAGATAATGATGTTATATGCATGCAAAAAAAAAAAAATAAAATAAAAAAAAAAATAAAAATAAAAAAAATAATTAAGCCATAACAAATAGTTTTTTTTTTATCTTGGTGTTAGTCATCAAAAATCAAGTTTTGAGAAAACACGACTTAAAGTTGAAATTATATGGATGCGGCTGGGTAAGTATTGATACATAAATGCTTATAACTCCGTTAAAAATGCTAATATTTTTATGCGGTTTTTTGCATTGAGTTAAGAATTAATTGAATAATCAAACTAGATCATAAAAAAAATTGATTTTTTGAAAAGTTTTCAACCCCTGAGTAAGCCTGTAATAAATCAAACTGTAGAACGAGTTCTATTATAAAAGAAAAAACAACTGGATAGACAAGTAAAGGTTGAATAAGCCTTTGGATCGTCCCAGTGACCCATAGTAGCCAATTGCTATACCAGCTCTGGACAGGCGGAGTTTCAAGTGAAAAGTCGGATAGTTTAGGAGAAATACAATTAGGGATAAAAAATTAATTACGTCTAACAATTTTAGTTTGTTCGAAAACTGTATTTTAGTTTATTGATTGTCTGTAGTTTTTAGAAAAACCAGGTGTGAATTATTTTAAAATTTATCTCTTCCGAATGAAACACGATTACGAAAGATTAATCTATTTGCCCTTAATACAATGTAAAAGTTTTCCGGATTTGTTTCCGGCTAATGTACAATAGCAAAATTAAAACTTTCTCGATAAAAAGTTAAACAAAATATTTCAATAAAAAATAGAATTTTAACAGATATGAGTAGTAGGAAAATAACAGTTTTCCTTCTACCGATATGTGATTGAAATACTTGCTCGAAGCAGTGAAATGATCAGAAACAAAATTACTGCCGTAAGTAACAAAATCTTCGGCTGATAACTTCTGACATATGTCTAATAAGGTAATATAACTTTTGATAAATTCAAAGCTTTATTTGATTTCATAATTAATGTTTTCCGTTTAACCCTTTAACGGACAAAGCATTTTCATTCCTAAGGTGTTGAAGTAAATTAATGATACTGGTAATTGCGTACAGATATATTTGTAAGTAAGAAAAAGCGATTTTTCACATACATAATAAAATGAATGTTTTTTTTTTTTTTTTTTTTTTTTTTTTTTAATTAAAATTCTGGTGTCGTTGTTGCATATCGGAATTAAAATTTTCTGGTTTCGTAGAGAAACTAATGAACGTTAAAGGGTTAAACCTTTAATTCACCTAGCCGTGTTTTTTTCCGACGTCTAATATTCTAATTCAAAGGCTCACTTAACACAAAATTTACATTAATGTTAATTTCTTTTTTATTGTATAAGATAAAAAGATACGTAAAATTATCAAATATAAATCTTCATACCAATACTTTTCACAGTTATTTTATGAATTAAACATGAATGAAAAAAAATGTGCAGAACGCTTAAAGGATTAAGAATGCTTTCTTAGTGTTAGTTGGCAATTTAAAAAGCATAATACATGTGGAAAAATTAATACAGTTTTCAATTTTAAATTTAAAAAGATGATCTTTACTATGTAACCCGGGTTCAATTTATTGGTATCAGTACTAGCAGAAACCGCAAAAATGATTAAAAAATTCGTTAAGTAGTTAATAAAGTCACAAAAAAAAAAAAAAAAAAGTCACAAAAATATCAGAAAAGACGATGTAATTTTTATCAATTTATTAATTAATAGTTGTGATAAGAAGATTATTAATGAAGAAAACGTGTTTGCGGTACCGAGCTCAGGGTTCGCACAGCTCTAACACTAACAGCTCTAACACTGTATTTCACAGCAGAAAAATATTGCGAAAATTGCGAATCGAGGGGGTGGTTGCGAATTCTTCATCTTAAAAATTAAATGTAAATTTTCTTATCATTAATAGTGGTGCCAGAGTCCTTACAAAATATAAGGTGTGTGCGAACCCTGTCGCTGAATGTCAGGGGCGCTGAGATGGGAGTGATCTACTACTCCAATATATGTGAATTTTCGGAAATTTAAAGGGGAGCGTCACAGGTTTGAAAAATCCCCTTTTAACAATAGATGGCGCTGAATTTCACTCGGAAAAGGCAATAGAGAATTACTGCTGGCAAACCCCGTTCGGCAGTCTAAATACGTCACTTCCTGTTCAAATCGAAACTCCGGTGAATATGTGGAGAATTCAGATGTTAGAGGTAGAGAAGGAATGGGTGTAATTTAATCTTGCAAGGATCTTGGCTCTTTTGTTGCGCGAAAGGATAAGGGTAGAATAAAAAGAAAAAAAAGGTTGTTAGTTATTTGGCTATTCGGGCCAGGGGCGTAACTACAGGGGGGGGGGTGAGACGCCCTCCCCCATATTCGGTATACTCATTTCATTCAGTAAATTCACTTTCGTTCAAAAATTGCATCATTTCTCGTTTTTTTTTTTTTTTTCCCTTCTAAGAAATAAAAAAAATATTTTAAAAATATTACAAAAGCTATAACAATGTCAAAATGTATTTTAAATATTTTCATAATACTCATACCCCATTTTCACAATACTTATTACATTCGGTAATTTCACTTTCGTTCAAAAATTGCATTATTTCGTGCAGTTTTTTCGCTTGTAAGAATTTTTAAGAATATTACAAAACATAAGACAATGCTAAAACATATTTAACATTATTAAATAGCTTTAGAATACTTATATTTCACATTCGGAAGGCTCATTACATTCGGTAATTTCATTTTATTCAAACAGTGCATCATTTCGCTCTGCATTTTTCCTTTCTAAGATTTTTTTTAATCAAATTTATTACAAAGCATAAAAAAATGTCAAAATATATTTAAAACTATTAAATATTTTCGGAATACTCATACCCCATGTTCGGAAAACGCATTGCATTCGGTAATTTCCTTTTTGTTCAAAAATTGCATCGTTTCGTGCTGTATTTTTCCGTTCTAAAAACGTTAAAAAATATATTTAAAAAACTAATATGACACATAAAACAATGTGAAAACTGATGGACAAAAATCGACAATATTTATTATTAAATATTTTAGAAATACTCATAACATTCGGTAATTTTACTTTCGCTCAAAAATTCCATCATTTCACCTGTATTTTTCCTTTTAAGAAGTTCTTTATATATATTAAAAATTATCGCAAAACACATTTAAAACTATTAAATATTTTGAAAGTACTCATATCCACATTCGGAATATTACATTCGATAATTTATTTCGTTCAAAAATTGCATCATTTTGCCTGTATTTTTTCTTTGTATGAATTTTTGAAAATATATTAAAAAACTATTCCAAAACATAAAGCACTGTCAAAACATATTTAAAACAACTAAATGTTTTAGAAATACTCATACCCCACATTCTAAAAATTCATTACATTCGGTAATTTCACTTTCGTTCAAAAATTGCATTATTTCGCACTGTATTTTTCTCTTCTAAGAATGTTTAAAAAATTATTAAAAACATTATTACGAAACATAAAACAATGTAAAAATTGATTGACGAAAATTGTCAATGTTTAAAACTTAAATATTTTCGGAATACTCATAACATTCGGTAATTTCACTTTCGCTCAAAAATTCCATCATTTCACCTGCATTTTATTTTTCTAAGAATTATTTTTAATATATTAAAAAATTATTCCAAAAAGGTATTTAAAACTATTAAATATTTTCAAAATACTCATACCCCACATTCGGAATACTCATTAGATTCGATAATTATTTCGTTCAAAAATTGCATCATTTCGCCTGTATTTTTTCTTTCTGAGAGTTTTTTTTATTATAAAAAAAAAAAAAAAAAAAAAAAAAAAAAAAAAAAATCACAAAACATAAAACAATGTCAAAACTTATTTAAAACTATTAAATATTTTCGGAATACTCATATTCCGCATTCTAAAGACTGATTACATTCGGTAATTTCGCTTCCTTTCAAAAATTGCATCATTTCGCGCAGTATTTTCCCCATCTAAGAATTTTTAAAATTTTAATAAAAAAATTATTACGAAACATAAAACAATGTAAAAACTGATAGACGGAAATTGTCAAAATTTAAAATTATTAAATATTTTCGGAATACTCATACTCCAAATTCGGAATATTCGGTAACTTCACTTTTGTTCAAAAATTGTATCATTTCACTTGTATTTTTTCTTTCTAAGGATTAAAAAAAAAAAAGTATTACAAAACATATTTAAAACTATTAAAATTTTTCAAAATACTCATACTAGAAGGCTCTACGAACCGAAATTTCCAGGCTCAAGCCCGGTCCGATGAATATAAAAGAAATCGGTCTGGGCTGGTCCGATGAATATAAAAGAAATCGGTCTGGGCTGGTCCGAACGAAAAAAAATATTGGCCCGACCCGGTCCGATATACTAGCTAAATTTTAATGGATATTTTAAAGTCGATAGCGGTTATTTTAGTGACTATATTTTTTCATCTTTTTTAAGGTCAACCTCCCCTGTAAGTATCGGTGCAAGGAAGGCCCCCATAATCATCTATGCCCAGCCCCCCCCCCCCCCAAATTTGTAAATCGGTCCCACCTGTTTATCGCGAGAAAAAAAATGTGAATTTCGTTGACCGGGCATGGAAAAATTGAAATTATCGTCTATCGGACATGGAAAAATCGCGAGTTTTGTCTATCGTCCTTCGAAAACTCTCGAATTTTGTCTATAGGTCTCCGAAAAATCGCGAATTTTGTCGATCGAGCACGAAAGAAATCACAAACTTTGTCAATTTGGGATGGAAAAAAAAAAAAAAAAAAAAAAAACTGCGAATTTCGTTGATAGGGCAAGAAAAAAATGGTCAATTTCACCGATCAGGCACAGAAAATCATTAATTTTGTCGTTGGAAAAAGAAATATCGCGAATATTGTCGATCGGCTTCGTAAAAAGCGCGAATTTAGTCAATCGGGAACGGAAAAATTACGAATTTCGTCGTGTGGGCACGGAAAAATTTCGAATATAGTCTATCGCTTTCGAAAACTGCGCAAATTTAGCCTATCGGAAATGGAAAATTCGCGAATTTCGTCGATTAGGGGGAAAATAACGAATTTCGTTGATATGACACGTAAAAATTGCCAATTTTGTCGATCGGGAACGAAACTGTCGCGAATATTTATGGTCAGTTTCATAAAAATAGTAAATTCGGGCGATGAGGCACGAAAAACTCGTGAATTTTGTCGACTCGGAATGAAAAAAATCGGTAATTTTTTGATAGGGCACGTAAAAACAGCAGATTTTGTTGATGGGGCGCGGAAAACTAGAAAATTTCTTTGAGTGGCTGCTGAACAATTTTGAGTTTCATCAGTATATCGTGAGAAAAAATCGCGGATTTCATCAGTTTGCGGTGGAAAAAAATGCACATTTTTTGTAACGACTTAATTACACTCTGTTTTATATAAAAATAAAAAGTTTTGGTTAGAGGGACAAAGAGCCAACTTGGGCGACACATATAATTACACGTATAATCAATTAATAACCATACATATTTTTACGTATATGTAGTATTTATTTATTTATTATTATTATTTTTTTTAAGTTGACATTTTTATTTTCGATTTCGGCAAAAAAAAAAGAAAAAAAAAAGCTCAAATTAATGAAGCTAGAAGCATAAAAGTTAGAGAGAGGGAGGGGACTTATGACGTAAGCGTGTACTAAGAAAGGATTTTTAAAAATCCCTGGTCCCAAAGAGAATTAAAGGAAGGGGGTCGAAAATTATAGACTTTATGGCCATCTTATTATATTTATTATACGGAACCCTCTAAATGCGAGTAATACTTACATTTGACCGTTTATTTTTTACGAATGTCAAAAAGTCGCCCTGGAACTCGAAATATTAAAAAAAAAAAAATTAATTAAAAAAATCAAAAATTGCTAGGTGAATTCCGAATACATATTATTCAAAAGAGAATAAAATATGTACTGAGCTAAAAAAGAAACGAACTCGAAACATTTTTAGTAATATGAAAGCAAAGCTGTATAGCGCGCGCACAGAAGAGAGAGGGAGGGAGGGAGAAAAGGCATAAAGAATATGAATGTTTCTCAAATTCAAATTGCCAAACGCTTAAAAAAAAATATTTCATTTTTTAATAAAAACAAAAGATTTTGCATAAAAAGTTAGCCAAAGTTGGTGTTTTAAAAATCACAAACCGAGAAACCAGAAATTCTGTGAGACTAATTTTTTAATTTCAAATCCCACAAACCCAAGAAATCCAACTATCGAAATCTAAAGAGGAAAACAATACTGAAACTTCACTATTTTGGATCCGTGGACTAGGAAAGAAGGAAAATTTTACAATTTTGATGTTAAATAGCGTCCTCAGACTCTTTTTTTCAAAAATGGGTTGGACTCCAACTCTGCAGCCCTGATTATAATCCAGTACAATGATTTTATGTTAAATAATGAGTCAGAAATTTTCGCGTTGTTAAATGGGATTTTTTTTATTTTATTTTTTTGAGAATTTTATAAAATTTAATCAAAAAATGCCTTGAGCGCACGTTTTCTCACATCTTTGCTGGAAAATTGCGCATGTCTAGTCAATGTGTTTTTTCTAAGCAAAATGAGCCGAGTAAAAAGAAAAATAATAATAATGATAAATAATAATTCCATGAGCATTTGATTTTATTGGAGATGTTCTTTTAAAATAAGGTAAATTTTTAGCAGTAATCTACCCAAAAATTAGTATATTTTAATTTATATTTCAGGCAAATCAGTGCACTGTAAAATGTTATTCCAGTTTATCAATGGTGTAATCGTAAAATAATCAGAGGGTATACGCTCTAAGCAGAGGGTATACGCTCTAAGCAGAGGGTATACACCCAAAGCAGAGGGTATATCCTAGAATAAATGCTACAGTTTTCATGAGAAGCAGGGAGATACGGTATTCCTTTTAAAAATCCAGCAGATATACGGTGTATACCCCATATACTTTTCACTGCATTCCTGGAGCTTATCAAAGAAAAGTTCCACCAGAGAAAAATGCAAAATGGTTTCCCCGTATTTAGAAAAAAAATGATCATTCAGAGGTTACTTCAGTCAAACAAAAAGACTCATTTGCCAATGCTAATCCTAAGGAAAAAATTTATAAAAAAAATAACTCAGTTGCATTTCAATATTTTTAAACTTTTTTTTTTGCATTGAATAACTGAGACCGATCCGTACAAAGGCCATTTCTTATTTTATCGATTTCATTTACGGGTATTTTTAATGAGGACATTTTCATTTTTGGAACCGCTTTTGAAACTTTTGGGATTCTTTTGAATTTCTCGATTTTCCACAATTCTTTGATGAAAATTGCGGTTTTTCTCTGATCTTTTCACTCAAATTTCGTTACTTTTTCTTTTCTTTGACGAAATAAGAGTTTTTTTTCTGCGACCTTTTAATAAGATATGCATTTACTGCAATTTTTTGACGAAATTCGCGTTTTTTCAGCTATCCATTCTCGAAATTATCAATTTTTTGTGTGAACAATTAAAAAAAAATTATACTTTTTAGCGTCCATTATTCGAAATTCGCGATATTTTACAGTGAAACTTTTTTAGGTTCGAATTTTCCCTCTGTTGACCAATTTTATTTTTAAATTTTCGTCCTGAATGTTTTAAATTTTTGAAAAATTTGAAGTAAATCACATGGAAATTCGTGATTTTTTTCGCATTCGATTGACGAAGGTTGCTATTTTAAACCTAGAGGACTATTACATTTTTGAAAAATTTCTAACACCTTTTATTCCTAGAAAATGAATACTTTTTTTTTTCTAACTTCCTATTTTCTCCAAAGCGTACGAAACATGAAATCGGTTTCTGTGCATTCGCGATCTCTGGGAAAAAAAAAAAATTTGAGTTTTTGATGGGAGTTCTTTCTGATTTTTAATTAATAACTCAATTATTTATCATAAATTTTTAAAATTCTGAGTTTAGGTACATTAGGAGAGGTCTTGAACAATCTTCCTTTAATTTTTCAGACTTACACATGCGATAAATTTTTGTAGCCATCCCCCAAACACAGAGCGAAACATTTTTTAATTAGTATAAGATAAGTTTTTACGTTTATGGAATTTAAAATGACACAAACCCAAACGAACATTGAAAACTCAATATGGTAGCAGATTTTCCTATTTCCCTTTAGAGAAACCACTCTATGGTTACATAATTCTAATTCTTCATCTCAATACATAAAAACTTATTAAATGGAATTTGTTTTATAAACCGTTATAAAACAAATTATGTTCTTCATATTTCTGCCTCTAATGACTATTCGCAATGACACTCAATGTTGTTCTATGGTCACTGTCAATTACTAGTGTGTATAACTGATACCTTGAAATATAGGGCTATATTAGCCAGGTGTATTCATATAATCATGCAGTAGATTATCACAGTAATGAAAACCTCGAAATGTAGTCAAGAGATCCACCCCACATGCATCCAAACAATTCTAAAATGAAAAGGGGCTAATAGGTTCATCATTTTTGATGAGATACACATCGGAAATTATTGATATGAACGAAAAAATTTCATTGCTGGATATTTGAAATAATCCAGTATTTATTCTTGTTTGCAGTCTAAATATAGCACATAAAGGGTTAAATAAAAAAGAAGAGAAAATCGAAATATAAAATTGGCCCTTAACCACAGATTAATAGAAAAAACTGGAGGGGCAAGAGGTAAGTCTTGCCCCTGCTCCAGGAAAACTAGAGGGAAATACGCCCCCCTTCGCCCTTGTCAGATTACGCCCATGGGTAAACGGTTTGTTTATTAGGTAAGTTGTAAATATCTTATACCGAAGTTTCCAAGGATTTATATATTTAAAATATTGTATTCTGATTAGAGGTCTGCACGGGCCGGGCTCGGGCCGATTTTCAATAATTTCATTCGGGCCGGGCTCGGGCCTTA
Organism: Maratus speculifer; assembly: GCA_964019185.1. Taxonomy (NCBI): domain Eukaryota; kingdom Metazoa; phylum Arthropoda; class Arachnida; order Araneae; family Salticidae; genus Maratus; species Maratus speculifer. The sequence continues at coordinate 204,729,466 of OZ025302.1, read as the reverse complement.
CTTCTGAAGACTCGGGCCGGACCGAGCTCAGGCCTTAATATTTTTGCTGGAGTATCGGGCCGGGCCTAACTTTTTTTCCCGTACGAAGCCGAGACTGATTTCATTCTTCCCAGTTTTATGGACCAAAATAATCAGTTCCTATTGAATCTTCTTATATGAAAATCCTTTTCTCGACTCTTCATAAAATAAGTAAAATTTGGCTTTGTCCAAAAATTTTTGCAAAAAAGACATATACTTTTAAGCCGTCATTATTCTACAACTGAACATTAGAATTTATTCCTTTTAAAGTATCGTAGATTACTAGGCTTTTTAAAATAGAATTAAACAGATTAAAAAAAAAAAAAAAAAAAAAAAAAAAAAAAAAAAGACATGATTATGACAGAATTTTCTTTTAAACTGAAAACTGCAAGTTTCTTTTAAACTGTTCATCCATGCAAAATGAATACAACAGTACGCGAGAAAAAAAAAATATACTAAATATTTACATCTGTTAAGAAGGGAACGTATTTATTTATTTTTTGTTTTTTCTTCTAAAGAGATTCCGTATTAGGAAATTTTATTTTTACCGTATACCATTTTTTAGATTTTTTTTGTCTTCATTACATGGAATATGATTAATATTATTAATGATAAATGAAACATTTCTATACAACAAACAAAGGTTCATTAAAAACGTAAATATCTCAGCCTACGGCATTTCTGTATAAATGGAGATTACAAACATGGAAAAAAAAAACAGAGACTAATATAAGTTTATTTGATCAGTACTCTTCCGTAAGAGTAAAGATCAATGTTCTGTAGAAATTCATTCGAGTGGGGCCAAATTTTAAACTTTTTTCCGAACCGGGCCGAGTTCGGGCCGAAATTTTAACTTTCGGGTCAACATTTTTTTCGTTTGGGCCGGGCTGGGCCAATATTTCTTTAGTTCAGGCCGGGCCTGGAAATTTCGGCCCGTGAAGACCTAATTCTGATTGCAAAAAATATTTGACTTGACATTTTTCTTGTTTTAGATTGCTTTTAAAGAACGAGTTTTTCGGATTTCCAAAAATTATGTTCGCAAAATCTTTAAAATATGACACAGTCCGCCAAAAAAATTCGTTCTCTGCAAGCAATCTAAAACAAGAAAAATGTCAAGTCAAATATTCTTTGCAATCAGAATACAATATTTTAAATACATAGCCCTTGGAAACTTCTGTATAAGATTTTTACAGTTTACCTAATAAACAAACCGTTTACCTCATAATTCTATCAATCTTTATTTCTGAGAAATTTAATTTTGAAATCGGGGACTTATTTGCTGGACACCCTGTATATTTAATTTCTTTCATACGATTAATATTAGCGACTGAGTCTTAGTTTCTTCGGAAAAACTTAGTACAAGAAAATTTTCTACAGCAAAGCACTCCACAAACAGACAAATAGTGACCCTTTCTCCCACCAAAAGGTCAATGTCAAAGGTCAACTGGGCTCTTCCCACAGAGAGTGCCTGCGGATTTTCCCCTCTGTCAAGAAACAGGAAGTGTTTGGGTTTATTAGAAATTGCAGGAATCTTTCATTTTTGCCGTGGAATTTTACGAATAAAATCAAATTTCGAGGAAACAAAATGTCTTATTGAGGGATATTTCATATAATATCGTCCAGGAAGTATTCTTTAATAAATTTATAAGAGAAATAATGATAACAATTGACAGGAAAATGTATAAAAACTAAAAAAATAGCCGCTTTGATGGTCTTTACGAATGAGCGATAGTACCTCTATTGCCACCTGGATATTTTTGATGGAACTAATGTCAGAAACTTTAAAATTTAATTTAAAATAGAAGGCCGCACTTTTCTTTTATAAAATTTTGCCAAGTTAAAGAAATAAGTTATATAAATTACCAAAAAAATTTTTAAACAAATTGGTTGAATAGCAAATGAGTAATACTGTTTGTAAAAATACAGTATGGGGAGTATAGGTCAAAATACAACTGATGGTTACTCTTAAGCTTTGAGATTAAAAACTCTTGATGTTTGAAAGACTTTTTAATTTTAGTATTTTTATTCGAAAAAGAATTTTCTTTTACATATAAGTATTATTATCATTATACGCGCATTGCGCATATCATTACAATTTTAAAATAGATCAATTTGTTTCAAGTTAGGAATTTTTTTAATTATAAATTCAATTTTTTTAATTCTCTTCTCTCCCCCCCCCCCCCCACCTCCGAAAAAAAGGCTATAGCTCTTGCTGAAAAGCCGAAAGAGATAGGGGGCGTGTTTATAAAAAAAGGGCGGACCCAGAAATGAAAAGCCTTGGAAATGGATAAAAAACATTGGTAAGCGCTATGTTGGATTATGAACTGTCATAGCACCACTTTTTTGTTAATTATTTGACTTAACTATAGAAATTATGAAAATGCTGTAATTAAATAGAATTAATTTTACATTTTTTTGTACTGGTAACAAACTCAAGAAGTCTAAACACTTTTTGAAGGTGCATGTATACATTTATGCCCCCGAACCTGTTGAACGCACAAAATCTCAAGCCCAAACATCATGAAAAAGCTTTTTTTCAACTATTTGATAAATAGTTGTTCTCCTCGGTAGAGAATTGGGAAATCTAAAGTATATCTGAATCTTTTTATTGGTTAAATTCCGCAATTTATTTTATTTTATTCGCTTCCTGATTGGTCCAAGTTTAATGTCCAAAAATGGAATACTTCTGTTGCCACGATGACAAGAAGAGTAATATATATATTTTTTTAATTAGTAATTGAAAAACAAATTGCAATAGATTTCTAACAAATTTCATTAAAAAATGCATTTTTTTAAAAAAAATTTTAAATGTGTGATGTTTATAATTTAAAAAAATTTCAGTTCCGAAAATTGTAAAACTTAAAATTCATTTAAAATTTGTTTGTGATGCGTCCTGGAACATTAATGTTTAATCCATGTCGTACGTAATATGAGGCGTTCAGAAGTCAGCCTGATTAACTCCATCAAATAAAAATGCACATTTTATTAAACAGTTAAAGTTGTCTATCTATAAACTACTGTTTTTTTTTTTTTTTTTTTTTTTTTTTTTTTTTTATCATTGGTCTAGGAATATTAATGTTTAATGCACGGCGTACGTAATATATGATTCGTTATAATCATCCTAAAAATGGTGTTTATTATTATTAATTTAAATATAGAATTTAATCAGTTATTTATTTGTTTATTTATACATATGTAACATAAAGATATTCAAAAAAATAAAATTTAACAAAAAAAAATTGCCAAATTGTATATTAACAAGTTGGAAATTGCATGCGAAGCGTAGCAAAGGAGGTGCGTTCGTACTACGTCGAAATTTAAGAAATATCTAGATCTTGCAGTTATAGTTTGCAGTACTTCGGAGACAGTATAGTGGTCGAAATATTTTGTGTGTTCCTCATCTAAAGTTTTAGAAAATTTCGTGTATTAGTTCTTGAAATAGAGCTATTGCGATAATCATGAATAATGCACCATGGCAGCGCTAACTGTTTTGCACCAAAACGTAATCAGCTCCATGTTATATCAAGTTATAACAGAATCTAAAGTTTCATGAAAATCCATACACTAGTTTCTTGAGATATAGCTATTGTTGAATTTGTGAATAATGCAGCATAGCATCGCCACCTGTTGAACGATATACACCAAAAACTAATCAGATCTAGTTTATGTCAAGGTCTAAGAGAATCTAAAGTTTTGTGAAATTCTGTTCATTAATTTTTGAGATAGAGCGCCCACAAAATTTTTGTCACATACAGACAGACTCACAGAGAGACATTTTGTAAAAACATATTTTTCGGGTTCGCAGACCCCTAAAATCCGGAAATCCGTAGAGAACCCGATTTCAAAAAATTTCATGAATCAATCCAATACTTTCTTCCTGTAAAGATAGAAGAAAGTAAAAAACAATCTCCACTTCATGTATGTAAGCATACGTCAACTTATCGCCATTATTCAACAAATTGTCCTATAAGTTCTAAATTTCGTGTAAAAAATCATCAAACCAGAGTGTATTATGTAGGTTTCCATACCTTTTAAAAGAAATTATCATATACAAGTTGAATGTAGATTCTGCCATTGCAAATTTCAGTTTCGCCTCCGATTAGAAAAAAAAAATCGATAAAGGTTTTTTAGAAGAGCAACCCCGTTTAGATTGCAATGAACTAACTTCATTTTTCTTGTGTTTATCAATATAATCGCAAACAGAACGGCATGAAATACCCAACTGAATAGCAATTTCTCTCTGAGACATTGGAATTGCGGAATAATAAAGACATACAATTTGTCGTGGTACTTCTTCATTGACTAGATTCATCAAAAACGGATTTTTTCTTTAGTTTAAAAATTTTTTTATAGACTCTGAGTAAAAGGAAATGCAATTTAACAATAAAACGAGTGGAATCCCGTCGAATTGGATGAATGAAATGTTTAAAAGATCCGATCGATTTGGTTAAAAAAAAAGCAAAAGTAATTACATTATTGAATCAATATATAATAAATATGTTTACAAACTAAATGTCAAGTTTGCCAGTTACAATTTTGCATGCAAATATTCGCACATCTTCAGTTAAAATTATAATCTGAGTGCCGGCGAAATCTAGAAATTTTATTTTTCTATATGCACTCACAGAAAAATAGTTTTATTTAAAAAAAAAAAAAAAAAAAAAAAAAAAAAAAAACTAATTTTATTTTTACTGTGACATTATTTTCACTAACTGAAGTCATCTGAAAGTAAAATCTCAATCTCAGTGCCCATAATGCAAAGAAATATTGAAATGTAATATCGGGTACTACTAGGTTATCCCGTCGACCAAAAAATTATCGCCAAACTATAAGATTAAATGCTAATAATGGATGATCGTGAATGTCACATTCAATGACATTAAATACGATTCATGTGTTTAAAATGTCATTAAGTGATTTTTATTTCGACTTTTTATTAATATTTTTATTAATATTCTACCAATTATTTGTTTTTTCGTTATTTAAAAAAAAAAAAAAATATGTCAATAAGTATAACTTGGCTATTAGTTTGGCGATTTGTATAATTTGGCGAAATTGGTCGACGGGATAACACGATAACAGACGGCATAACAGAGTTAGGGCTACTAAATTCTAGAGGCTCTAAACAAAGCGATGTTTTAAATAGTGACGTTATTTTCTCTTCAAATGTTTTTTTTTAAAGTTACTGTTATTAGTAATATGAAAAAAAAATCCGTAATAATATTGTAATTCCCATTTATCTGGTTGCTGAATGACATCATTTTCCTCATTTGAAATTTTTCTTATTTTGTTTAGACATTAATTTTAGACATTTTTATCATAAATTATTTTCTGTTATTTTATTTACATTATTAATATTATTTCTCAGTAAATATATATATATATATATATATATATATATATATTTTTTTTTTTTTTTTGCCTCAATTAGTGCATAATCATACGCAATCATTTTGGAAAATAAATTTATATTATCGAGAGAAAAGCTTAACCTGTTGCCACTGTTTTGAAGAAATGTCACGAAAAAGCTTTTAAAATTAAAAATAAAATATAAAAATGGAAATAAATTAAAAAATAGCTAAAATGGGCACAATTACAAATAAATAGCTTTCATTTAAAAAAATAATTATCAAAATCGGTTCAGTAGAAAATTCAGGGCTGATGACACGACATTTTTTAACTTGTCTGAAAGAAATAGCATCGGAGGCTAATAAAATCATTTTATGAGATATTACAACAGAAAATAACGAAAATTTCTTCATAAAGTATCTTTATTGCAAATTGATATTTGAACCCAGCGTCATGGGGGTTGGATCTGTGAAATCGGCACTTTTTATTTTGCTTGAATCTTGGTAACTACCCGTGCGTTGTTGCCGGTCTTCTCAGTAGCTGGAGGTAATGAGTTATAGTCCAAGAGCCGACCGCACAACACCCTAAATCATCGAGCACAAGAAAAATCTTTTATTTTATGGAAGAGAAGTAATAGAGAAATTTAATGATCCATGTCTGACGGAAGGGAGGGGGTGCATAAGCCAAAAATTGATACCACTAGAGGTTCATTCGTATGTTTAGCATTGTGTTCGCCGTACAATCAAAATTATGAAAATGTGGAAAACTGAGTGCATGAAAACACAATGCTAAACGTACGAATCCACCACCAGTGGTTTTAATTTTTGGCTTATGCACCACTTCGCTTCCGGCAGACAAGGATCATTAGATTCCTCTAATACTACTCTTCCATAAAATAAAAGTTTTTTTTCTTATGCTCGGTGACTTAGGGTTTTATGCGGTCGGCTCTTGTACTATTTGTCTAATCGTCCCATGCAACACCTTAGTCTTGCGCAAGCCACTGTGGGAGTTACCACGTGCGCAAAGCTAAAGGTAACCGAGACCCACTCCCGCAGTTAGTGTAACTAGCAAAAGCCATGCTTTGTTTGGATTCGCGAAGCATTATTTTATTAGATAACTTAAAAATATTTTTTTTAATATTATTTGTATTATTTGATTACCCCGTCGACCAAAAAAGATACCGCCAAACTAAAAGATTAAATGCCAATAATGATGATAAAATTGTCACATTCACATAACATTAAACTCGTATCACGTGTTCGTTACGCCATCATACAGTGGCGAAATTGTAAGAGAAACAGAGGGTATACGCTCAATACATAGGATATATGGTAGAATATATGCACTAAAGCTCTCTTGAGCAGCCGAGGGTACATGGTGTTCCTTTAAAAAATCCTGAAGGTATACGGTTCATACCCTTTTATATCCTCCAGTTCATCCCTGATCATCAAGTGATTTTTAATATGGAGTTTTATTTCTATTCTTATTAATGTTTTATTAATTTATTTGTTCTTTCGTTATTTTAAATAAAAATTATGCCAATTTGTGTAATTTACTGAATAGTTTGGCGAAATTGGTTGACGGGATAACCGAGTAGTACCAACCAATAGTAGATAACTAATTGATGGTGCTTGGTTATCCCGCCGACCAAAAAATTATCGCCAAACTATAAGAGTAAATGCTAGTATTGGATGACCGTGAATGTCTCATTCAATGACATTAAATGCGATAAAGGTGTTTGAAACATCATTAATTGATTCTGTTTCGACTTTTATTTGTATTTTTATTAATATTTTACTAATTATTTTCTTTTTCGTTATTTAAAATAAAATTTTTCTCAATATGTATAATTTGGTTATTAGTTTGACGATTTGTATAATTTGGCGAAATTGGTCGACGGGATAACCAAGTAGTACCCAAAAATGCACTGTGATATAGTATCAATGGAATGAGGTAATAAAGTACAAAATTCTATAATATCTTGATTAAATACCTACTGTATTCAAGCTGACGAATTTAATACGATAAACAGTAATAACTGGATGAAATTGAGCAATTAATTTCTCCTCAACGAATGTTAAAATCTTCAATATTTAGGGATGTGGATCAGGATTCATATACCATATTATTAGTTACAGAAAGAATATTTACGTAGTTCATTATTTACAATACATTTATGGCAAGTCTTACAAGATCCGGCAGATTGAATATGCATGCCAATTTAACGACGATGACAAAATTTTACAAAAATATAATTTTAAATTTCTTTGTGCATCATCGAAGTTTAAAGCATTTTTCCGAGCACATGCATTCCCTGTTAGAACAGATTTGTCATGTCGTCGTTTTGGCACATATGTCATATACGCACCACATAAACGCTATTTTCTTTTCAGACGCCAATGGCATATACGCACCGGGCTATTTAACTGGCGACAAAATGTCGTTATTTTGCTTCACAGGTAACCCTGATGTTGCTTAGTTATTAATAAATTGTTAATTTACTTTTCTTTTCTTTTCTCAAATAATATAAATTGTTTTGTTCTATAGAAATGAATTAAACTTTTTAAAATTTATTGTTATTTACTTTTTAAAAATATGTATGGTAACTGGTATTTGAAAACGAAGTCTTTGCCAAATTGGCGTCGGAAAAAATTGCACGAATGTGATGTGTATATGACATCTGTGCCGTCGTTTTTTAAGCTGATAGCTAGCCTCTTGCCTTAATGATATATCATATTCGCGTTCTTTCCGACCAGTGAGTGTACGTTTTCTTGGCATTTTTTTTATAAGAAAGCTAATATATTCCATGGATTGTTTAAAATGACAAATTGTTTAAAATAAAACAGTAAATTATTTAAAAATAATACTACGTGTACCAAAATAACAATGTATGTATCATTTGGTTCAAATTTCAACCTTCAAAATTCAAACAACTCTTTATATAACGAATTTAACAATTAATTTCATTTGTTTACTATTCTTTTGTTACCACTTTACAAAAAAAAAAAAACCCATAACATAATTCTTTTAATATGCGTAAGTGTCATTAGCGCAAACGATTTTGCCGGATTAAAGAAAATACATTTTATTTATTTAATTAATCATGATTCTACCTGTAATTGCAACTCCATGATTTCTTTTCTTCTGAAAACATGCGTTTAATTTTTTATTTCCAAAATTTCGTCCGTAATGGAAAAACGTGTAAAATAAATTATTTAAAATAATAATTTTTTAAAGGTTATTCTGTAAAAAAAAAAAAAAAAAATATTGTGCAAATCTACAGATCATACTTTATTTTTGTGTTTAATTTCAAGTCAAAATACTGAATAGATTTTTTATAAAGTGTACGACAAAATGTAATTTGAGTGGCCTAGTAGAGGATTCGCTTCGCTCATCCTAACAATTTCGCGCCATGTTGTGAAGACATGTCTTCACAACTTCGCGCGAAATTGAGAAATCCGGCAACATCGCACAAGTAGTTACCGAGATTCATGCAAAATAAAAGTGCCGAAACTCACAGACCCAACTAGGGTGGACCTTATTTTTCAAGTTTCAAAATGTAATCTTCTCACCCTCTAAATTTGTTCCTTTTTATGAAAAAATAATTCTGGTAAAATATTAGCCCAATTGAACAATATTTAGAGGTAGCTCAATGATGTAGAAGTTTCCAATGTATGACCAATGATAAACATATGCGTACTCGCATGCTATGTCATAGAAAATAAATTCTATCTTCTAAAATATTTTAAAATGCATTTAGCTTTTCATTTTTATTCATAGATGGCAGTACTATGCACAATAATATTTAAAACAATAAACTGCATTTAGCAAATAGCAGTCTTTGAAGCCATTGAAGACTGGGGTATAGCAGGTAATATACGTGCAAAGTGCTTTGACACTACCAGCTCAAACACTGGTTATAATTCTGGTGCATGTGTTCTTTTAGAGATAAATTGAAAAAAGAGCTCTTATCATTTGCTTGCAGACATCACATTATGGAGCTGATAATTAGTACTGTATTTGATGTATGCACGGGAGTCAAATCTTCACCTAAAATTGCATTATTTAAATGCTTTCAGGAATATTAGAACTTAATTGATAAAGACAAGTACGAAATTGGAATTTCATTTGATGATGTTGCAAATCTAGTAGAAGATATTAAGTAAGAGACTATCAACTATGGAAAGAAGTACATAGAAGAGCAAAGAGAAACAAAGCTAAGAGGTGATTATAAAGAATTTTTAGAACTTGTAATTGTATTTCTAGGTGCTGTCCCAGAAAGGGGAATCAGATTTATGTCACCAGGTGCAATGCACCATGCCGGTTGGATGTCCAAAGTAATATATTGTCTCAAGATCTGGATGTTCAAGGCTCAGTTTAAATTGACTGTAAAAGAGGAAGAAGGTATACGTGATATGTGTGTTTTTACAGTCCGTGTATACTTGAAAGCTTGGATCACTGCATCTCAAGCTTCATTTGCCCTATATAATGACCTGTTTTTGCTCAAATCACTACTTGACTACTCATCAATACATTCAACTGTTTTCAAGTCATCATCACGTAAATTTGCAAATCACTTGTGGTTTTTGTCAGAAGGACTTGTTGGTTTAGCTTTATTTGATAGCTGTGTGAGTTTATTAACTAAAAGACGCATGGTTATTGCATTACAGAATGAAACTTATTCTAAAAAACAAGCTCAAATTCATTCCAAACGAGTCAGTGTTGCTCTACATTCATTCAAGAATAAAAGATTGGAAGATTTTGTCACAGCTAAGTCAATGATGTTGTTTCAATAGTCGGAACTTCCGGATGGATTTCTTGCAGTAGATCCTGAATTGTGGGAGTTAAGAGAAGACTATAAACAGGCAAAAAGAGGTAATAGAATCTCTACATGTAGTAAATGACCATGCCGAACGTGCAGTTGCACTTATTCAAGAATACAATGGATTGATAACTCATGATGAAATGCAACTACAATTTTTACTACAAGTTGTTGAAGATCATCGTAAAATGTACCCAGATAGCAGAAAAATGTGTCTCTCTCAACCTGCACAAATGCAATAAAATTTTAATGTAAGAAGAAAACCTAATAAATGTGCTGTAAATTAAATAAACTGTCACAATTAAATAATTAAAACATTTAAAGTGCTTACTTATTTGTGTAGCTAATATTCTGAATTTTTTCCTAATTTTATAAATTTCAAGTCAGTTGAGCTACCTCTAAATATTTGAATTTATTGCTCAAACTTTTTACATAATGTTTTTGTATCAAAAGGAACAAAATAGGGGGGTGAGACTTGTAAAAATAATAATTTAAAAAAATCATGGCATTTAAGGTCCACCCTAACCCAACCCCCATGACGCCGAGTTAAATACTGTTTCAATCCTTTCAGAGACTTTTTTTATGTGGTTATATGTTTGTAGTTCACGTATAAAATTTATAAATAGAATAAGGCTTTATTTCGTTTCCAACGTGTGGATATTGCTCTCTTTTTAACCCTTCCAGATCAACGTACTTCTCTTGCTGAAATGAGTTTACGGCTCCAGAATTTTCGAACAAATTTATTTGAAAGTATGTAAAAGCTATTGTTCTTCTACATTATAAAAAGGAAGTTTTACTCCAAAATTCTGGTACCAATGTCGCATGGATTAAAATTAAGTGCATTCATAAATAACAATAGATATAATTTTCAGAGTGATGCGTGTGCGTGGCTAGGAGGGGGAGGGGGTATAGTGATTACATTATATTTTGTTGGGGCGTGGCCAATAAAAGGTTGGGAACCACTTGCCTAAAGGTTAACGAAAGGGGTATCACTTTTATGGTCGAAATAGCATTGCTCAGATGCTAATCTCTGGATAGTTAATTCTACATCTGTATCTGTAGAAAATATGCAGTCAACTAAACTTAAAACAGTCTGTTTTGCCATTGTACAAAACATGTCAAATAATAATTCCGGTATTAAAGTTTCAGTAACTTCTATTCTAAAATATATTTCAACGGATTTCTTAATTTTTGCAGTACATGCTTATGATAATTATATACTCCGAATATGAAAGGTCGTACTTTAAAACCATTCGAAAAATATTTTTGAAATTTAATAACCACAGAATGTTCGTAAAATGAATAATTTTCCATAATACTCCACTAATTCCATTACTAAACTTCCAATAATTTCTATTCTAAAATACATTTTAACTCTTTGAGGGACAAAGAACAATTTCTAGGTAATATTGCATTATCACCGGAATAACCGAAAAATTTTATTTTAAAATAAGGAAATGCAATCTTTCAACATTTTGCCTTCAAAGCTAAAAGTAAAAATTTCGTTAAAAGTTTGTGGTGCGAATATTGTGTAAATTAAATGGGATGAAATACATTCCGCTGCTCCTCAAGGGGTTGAGGCCCAACACGAGGCACAGAAAAAGACCCGGATGATAATGTAAAGTCTATTGGGGGAGTTCTTTTCAAATATTTCGCCCAAATTTTAATACTTTTACATGATTTTTATGCACAAGATAACTGAGGACGATCAAAAACCGGCCTAGTTTTGATTTTTTTTCAGTTTAGGTTTCAGAATTTTTTTTAAAAATTACTTTAACTTTCAAAACCGATTTGAACCGGTTCTGAAATTGAAACTATCGTAATATAAAAAATATATAAGCAAAATCGAAAAAGTAGAAACTAGGCCGGTTGTGGATCGTCCTCAGCTACCTTGTGCAAAAAAATCATGTAAAAATATTAAAATCTGAACGAAATATTTGAAAAGAACGCTCCCATAGACTTTACATTAACATCCGGGTCTTTTTCTGTGCCTAGTGAGGGGCCTTAACGGATTTCTTAGTTTTTGCAGTACAAGCTCGTGATAACTGTATACTCAGAATAGGAAAGAACCGTACTTTAGAACCATTCACAATAATAAAATATTCTTTAATATTTTTCAAATTTAATAACCACAGAATGTTTGTAAAATGAATAATTTTCCATAAAACTCCATCGCACCACGCAGTAAATTATGTGTATGATTGTTAAAAATTGGATTAGATACAGTAATAATTATTCCCCATCACAGCACATTTTTTCCATTTTTCCTTTCCCACTATTATTAATTGTCTTCCACGTATTATCTGGTTTTAAAATATAAAATTTTGTGGGAAATTTATAAACCCGGGGGTGCTAAAACCTAGGCGCTCGCAGGTAGTCTCTCATCACTAAATTTCTTTCCTTTTTTTTTGGGGGGGGGGGGGGTCTAATATTTCGTGTAAAATTCTTGTTAGAATGCTATTAAATTTTCAGCAAAGAAAACTTTTTAATTTTAGTGGTGAGAGACTACCTGCTGGCGCTTAAATTTTTGTATTCCTGTCTTAACTTTTGCCTGCACTAGATCCATATACATTTACTATATTCACCAATTTATTTTTATACTATTTAAATTTTTTAAATTTTATGGAAGTTTGTAATAGTTCATATTTCATGTACTTTTTACTTTAAATATGCTCAAGACAGTTAGCTATGTTGGATTAGTTAATCAGATTTATATGTACTTTTACGTAGTTATACGTATAATAAAATATTCTTCTTGTGACGAACAGCAGAGGGAATTGAAATAGAAGCTCTTTCAATAAATAATAGCATTATGGTGCATTATAAAATATTAATAATAACTGGAACAATTATAGTGATTTTTAATATTACAAACATATATCAAGTAAAAGTTAACATTTCCTTCAAAGTTTGTAGTGCGAATCTTGTGTAAATTGAGGTGGGATAAAATACATTCCGCTGCTCCTCAAGGGGTTAACGGATTTCTTAGTTTTTGCAGTACAAGCTTGTGTCGTGATAATTATATGTTCAGAATATAAAAGGAACCTACTTTAGAACCATTCACAATAATAAAATATTCTTTAAATATTTTTCAAATTTGATAACCACAGAATGTTTGTAAAATGAATAATTTTCCATAAAACTCCACACCACAAAGCAAAGTGCAAAAAAAGATTTTTGGCTTATGGTTTTGTTTAGCTCCGAGAGCAGAAATTCATTGTGAAAATTTTTTCAAGTACATAAAAGGAAAAGAAATTGTCAAAATGGAATTAATAATAGAATATTAGCCCTTTGCATCGAGTTCCATGTACATAGAAGATATACCGCGCCACCTATGATTAAAATCTCAGTGTCCAGAAACTGAAGCGAAGTGAAATGCTTTTTCTGTTTTTATTCTAAAGTTGTGTTTGAGATGTGTGCAGACGATATGCGGTAGTGAACTGCTAGTCAGTTATTCTTTTTAATCAAGTGATTTTAATGTAATCAACGCCTAAGGAATAATTGTGTAATGTGTGAATTTAATGTAACACATCGTATATCCAGTCTGACTGGACATCATCTCGCTTAGCAAAATTTGTTTTTGACACCAGTAATAAAGGAAAGTAAATATGCCTTATTTAATTAGAGCCATGGAGGAAAGCGATAGGTGGAGAGGAAGTATTATCTCTGGGGGTGATGCAAAATATGTAACCCTACATTGAGTCACATTAAATACAAACAAAACCACGTGCTTTGACACGCCTATCAATTGAAACAGGTTTAACCCTTTGCGGCGCAGGACAAATTCATTGCTTAAGTGTTGAAATTAGTGACTGACACCGGAATTTGAAAACAACTTTATTTTTAAATAAGAAAACGCTATATTTCACGCATTCAATAAACCGTAATTGTTTTAAACAAAATTCCGGTGCCAATGTGGCGTTTCGGAATTAAAATTAAGTGTTATATCTATGAAACCACCGCGCCGCAAGGGGTTAAACCCGTATTTTTTTGCTATTGTTTTTTAAAAAGAACTAATCTATCGCTTCACCGGTAAAAAAAATTTTAATTATTTTATCATATGTGTTTTAAATATCAATATAGAAAATTATTTTAACGTTTTGCTTGAAAATATAACATTCTTTTGTTAATATCTTAAAATCGTCTGCAGTCAGAAATCTATATTTTAGATTAATATTTATTACTTAAGTTTTCATACATGGTTTTAAAAGAATGTTTTCATCATTATATTTTAAATATTTATTTACATGCAATTATTAAGTCATAAACATTTTTCATCTACGTTATAAAGCATTTAAAATTGAATTAAAGAAGGAATCTTTTAGTAATACAATTTTTAGCTCGTAAGAGATGTTTTCAATATCTAATTTAATTTTAATTTGATATTTATTAATTGCTAATTTTGCAATTTCTTTTATTTTAAAAGCGAACATTTATTTTAATAAATAATAATAGAACAAAGACAATTTTAAAAATTTGCTATTTCCATGGTTCGTACGGGTCCTGGAATTTCATGACCAGAAAATTCTTTGGTACCAATATTTTCTTACAGAAAATCTATAATTAAATAAGACAAAATTTCTCTCTTTTGAACTATATTTATTTTTCTTTAAAGAAATACTGGTATCTCACCTGGAAAATAACGGTATCCGTACGAACCATGATTTCTTCTTAAAATATGCTTCAGTTGAAATTCATTTCTTTCAATTCGTATTATAATACAAAATTCCTTCCACGTCCTTTTGTTTGGAACATTAAAATTTCAGCGATAAATGGATTCATATTGCAAACCTTTTTTGAGCTTTACTTCACCTCCACCTATCTTAATCCTCCATGAATTAGAGCATTTTGGTATTGTGTGATTGATGGTGCCAACCGAATAAAATTTATATAAGAGACGCCGGTATCGAAAGGGTTAAGGGTGTTAGTCAGTCAGCGCCCGAATTCCTCTCGGTAATGTTAAATCTATGAGCGTTTGATGCATTTTTATGTATAAAATATCTCCTTAGGAAATTAATTTTATTTAACTTCTTTTTACAGAGTTCTCATCTTAAAAAATGTCTTTCTTTTCTTTATTTTGTCTTAGTTTTCAAAATGTTTCTAAAATCTCTCCGTAATTTGATATGAAGTGTTTTCCTAAAGTCAAAATTTTACTTCCAGTTCGTCAGATTTTAAAACATAAAATATTAAATTGAACGAAAATTTAGAAATATTTTGAGAACTAAGAAAAAAAGGGACATCCTTTAAGGGGACTGGTCCCTTTCAACCCGCCAAAAATACTAGGTAACTGATTCAATTTCCGTACCTTTTTACAAATTAACAAATTCAATTAAAATTTTTGAATTACTGAACATAAAATTACTTGTTGCAATAAATAAGACATTTTTATGAAAAATATTTAAATTAATTAGGAAAACTTAAGTAATTAACCCACTGTTTTTTTTTTTCGTTATTTCAATATATTAGTGCGCACATGATTTCTCAAAAACTATTAAAGATCGTGAGCTAAAATTTTCTGTGTGCATTAATATTATATTTTTTCATAAAATGAACTAAAATCTTTGAATTGTCTTAAATAGTACAAATTTTATTTTAAAAAATAAGTGAGAAAATTTACAAATTTTATTTATTTATTTATTTTAATTTACATTATTAAATAAAAATAGTATAAATGAAGATAATTAAAAGATTCTAGTTCATTATGTTAAGTGATGTATTATTTTTTATTTAAATTCTATTTAAAGTTCCTAAATTAAAATGAACACAAAATATCACGCGCGCAATGATGTATAGTAATTACGCGCGAAAAGAAAAGAAAAAAACAGTAGGTAACTTAATAAAGTTTCCTTAATTAATTTAAATGCTTTTAGCTCATTGTAACAAGTAATGCTATATTTAACAACAGTCCGAAAAATCTCATTACACTTGCCTTATTAGCTGATTTGTGAAAAGATATGAATCGGTTATCTATCATTTTTTGACCGGTTGAAGGGGAACTGTCCCCTTAACCCCTTGGAGACGAGCGACACATATACGTACTGCAAAAAGGCTTAAAAATATTTGTTTATCCTACCAGTAAAATTTTACTGAAAAATTTACTTTATTGAATCGGAGTCTTTTTTACGTTTTAACCCATTAGTGCCTGGCGTCCCATTTTTGGGACAATTTTAAAATATTCAAGTAAGCGCATTTCACACCAGTAAAAAATGAGGATAAATAAATGCTTTCTTTCTCGAGACAAAGTCCTTGATAAATTCAGATAAAAGTTATTCTTGCTTTAAAAGTGGTGGGAAAATGCAAAATTTGAATTTTAACGAAGAAAATAATTCAGGCATTAATGGGTTAATAAGACATACATTTCTGTTATTTTAAACCGATGACAAAACATTAAAAATTCCGCAAAAATCTCTCGTCGCTAAGGGGTTAAGAAAAGAACATTTAATAAAAAAATTGAAAACATTAATTCCCCGAGGAGACATTTTGAATATAAGAATGCATTAAACGCCCATAGACTTAACATTACCGAGGATAATCAGCCACTGCCTACCACCCTTAATCCTTTGGGGACGAGAGACACGTATATGTGCCGAAAAAAAGGCTTAACAATCCTTGTTTATGCCTACCGGTAAAATTTTACTTTAAAAATCGCCTTATTTAACCGGAGCATTTTTCTCTACTTAATAAGGCACTAATTTCTGCTTTTAAAAACCGATGACAAAGCATTGAAAATTTCGTAAAAGGCTCTCGTTGCGAAAGCGAAAGGGTAAAAAATGACTCAACAATTCGTTGTCGTATTTTACCTTCATTTTATATCACTTTTTATGATGTTTCTATGTGATACAGAAATAAAAATAACTCATGCAGGGTTCACCAGGAATCTTTTTCAATACCACCTCATAAGAGATTGTCATGAATGTGACGTTAACACTGAACAACGGGATTTTCTTTCCTTGTTTTTAGCACAGAGTACGGAACAGAGAATCAACTTTCATACACTGTAATGGCAACTTGTTTAACCCTTTGCGGGGCAGGGCAAAGTCATTGCTTAAGTGTTGAAATTAATGACTGACACCGGAATTTGAAAACAACTTTATTTGTAAATAAGAAAACGGTAAACTTCCGGCATTCAATAAACCGTAATTTTCTTTAACAAATTTCCGGTGCGAATGTGGCGTTTGGGAATTAAAATTAAGTGGTATATCTATTAAACCACCGCCCCTCAAGGGGTTAACATGGGATTACGCATAAACAGTAGCGATACGAGTGGATGACTCTGAAACTACGATCATAACATAAGAGAGGTTGCTAATTCGGCGAAACATCGCTTCCTTGGCGACAAATGATATAGGAAAAAAGAAAAAAAATACAGCGACGGCTTGCTGCTTCTTGTTTTGAAATTTATGAAAGAATTATTTTAATATTTATGTAACTTTGACGTATTCGTCTTGCAAACAATGCATGTGTCTCTATTTAACATAACGACCTAATAATTTAAACTTGAAAATTCAAGAACAATAACAGTAATAATTACGAATCAATATAAGCGCAGAAATCAAAGATCAAATAGCATAAGCACGTGTGCAAAGATAATCAAATCAGCATTCAGTAAGAATTGCCAAGCCAGAATATGGTTACAGTTAAACAGAAATCACGAGGATAAAAATCGCCAACGCGATGGTTTAGTTTTTAAGTCATCCACTGAGGGCGTTCTTTTCAAGCCGAGTTGAAGCTCTGTCTGTACTCTGTGGTTTTTAGCTCACAGGCTATCATAGCCTGAGAGCTTATGAGCTTATATAAATAGGTTTTTATTAAGAATTTTCCGATTTGCTCTAAATTTTGGATATGGATTTTTTATATGATAAAGCATGTCTCTGATGATCAGTTTAGAGGGTTCAATGATTAAGTATAAAAAGGGGAAAGGGGGGAGATGATCCCCCCTCCTTAATATTTTTTTTCGAACGGAATTAACCCTTGAAAATATAAGGCTGTAATGTACAATTAGTATGCGTAGCCTATGAGCTCAATGCCATCGGTAACTGGGCAATATTCTTTTTATTTTAATTCAATTTATTTTTAATTTATCGGGTATTTTTTTAAATATTTCACAGCAGGATTTTTATTTAAAACGATTTAACTTTTATATTTATCTAAGATCAGCACCAGGATTACCAGTTTGGCCTCCATTTTGATCCCGAAATTTCGACTTCAGACCAGAACTTTTTGGAAAAGAATTTTCACTTAAAATAATAAAGAAAAGTCTGGCATTAAAAAATTTTAAAAATACATTTTATATTTTCTAATGTGAATTCAAATTTGTTATTTAAAAAAAAAAAAAAAAAAAAAAAAAAACGGCGGCCAAACTGGCAATTTTGCTTAGTACAATTTATATTTCACTTATTTTATAAAGAAGCTTGTGATTCAAGCTGAAATATTTCAAGATCCAAAATCACCAATGTTTGAGCAATATTTGACCGCTTGCACCTGTTTTTCTTTAATATTATTTTTTTTTATCAATTTTCTAAACAAAAGTAATCAACGTCGAAGATTAGCAGTAATCTAACATATGTTTTAATTAGTAATATAATCATTAATAATATGTTTTAATTAATAATCATAACAAAATTGTGTTTTAATTATTAAAAGTGTTACATAAGTGGATAAATCTTATTAGGCTAATTGATAATTTATTTTCATTCTTCTTTCATGATTTGCTCTTAGTCTTCTTTATTAGTCTTTGTAACCGTATTCCAGCATTTTTCTTATGGTTTCAATTCTATTTTCGACGACTTCCATCCATTCAGAGTTGTCAAACGGAGGACCTCTTCCACCCAATTCTTCCGGAAGAACTGACGGGTGAATGTATTGCAACAACGGAGTCAAATCTTCCCCATGAAAAAATATCTGAAATAAAAAAATCAATAATAACATAGAATAATAATAAAAAAATAAACTTGATTTTATTAGAATTTTCAAAAATGTTGAAAAAAAATTATATATATTTAATGCAAAAAAAAAGTAGAAAAAATCTTCAAAAATAACTAAAATACGCAGAATTTAAATTAAATTGCGGCAAGCTTGAGTATGGAAAATTAATGGATTTTGAGAATTCCGCTAAATTAGCCTGCTATCCTGAAGTTGGCAGTATATCTGGCAACTTATTTTTTCTCCAAATTTGGCACTATATCGCCAAAATGGACAAATTTGGTGCTTTTGTGGTAACTCTGCCATTAGTTCTTTTCAATAAATATTCATTGTTGAAGCCGATATTGTTTTTTTTTCCATAAGAAATCAAACTATGGTTGAGTAATCATCAAATAAAATCCCCCCCCCTTCCCGGTTTAGGGACTAAATTTTTAAAAATCAATGTCCATTTCATGTATTGTTCTCAGGAATAGCGATGGGCGATTCTCGAAAATTTACCTATCGAAAAAAATCGCAATCATAAAAAACGCAATCGATGTAGTCATCAATTTCAAAAATTTATAATCGAGATGTTCTAAAATGGATTTTCAAATGCACACTTTCTACATGTTTATAAAGTAAATTTTTAATAAATACATGGTAACTGAAAGCAGATGGAATTAAAAAACAACAAACCGAAAGGAGACTACAATATAATGGATCCACAATAGAAAAAAAAGTCATGTGACGGTTCGCTGGTTGAAAAAAGTTGAAAAGTCACGAGTAGGAATGAAACGTTAAAGGGAATCAAACGCACCCTTAGTGTCAACAACATGAACTAAAATGATAATGAATGGGATCAATATATTTTTTTTATTTTCCGCGTCATTTGAGATAATTCCTATAATTATCCCATTACTAGAAGACTGGAATACGTTAAATGGAACTTCCCGGAGGGCCTAGTGATTCGAGCAACGCAGCAGATATATAAAGCAAAATGATAGTCACACAGCTTTCCAATGATATACAACAAGAAGAGTGCCAGAAAAGATTAAAAAACTCCCTCCCCCCCCCCCCACACACACCTCTGAAATTTTCATGTATTATAAATTATATAGCAGAGGTCTCCGTAACAAAATCCGATCTAAAAAATTAAAGTGGGAGCTGCATGAATTCCGGGGCGAAAAATTGGACCTACGGGGGAGGGGGGTAACTTTTTATGGACTCGTCGTGTGATATATATATTATCGGTTAGACTTTGGATTGTTTTTTCTTATTATGAGACTTTCTGAGCCATCGCCTCCCAAATTTTCGAACTTTTTACGTTTTCATCGTTTTCGATCGAATTTTTTTACGGAGCCCTTATAATTATTAATATTTTTTAATATTAATTAAAATTAATAATTATTATTTATAATAATAAATATTATTTATAATATATGGAATTTTAAAAAATAGGAGATTGTAATCCGGTATGTGACTACTTACCTTATTCACCTCCGATATACCTCCTCCCACTTTGCTACCTTGGCGGGGGAAGGGGGAGTCAATTACCTAAATTAAGCTGGGATCCCTCATGTGACACATTGTTGGAAAGGCCTGTGACTATTTACTCATGTTATGCATCTCCCGCGGTCCTTCCCCCCACTTTGCCCCCACGATAGGCATTTTCCTAAATTTAGCCAAGACCTTTCATAAAAATAATGTTGAAAAGGCTTGTGATCACTTATTCATGTTGTGCACCTCCCGCAGGCTCCCCTCACATTGCCCCCATGGGATGCATTTTTTAAATTTATCCGTCACTCTTTATAAGAATAATGTTGACAAGGCCTGTGACTACTTACTGATTTTATGCACCTCCCGCGGCCCTCGCACCCTACTTTGCCTCCACGATAGGCATTTTTATAAATTTATCCGAGACCCCTCATGTGACATGTCGTTGGAAAAGCCTGTGACCACAAACTCATCTTATGCATCTCCCGCGGACCTCCCCCCACTTTGGTGCCACGGGAGGCAATTTTATAAATTAAGCCGAGACCACCCCTCACGGACATATCGTTGGAAAGGCCTGTAGTCACTTACTCATGTTATGCACCTCCCGCGGCCCTCTTTTATTAATCAAAATTCAAAATTTATAATACAAGTTTAGCTTAAGTGATTCACTGGGTTTAACGGCTTGAGTGGAACAATATCACCTTGATCTTGTACTTAAAGTATGTGACTTTTTTAAGATCACAAAAACACTTAAGATCACACTTTTTTAATTACAAGATCATTTTTTTGTATTTAAAGTACTTATTTACACTCCACCCGGGCATTTTCCCAAGACGCAGGGGCTCGCAAGCAGAAACCAGCGCAGCCAGAAGAGAAAGGCACATATCTTTTACAAAACATCCCCCCCCCACGCACACAAAAAATATCTCATTCAAGTTAATGTTAATTTGCAATGTATAGCCGTAGCCAGGTTCAGTGACGCAGCCAAAGGCGTGGTTTTGGGGTTAAAACCCCTCCCAGAGCTAAGAAAGATCACTGTAATTGCCGCTTATATGAATCAAAATTAAACTTAATGTTTAAATATTTTGGCGCATTTCGGAATCTGCCACTTTATTGAATCAGATTTCATTTAATAAAGTGATTCAATTAAATGGCAAAAATTCTACTTAAAATTGGGAAAGTGCATATTACATGGATTAGTTAAGTAAAAACTGGTTATTTGAACCAAATCACTTTTCTGAGACGCATTATGCTAAAAAAAAAAAAAAAATGATGATTTCCTGCCACACAGATGCTTTTTGAGTTTAAGTATCATACAGTGAATATTCTACTTAGTACTGATTCTATTAGCCGGCGATTCAAATAACCAGCAATCACTTTTATCAGAAACTCACCCCCCCCCCCCCCCTTAGAACCGAATTCTGGCTGTGCCACTGGCCGGGCTGTCAATGGTCCAAAATCGAAAAAGTGCAAAAGCACCTGGATAGACACTGGCTTTAGATGTCCTGTAGGAAAAAAAAAATCCTGGAATACAAATGAAAATTTTGAAATGAACGCTGCCATAGGTTTTAATATTACCAGTAATTATTTTCGCATTATTATCGTGTAGTCTTTTTATGGGTTAAAAGAAAAAAAAAATACTTGCCCGTTTCCTGAGTTTTGATGTTAAGAAAGGTTGGACCATCATCCAAAGAAAATTTAGCATCTTATTCTCGCTAAGCACGTGGATTCCTTTATACCTCGCAGGGAAACAGAACTGAAAAAAAGAAAATAACAATTTTTAACAAAGTACAACGACCATTTGCAAAATGATATTTTTAAAGACTAAAATTTTAGACTTATAAATAAATTCTATATTTAAAGAAGTAATAATAAACGTCATTTTTATGATGATCAAAACGTGGCTTAAATAATAACAGAGTCCTATATTACGTTCGCCATGGATTAAATATTAATATTTCTGGACCAATCATAAACTAAATGAAATTTTCCTTTTATAGTTTTCGGTACTGCGAATTTTTAAACTTCTAAACATTGCATATTTTTCAATTTTTACACCGTCGTATAGGGGGGAAGATGTAGTTTTTAAAAATACAAATTTTTTAAAGCTGTATCTTAATTTGTTTTTGAGTTACTAATTTTTTTGTAGATTTTTTATTTTTTTTATTTTATTTATTTATTTATTTATTTATTTATTTATTTATTTTATTTTATTTTATTTTATTTTATTTTATTTTTATTTTTTTTTTTTTTTTTTGTCATCCTGGCAAGAGAAGTATTCTATTTCTGCACATTAAACGTAGACCAATCAAAAAACGAATAAAATGCGGCCGTCACAAAGATTCAGATATGTCTCAGCCGGTCAACAAGCAAAAATTGTTTAAAATTCATTTTAATAATGTTAGACTGTATGCAACACAATGAAATTGATATGCATTTATGAAGTGTACTAATTCATGCACACTGTAGGATATGGAGTACAAAGCGTTAGTAATTCATTTACAGGGTCACACAAAGGAATTCGTTTAAATAATGATCTACGGGAAAAAACTACTTGTAGGGTATTATCGTTCTGTTACACACTTTTAAGTGTAATGATATTGATATACCTTACTATGGCTTACTAAACGATGCTTGTTGTATAATATTATGTACACAGCTTTTACGAAGACATACAACTCTTAATAAAGTATTGTGTATCTCAAGTATTGTCTATTAGCGATAACTGCTGGAAGTGTGATTTAATTTATGGTATTCATGTTCAAGTTGAATTAAGCTCTGGCTTACCATGTGGTGTATATAAATGCTTTAGGTCATTTACAGAGTTACACAAAAGAATTTGTAAATATTGCAGAGTCCATCGTGAATGGGACTGAAAGGCGGCTTTTAATTGAGCTTTGCACTTACCATTTGAACTATATTTAGTATGTTAGGAGATGTTTAAATAATATAAGTAAAATCATATACAGGACCATGCAAAGAACTAGATACATGGCCACAGAGGCATGATAGTGTCTGGAAATTTGATTTCAATATTATTATTATTTTACTTTATTAAATCTGCGAAGTTTCTTTAAAGAATTCAGGAAGTCTTGAAAAGTGTTACATACTCCTTGCTTGACTATTATACAATGACTACATGTATAATGCTCGACGCATGATTTTGCTTTCTTGTTTATTATTATTATTATTATTATTATTATTATTATTATTGACATTATTATTATTGTTGTTGTTGTTACACTAGGCACGAATAAATATTTTGGACTCCTCCAAAAAATGTTAATTCTAGACATATTTACATAATTTAATTTGTTATTTTTTTGCAAATTATTGTTATAAGAAGTTCCGACATCCTTATTGATACAACTGAGAAATACGTGCATCGTATAAAACGTCTGTCCACTTCCACTACAGTACGACAATACTTTTGCATGTTTATATTATCTAAAAAATGATGCCTTTCATTACATGCCACAAGCATTGAATTCAGAGACTCTGTGAATCTCTTGAAAGGAATCTTTTCTTAAATAGATACTAGATGGCAGCACTAGTTAACTTTTATTGCAACTTTTTTCGTCATTTATCGTTTAAAACAATGCTTTTAGCAAGTATTTCGACTAACACTAAAATAAAATTATATATATAATTAAGTATATATATACCATCAGGTGTTTATTTGACTTTTATTTCGCAAACTTCATTTCAGTATTCTTTAAAATATCTTTTTCAGAGGATTATACAGAGTATTGAATCCCGACAATTTTCACTGGTAACTGGTAACTCAAGATTCGGAGAGGGGGGGGGATTAGGAGTGGGCAAGGCTAGGACAAATTGTACTTATAGATCCTAATCCTACAAAGCAATGTTGTAATCGTAAAAAAAGTAGAAAGTACAGGGGTGCCCACAGATGGGTTTGGTGACGCAAGATGCGTCATACAATTTAGTTTTTTTTTTTTTTTTTGGGGGGGGGGGGGGGGGGAATTTGAGAAAAAGTACATTTCTTTTTTTTTGGGAGGGGGGACTTTTAAATTCTTAAATTTTTAATATTTAAATTTTTACTGTTAAAAAAATCTAGATTTTTTTTATATCACTTTTAAATTTTTTCAACAATTAATTTCTAAAAATGTTCTTGTGTTTTCTTTCTTTAAATTCTAGATAAGGGCAATAAGAACTCGTTCTGCTATACTCAACTCGCTATCTTTTGTAAATCTTGATTCTTTTAATATCACTTTTCAGTGTTTTCAATATTGAATTTTCAGAAATGTTCCTGTGTTTTTCTTTCTTTAAATGTTAGATAAGGCCAATAAGAACTCCTTTCCGCTATGCTCAACTCGCAATCTTTTGAATGTGCAGTAGATTATAAGTAGAATATATCTTACATAGAGATGGGAATGCTCGGAAAAAAACCGGAAAAATTGGGAAAAAAACCTGTTTTTTTCAGTTTTTTTCAGCAGGCTTATTTTTCAATTTTTCCGAACTGGAAAAATTGAAATTTCATTTATGGAATAATATAGTGAAAATTTTGTAATAGCTACGTTCTCATACTTTTTATTTTATTTATTTTTATGTTGAGTGTCCCACATGAAAAATTTAATGTGGGTAATCTGATCTCTGAGCAGAAATCTGTTTGAGAAGACTTGAAAGGATCCTTTACACTTTTTTCTTGTTTGAAACACAAGACCCTTCGCAAAATTTCTCTTGAAAATAGACATTTCAGAAAAAGTTTAATCTACAAATTGAATCTTTTACAAATGCAGTGATTGAAGAAAAAAAAAAATCTCATGCCATATAGCAGCTGAATCTTATCAAGATAAATATATATGTATGAAAAAACCTTATTAAAAATGTGTAAATAGGACTCTAAAAATAGTAATAACTTCTTATTCACAAATTCTGAATATATTTTGTATAAGTATATATACAAGAAATTCACAATTTCACATAAACAGGATTACATGAAAAAAAATCTAGTTATATTGGGTTGGGGAAAAAGTAATTTCGTTTTTTCCGAATGGATAGCTTTAAAGTCGCATATCTTGAGTAATACTTGCTCAATTAAGCTACGCTATACAGCGTTTGAAAGGTAATAGTCTCTAAAACATTCTAGATATAAATGTAGTGTCATTTGTTTATTCAGTCAAAAGTTATTGTGTTTTAAAAATGGAGATTCCAGAAGATCATTTTTGTCACATTTTGCTTTTTTACTTCCAAAAAGGGAAAAAGGCGGTGCAGGATCATTGAAAATTGTGTGGTGTTTATGATGATCAGTGCTTAAATTAACTCCCGTGTCAGAATTGGTTTGCTTGTTTTCAACCCGGAAATTTAGATCTTAAAGATGAACCTGACCCTGACCAGCCAATCGTTGAAAAAGTCAATGAATTATAAAAACAAATCGAGTAGACCGCCATATTACTGCCAGTGAAATTGCTATGGAACTAAACATTGACCATAAAACAGTTTGAACCATTTACATTAGACTGGATACCAAAAGAAACTCGATACTTGAGTTTTCCATGAACTTTCATTGAAAAATGTAACGGATAGAGTTTCCATTTGGGAATCGCTACTGAAATGGAACGAAATCAAGCCATTTTCGAAACAAATGATTATGGGTGATGATTAGTGGATCCTGTATGACAACAATATGTGAAAAAGTTTGTGGTCGAGGCCCGAAGAAGCTTCAAAAATGGTGGCAAAGCTCGGATTGACGCCAAGTAAGGTGATGCTGAGTGTTTGGTCGGAATGGAAAGGAATTGTCCATCATGAGCTACTCAAACTTGGCCAAACCATTAATTAAACTTTCCACTGTGAACAAATAATGTGATTAAAGTAGGCGATTAAAAAAACCCGGCCAGAATTGATCAATAGGAAAGGCATTGTCTTCTATCATGACAATGCTAAACCATGCGCATCTTTAGTCACAGAGCAAAAACAGAGAGCTTGGGTGTGATGTTTTGATGCACCCACCATATAGTATGGACCAAGCCTTGACTGATTACCATTTGTTCCGCTCTCTGCAGAACTCTCTTAGGGAGGCCACACACCTGTGAAACATTGAGCGAAAAAACATGAGACATGCGACAATTTCACCCTGATAACAAAGGAAAAACCGGTTTGACTGCGACATGTTGCACGATTTTTGACGCATGTCTCGCTAGTGTGTGGCGTGCCTTAAAGGTGTTAAGCTGGTTTCAACAGAGGCTTGTGAAAATCCCCTTGTTCACTTTCTCAACCAGAAATCTGAGACGTTCTACAGTAACAGAATTATGATTTTACCAGAAAAATGGCAAAAGACCATTGAACAAAACGACATATACATTGTTAATTAGTTTTTAAATTTATATAAATAAATTCACTTTGAAAAATACGAAAAATAGTGAAATTACTTTTTCCCCAACCCAATAAAATTAAACGCAACTTCTCTTTTTAAAAATTAATTCATGTGCAAAGTTATTTCAATAATATGCCGATTAATAGAAATGGTAAAATTAAAAATGTAACATAAAATTTGAAGCATGCATTTATTACTTTTTTCTATCTTTTCAAGAAGTAAGTATTGAATTCGTGAAAATTTTGACTTCCAGTTTTTGGTGTATTTAAACGTTTTAGAAGGTCCTGAACACGATTTGATAGTTTTTGGAAAATATCTCTCACTCTGTGAGTCTGTATGGGACAAAAATTTTATGGGCACTCGATCTCAAGAACTGATGCACATAATGTCACAAAACTTTAGATTCAGTTACACCTTGATATAAACTCGAGATGTTTAGTAATTAGTGTATATCGCCCAACTGATGGAGCTGCTACGCTGCATTATTCATAATTTCCACAATAGTTCTATCTCAAAAATTAATGTATGTATTTTCATAAAACTTCAGATTAAGTTAATCTTTGATATAATTTTGTGCACATTACTTTTCGGTGTAAATTGCTCAACAGATGACGCTGCTATGCTGCATTATTCATGATTATCGCAATAGCTCTATCTCAAGAACTAAAGGACGATTTTTTTATCAAACTACAGATTCAGACAGTTCCTGATATATATTAATGTTGTTTAGTTTTTGGTGTAAATTGCCCTATAGGAGGTATTACTATGCTGCATTTTTAAAGATTTCGTTATAGCTGATTAATTGAATGTATTTTCAAGGTATTGAATCTAAAATTGACCTCTATTTTACCTTAATAATATACAGTAATGTTGCAAAAACATGGGCAGTTTGCATTAGAAAAGTACAACTGCGATGAAAAAAAACCCCATATTTTATTACAAGTAACTATGTTCAAATTATACATTCCCTCTTGATTAAACTTTGAATTTTTGTAGTTTTTTAAAGCACACTAGAAGTTTATCTCTGTATGTAACTGCTTTTGTTAATTCCTCAAATAGCGAGCATTTTCTATTTGTAGATTTCTGTTTTCGTAACTTATAAGTTCCATTCTTAGAAATATGAAATTACCATATGGAAACATTATTGAATACAGTTTCTTACTCAAGATTAGAATACCAGATTTCAGGATAAAAAGAAAAAAAATTACGTTTAATTAAACTTAAAAAAAAAAATCTGGTTTCAGTGAGTAAAAATCTAACAGTCAATAAATCCTATACTATTTTTTAATTGCAGACCTGAGTAAGCCAAACTAAAACTTAGTTTTGTTTGAATTTAGATTATAAAACTAAATCAAAACTTTGAGTTGAGATTGGAAAGCTATACCAAAACTAAACATATTTTTTAAAGGAAATAAAATTATAATTGTAAGAAAAAAGTGTAATAATGTAAAAACATACATTTTTTTAAATAAACAATGGAATTTTTTGAATACTGATATTGATAATAATGACAAAACTGTAACAATTTCTTTAAACTAGTATCATTTACTTAAAAACTATACTTATGTAAATGGAATACATAATTTATTTCATTCCAAACTGCAGACATATTGGCTCAGGTTCTTACATTAGATCAATTGATAGTTAAACATGAAACTGAAATCATTTCAACAGACATATGATATAACAAACAATAGTGTTTAAAAAATTCTTAGGCTGTGGGAAAAAAAAAAAAAAAAAAAAAAAAAAAAACTAAACTTTTAAAAGCAGGCTTTGCTACTTTCTTTTTATTTTGTAATATAAAGTGAAAATAATTTTCATTTAATACAAATAAATGGGAAAAAATGTTTATTATTTAATATTCTCTAAGAAAATATATAATTTATTTGGGAAAAACAGTCATGAAAAATCAATTTTTCCAATTTTTCTGTTTTTTTCCGAAAAAAAGGTAAAAAACCAGTTTTTTCCGCCACTTATATTTTTCCGGAAAATTTACATCTCTAATCTTACAATGGAAATTTTGTTTAGGGGGGGGGGGTGTCAATGTTAAAATATGAAGATTTTTTTTTTTGGGGGGGGGGGGGCGGGGATTTGCGTCATTGGGTTTGGTGGGGATGGTCGCCACTGAGAGAGTATACGGTATAGGTAGAGGGTATGCGCTGACATCATGGACTGGACGTTCATAGATAGTGTATACGCTATAATGTTTTATTTGAGAAACGGAAGGTATAGGGAACTTTAAAAAATCCAAAACGCACACAGCGTATACCCCTTTATATCTTCGACTATTCACTACATTCTTCTTATCAAGCACAAAATAACAAACCCATTTGAGAGGATATTTTAGACGCTGCAGCGCCGTACGAAAGGGAGGGGCGAAGGGGATGGTAATTTAGGGGGCGCCAAATTTATAATATCAACGTCATTTTCAGCCTGTCACAAGAAAAAGTTCGGGGGGGGGGGGAGATTGAGATTTAGCCCCGGGCGCAGTTTTCTTCTTGCACGCCCCTGAGAAGCTGCACTGTCGTGGTATTTCTACCTGGTCCCACCCGCTGAATCCACCGTTGATTATAAAATTATTACTATAGTAGTTAATAGAAGAATTTTCTTTCTAGTTTCCTAACTATGTATTTAATATTTTACAAAACTCTAAAATAACTTTCTAAATACTTCTCTCATTATCTACTGGTATAAAATATAACTGGAAATAATGAAAAATAATGAAAAATTAATGGATATTTTTGAGTCGCTTCATAATATATGAGAAATATAATTAGGTGTGTTTTGTAAATGCATCATTGTATGCATCAATGCATCATTTTATGCATCAATGCAACAATGCATCAAAATGCATCAATGTTACCAATTGTTATCTAAAATTTAAAAATGTGTATTTTTACGTTGAACTATCACTTTCAACAAAAAATGCATCTATGCAACAAAAAATCCAAAAACGGGATAGATCAACAAATTCAGTGAGCACATACTACTTGGAATAAAATCTAATCTTTTTGTAAACTTTCTGTTCTGTAGATGGCAGCACAAGATCTGAAATATCTGCAAAAATCTGTCACAAAAGTGAATTCAAAAATCGCTATTATAATTTTACAATAATACAAAAATGCATATGATGAATAATTATTTCATGTATTTTTTTTTGTTGTTGTTTAACCGATGTTAATATTTTATAAATGCATAGAAATATTAATTTTATTAAATATAAATACAAACTAGCCATTGGGGGCCACCATAATACTTTTCCATCATGGATATTCATAATATAAAATATGAAAAAAAGAAAAAAACATGTATAAACTATCTATAGAATGAGAAAAGAATGTTTAAAAGGAATAAGATATAGAATTATTTAAAAGAAATAATTCCGAAAATTTTTATATGCATGTGCAATTTATATATGCTTCAGAAGAATGAATATTTCCAAAGTCCAAAAAAATAATTCCGTATAGCTGAGATTAATGAGATTTAATGGGCTTTGTTGCACCATTACATTCTAAGTACATACCAAATTTTAAGCCTTTTTTCTCAATTTTTTCGGTAGATAGAGTGTTTAAAATTGTTGTTACATGACGTCATAAACTTTAAATGAGTTCTGTTATTGAACTGCAAAAAATCAACATCCTTATAATTCCTAAAATGATAATAATAATAATTATCAGTTTACTGAGATGGATTAAGCGTCTCATTTACAATTAAAATATATCTTTGAATTGAAATTTGAATGAAATACAGGGTCATGAAAAATCGAATTTTGTACATTTTTTTATAAAGTAAGTTAATAGATGTGTCAAAGGTTCCGCGCTTGTTCAGCAATGAACTTCAGCAGGGGCGTGCGAAGAGAAAACTGTGCCCGGGGTAAAGGTTGAATTTGGCGCCCCCTCCCCACCCCCACCCCCAACTTTTTCTTGAGATAGACCAAAAAATGATGTTGGTAGTATAAATTTGGCGCCCTCTAAGTTTCTGCAACTTGGGCGACCGCCCCCTCCCCCTTTCGCAGGGCGCTGAACTTCAGAATCACCTTAAGGTTATTTTCACTTTCGAAACCGGTTACGAAAACGAACGTTTCATTTTAATAAAATATCGACAAACAAAATCGAAAAAGTAAAAAGAAAAAAAAAGAGGAGTGATTTAGAGATGAGCCTCAGATAACTAATGCCAAAAGAATTATTAAAAAAAAAAAAAAAAAAAAAATCACGAGATATTAGAAAAATAACCTCCACATAAATTTAGCTTTAGCTCGCGAGTGTCTTCGCTTGCAGGGCCAGGGACCCTTTAAAGCAGGGAAAAGAATATTACATAGCCAGCTTTGGGAAACTTAATACGTTGAGTGACAATGAATAAAGCAAAAAAATTATAATGTTTTAAGTAATTATTAAGAAATTATGAGCCTTGTAATAAATAAAAGTTAAGGAAATTTTAAATAACTTTTCAGTCTTTACTTAAAACAAAATACACCCAGAAAAAAGTTTTGTTGAATAAAAAAAAAATTCTTTAGCCTAACAGATCTTTTCGTTTATATATGGGTAAATGGAAATTTTATTTGAATAAATAAAAAAAAACTAGTCGTTGGAGGCCACCGTAATACTTACCCATCATGGATATGTATATGAAAATAAAACATGTGAAACTATTTATACAATGCATTCCAATTCATAAACAAAATTTAAATATTGTTAATATACATAGTAATGCTATATTAAAGAACTGCTGATGTACCAATTTCGACAAATTATATAAAACGTCAAACTACTCAAGTAGTACCGAACTGCGTAAAAGAAACATCCTTATAACTCCAAAAATAATAATTCTATTAACTAACAATTAATTGCGTCGGATTAAGCGTCTCATTTCCAATTAAAATATACTTCTGAATTGAAATTTGAATGAAATACAGGGTCATGAAAAATCGAAGAATGTGGAAAACAAGATTACAAATATCTCGGCAACTAATAATCTGATCGACTTCGTTTTATATGCAAAATGTGTGTTATTTTATTGTCTTTTACGTTCATTCCTTAGAACAAAAAAATTCGAAAATTTTTATATACCTTTCATCAGAACGAATTTTTCGAGAGTCCGAAAAAAATAGTTCCGGATAATCGAGGTTGCTGATATTAAATAGGGTTCGTCCCATTCTTACATACTAACTACATACAAAATTTCAAGTCTCTATCTCAATTTGTTCGGGAGATAGAGCGTTTACAGACAGACAGACAGACAGACAGACAGACAGACAGACAGACAGACAGACGGACGGCAAATTTTTTTTTATAAAAATATGTTTTTCGGAATCTCCACTATCTAAAACGTGTAAATCCGTCAAAAAAATTTTTCGATTTTCAAAACGATTGCAAGACTTACCCTATACTATGTATGATGGGTAAGTAATACTGATAATTTTTTTTTCCAATTTACCGTCTACAATTTTCTTTTCAAATGCATAATAACGTAATAATAACTTTATTAATCCGTCTCATTTTGAAAAGTGTTTATTAACAAAAATTATGTTTATCCTTTATAGCTGTATAAGTCAATTAAACAAAATTAAGTGAGAGAGATATGACTACTGCACCACCAATTTAAATTTTGCAAAAACAACAAAATTTTGTTGGAATTACAAATTGAAAATAAAGGACTTTT